>JAOYMR010000011.1:16515695-16528729 GCA_025802075.1 Tenebrosternarchus preto
GTGTGTGTGTGTGTGTGTGTGTGTGTGTGTGTGTGTGTGTGTGTGTGTGTGTGTGTGTGTGTGTGTGTGTGTACGTGGGGTTCATACGCCCCCGTCTAATCTGCAGGTGTGGTTTCATCACCTGCCTGTGCAGTGTGTTTAACCGAGTGGCTTTAGATCTCTGTTGGTGTATGAGACGAGAGCTCCGGCGGGGGGTGTGGTTGCAGTATCTGTTCCACCCCCTCCAGAGCTGCCGCCTGCCAGCCTGCACAGGGGCCTCACCCTGTGAAAAGGTTTTTTCGACAGCTGTTGGCTAACAAAGAGAGTTATTATCTCTTAATAGGTGTTCAGTGTGGATTTCAGAAATGGATCTGGCCTAGCAGACAGGGGTGGGTGTTGCCCGGGGCACCTCTGCTCAGGTGGTGGCGGTCTTCTGTTCACCTAGACGTTGTGGTTCTGGGGAAGCTCTTGGTGTCGAGCCTTTTCTTCGTCGGAGTTGTTGTTCCAGCGCTGAACGGTGGACGTTTTGTGTTTGTGTGACAGGAGGTACAGGCCCCTGTATGTGCAGTCTCTGCCGTTCCCCATGCTGAGCTATTCTGGGCGCTGCAGCCCCTTCGGGACCCCCGCCAGCACCAGGAGGGACACAGGTCCCCGCCAGGACACCATCAGGTACCTCCCTGACCCCACAACACCACCCACATTTTGTGCTTTAACCATGCCACTCAAAGTCCGTTTCTATGACTCCCCTAGCAGGAGTGGGGAGCTGGTTACCAGTGGTGGAACAAAGCCACCTGCTGCACTCCCTCACACACCTTCACGCAGGAAGAACAGGGGTTACTGCGAGTGCTGCCAGACCAACTACCCACACCTGGACCAGGTGAGCACCTTCCCCACCCGACCAACCACCCACACCTGGTCGAGGTGAGCACCTTCCCCACCCGACCAACCACCCACACCTGGTCGAGGTGAGCACCTTCCCCACCCGACCAACTACCCACACCTGGTCCAGGTGAGCACCTTCCCCACCCGACCAACCACCCACACCTGGTCCAGGTGAGCACCTTCCCCACCCGACTAACCACCCACACCTGGTCCAGGTGAGCACCTTCCCCACCCGACCACCCACCCACACCTGGTCGAGGTGAGCACCTTCCCCACCCAACCAACCACCCACACCTGGTCCAGGTGAGCACCTTCCCCGCCTAACTAACCACCTATAGCTGGTGGGCCTGAGGGAGCAGCCAGTGGGCGGAGCTTAGGCAGTATTAGGTTTCTGGGTCCTCTTTATGCACCAGACTGGTCCTACACTTCAAAGACCCAGTGTTCTCTGGGAACACGCCCAGCTCGACTGGTTCATAAAGTTTGTTCCTGTCTGATGCACAACTCGCAATAAATGGGTTAAAGGGGGTCTTTAAAAGCACTTTTAACATATTTTTTGATGTTAAGATGATCAGATTTATTGAATGTGGGAATCTTTTTTTTTAAACCCTCTTCACTAACGGTTTCAGAGTTCAGTGTACAGTTGAGAATGTTGTATCTAGGCTGCCTGTGTGAACAAAAGGAGATGATGTGTGGTTCCAACATGGCTAAGCCAGGCTTCTTTCCTTAAGACCAAGACAAATTTAATCTGTTTCATTCATCTGAGATATAAGGCTCCTGTGTCCTGTACCATCTCACGTCCTCTCTGTCTCTCTCTCTCTCTCTCTCTCTCTCTCTCTCTCTCTCTCTCTCTCTCTCTCTCTCTCTCTCTCTCTCTCTCTCTCTCGGTGTGTGTTTTAACTTTATAAACAGCACTTGGAGTCTGAGCTTCACCGGTCTTTCGTGCTGGACAGTAGGAACTATGCTGTGGTGGACCTGCTGGTGGATGGTATGGATGCTGGTTTTGTGTGTGGTCCTGATTCCCCCGATGACGCACTGCCTCAGAGGTGATAAGGGCATCTAGCTCTTTTGTGCTTTTGATAATCATTTCTGCTAAAGTTTTGTAGCTCCTTTTTTTCCCATAATCTCAGGTTCGGTTTGTTTGGGATTTTCCCTAAACAGGTTGTCCTGTGGTTCTCCTGCACCTTTGAACCCTTATACAGAGGTGGAGTACCAACCACACCATGAAACGGATGGAAGCATATATAAAGCTGGGAACCATGGCTCTGATGACCTGTTGAGTCCAGTGGACCTTGAACCACTTTGGACTGCTTCACCTCCCTCAGTGGAGCCCAGTACAGATGTGCCTCCACCCGACGCTCCTGCAGTCCTGTGTGTGGATGACGGTCTGCCCCCTGCCTCCAGCCCCTGCCTGCAGGGTGGCGATCCAAACACGGTTTCTGGTGACACCCGTGACTCGAGTGCTCCGGTTCTCAGAGTGGGTCTGGATGATGTGGTATCCAGTCCCAGCCTGCTTCCTTCACACCAACCCACGCTAGACGAGCGTGAAGGCGAGCGCAGCTCCAGACAGACACCCAGCACCCCCAACCACGCAGGTCCTCTGGAGCGGCTCGACCACGAGACGCAGCCTCTGAATGTCCGACTCGCAGTCGGGGGCCGGAGCCCTGGGGGCGTGTGCATGGAGGATGGTCCGTTTGCTTCTGTAGAATCTCCTTCATTTCCACCGTCGTGTGAGAACCCCTGGGTCAAAGTGAACCCCAGAAAACGCTGTGGGTCGTTCCCCCTGAGCCCTGCGCCGTCGAAGAAGGCCAGGCAGTGCTCAGGGCAAAGGTCAGATCTGACCAATGAAAACAGTGTAAAGGATGGCTGTGCTTCGTATATTAGTGCAGGTCCACCTCCAGTAGCAGATGTGAGAAATAACTCTGTCAGACATAAACCAGAGACGTTACTGCAGGATTTGTTGAGCGAGCGTCTTTTGGCGGAGCAGATTAGCATCTCCGTCAGTGTAGCGGCTCCAGACGCCCGTCTGCCCCTCCAGGGTGGAGAAGGTGGGGCTCGGGAGGAGCGTGTAGCCGACCCGTGTCCAACCTCTGCGCCTCGTTCTGAACCCGATGTTACCGCCGTCGCTCCTGATCTCGGGTCCTCTGATCCCGGCCCTCCAGAGCTGTATCCGTTCTACCGTGACGACGACCTCCTGCGGCTGCTGCCTCCGTGTTGTGACCCTCCAGCACTCCTGCTCAGTGTCACTCTTCCGCCTCCTCGAGAGGGTGACGCCCACGCCGCTGTCGGTCAAGCCTCGGCCGCCTCCCACCTCTCCCAGTCCTTCTCCTCGTTCTGCCTCGAGTCCGCCCTCGTCCCGAACTTCACCTCCTCCACCTCCTCCGATTCGGACTGGGACTCCGGCCTCCTGGCCCGGCTGGCAGCCCCTGTTCCCCTCCGGCCCAGCGGAGGGCGCTGTGAGCCGGACCTGGGCCTCCTCCTGCAGCGGCCGTGCGCCGGGGCGCAGGACGGAAGTTATGCTTCGCGGCTGTGCTCCGTGCTGCAGGCAGCCATTCCCTTACCCGCGCGGCTCGGAGAACGGCTGAACCCGGCTGCTCTCTGCAAACCACGAGAACCCATGGAGGTGCGAGTAATGCAGAGTCTGGGAACGTAGGCCTGAGCCTAAACCCCAGCACAGTTACATTCCGCTGTCATCACACGACTCATCGGTTGGTCCCATGACTCATCAGTTTCTTAACGCTCTGAGAACATACAGCATTTATGAGGCATTTATGCACCATTATGCATCGTATATTAGTGCAGACCCACATCCTGTAGCAGATGTGAGAAATAACTCAAACCATAGACGTTACTGCAGGATTTGTTGAGCGATCATCTTTCAGCGGAGCAGATTAGCATCTCCGTCAGAGTAGCGGCTCCAGACGCCCATCTGCCCCTCCAGCAGGATGGAGGCGGAGGGGCTCGGGAACAGCGTGTAGCCGACCCGTGTTGTTTCTGCCTGATACTTCTCCTACATGTATAAACTGCTGCATGTATCGGGTGGAGGAGGACTGGTGTTCTCCACATCTCCTCCAGTGACCTTTGACCCTGTGGCTGTCTGGAGGTTGGGAGGGACTCTGCTCTTCCGAGTTCATTGTCGTTTCTTCCGTGGAGTGCAGCACTGGGGCGCCACTGTTGGGATTTTAATGAGGCTTCGTCCAAGGGGGCATTACTCAATTAGCCTGAGTGCTGCGTTTGGCAGGTTTCCCGCGCCCAGCCGCTAGCAGCGCTTCCTCCGCTCTCTCACCTGCTCCGAGTCTGGGCCGAACCCTCACCACAGGCTGAGATGGTGCTCTGTGGGAGTGTTTGTGGCTCTCAGAGGTCGAAGTGAATCACTGTGGTGTGCAGGAGTGGAGGTGAATGCTGCCATGGAAGTGGTGCTCGCTGTACGATGTTTCCCCCCCCACCTGTGTGTCTGTTTGGGTGTGTTATGGAAGAGAAGAGGTCTGCTCCAGTCTCCCCAAAAGTGTTTTTGTAGATTATGCTAACACTCTCCATTATTTTAATTATTACTTTTTAAAACTGTAATAACAGCAAGACTTGTGAATCATTGTCAGTCCCCTTTCAGAGGTCGAATTGTTTTAATGTGTTTGGGGTTGTTTAATCCATGTTGTTTTGACGTATGTTTGGTATTTGTCACAGCAGTAGTAAAGCGGGCTGGAGCGTCACACCTCTGTAACCACTGTTAGAGCCTCAGGTGGCACTGGGAGCTTCGCATCATTATACAATTGTTTTATAAATGCAATCACTAAGACTGAAATTGATGTTTGATGAAACGTGTTTGTTACCCCAGGGGTTGAATTGCACTCTAGGGTTCTTGTTGAGCGGAAATTTGAACATTTTGCATCAAAGGGTTTCTTGTGTTCACACCCATGACCTTCATTAAGATCCTCTCGTCGGTGTCGTCTTAACACTGGAGATATGGTAGAAACGCTCTGGAGAAACACACAGACCCTTTACCATGGCTAGATGGGTATGAACTATTAGTATGAAGATAAGTATTTTATGTTGGAAAATCATTTCCAACAGTCATTTTTATATTTTTTTATAAAATTGTTGTAATTTTATATTTTCAAGCTTCACATTTTTATTAGTTGAGTTATTGGTGAATTTTTTAGCTACTGTTTATTAAAGCTTGTGCTAAGGTGTGTAACTCGTGTTTGTCGTTTTATAGAGCGAAAATACAAAATGGGTCTAAATATGTAACAGGACACACATGCACAAAGGAGAACATGAAGTGAGATCTGTGAGGGCCTGCCGCCCCTAGATCTGTGAGGGCCTGCTGCCCCTAGATCTGTGAGGGCCTGCTGCCACTACAAGAGTAGCTGTTAAACTTCACATACTTGTCTATCCATTATCTTCTGTTGTTGTTTTGCCAAAGCCTGTTTTGAGCATGTGCTGAACAGGTAGGAGTGAAGGAGTGTCGCCCACCTTAAGCAGGTAGGTGCCTAATTTGAGGATTTTTGTGTTCTAGTGCCTAAAATTTCCAGGACTCCACATTAATGTGAGCATAGAGGAATAATAGCAGGAGGAAGTATCGGGAGACTCGAGGTGAGGTGTTTGTACAGTCAGTGGGGTAGGGTGGTCGTCTTAGTCATTGGGATGCTGTGAGGTGACGTCCAGTTTCTGCTGGACGTCGTCTTGCGTGATTTATGGGCGAGGTCTGTTTTCCCTTTCTAGCTTTCTCACTTTCCAGTCTGGCATTGAAGTTTCTGCTATCCATGGTTCTGAAGTGAAACCGTACACCGTACACAGTGGGTGGTGCTGTCACTTGAGAAGGAAGGGAATTATCTGGAGGAGATAATCTGAGTTATTTTTACATCTTTAACCAAAATGAGCACATTTCCAATGGGGACACCCCAGAAATGAATAAAGTAAATGAACATCTGTAGTGTGAACTAACCATGTCCAAATGGATGACTTATTTCAGTATTTCATTAACCACACTTCTAACCGATCTTATCTGTGAGTTAACCGTCATTTTGCTGCCGTTGTGATGCAACCGTTTCCTGCTCCCCCAGACTGCGGCCGTGGCAGTATGTGGGGTGAATCATTACCTCAGCAGCTGTGTTGGTTGAAGAGCACGTTCCTCAGGGATTAGACTTGATTCTCAGATGTGAAAATATCCACTGCTCTGATAAAGGGTACCACCCCTGTGTATGCACACGGGTGCAGATATGGTTTTACCCAGAAGTCCAATCTGACAGGAACCTCCAGAACAGAAGTCTATGGGAACAATTCAGGATTTTCTTCAGAATGAGTGATTCTCCTTACTGTGGAGAACTGAACCAGCCTTCATGCTCTTGGACTCTTGAAATCAATATTTTAATTTCCACTAATACTTTAATGTTCTAAATCTTTGTTTCTGCACCACTTTTTAAGATGACCTGGGTTAAGCCTCCAACCCTATTTTTGCATATTAAAAACAAAATACAAAAATCCCCAGTGCTGTAGCATTACTATGCTGTGATCCATTACCACGCTGTGTGATCCATTACTATGCTGTGATCCATTACCACGCTGTGTGATCCATTACTATGCTGTATGATCTATTACTATGCTGTGATCCATTACTGCTCTGTGTGATACTTTCCCCAGTTTATTTACTACTTGTTACGCTCTCGTGAGTAACTTTAGGCAGTTTTTAAAAGCACCAAAGAGCAAATCCCCAGCGCGCGCATCATTTGCAGCGTGAACTGTAGCAGCCGCACGACGCGCACGCGGACAGAGAAGGTGAAGTGGCGGCAGTCGTCTAAGTGCATTAACTTTGCTCGGGTGTAGGGCATTGCCGAGATCGATTCGCTTCCCCCGGGCTCGCTCGCAAGGCAGATATCGCTGAGGAGCAGAATATTTGATATCCACGGCTTTTAACTGTCCATTTGTTCAACGCGGCTCCACGCTTGTTTGCGCAGGATTTGACGGTTCGCGCGTGATGCAACTGCTCTGGCCGTTATTTGCAACAGAAAGTGTGATGTGGGCTTATGTAAGTTTGATTATGCAGTGTCAACGTCGCACTCTCACTGACTCACTTTAATAAACACGTGAATAAGGTTTAACATTATATTTGTCTCATAATGCGCTACATTTTAATAGGATTTAACATTATAATTCATAAATTACCCCCCACCCCCCATTTTTCTACTCTACAAAACAATAACTAAATTTCCCATATTCTCCCTACTTATCATTTTAAGTACCTGTTAATAACCAAGGTGTATGGCATTCCAATGCGAGGTTAATGTCTTCATGAACTCTTTCAAACATTAGATTGTTTTCGGTCGCCAATCGCTGTGCAGCGAGAACGTAATTTATCTTTAAAACATTAGAACGAAAACATCTGATGTGATGTAGAGACCCTCTAGCTATTAATGTCCGAAGGGGGGGGGGTTGCGGGTGGAGGTCCCATCGAAGCTTGTCGAATGTAGAGGGAGGGCGCGTTCGGTCTCACATGAGACGATTTAGCGCGCGCGGTGTTCTTTACTCCGTCTTTGAGCAAAGCTGAGCTCTGAGCAGCGCCTCGTCACTGCGCGGTTCACAGCTGGAAAACATGCCTTCGTATGTTTTCCCAATCCCACGGTGAACCGTACCGTTTGTGTCCCGGTTTTTATTTTCAGATGCTGCGCTGGTCTGGAATATTTTTTTCGGCGAACGTGATCTCGACTCCCAGCAACAATCACGATGCCCGTTTCGTGCCTTAAAAATAGCGCTCTACAGAGATAAGAGGCGGTCGCGAGGTACTCCTCCATGCTGCGTGTGTTTTAGCGTCAGATTTGCCCTTGGTTCTGCGTGCCGGAGTGTTGATCTCCTAACGCGGCAATTTGACGCCGACCTGCGGGACTATGTGAGCACCATGCTGGTGATGCAGTGCCTCGTGTGGGCTGCAGCGACTGCTCGGTTCGCCGTGACAGGTAAGCACGAGAGGCGGGCAGAGAGGGCGAGCTGCAGTACTTTGACCCGCACCTTATTTAACCTCGTCGATTGCACCAGCAGGACACAGAGGTTAGATTAAGCACTACAGTTAGATACAGGACTACAGTTAGGCCGATGTTCTTCTCCTGATACACCATCTTTAGCTGACAGTATCCGGTCGAGTTCAGACACCGTCTGAGTTCTTAGTTTCTCTGACCCCATTTTCTGACTCCTAAAGGCGAGGCGGCGTGTTTTCCCGTGCGCACCTGTACACGATCGCACATTTGAATGTCAAATGTCAGTCGTAGACGAACATCAAAGGAAACCGCCTATGCACCGAATAGCTGTCGGTGCTTTGACTAATTGTCGTCTTGTGTGTCTCTGCACCTGCGTCTGAACGGTAAAGCCTGGTATTCCGCATCACGGGACGGAGCGGAATGGCAATGGGAATCAGCGGTACACCAACGAGAGCGGGCGGGCTATGCGGAGGAGATCACGGAACCCAAACGATTCCAGCATCAGGCTGACGCGGAGGACGAGCTCGCGCACGGTCGCTTGGATACCAGAGTGAAGACCGGTGCCGATGGCCCTCACGTGAGTGACTTAATGTTTAACTTTGGAGTTTATGACGTGACCTGCATACCCGGATTACTTATTCGATGTGTGCTCGTAAAAAGAGACTTTTCAAAACATAACGGTCTGTTGGTTCAAGCAATTGTATGCTGAAGTTCCTGAAGTTATTTACGGAGTGGTGGATAATAGTTTCATTTTATAGACTGAGATATAATTAACTTCTCTATGACCATCCAAGTCCCGACGCCAGAGTCCTTTCCTCTCGTACAGGCACATCTCATCGATTCGTTTAAATATCACTTATCCCAATGAAAGGCGCTTGCGTGCACGCGTGTTTCGATTCGCCCGCGTGTCTTTTGTGCCTCATCGGTATTGGGTGGCGTGACCTTGTAGGTCCGGCGCGAGCTGAAAATCTAAATGCCGCGGTGCATGAAATGGAAACTAATGCCATCCTAGACGCTGGAGCGGTCTCGAGAATGTAGAGTCAGCACCTCTGAGATACCGTAAGTGCGCCCGCGGCTGTAAGAGTATACTTTAAAGTAATATTGGTAATAGGAGAGAGCAGCTTAAACACTATATTGCCAGTAAAAAAAGGGCTTCACAATTCCAATATAGATACGCAGTGGAAATGACTCAAAACATAATAATATCTGTCCTGATACACAAATTATTAATTTTATTCTATATCATTTTACTTTGCTCCAGTACTTGTATTTGGGTTAGATTTAATCATGGCCAAATCTTTCGGAGAAACCTCCCAGAAACAAGTCACTTGTGCAGTAATGTACACCTTTTAATTTAGTGGGCACACCCTTTTAATTTAAAGGTTTATCACATTATTTACACAGTATAGAGTATGTAGTGTACTGGAGTAGAGACAGATAAATTGTAGATGTGTGTGTGCGCAGATATATTGTGGTTATGTGTGTGTGTGTAAGAAAGAGAGATGGGACAGAGAGGGTCTGAGTTCAGACATCAGAATGTTCCTTATCTGAATTGCAGTGACAAATGAGCAAAATTCACACTGATGAGGGTGATGATGATAGTGGTGGTGATAATGCCCACAGATCTCAGCTTTAGTTCCATTATCTCCTGGCATGCAGAGAAATCTCACCATTAATGTTTAAAGCAGAGGGAGAGGGAGAGGGAGAGAGAGAGAGATAGAGAGAGAAGGAGGGAGGGAGGGAAGAGATGCCCTGAGTGTTGCAAAGAATGGTTCTGGGACATGTTTCCCAGCAGGATGCCACTGGAGTGTTTTTAAACATCATTTTGTAACAGACTAAGTTATGTTTTATCTCAAACCATATTCCCTACTTAAAAGTCAAACACTCTCTTATGAGCATCAAAGCTGTCTGGAGTAAGAAGAGAGTTAGGCTGGCTTTGTGGTAATGAGTGGAGTAAGATGTGGGTAAGGCTGGCTGTGTGGTGATTGGTGGAGTAAGACGTGGTTAAGGCTGGCTGTGGTGATTGGTGGAGTAAGACGTTGTTAAGGCTGGCTTTGTGGTGATTGGTGGAGTAAGACGTGGGTAAGGCTGGCTGTGTGGTGATTGGTGGAGTAAGACGTGGGTAAGGCTGGCTTTGTGGTGATTGGTAGAGAGCAGTGAATATACATATACAGCTGTAAAATATCTGGGTGTGACAGAAGAGAAATGATTAATTAACAAACACTGCACAGATCTGAGTAAAAGTAACAATTCAAACATGTCTCTCTGTGAATCTTCTTGGTCCAGTTGGCGCCGCAAATGGCAGCCCTGGTACTTACTTAGTGCTGCGACAATTTCCTAATGTTGTGAATCTGTTTACTCATATGGCAACAAAAGCTTCTGATTCTGATTCTGATGTTCAGTTTCATTTTTGTTAATTATATAGCTATACCTTTATTATATAGCTATATATTAATTGGACATTCTGGTAAATAACCCAAGCCTGTAAGTATGGATTATCCAAGAAGGCAAATAGAGGTTAAATTCCAAAGGTTAGTCAGGGGTTATAGAGAGTTAATCAGGACTGGGTGGGGTGGGCGTGTCTATCCTTAACAGGCCTGGTGTGTGTGTGTGTGTGTGAGGGTGTGTGGGTGAGAGTGTGTATCTCTGTTAGAGAAATGCAGGGACACACACAGAGAGAGAGAGAGTCATAGACTCATGTCTAAGACTCATAGACTCATGTCCTACTTTTTACACACACACACACACACACACACACACACACACACACACACACACACACACAGCGTGTCCAGTAAAAGTACAACTTGGAGTGTTTCTTTTTCTCTGTAGCTGCCAAAGTGTGTAAATTAGCATATAAATAAATGCATAAATGAGTGTGTGCTGGAGTGTGTGTACAGGAGTGTGTGTACAGGAGTGCATGCTGGAGTGAGTGTACAGTAGTGCATGTTGGAGTGAGTGTACAGGAGTGTGTGTACAGGGTTGTGTGTTCAGGGGTGTGTACAGGAGTGTGTGTACAGGAGTGCATGCTGGAGTGAGTGTATAGGAGTTTGTGTTGGAGTGTGTACAGGAGTGTGTGTACAGGTGTGTGTGTGCTGGAGTGTGTGTACATGTGTGTGTGTGTTGGAGTGTGTGTACAGGTGTGTGTGTGTGTGTGTGTTGGAGTGTGTACAGGTGTGCGTGTGCTGGAGTGTGTGTACAGGTGTGTGTGTTGGAGTGTGTACAGGTGTGTGTGTGTGTGTGTGTGTGTGTGTGTGTGTTGGAGTATGTACAGGTGTGTGTGTACAGGTGTGTGTGTGTGTGTTGGAGTGTGTACAGGTGTGTGTGTGTGTGTGTGTGTTGGTGTGTACAGGTGTGTGTGTGTGTTGGAGTGTGTACAGGTGTGTGTGTGTGTGTGTGTTGGAGTGTGTGTACAGGAGGTGAAACCTTTGTTCAGGTTACACCATCTAATTTCCACAGCCACACTGTATTCAGGCTTGTGGACTGTGTGTGAGGGGGGGGGAGATAGAAAGAAGGAGAGAAAGAAGAACTCAGAACTCTTTATCTAGTTGTTCTCTCTTTTCTCTGCCATCCTCTGGTTTCTCTTCCTACTCTCTCTCTGTCTCGCTCTCTCTCTCCTTCCACATTATCTATCACATATTCATAACAAATCAATAACATGTTAGTTCTTTAATTATTCATTGTGAAGGGTTTCATCCATTCTATAGCGCTGGAAGGCTGCAGAGGTCTGCAGCTCAAGTTCCACTGGGTTTATGGGGATGACAACAAATCACAGATAACTTTACCTGGCACCCATATATTGTCTGATGATAACCAGACCTTTATCTGCCTGTGTTCTTTTGGGTGTTTGTTTTTGTAAATTATTTTCTTTATGGGTGTGCTGTAACGAGGGATCTCACTCTGGTCATGAAAACTACATCTTTCTCAAGCACCTCTTCCACAGTGGCACTGTTTAATCAGGCTTAAGCTCGTAATTATCAAGGCTGGTGAAAAACATTTTACATTTTAGTAAAAAGCAGAATGAGTAGAGGGTGTGGACCAGAGGATTTGTCCAGAGAGAATCTTTAACTGGTAGAGTGGCTTTATCAGTGTGTATAAAACTGGGAACAAACAAACAAGGATAATACAATGTAGAAATACAATCTTCAGAGCAGTAATTATTTCTCTTTGTCACTCTTTTTTTACCCCTCCCCCTCCCCCCCTCCCTAGCCAGTTCACCTGGCTCAGATATCTTTCCTGGTGGAGGCCTTTGGGGCATCTTTCATTCTGGACTTGGAACTCAACCAGTAAGTACATTACTACACAGACACACACACACACACACACACATCCATATACACACAAACCCATACACAAACACACACTTTGCTACCTCATGTCAAATATCCGTTATCTGTCCATCTTGTGACGGCCTGTTACATGGTGGAGGGATTATCATGTCTTGGTACTGTATCATGTTACCAGACATCATCAGTTTACAGTCTATGAACAGACATTCCATTACTGAATGTTTCTGGATTTAAGGCTCGGCTCTGACTACAGAAGAAACTGTACGTACATTTTTCATAAATTTTTTTAGTTTGAAAGTTTTTGTGAATCTGAGTGTAATTACTGAGCTGCATTCTGTGTGTGTGTGTGTATGTGTACCCATTTGCAGTGATCTCTTGTCTTCAGACTATGTCGAGCGACATTTTGATGAATACGGAAAACCATCTCAGAATCAGGTAGGTGTGTGTGTGTGTGTGTAAGTGTTGGGATGACTGGTATTGTATTCCAGTTTTCCTGTAGTACTGCTCCAGCGCTGTGTGTGTGTGTGTGTGTGTGGACACTGTCTTCAGGTTGTTAAAATGACTGAACTTTGACAGAGAAATTATACCTACAGCCATTCAACAAGCATTCAGCAACAAAATATGATTTTAAAATGAAAAGTAAAGTCAATTAGTTCAAGTTGTGGAGGATTTTACCAGTACAATGAACACAAATATTGATCTTTACTTCCCAAAAATACAGTATGAAATCCTAAACATGCTAAATTCAGTAGTAAATGACAATTACAATAATTTATTTTGAAACCAATTATTGATTGAATTTTATTAAAAAAAAAAAAGTAATTCCAAGTCAGATCCTTTTGCATATACAGTCCTGCTCACCATTATTGGCACCCATGAAGTTTAAGTACATAATGTGGAATATCTCCTGGAAAAAATGAAT
>JAOYMR010000011.1:16752695-16761720 GCA_025802075.1 Tenebrosternarchus preto
TTGTCTGTGTTTTTTACGTCTCTGTGCATGTGTGTTCCTGTGTGTAAATGCGTGTGCATCCATGTGTGTTTGTTCTTACTGTGCGTGTATGTGTGTTACCGTGTGTGTGTGTGTGTTTGTGCATGTGTATGTCTGTGCGTGTGTGTAATCTTCAGAGCGATTCTGGGTTTTGTGAATAAACAGCAGGCTCAGGACATGCTGCTGTCTAAACCCAACGGAACCTTCCTGCTGCGCTTCAGTGACTCTGAGATCGGGGGCATCACCATCGCCTGGGTGGCAGAGAACCCCAACAAAGCAGGTAGATCTGCCAGCTTTCACTTATGGACCGGTGGAGGAGCTGTCTGTGAGGGGGTGGGGCTGTCTGAGAGGGGGTTTATTCTGGCATTATAACCAAACCTTCCTTGTACCTGATGCAGGAGAGAGAATGGTGTGGAACCTCATGCCCTTCACCACTAAAGACTTCTCCATCCGCTCCCTGGCTGATCGCATCAGTGACCTGAACCACCTGCTGTTCCTGTACCCCAGCCAGCCTAAAGATGACATCTTCTCACGCTACTGTACCCCACCAAACTGTACGTACACACACACACACACACACACACACACTACAGGGCAAACTGCCCCTCTCCTTCTCTTCAGTACTCAATTCTGCTGCTCCAGTAGATTACACTGTATGAGCTGCTCCAGTAGAGCTGGATGGTTCATCTTCTCATTGGTGTGTAATCAGCAGGGATTGATTTACTCTCACTGTTCTTCTCCCTGATTTGTCGTTCTGATCTGCAGCTAAAGCAGTAGGGGATGGGTACGTGAAGCCAGAGATCAAGCAGGTGGTCAAAGTAGAGTAAGTATGTGACTCAATTCAGTGGGGAAGTTCTTGCTTGTCTATTGATTTGAATTCCAGCCTTTTTGAGGATTTGAATTCCAGTCTTCTCCACAGTTTGATTAGGATCAGCAGAGTGTCTCAGAAGTGCTGGGTTCAGGGAAGCTGGACAGAGTGTTATAGTTGATAGTGTGTTAATAGGCGATATTGTGTTATAGATGATGGTGTGTGAGTTAATACATTTACATTTATGGCATTTGTCTGACGCTTTTATCCAAAGCGAGTTACAATCGTGTCTGAATACATCTTGAGCAGTTGAGGATTAAGGGCCTTGCTCAGGGGCCCAACAGTGGCAACTTGGCAGAGGAGGGGTTTGAACCAGCAACCTTCTGATTACTGGTCAAGTGCCTTAACCAGTGAGCTACCACCATCACTTAATAGATGATGGGGTGTGTGTTAATAGATGATGGTGTGTGTGTTAATAGATGATGGTGTGTTTATAGTTGATATTGTGTTCACCTTTATAATGTTACCATGTGTTTACAGTCCAGTGGTCCTTTGACATTCTAAGAGGCCAGTGTCTTCTCTCATAATCCCTCTGTCTGTGTTTGATCTGGCTGAAGATCTTCTCAAGGCAAATGTTTTTGAATGTGTTTCTCCTCTTAGTTTTACCTCACCCAATCCAGACCAGTCTCCTGGAAACCCTGCCTTCATTCACCACACAGCCTCTCCAACAGTCCAACAAAACAGTTTTGGAATCTACCCTCCAATGTAAATATTCTTACATTTAAAAAATGCATGTTATTCTATAGCTGTGCGCTGTGAGTAGTGTATATGTATGAGTAATGTGTGTGTGTATTTATGAGTAGTGTGTGTGTGTGTGTGTGTGTGTGTGTGTGTGTGTGTATGAGTAGTTTGTATTCGTATGAGTTGTGTGTATATATGTGTGTAGCAGTGACCCGATGCTGGATGTGTGTGTGTGTGTAGTGATCCGATGGATCCAGAGGGGGACTTTGATCTGGACGAGACGATGGACATGGCCAGGCAAGTGGAAGAGTTTCTTCGACAGCCCTCTGAGCCACAGTGGACCGGGCAGCAGTCGTGACCTTTCACTCGATGCTCCATGACCTCTGACCCTAACTACAGAAAGCATCACCAGGGTTCAATTCCTTTTTTTGTTCTTTTTGTTTTTCTACAAAATGTGAAAATATTTGATGGATTCTGAACGTTTCTATAATGATCTTGACATTCTGAACGTTTCTATAATGATCTTGACATTCTGAACGTTTCTATAATGATCTTGAGATTATAAACGTTTCTATAATGATCTTGACATTCTGAACGTTTCTATAATCTTGACATTCTGAACGTTTCTATAATGATCTTGCAGTATAATCACAACCTGCTTCTTCTTTCTGCAGTTACTTGATGTACTTGATTTCTCTAAGCCAAAAGAAACAAGATGGAATGACAAATCACAAAAATTTTGATGTTTTCTAATGTTGCAGCCGTTGGTGAATAGTGATTAGAGTGCCTCCTTAAATCTGTGCTGTTTTCTGTCTGGGGTCAACACTTTGAACTATGAGTTCACCTGAAGGCACAGAACACTTAACGTGTTGTGGGCGGTCCCGTGTTGTGGCCGGTCCCGTGTTGGCCAGTCCCATGTTGGCCGGTCCTGTGTTGGCTCTCGGGCCACTGGAGGAGCTGCTGTTTGTGGGACACCCTGCTGCATCATAGCTGGACCTCACACAGGGACAGAAAACAGAAATCAGGTTAAAACTGAGGAGCAAATGTACTGGAGCATTCAGCTATGGTGTGGTGGGACTTCCACTTTAGATTAGTTTTGTGAACTCCATCTGCACTACGTTGTGCTGGTGGAGGGGTGTTCAAGCAGTGAGTGAACTCCACCTGGTTATTCTGCTAGACAGTAGACCAGAGCTGTGGCCTCAGACATGATGCAGCACTGCTGTGCAACCACATCTGTTTGTGTGTTTTCTTTTCTGTACATTTTCAGAGTATGTTGCATGTGTTATAGTGAATGCTGTTGGTTACATGGTCCATGTTACTAAGAAAACCAGTCCATATCATTGTGTGTATTCCACACTGTGTAACACTCAAATGTATATCTGGCTACAGGTAGTGATGGGTTCTGTCACACACTGATGTGTGATGAGAAATGTAAGGATTCACAGCAGTCCTTGCTTCCTAAGAAGCAGTTTGACCTCAGAGCCCAAGACATTTACTATTTGTCTCTGAGGTGAAGTGTCTGAGGGCTCGTGTTAACCCCGCTCCTAGTGTCTGAGGGCTCGGGTTAACCCCGCTCCTAGTGTTTGAGGGCTCGGGTTAACCCCGCTCCTAGTGTCTGAGGGCTCGGGTTAACCCCGCCCCTAGTGTCCTAAGGATCTTAACCTTCTTAATAATAGCCTTACATGTACTCATGCATGAAAACTGCCTGGGCAAAATGCTTTAAAAGGCTTGGTTTCAGTGGTAAAAGGCTTGGTTTCCTTGGTTTCAGTGGTAAAAGGCTTGGTTTCCTTGGTTTCAGTGGTAAAAGGCTTGGTTTCCTTGGTTTCAGTGGTATTCCTAGCCTCACTTATCACTGTACATTGTGTATTTGAGCTTCATTCATGTGTGTCAAGCTAAAGCCTTTACTGTTGCACCTTTGCTCTCCCATGGGGCTTCAGGAACGTTCCTGCTGGGGAGGGGTATGCAGTTTGATCTTGCAGCGCATGCTGCTCACACGTGCACTCCTCACACGTGCACTCCTCACACGTGCACTCCTCACACGTGCACTCCTCACACGTGCACTCCTCACACGTACACTCCTCACACGTGAACTTCTCACACGTGCGCTGCTTTTGGTTATGCATTATTTACTCAATCACTGGGGACGTTTATCAAACATCATTGGTCTGACTGCACCTCCCCTTCTTGCATGTTTTTTTTTTTTGCCTCTTTCTGTGCATTAATACAAATTACATTTATTCTGATAGAGAGTAAGTTCTTCCTAATTAAATGTTAAATCCTAATTAAAAATAAGACTAAACCAAAGCTGTGGCTTTATGGCCAACCTGCACATATGGTGGGAGTCACCATTCTAAAGAAAATACAGAAGGGGAGTGACTTCACACCAGTGTCCCAGACCATCATCATCGTGTGTGTAATACACCGTCATCATCGTCACACGTGTGTGTAATACACCGTCATCATCGTCACACGTGTGTGTAATACACCGTCATCATCGTCACACGTGTGTGTAATACACCGTCGTCATCCTCACACGTGTGTGTGTGTGTGTGTAATACACCGTGATCATCCTCACGTCTGTGTGTAATACACCATCATCCTCACGTGTGTGTGTAATACACCGTGATCATCCTCACGTGTGTGTAATACATCATCATCCGTATATAAATATAGCTGCAGTAAATATATTTGGCCTGCTCATCAGCGCCCCCTGCTGTACAGGTCTGTTGCCTCTTGCGATTGTCTCCTTCATTGATGGAGGACTTTCTCTGTCATCATCCATGTGTTGGTCACATACTGAAAGCCATAGGAAGCTGCAGTGCCCTTTAGCTGAACTCACCCTTCAGATTTCCTGCTCTGCTCTGGAACTCTGACCCTGGTAGTGTGGGCAGCAGGAGCACAGTTCTCCCAGGATTCAGAGCTGCATTTGTTCTAACACTCTTAAATCACCTGTTTATTGTATTTGGATCTCAACTGTAGTTCACGGCCTGGGGGGTTAGGGTTAACTCTCAGGGCACTTGGTTTCTATAAATGTAGAGCAGAACTCAGGTAAACCTTGTCAAAGAAGCATAAAGAGAATACCTAGAAAGGATTTGTCTAATTCGAATCCGATACGAGAAGTTACTCCCACATAAGAGTAGTAGCTTAACAGTATGACACTGTTATACACATTTTATACTTTAACATTTGTCCACTGTCCTAACGAAGAATTTTGGGTATCAAATGTGAATTAAATACGGGCGTGTGGTTTTGGTATCCTTTAAAAAGCTGTTTTTAAAGTGCATTTAGTTGTAATGTGCTCTGTTTTGGATAGACAGTATTCGTGCTAGACCTGCTATGGTTTCTGCTTTTTCATCATTTTTTGTGAGTTTGTCAATCAGTAAATCAGTGTTTCTGTGCGTAATGTCTGCGTGTACTGCGCGATCTCTGTATGCAGTTCTGTACGTAATGTCTGCGTGTACTGCGCGATCTCTGTATGCAGTTCTGTGCGTAATGTCTGCGTGTACTGCGCGATCTCTGTATGCAGTTCTGTGCGCCAGCACTGCTTTTACTGCCTCCTGGTTTGTGTTGTTTGATGTGTGTATTCAATGTAAGTTCAGAGATGAAGCATAGTAATAAAGTTTTATATTTTAGCCATGTATTCATTTTTTATATTCTACCCAAAAGCAGTTAAATATTATAAAGAATGTATAAATGTTAGATTATGTTAGTGTTTTCATTACACCTGGTTTGGGTCGGTACAGGTGTGTATCAGCTCCTGCAAACATTGCTCTCGCTCCCCTTCTCGAACTTTCACTTTCGCGTGGGCGGTTCTCGCCCCTTGTGCTCAGTGTGATGTCACAAGCGGATAGAAAACAAGGAAGAGCGGAAGACCTTTCAGGCGGTGGTTATTATTTCCCCATCTTTATTGCATCGATATACAATAAGTATTTATGCGAAGCGTCAGGATAAAGGAGTATTCTGCAGTTAGCGCATGGATAGAGGCGATCGTAATGTCATCACGTCGCGCACTTGTGTGGGGTGTCGGAGGAGTTTTGTTCGCAGTGCTGACAGTGGGTTTCACGTGTGGTAAGTAACAGGCGGAATGCGAGATGTTCAAGCATATCGCGCTTCAAGTTTCCCATCGGTAATACATTAAACTATTCCTCACACAAAGATCTACCCATCACGACACTTTAGCACGTATATAGCTGTCTAGAACCTAGCCGCAGATTTATATCTGATTAGCGACATGATGAGTAGCCTGTCTAATTATCAAAAGAATTTGTAACTTTTTTCATTATAGTCACGCCGTATGCGGTAACTTCGGCTCTTGGGGTCGCCACACTCGGCGGATTGATGTATCTGTGGAGAAATAGCCAGGGTCGAACTGTGTTTAGCCTCCTAAATCAGTACGTGACCATCGGGATCGTGGCCTGGTTAGGTAAAAGGCAGAAACAGAAACTAAACGAAGATACACTAAACATTGGACGGGTGCAGGGGGAAACGCTCATCAAGCGCCTACGGGGCAACGCTGGAACGGTCTATGGAAGGCGGTACGAATTCGGCTCAATTCAAGGTAAGTGTCTGCTGGGACTGTAGAAACCGGATTGTCCTCGTGTGTTTGTTGTCACTGGTTACCAAGCACGTGCACAATGGATTTTATATTCTACTTGCATGTATTTCAATTTCTCAGTAATAAACGAGTCGTGTGTTAGACAAAAATATGCAAAGTACTCCGCGTGAATGCTAGTACACACACTCCGCGTGAAGACCTCTGCTTACAGCTCACAAACACCTACAGGCTAGGTGAATATTTTTATTTTTAAATCATCAATGTTCATAATGTTTATTAAAAAGGAAACGTCTAAAAGAAAAAAAGATCAACATCTGTGTTTTCTGTGTAAGATGAAAAGAATTTGGGGTAATAAGCTCAGACTCGCTGCTTACTGATAAAAAGAAAATGTCGAGATCACAAAAATAATCATAGTAAATGTTTTCTTTATTGTATTTTTTTTTACTGAAGTTTCAGTGAATAATTTCAGTTCAATTAGGGTGTCTAGTACAAAACTTTAGAAAAGTTTTATTTATTTTTTTATTGTATTTTTTGTGAATCATTACTTGAATGCCATTGTTTCTTTTCCAGCCTCTCATGAAAAACATTTCAAGTCCCCACTCTTCCATCACAGATGCAGAGGAGTTCCGCCGGCGTGTTCCTCTCAGCTCCTGCGAGCATTATGCAGAGCTGCTGGAGCTCACCACAGCAGGAGTGGAGAATGTGCTGGTCATGGAGGAGCCAGTTGTACTGGCAACAACCTCTGCAACATCAGGCAGTAGCAACTTGCTGCTGAGCACCAAGGACTCCAGATCTGAGTTCTTCTTCCAGGTCAAGCTCTGCATTGTCTTCTGTATTTATATAGAACATGTATGCATCATCCCATATTTGTCTAGAGCAAGTGTGTGTGTGTTATACTGTAATTGTCTAGAGCGAGATGTGTGGGGGTTTTTTGGTAGGGGGTGGCTTTGTGTGCACATGTCAAGAGGCAGACCTTCCCAAACACAAACAGCCTCCAGCGGACCCTTTGGCTCCTCCCACCACCTTCAAAGCATCGATCAGTGGTTGGGATTCCCACTAGACACACCCAATCCACCCTGTCCTTCTCCAATCACTTACTGCACCTCTGCACAACTCCACCCCCTGCACTAATGGTAGGAAGCAGCATTATCCTAAGAACATTTGGATCTGACATAGTTAAAGCCTGCAGAGCACTCACCTGTAATGAATGTGATTGGTCAGGATTCATCTGTAATGAATGTGATTGGTTAGGATTCATCTGTAATGAATGTGATGTATCAGTTTGCCATCACAATACTGCATTATTAAATAAGATAAATATTGTGATAAATTAACAATCTTATACTATGCAGTGCTACTAGGTTTCTCATGTTGTACATGATTTTGCAGCTCAGACTCTCCTTAACAGACCAAGGCTTTATTCATCATGTTGATCAGGTACAGAATCAAAGGGACTTGTTGTATCTGCACCTCCTGTTTGCCTTGAAAGATCGGCATGTCGGCATCGTGGAGTCCAGCGTCTGCTCAACCATGTTCTACGCTTTCAGGACCTTGCAGGTGGGACTGAAGGCCAGGTGGGCCATCTGGACACCACAGAATCACTCTATCACAGTTACAGTTTAGATTTACAGCTTACAGTAAAAATCTATAAAGTGGTTTTGCTAGATACAATTGGACAATGATATTTTTGTGGTAATTTAACATTTTAAAGCATATCTTATTATCCAAATCATGATATTTTGACAAGATTATACAGTTCCATTGTTATCATCCTTTGTGGGCGGAGTTTAGGAGCGCTGGACAGAGCTGGTTGATGACGTGGAGGCGGGGCGGGTCAGCAAGCGCCTCGTTCTAGACTGGCATGTGCGGGCCGATCTTGAGCGCCGGATGACGCCTGACCCGGTCAGGGCAGCGGAACTCCGAGCCGAGCTCAGCGAGGGCTTCCAGGGTGTGGCCTGCCGCCTCTGGCCCCGCCTCCACCTGCTGGTGGCTGTGGACTCTGGACCTGAGCAGATTTACGGGGAGCTGCTCCGACAGTTCTACTGTGAGGGGTTGCCAGTCTACTCACCGCTCTACTCCACCCCAGAAGGTACTCAAACATGGAGCTGGACAACAAGCCAAACATATGTTGTGACTCTTATTTTGTAGTGATTTATATTATGTAGTGATTTATGTGATGTTGTAATTTACATAATTTTGTGATTTACTGTATGTAGTGATTTGTGTGTGTGTGTGAATATGTATGTCTTATTGTATGTGTGTGTGTATATGTCTTATTGTGTGTGTGTGTGTGTGTGTGTGCGCTGTATCTCCACCGCCCTGCACTGTTATATTTCATATCTCATTATTCTTTGTACTTCTTTATATATTTATCTTGTTGTCATGGTGACCGTTGTCACCATGGGCTTCCCCCCTCTGAGTCTTGGTTCCTCCCAAGGTTTCTTCCTCACACTCTTAGTGAGTTTTTCCTTGCCACTGTATCACCCTTGGCTTGATCACTGGGGGCTTGGACTCGGACACTTGTAAAGTTGCTTTGAGACAATGACTGTTGTAAAAAGTATTATATAAATAAACCTGTTTTGATTGGATTTGTAGGTCTGATTGGTGTGAACCTGTGGCCCCTGCGTGATGCCAGACACTACCTGCTCTGTCCTCGCTCCATGTTCTGCGAGTTCCTACCTGAGGAGAAGGTGGGGTTGGAGCATTCTTCCACCCTCCTCATGGACCAGGTGGAGGAGGGGCAGAGCTATGAATTGATCATCACCAGCGCGGCTGGACTGTACAGGTATGCCACTCCTGCTGTGTTTCTGTCACCAGCATGAACTTAATAATAATAATAATAATAAGTGACATTTATATAGCGCCTTTCATAGAAACCCAAGGCCGCTTTACAATCATAAAGG
>JAOYMR010000011.1:16765911-16780507 GCA_025802075.1 Tenebrosternarchus preto
ATTAGCATTTTGTTGGTAGCCAAATAACCTTAGTTACGATGGCAGAATATTATAAATGGTAAAATAACCAAAATTATTGTTAAAACTTGAAAGGTAATCCCACGCGATCTGCTTTCGATACTGCGCCGATTATAGCAACCGTAGGCTGCTATTGCTCTCTCTGCGTTAGGTCTGGTGCGAGCCTTCAGTGAGGAGACCCATCCAATATGGCGTCGACGCTGGGTTACGCTCCAGCCCGTAATGAGGCATCTACGTGTATTATATCTATGGCATCGAACGGTTCCTCAGCCGTTAAATCAATCCCATGATGCAACACAAGGGCTTTTCTTGTTATTTAAATATAATTGAAAGAAGGTGCAGCAAGTGATAAAAATGTTGAAGTAAAAATTTTTTTTAAGTAAAATAAAAGCTAAAGTAATTAATCTGAGGTAAATTAAAAAATAAAACATAATGTAATTAATCTGCTGTGTTTTAATTGTTTTCGTGCCATATCCGTGGAATACATCGTGTTACATCGATGTTAATGTTAAAATCAGTCTATTGTTTTAGCTTAGTGACCAGTAGGTGTCTACGGTGCTGTTATATATTTTTTAGCAATGAAGCAAAGCTGTAAGATCATTTAGTCAGTTATGTTTGTCCTAAATAATGGAGTAGAACTTACGTATCTACCTTTTATTTAATATCTAACCTAGCTTGGTTAGATTATCTGGTATCTAACCCTAGCTAGGTTAGTTTGTTTGGTATTTAACCCTAGCTAGGTTAGTTTATTTGGTATTTAACCCTAGCTAGGTTAGTTTGTTTGGTATTTAACCCTAGCTAGGTTAGTTTGTTTGGTATCTAATGGTATCTAGTTTATCCGATCACTGCAAGAGATCTAGTTAGAAAGATCAAATTTATTTTAGATATGCCATGAAATGTAACACTTTTCTTCTAAAGTTACATTTGTCTTCTAAATAACTGAAATTTGAGAAACTAGGTTCGTGAAATTATTCTGTTTCGCCGTTAATTTAGTAGTGCTTTCCTTGTCATGGAATTGATTTGGCTCAGTGCACTTTTTGGTATTAAAGCTACAGCTTATCTAGTGAGTTAAAGGTCTAACGTGTAACATGAAGAAGTTAAAGGTCTAACGTGTAACATGAAGAAGTTAAAGGTCTAACGTGTAACATGAAGTTAAAGGTCTAATGTGTAATATGAAGAAGTTAAAGGTCTAATGTGTAACATGAAGTTAAAGGTCTAATGTGTAATATGAAGAAGTTAAAGGTCTAACGTGAAATATGAAGAAGTTAAAGGTCTAACGTGTAATATGAAGAAGTTAAAGGTCTAATGTGTAATATGAAGAAGTTAAAGGTTTAACGTGTAACATGAAGTCCGGCCTTAGGCCACAGGTAACTGAATCGTCTCTACACCCCTGTGGTCTTGTGCTTTGTCGCCTTATTATTTTTTAAGCTCAAATATATATTTATCTTGTTTTCAGTTCCTTCTCCAGAGTGCTTAGATGAGCCACACCACAGGAGATTTTAATTTTTTTTATTAAATTGACCAGTTTTTGTACAAATACTGTCAAATCAACAATCAATACTATGAGATCAGTCAAGGCCTTTTAAATTTCAAAGTGCAATATAAATCACTTGTTTTACAGTAGGTTGACTACAGTTGACCAATTAACCATTTCAAAATGTCTGTTAACTCAGCCACATTCCCATACTCTATATTCATGTTCCCTTACTTTATATTTATATCCCATTACTCTATATTCATGTTCCCTTACTTTATATTTATATCCCATTACTCTATATTCATGTTCTCTTACTCTATATTCAAATCCCCTTACTCTATATACCTTTTTCCCTTACTCTATATTCATATCCCTTTACTCTATATTCATATTCCCACACGTTCACTAGCCATTTATGTACATGCACATACATACACACACAAACACACATGTTCACTAGACCTCTACACACACACACCAAATACATAATGACTTAGTGAAGTAGTGCACATTATTCAGTGACAAAGTACAGCTTTTATTGTAAGAAATGTCAATTTAGCATTTGTTCAAACTACAAAGATAATTAGCAGAGAGGGGAACCGTCATGCAAAACCCATCAGAAATATGCAGCAAACTGTATACAGTTGTTGTGAGGGTAGAGCTGAAGGTCATTATAATTCTTTTCAAAATATGCAATACCATAGTGTTTGTATAAAGATAATATGCAAACAGTGCTACAATTATGAAGGACTCATCTATGAACGTTGTCATCAAGCCAAGAACATTAGTCAGTCTGTTTCAGCAGGCATAAAATTACTGTGTGGTTCAGTACAGTCTTCATTCCACAAGCTGAATCACTGCCAATTTCCTTTGGTTTGCCAGACAAAAATGATAAAATACCATTTTTGGGTTAGGGGAAGGGTTAGGGTTAGTGTTGGGCATCTCAAGCAAGATGTCAGATGTTTCTCTAATGATGATGATGTCAGTGACAAAGTTACAAAGCCATGAATGTGACTGCATGTCTACTACACAGAATCACATCAAAATTAAAGAATATTCTTCTACTTCATGAGTTAACGAGGCAAATGTTTAAAGGGAGGAAGTCTTGTTGGTTTCACTGCAGATATAAATTCAGTATTTCATAAGAAAAATAATCTGAGCATTTTTGATGCACCTTAGGAACACTAATACAAAGCTTGTTTTTCTCTTGAGCCAGTACTGAATTCATGCCTGGATCTTTCTGGAACAACTGGTTGTGGCCAACATGCTTTATCTCATTTAGTTTCCATTTACTTTAAAAATGAATTGGGAAAATGCTTTAAAACAGTAAAATCTGGCTGTGTGTAGGAGCATTCTAGAGATTACTGTTTAACAGATCATGTTACGTAAGAGGGAGTTTTTATATCAGACTCTATGTCAGTATTCCTATTACTGGTTCACCACTAATGACTCCTTTTTAATGATTCATGCATGTGAAGTACACCAGCGTGAAAGAGTGTAAGCTGTGAATTGCACACTCGGTCCTCAGTCGGGCTGATTTGGATGGTCCCTGTGAGAACAGAGCTTTGAAATACTCTGGGAGAAAGACTGCACAGAACATTTAAAAGGGATAAGAAGCTGAGATATGAATGAAGCTTACTTGAGATAATCTTGAAGATTATTTGAGATATCAGTGATACTGGTTTACTGTGCAACACTTTTTGGTCCAGTTCCTCTTGGTGCTGTTTGTTTGTGTAAGTGTGAATACAGTAATTGGACCAGAACAACCAGAACAACTGCACCGAGACCCCTGAGAGGAGGCGCTGGTTTGCTGGTGCTTAAATTTTTCCATGTGTGAAAACAATCCAAACCAAGGGGAAACTGGGGAAAGTTTCCAAACTGATTCAGAAAATGCCAAATCTGAAGATCAAATAAAAAAATTTGGTATCAAATAAATAATAATGTTCAACATCTTTAATCCGTGAAGCTGTTCAGGTTTTATCTGTTAAATTTTTACATTGGGAAATAATTTGAAAATATTTGTTTCTGTTAAATTAAGTCTTTAAATAAATATATATTTAGGTACAGTGCTGTTTAAACCCTAGACCACTGTTACATTCCCCTAGGAATTATAAATGATTAATATTAGGTTTAGAGTGGAATATTAGGTTTAGAGTGGTTTTGATCTCTCATTTCTGTTTAATGTTTCACAGAGCTGTGATTACTACATGAAACATTCCACTGTGCTTAACATATGAGCATGCAGAAGCTTCAGCTAGTACTGACAACACACATGAGCTAACACACATAAGTTAAAACACATGAGCTAACACACATGAGCTAACACACATGAGTTAACACACATGAGCTAACACACATGCGCTAACACACATGAGTTAACACACATGAGCTAACACACATGAGCTAACACATATGAGCTAACACATATGAGCTAACACATATGAGCATGCAGAGGCTTCAGCTAGTACTGATGACAATCCTACCTTAAGTATAAAGCTATATGATGTGTGATAATATCAATGTTTTGTGCTCTATAGTGCATATTATTTTTAAAGGCCTTAAATACAGTAAGTCACTCATGCAGAGAGTTTGTGTATGTCATCTGTTTACAGCAGAGTTTGTATATGTCATCTGTTACAGCAGCCTTAATATTTGCCTTCTGAATTTGCAAAAATAAAACAAAATTGAACATTTTTAAAGCTCAACATGGAAAGCATTTAAATTGGTAAACATTCAGAGAATGCCCATATATGACTTTTTGTATGCTGAGAAGGTGTTTACTGTAATTTATTCAATTACAGTTCAAATCAGTTATGATCTTTATTGTCATTCTTTGTTTCTTTCATAAACATTGTGGGAAAACTGAAGCTAGTGTGCATGCACTCGTTGTGTTGTTTATTTTTTGTTGTTTGCCAGGCAGCGTTCACACATGACATATTCTACTGCAGTGGGGCGTGCTGTGCTAGACAGCTGCTTTTCGGTACTGGATAATGCTGTGGTCGACCTCACTCAGCCTTCTGTAGGAAATCACCTTCTCTGCTGCAGTTACCACATGCAGTTTGCCAGCTGAACACACCTGGATTTCAGTGGCTTTGTCTTTTATAAGAAGCACCTTAAAAATAACATATTGCATGCAGTCTACTTTGCATGAAAATTTATGAATGGGTATGATTTAAATATTTAATAATTGGTATGATTAGGATATTAATGGGTATGATTAGAATATTTATGAATTGGATTTGAGTGATGACTTTGGAGACTGTAAATCATCTTCATTATCTAAAAGTAAAATCTGTATTGTACATATAACTTTTTGGAATTGCTTTTGGATGATGCTGAAGTGTAAAGTTAGTACAATGTAGATAGTTATGGTTGCATAAATTACTATAGCTTGTTATGCTGTATCTAAATGTTGTATAAACTAAACTTTGGTAGTGAGAAGATCAGTTATTTGTATGAACTCAGTTACACTGTAACAGTAAAAGCTGGGGGAACTTTGTGTATAAAATATTCTGCATGTACCATTTTCTTTACCTTTGCTCTGAGGAACAAAGGAAGTTTTACATGAACTGATCTACAAGTCCAAATGTGACCTGCTATCAGAAAGTTCGGGAGCTCAGTTTAACAAACCAAAAGGTTATTTTTCTTGGAAATGGTCTTTTTAAGACAGTAGTCAAAGCGTACATGTGGTATCTGTGAAGCACTTGCACATTGTTCAGATATCCTATTCATCAAGCTCATGTAACATTAACATATTTCAGTTATGTATCTTTTCCTTAGGAAAAACAGTCAGTAAACTTTACCATGCAGGAAGGTAAGAGATACATACATAACATAAACTGTTACCTACAAGGAAAATATAGGTCAAAGGTGTCCCTACTCTGGAACAACTAGTGAATGCTACAGTCGAATGCTATGATGGATTGTTTGTTTTAGCAATCCTCTTCATGAAATGCCCAAAAGGTTCATTAACACCCTGGATAGATATCATTTCAGTTTACCACAGCACACATGAAATATCATTGGTAGATATTTTGTGGTAAACAGAATGTTAAGTTAATAAGTAATAATGCAGAGCTGACATGCACATTGCATAGTTTTACAATAATTTGTAGGGATTGGACCACGCATGATCCCAAAATATAACTAAGTAACTCTGCAAAATGGTGAGACAATCACTGCAAACCAGAGTTTTTTTTTAACATAAATGTCCCTTGCAGCGTCTTTCAGTCAGAGCGATCAGTCTATCAGGTCTACACACCAGGATGTTTCTGAACCCTGGGTCTGACTCTGAGCCTCTGTGCTGGACCTCCTGGACTGGGTTCCCGAGGTGTCACTGTCCTGGCTCTCTGTGGAGCCCTGCTCCGCTAGCAGGCACTCGCGGCTTGTGTGCTCCCCTCTGCTCAGGTCTCCCAGAGGGAGGTGCACAGCTGCGGCCTTCCGTGCAGGCGGTGGCGAGCGCTCTGAGAGCTGCGCACGGGCCTCTCCATATCCGTCCAGGAGGCTGTCGCCGCTGGAAATGACTGAGCCCAGGTTGAGTTGGGTCAGAGCTGGAGCAGAGCGGGGCAGGGAGGGCTCAGCGGGTGGGCGGAGTGTGGGATACGGGCGGCTGGCCATGAGCAGAGAGTGTGTGGACGTGGGCGCGCTAGACAGCATGTGCAGGTGGTCTGAGTGAGGAGCGGGCAGCACGCACAGAACGGGATGAGAGTAACCCCTGCTTGCAGTGGAGAGGCCTAAGGGTGGAGGTGCCCCCTCCTCCCCTACTTGTCTGTCCTGTCCCGCTACTCCCGCTGGACCTGGGCTGATCCTGAGGAGGGTGGTGGGGTGTGAGTGCTGATGGTGACTGCAATAGGAGGAGTTGGATACACTGATGTAGCTCTGCTTGTAGGCAGCAGCATCTGTGCTGCTCAGAGCAGGAGGAGGCTGAGGGTGGAGCTCAGACTGATGGAGCTGATCTTCATCATCTGTCAGCTCACATACTCCTGTTTTACCTGCAACAGGAACAGCAAGGGTTAATACATAGTGGGGTTTAGTAAACACATAATGGGGTGGTAAATAAACAATGGAGGTTAGTAAAGTAGATCCACAATACATTTAGAATTTGAAGCCAGTCTGTTATCATGCAGTATTTTTTTTTGCCATTGTAGCGGATAATGTGATTCTAATGCGACTCTAATGATCTCTGACCTGGTCCCAAGCACATGGGGGGAGGGGGGGCACAGTTTATCAACACCTCACCCTCACTCAGTATCTCAGAGTGAGAGGTTTATGGCTGGTTACACTCTCTAGAGCTACTTTTACAACATCAATGTATCCCTGAGAGCTCTAAGAGGAATGCAGGGGAAGGAACTGACACCATGTTCTTTAATGGTTCCATTTAACCACAAGTACTGAAAACTCCACTTTCCCCTAATGCTGTCAGAGGAAAGTGACCATCAGATACATCTCATTGAGAAGATTTCAGAGATAATCAATTTTAGTTGATTAAAATCCATCAGAACCCATGTATCTTCATATTAGCTCCACCACCTGATCTAAACCATGGAGCTATGGTGTCATCAAATGGAGTAGAAAGAACCAGGAGTATCACCAACTTTATCACTCTGATTTGAAGGAGTTTGGTCATTTTTTTTTTATGGATAACTTGTTTGTAACCACATGTTTATTAACCTCATTTTTGTGTTAATTAGTGTTAAAATTGCACTTAACTTAGATAATCCCACCAAGTAGTTATGGGAAGAACATGTAACCATGCAGTAAAGTTTGATTTTCTTCAAGGTTGAAGTCATAGTGGTAGAGTAATAGTATAGAAAAGCAATGTTAATCATGTGACATTAGTCTAGTTATGATCTCCTGTTAGACCTAGGAGTAATTAGTTTAGAATGCATGTAATATACTCTTGTGTATTTATTCTTTGTTTTTATCTTTGTTGTATTATGCAGGATTGAGGCTGTTTCCTATTATGATGAAATTTGCTCTATAGGATCTCATTATAGCATTGCTGAGCAAATTTATCTGTTAATAGTGGGACACTACTCAGCATCGGTGTGGTCCGTGTGTGTGTATGTGTGTGTGTTGACGTGTCATACTGATATTATCTATGATTAAGTGCTGCTACATTCTTTAGCTTTCCTGCCTGAAACTCCTGGGAGGGGCCAAGTCACAAGGAGATGGGTAAAATTTTGGAAATATTCAATAGTAGTAGATATTCATTAGTAGTAGATGAATTGGCTAACAGGAAAGGCCAAAGCATCCATCTCCAAAATTTAGTATAAACTTCTTAGAACAAAGGGAAAAAAAGAAGACTTCTTGGTTCTGATGTTGCTTGAAGTTTATGCCATGCTTTCTATGCTACAGTTAAAGTTATTCTTTATTTCTTCAGTGTATTTTGTTAGTCTGGTTTGATTGACACACTTATACACCTCTGCTTGTGCGCATCGCAGTTTCATATTTGGATCGTCTTTTGCCGTTGATTGAGTTGAGTTTTTTTTCTTCCGTTTTGGCCAGTCAGCAACCAGTTCTTAAGTCTACATTGGACACACTGTCTAATTCAGCCTAGGTTGACTCCAGCAAGTCATCTCAGAAATTCCTTCGACTTTCGTCAAAGGCTTTGAACTATGGATCTCTACGGGAACGGTTCCAGTCAGGCACAAATGGCGTCCTAATCTAACAGACATTTAGTTTAGAGATAGGTGTTATATTTACATTTTACGTTTAATGCATTTAGTAGATGCTCATATCCAGAGCAACTTACAAAAAGTACTTTGTTGTTGACTCACAGAATGCATCCTAACCAGTAAGTAGTTCAATAGACATTTGAACTAGATCACTGCTAAAATACAAGAATTGTGCTGGTACTAGTACACGTATTATTAAACAATGATAAATACTGTAACAAAGAGTAACAAATAAGTTCTCGAATTTGAGTTACTCTGCATTTGTAGAAAAATGAAAGTGTAGCATCAGTGGTCACTCTACAAATAGAAGAGTCCATAGTATGCATTTGAAGATTGCAGGGGACAGTTGAAGCTGTCCGGACAGTCAGTGGAAGTTCATTCCACAATCTTGGATCAAGACACATTAGAAACACATAGCTCCTAAACTGACTGTCCACCACAGGTGTTTCTTATGTGGTAGACAGTTAATTTAAGCACAAGACAAGGTGTTTCTAATATAAGGTTATTAGCAATAAAAACAACAAAAAAGTTCAACTTTCTCTACGCATGTATCTATATACAGTGAAATCCAGAAATCCAGGTAGTGATATGTAGGAATGGCTATGGTTGAGTTAGGAAGTAAGTCTCAAGTTTATATTTCATACAGTGCCTTTACCCTGGCTCCATGCACTTGCCCCCAGGTGGCTGATGTTCTCAATGAGCGCATGTTCGACCTGGTCGTGGTGCCCATGGGCTGTGTGGTAGGGCTCCCCCTGCTGGTGACAGCTGTGCACCTCAGGCTGCAGGTGCGAGCTGGTGTCCGTGCTGTAGGCCAGGGCAGAGACAGGGCGAGACAGCATGTGCACACTGCAGGAGCAGGCTGAGAGAGAGGTGGAGCAGTGCTGCGATGCCACATGCACCTGCAACAGGTGCATCATGTGGTGGAGGTCCTTGGTCAGCTGACCTACTTCCTGGTTCAGAGTCCCCATCTAGGAATGGGGGAGGTCAGAATCAAGCAAATGGGTCAGCATAGATGTAGAGCATGATTTGAACGATTCATATTGATCTGAATGCCAATAACTGTGTTTGCCAGAAAATGAAGATTGTGGTTTGTCTAGTTTGGTAATTCCTCATTATCAGTTTATAAACACAAAGAGCCAAACTGGAGAACGCGTTGTGTTATGTGTGTAACGGCCTTTATCCAGCAACCTAGTGAGCTGTCTAAATAGAGAGCATTTTACGTCATATTGTGCACAGAGGCCGTCCAAATTCTTAGATACCTTAAAAATGCTGCCTACTGAGGTCCCTTAATTTGGCTGAATTTTAAGGTAGCATCGAAGGCAACACTGTGATACACTACAACCACAACTTTTCATGGCGGACACAAGTGGAGCTCCAAGAGATTTTATTTTCAAATGTAAGTCATTAATAATTTGAATATCATTTGAAATCTAATATATTTCAATTACCATTTCCCACCTCCTGAGGTTATTGTGACCAAAGTTTTATATGTATATATATGTAGTTTATGTAGTTTTATATACCGAGTGATTAACATTTATGCTAGCAGAGTTTGAAGCCTCAGGGTGCTGTTGTGGATAGCCACCTGGCTAACAAACGTCTTAGCGCAGCAAGCAGCGTATCTAAAGTAAGATTTTTCAGTCGTCGTTAACGGACCAGTTTGTGCTGAAACGTTGAGGTGATGCTAGCAGCTGATATAAGTAAACACTGGTCGCGTGCAGTGGGCGGGGTAAGAACGCTGCCCATGTCTCCACTGTCTACTTACATAAATCACTGGGTTTTCAAACACATCCACCGAACGCAAGGGCAAATTTTGGACAAGATGAACAACATGTCTATTCTTGTGGCTTTATAATAAGCACTTTTGTGCCTATTCTTGTGTCTTTCATGTCGTTGTTTTTATAATCTTTTTGATGGTGATTGGTCAGTGAATTAAAAAAAAATCTAACATATTGAATACAATTGTCGCATATTCGCTTTCTGAAGAGGGGAGGGGGAGGGGGAGAAAGGAGAGATGGGGGTGTGAGGAGAATGTGGAGAAGGGAGGGGGAGAATTATGTTTTTGGAAGATCTTGAAGTCAGCACTTCTTCAGTTTATCTGCAGTGCAGAAGCACCCCCTGTGTCTTAATTAATGCAGGGCCTCACTGACTCCACCTGCGCAAGCCTGTGTGCGTGTGTGTGTGTGTGTGTGTGTGTATGTGTGTGTATAAGAAAGACAAGGTGTGTATCTGAAAGTTTCTTTTGGCCCCCTACAGCAGAATGTGTCTGGGCCCATCTTGTGCAGTTCAATCTGCTGACATCAGTTCCCATTCTAATTAATGATAAGTGACTGCATTTTACCATAAGAACAAACTGAATGAATAAATCAACTATTGCAGTAACTTGGACTTTGAGCAGCTTCAGGTGTGTGTGTGTGTGTGTGTGGATGTATGTGTGTGTGTGTGTGTGTGTGTGTACTTCTGTTTACCTTTTTGTTCAGTTGACAGATACTGTGTCTCACCTCCTCAGTCTCCTGGAAAAGGCTGGTATTCACTCGCATGGAATCTGAGTAAAAGAAAATTAAGAAAAAGTGCAAAAAAAGCTGTCTGTGTACCTGTCTCTCTCTTTCCTACTGTCTGTCTCTCCATGTGTTGCCTCTGTCTCACAGCCCTTCTGCTTCCTGTGCTCCTCTGGTCTGTCGCACTCTCAGGAGTGCTTATGACAGCTGGGTTCTGTAGCTCAAACCCTTATAGTGCCACGCCCACCTTTCTTCACAGTGCCTCGCCCACCTCTCTCTCCACCAGGTCGGGGAGAGCATCTGTCCTCACAGCCTTTGTCACCAGTGAAGTGTCCCACTGAACACTGTCCCACTGAAGACATTTTGTGGGGTCTAGTTTCATAACTTTATTAAACACATACATTGTCTTTGCCAGTGCAAAAGTAGGTTTGCATTTCTTTTTTTGGCAGCATATTTATCAGATGCCTCATTTAAATAAATGTGCTGATATTTAGTGTTGTCTTAATGCATTTAGTCACAGGTTTACACATCTTTTAAACTCTTTTGTCTGGTCCTGGAGCACCCCTGACCTGCACAATGCACTGCGATCCCTGCTCTACAACATCTTACTGAAGTCAGTCTCCAGCTCATCACCAAGACATTTAGTCTAAAACAGCCCCATGAGATCAGGGCTCACCGTCTGAGACATCCAGGGGTCACCCTCTGAGACGTCCAGGGGTCACCCTCTGAGACGTCCAGGGTCACCCTCTGAGACGTCCAGGGGTCACCCTCTGAGATGTTTTCTTACCTCTTGCATCCAGTGCAGTGTCACTAGGTGCAGTTGTCTCAGTGCTGAAGTGGAACATGTGTCCATTATCCTCAATCCCATCAACTACCCTGTAAGAAACCACAAACAGAAGAACAGATATAATACAGATAATTGAAGATACCCACACAGTAGTTAAAATACTTCCGTCCAAAATGTCCTGATTCTAAAAAAACTTTATGTAACTTTAGAGTACATTAGAGTTTTCCATATAATATCTTTGCAACTGAAGTATATAACAGCCAAAAAATATCTAACTATTTAAAATATGTAATTGGCACAACTAAGTTTACAATGTAGGCGTCCATGTGCTGAGCTGATCTGTTTACAGTAAGACAGCATGCTGGATAAATGCATCCAGAAGTATACCGTGGGCTGAGATCTGGAGGCCCACAGCAGCTCAGTGTGGGGATGAGGAGGCTGGTGGGCTTGTGTGCTGACCCTCCTGCCTCTGCATGGTTGCTGCGGTGGCCGCTGGGGGGAGGGGGAGGTGTGGCGAGCGGCTGGTGGGCCGATTTGGGCCGCTGCTCTTTGGGCGACGAGCTGCTGTAGTGCCCCCTAACGGGTGAATGACATCGTCGCAGGGCATTGAACTGCCGAAGCTCGTCGCCCAGCAAGTTGCCCAGGGAGGTCCTGCGCACTGGACTGTTCAGGCTGGGCAGCGGAAGGTTCCGGCAAGACTTTGGCATGGGTGAGATGTGATAGTAGTCGTCAGGGTCACCACCAGTTTCTGCGATGGAGGAATGCTGAGTCCTCGGGTCTGCACGACTGTTCTGAAGTGGAAGGAAAAATGAAATAAGAACAAATCTAGTTTTAATCTTAATCTAGTTAATCAAATTAATAGCAGTTAGCAAAATGCTTTGATGTGGAAATTAATGGTGGAATGTCATTAGCCTTGAGGAAGTATTGGGAAGTTTACAAAAATTTCATTACTTTTATACTTAAACTTATCTTTTACATTGTCAGTGTTTCCCAAATAGTCCCAACCCTGATATGTACTGGGCTGTACTGGGCTGTACTGGGTTCTAATGGTCTTTTCTGTACTGTTGTGTAATGATCTGTTGTTCTGTACTGTTGTGTAATGGTCTGTTGTTCTGTACTGTTGTGTAATGATCTGTTGTGTAATGGTCTGTTGTTCTGTACTGTTGTTTAATGATCAACGACCATAATGAACGACCCAATTCTGGAGGGTGTGTAGAGGGAGAGGAATAACCATGGAGCACTTTCACAGATAGTGGACTGGAAGTGACGATCCACCATTAGGGGAAGACCTGCCACTACAACCCCACACCATCAATGTGATATACTGTATATTCAGTGAGTTATATTAACTCTACAAACTATTAGCTATATTAACTATACTAACTATATTAACTTTATTAGCTATATTAACTTTATTAGCTATGTTAGCTATATTAACTATACTCACTATATTTGCTATATTAACTATTAACTATATTAACTACATTAACTACATTAACTATATTAACTATATTAGCTATATTAACTACATTAGCTATATTAACTATATTACTATACTAACTGTATTGTGTATTCACTGAACATTCTTGGTGAAAAGTGAAGATGACGATTATCTACACAGTTTCTCTCACACAGTTTCTCACACACAGTTTCTCTCACACAGTTTCTCTCACAGTTTCTCACACACAGTATCTCTCACAGTTTCTCACACACAGTTTCTCTCACACAGTTTCTCTCACAGTTTCTCTCACAGTTTCTCTCACACAGTTTCTCTCACACAGTTTCTCACACACAGTTTCTCACACACAGTTTCTCTCACACAGTGTCTCTCACAGTTTCTCACACAGTTTCTCTCAAGCCCACGTACATGAGAAAACCTGGGGGACCTTGGAAACCCTGTGAAACCCTAGAAACAAAAACACACAACAGGCAAATCTCATAACTGAAGTTTTTCTCTATGTCCTTCTTTCTGTCTCTGTCTTGTGTGCACGTTTGTGTGTGTGTGTGCGTGCGTGCACACGTGTGAATATGTATGTGTGCACAACATGTGTGCACAACACAATATACTTAGAACAGTTAATTCCGTATGTAAGGATGTATGTATGTGTGAATCTGTGTGTGTGTGTGTGTGTGTGTGTGTGTGCGTGCATGTGAGTGAGATGGTGTATGCATGTATGAACCTGTATATGTGTGTGTGTGTGTGTGTGTGTGTGTCTCACCTCTGCATCACTCCCCTCTCTGAGGTTGTATGTGAGGTTATGGTGGATGTCAGCAGTGAATACAGAGGCATATTCAGGGTAGAGTTCCAGCACTTCTTTCAAGCCTTTAACACTTATATACTGCAGATCACAGTAGGTAAGTGCCTTCACATCTGCATTCGTTTTGATCACATGATCCTGCCCTGGCAAGTCTGAACCAATCAAATCCCCTTTTCCTGTAATGCAAACACTGTGTCAAACTATTATTTGCAATCACAAAAGTTAATTCCTGTCCGAACTAAATGTAAATGTATATCATGTGAATGTGCATCATGTATATTATTCTCCTGTATGTACAGCTGGATCCAGTGGAGAATATAGTTTGATCCAGTGGAGAATATAGTTTGCTACTCTGGTATAACTGGGATACAGTAACAGTTGAGAAAGTACCAATTCAAAGACACTTCAAGAATGGAAGAGAACATCTCAGAGGGTGAACCCTGGACGTGACCCCTGTTCCATTAAGCTAAAAACCTGGTGGTCATGTGACATAGGCAGTAGTGGAACAGGAAGTAGCACACACCTAGTATGGCAAGCACCATGCCATCCTTCAGCACCTCCAGTGATCCCGAGCAAACGAAGTAGTGGGCGTGGAGGGCATCGCCCTGCCGGATGAGGTACTCGCCCGGCGCACAGAACGACGTCTTGATGTGCAGAGAGAGGGAGCGCAGGCACCCCCTGCTGGCACCCTCAAACACGGCCAGCTGCAGGATGTCTTTGTTCAGGTGCATGGCAATGTCTGCGCGCAGCTCGTCTGGGAAGTCGTGCAGGAGCTGGGGGGGGGTGGCAGGGACAGAGCAGAGGAAGAGTGGGGTGTGGGAGGAGGAGGAGTGGGGTGTGGGAGGAGGAGTGGGGTGGGGTGGGGAAGGAGGAGTGGAGTG
>JAOYMR010000011.1:16787016-16800932 GCA_025802075.1 Tenebrosternarchus preto
GGGTTAGAGAAACACCAGAACTAAACATCTAAGAGTTAGAGAGACACCAGAACTAAACATCTAAGAGTGGGGTTAGAGAGACACCAGAACAAAACATCTAAGAGTGGGGTTAGAAAGACACCAGAACAAACATCTAAGAGTGGGGTTAGTGAGACTCCAGAACAAACATCTAAGGGGGTTGTTGTTTGGTTAGAAGCAGCAGTGCTAGCCTTGCATTCTTTTACCATTCTTTTTGTAGAACTGGACCTGGGCCTGGTACTCCTCCTTACTCTCCAGGGCTTTCTCCATAGCCTGGGCCACCTGCTCGCTTGTGCCTGGCCCATACAGGAAGCGGCAGCTACAGTTCTTCTGCATCACCTCGGTTCGCACAAAACCCGTGAGCTCACAGAACCCATCTGAGCAGTAGACAATGGGGTAACCACGGTGACCCTGGGCATTACCCAGCAGGAAGTTGCTGTCTAAGAGGGGGGAGAGAGGGAGAGAGAGAAGGAGAAAGATACAATTATTCCTGTATTTCATAATGTGCAATTGCATTTGCACTAATATAATTAGCAGAACTGTATGTTTTCTTAATGACTGTATGTTACGCAGGTTTGTATCACATTTTGAGATATAAAACTACCCTTTAATCCCACCAGTGTTTTTCCCAGAAGACATGATGTGTCTGTTTTATATGCGCACATATGCATGTAAGGCCAACAGGCCTGTTCTTGTGCTTATAAACTGGATGGGTTGTTCTGCAAGCACTGAGCCCAAGCCTGTTCAAATGAGACTCTGTATTTCAGGACCTTGGACAGGTCTTCAGACATTCAGGTCTTCATCAAACTGCTCCTGTAATCATGAGGTTTCTGATGATCAGGGATAAGTTATCATCCTTTACAGATGAAATGAGTAACACCAGAAATATACCAGAAATATAAGTGAACCAGAAACATTTTTTTTTTCAGCTTGGTTCCACTGGCGTAATACACTTCTATCAGAATTTAGTTCACACAAAGTTCACTAAAGATTAGAGGAAGTACTCACTGTATGGAAAAATAAAGCATAATAGTAGATTAGATTTTCCTTTTGCTAGACTAGTTTGGTATAAATTCCCAATTGGCTTGTCATGATGAACACCAACATTTCAGTATGTGCCACTACTTGAAAGCTTAAAAAGCTGTCTTCACAATGAAGACGTGCAAGATAATTCCCAACAGTCCCATAAAAACCCACCAAGTCTGCTAAAAACAGGAAGCATCTGAGATGATTCTGTACTTAGTGTCCTGCTGCCTCCAGCCCAAACCCATGTGAGCTCTGCTTTCCACAATGCTCCAGGAAGTTATGAAGAGCACATTCACCCCATTTGCACCAGTTCATTAACTCTCAGGCAATGTACTTTGTAAATGTACTAATTTTTCCACCTGTTTGTTCTCTGGTTATGATCTGTTTTCTTTGTTCTGTGTGTTTTCTGGTTGTGATCTGTTTTCTTTGTTCTGTGTGTTCTCTGGTTATGATCTATTTTCTTTGTTCTGTGTTTTCTCTGGTTATATGTTTTCTTTGTTCTGTGTGTTCTCTGGATGTGATCTGTTTTCTTTGTTCTGTGTGTTCTGTGGTTATGATCTGTTTTCTTTGTTCTGCGTGTCCTCTGGTTATATGTTTTCTTTGTTCTGTGTGTTCTCTGGTTATGATCTGTTTTCTTTGTTTCTGTTTTGGGTTGTGCTTTATTGGGTGTACCCCCCTCTCTTCATATTTTTTTATAGCCTGGTTTGGCTCTGGAATTTGCCTGTTGTTGGTTTTGCAATGAAACTGTCCCTTGGTAAAGTTTGATATGGTTTTGACCTTTGCCTGTCTATCGTTTACATCTCTGGACTGCCCTAATTTCAGTAAAGTTATCAACTTTGATTTTATATCTGTGTATACGCGTATTTATGTATCATCACTTTCAGATGATTCTTTACTGAGATGATTCTCTATTGAGATGATTCTCTATTCAGGTGATTCTCTACTCAGATGATGATTCTCCTATCAGATGAATTTCAAACTGTAAATACTTTAAGTACCATAAAATTCCAGCTAATCACAGTCACAAATGTCGATCCAGAAAAGCTTCAGTGCAATGTGTTCCAATGTTAAAGTATCCCAGATAACTTTAAAGACTATATAAAACAACACACAGCAAGACTCCAGTGTTCATTTAGACTCTTACCTTTAATGCTAGGATATCTGTGCTAAAGGCTGATCCTCACTGGATGTTTCTCTTAAAGGTTTTATGGAAATTATGTTTTGCTCTAGACTTGCACTTACACATTTCTTATTCAGATGGAAATTCAAGAACGGATCATATTTTTAGAAGGGCTGTTTCCTGAACAAAGTGTGATGCCAAAACTTCCTTTTACATTAACCATACTGATTAAGGCTTTTATGTTAACAATATTTCTTAAAACATTCATATTACTTGCAGTATAGCCCTGACCCTAGCATTGTTGATGTTTGTGTTGTTTTGAAGCTGAAATATTTGCACCTTTTTTCTTTTATTGAGTAATGTCTCACTTCACTTTTACCAAACTCATGGCTGTCCAGGATACAAAGTAAGGATTGACAAGCCTCTCCTGCTACCTGCCCCAGACCAACCACCTCCTACCCTCAACAGCACCCCTGGTTACATTTACAGCATTTGGTTAACACTTTTATTCAAAGCACCTTACAATTGTGACTATATACATCTTGAGCAGTTGAGGGCTTTGTTCAAGGGCTCAACAATGGGAACTTGGCAGAGGTGGGGTTTGAACCAGCAACCTTCTGATTACTAGTCAGAAGTTTTTCCCCCTGCCCTGCTATGCCACATATGCCCCTATATATTTATCTTGTCATGGTGACCGGTGTTGGCCAGAAGAGGACGGGCTCCCCACTTCAGAGTTTCTTCCTCACGCTCTTAGGGAGTTTTTCCTTGTCACTGTCGTAAAAAGCCCTATATAAATAAAACTTGATTTGATTTGATACCATTCACACACCTCCACACACACTACATCAATTATACCATTCACATACATCCACTCACACTACATCAATTATACCATTCACACACCTCCACATACACTATCTCACATAAAGAATTTAAAAATAGGAGAAAAAAATGGGAACATTTTTTTGAACAGACTGGAATCAAGGCATCCAGTGCACCAGAGGGGTGGTGGTAGCTCACTGGTTAAGGCACTTGACTAGTAATCAGAAGGTTGCTGGATAGAACATAATGGATATATTTGAATATAATGCATATGTTAGAACATAATGGATATATTAGAATATATATGAAAATAATGAATATATTAAGATATATTAGAATATAATGGATATACTAGAACATAATGGATAGATTAGAATGTAATGGACATATTAGAATATAATGGATATATTAGAATATATATGAACATAATGAATATGTTAGAACTTAATGGACATATTAGAACATAGCGGATATATTAGAATATAATGGATATATTAGAACATAATGGATGCATTAGAACATAACAGATATATAATATAATATATACAATATATGTATTATGTTCTAATGCATCATAATGGATATATTAGGATAGATATGAACATAATGGATATATTAGGATATATTAGAACATAATGGATATATTACAATATAATGGATATATTAGAATACAGTATAATGGATATATAGGATATATATGAACATAATGGATATATTACAGTATAATTGATATATTAGGATATATTAGAACATAATGGATATATTACAATATAATGGATACATTAGGACATAATGGACATATTAGAACATAATAGATATATTAGTACTTAATGGACACACTATAACATAATGGACATATTAGAACTGCAGCCCATTCATGTTTGAGTGGATTTGTGTGTTGTCATGGAAACCAGAACGCATTAATCCCTGTAAAGGTACTGATGCAGCAGCTTCTCTGTTATGGAATATAAGCACTGTCAGAACAGTTTCCCAGCACTACATACCATGGGTAACTATGGTTACTGTGGGGAGTAAGAGATATGTAACTGTCTGGCCATTTTGTAAGCCTGCTTTCCTTGTGAGCATTAGCACTAATTGTCTATTTCTGAACACAAGATAATTTACTGTACTCTAATCTAGATTTACTTGCTGTAACCTCCATGAAACCAAAATGAGGATTCTATTGTAGAACTACAAGATATTCTAATGTAGCACTACTAGATATTCTATTGTAGAACTACAAGATATTCTACATATTCTACAAGTCTAATACTGATAGCTCCTGTTTGTTGTACATTTACATTACTGAGAGAAAATACACAAAGAGAAAAACTGGATATGAGGGGAAAAAGAAATTAGAATGATTAAGAAACTGAATGAGATTAAATCCACCTATGGATCAAGTCCACAGACTGTTCAGAATATCCATAGACCTTTCAAAGTCTGTGTGTGGCTGGATGATATGTACAAGAATAAATGTTCACTCTTTTATATCTCCTATACAAACTTTATTAATTAGCGCTGTTTTGTGGCGTCGACTTTTGTCATTAATTGTAATCAGTGTAGTTATGAATGCAGCTGTGCTGTGCTGCTGCTCTTGTTGCCAGACTGCTGTTTCCTGCAGCTTTTCTGACAGTTCTGCCCTGTTTATTTTTGCTTGGTGTTGTCAAGCTTCTGTACAAGACTAAGATATTAAAAACCAGCAAGCTTTCAGTCATGCTGACATACACTGGAACAGTTCCAGAACATTCTGACCCCACACTTACCTTATTAGAGACCAGACTGATCTTAAACATCATCAAAAGTACTTCAACACGTTAAACTTCTCTTATTAGAGACCAGGTTGATCTTAAACATCATCAAAATACTTCATTTTAACACATTAAACTTCTTTTATTAGAGACCAGACTGATCTTAAACATCATCAAAAGTACTTCATTTTAACACATTAAACTTCTCTTATTAGAGACCAGATTCATCTTAAACACCATCAAAAGTACTTCACTTTAACACATTAAACTTATTTTATTAGAGACCAGACTGATCTTAAACATCATCCATCAAAAGTACTTCATTTTAACACATTAAACTTCTTTTATTAGAGACCAGATTGATCTTAAACACCATCAAAAGTACTTCATTTTAACACATTAAACTTCTTTTATTAGAGACCAGACTGATCTTAAACATCATCAAAAGTATTTCAATTTAACACTTTAAACTTCTCTTATTAGAGACCAGGGTTGGAATGTTACTACGCCTCCACCTTCACATCTGCTACACCTCCTATCCCACCCCCAGCTCCACCTCCACCCCCAGCTCCACCTCATACATCCCAAGGTAAATCCTCATGAGCAGCTATGGAGATAATGGAAAAAACATATCAAACTTGACAATAATGAGACAAATCAGTTCTGGAAAGTTTGAATTTTGAGTGTCAAAAAAAATCTGCAAGAACTATTACAATAAGGGCCTTAATAACCTATTTGTCCCAGTTTAATAAGCGCCTTAATAACCTATTTGTCCCAGTTTAATAAGAGCCTTAATAACGTATTTATCCCAGTTTAATAAGGGTCTTAATAACCTATTTGACCCAGTTTAATAAGAGCCTTAATAACCAATTTGTCCAAGTTTAATAAGGGCCTCAATAACCAATTTGTCCCAGTTTATAAAAGATACTCCACAGAAACAGAACTTGTAGTTGTTATTGATAAGCTGCATGTTGCAGGATCAGCCAACCGCACAGTCACAGTCAACCGCAACATCATCCTGTCCAACCTCACAAGATCCTCCTGTCCATACAAGCCTTAGCACAGCTTATAGATGGCTTGTGTTATTCCTTTAGGAACTGGAGAACTCTTTAGGAACTCTCCAGCCTCTTTCTCCACTGTGGTCTACCTGAGTGGAGGGGGGTGTTATTCTCTCCAGTCTCTCTCTCCACTGTGGTCTTCCTCAGTGAAGGGGGTGTTATTCTTTCCTTCCTCTCTCTCTACTGGTCTCTACCTCAGTGGAGGGGGGGTGTTATTCTCTCCACTGGTCTCTACCTCAGTGGAGGGTTAAATGTTACCTTAATGAGAGAACAAAGCATTGAATGTCTTAATGAGAGAATACATCTTTTTAATAGAATAAAGCATTAAATTTTGTCTTAATGAGAGAATTAACTGTTAAACGTCGTCATGAAGAGAAAAGCCTTAAAGCCTTTAAAGCTTTAAAACCATGTCTTAACAATAGAATAAAGTGTTAAATGTTTTAATGATAGAATAAAGGGTTAAATCTTGTCTTAAGAGAATAAAGTGTTAAATGTCTTAACAAGAGAATAAAACATTAAATATTGTGTTAATGAGAGAATAAAGCGTTAAATATCTTAATGAGAGAAAGTACTAAATCTGGTCTTGATTCACATTCTGCAGGCAAAGCAGAGATACAGAATGCAAACATTCCAGTGGGTGTCAGGTCACTAGTTACCAGGGATGTGTTCACTTCCTGTTCACTTCCTGCAGTTAATGAAAAGAGGGCAAGCCAGCAGAGAGAGAGAAATGTCAACCCACTGATGTTCCACAGTGCCACCTTACTTTGTTTCTGAGGTGAACATTGAATAAGAATTTAAACTCTAAACCTGCACTCTCATTGCACACCCCAACTCTAAATGGGGTGAGACTGAGAAAACTTATTTTTGACCTGGGGTTAGGGATAGGGTTAGGGTAAACGCAGGAGTCTTCTCCTCACGACTACGTACAGGGGGTGGTGTGCCCCTACAACCCCTACTGCCTCTGCTGCCACTACTGCCCATAAAGCCCCAGCTCTTGGCCTGGATAATGGACTAAATTGGCTCAAAATTAATGTCTGAAATATACACCAATCTATCATCGTAGGCCTAACCCAAGTATTTCTCTGTTGCCATCCTGACAGACGTGTAGTCACGTGTTAAAGTTGTTGCTCTGTCATTAGGAAGCACCAGGCTTTCTGCTCACTCACAGCCAACACAAACTCTGGCACCTCCACCCTTGTCTCCTGGGCAACTAGGACAAGTTATTTTGGGATAGCAGCACCCGAAGGGTTCTACTGCTGCTAGGAAGGATGTTAGACTACTTCTGTGTGTGTGTGTGTGTGTGTTTGTGTGTGTAGGTGTTTGTGTGTCTGTGAGTGTGAGTGTATATATATATGTGTGTGTGAGTGTGTGTGTGCATGTGTGTTTTGTGTGTATGTATGTGTGTTTCTGTGTGTATGTATGCATACATATTTGAGTATGTGTGTGTGTGTGTGTGTGTTTGTGTGCATATGTATGTGCATGCATAAATGTGTGTTTGTGTGTGTGCGTTCGTATGCATGTGTGTGTGTATGTGTGTGTATGCGTGTGTGTATATGAGAGAGTATTTGTGTACACACACACAATTGCTTACACTGATTACTGTTTAAGGCTTTCATATATGTATACAAAGGGTTGGGAGGATTCATTTAGAAATACATTCATTTACAGATTACTGATTACCTATTAAAAATGTATATGTTACTTAATCCCAAGGATTACTCTATTAAGGTAATGTAATCTGATTACTTTCCATTAGTTTTGGATTACTTGAACTGCCAAAGAGTTTTGGAGTGCTGGTCTCCTAGAATGCCAGACCCATTGTACAGGCTTGAAATAAATCAGACGTCTACAGACTCAGAGTTTGGTGTTTATGACTATTCTCAGATGATTATCTTTATATATGAGTAAAACATGGAACTAATACAGAGACAGGAGAGCATGTCAAGAGAATTAAATATATACAAACTGAGGCAAACAAAATACAAAGGGTTTAGGCAAATATCTGTAAAATAGGTTTATAAACAGGAAAGAACACGAAACATGCAAGAAACACGGCTTAGTGAACACGGCTTAGTGAACACAGGTTAGCAAAGTCACCAGTGATGCTGCGGTACTTCACAAGGCTATATAAAAACAGTTATAAATGGAACCAAAAATAGGTGTAACTAATAAAGTGGTGATGAAGATCAAATAAATGATCAACTCTGAGGAGTGATGTCATCGATATTCTGTAAAGCATGGTGGGTGTTGCAATAAAGCTATGTGTGCACCAGAGTCTGTGACACCCACATGACCTCACACAGTCTGTGACACCCACATGACCTCACACAGTCTGTGACACCCACATGACCTCACACAGTCTGTGACGTCCACATGACCTCACACAGTCTGTGACACCCACTTGACCTCACACAGTCTGTGACACCCACATGACCTCACACAGTCTCCCACACTCTACACACATAACATTTATGGCATTTATCAGACACTCTTATCCAGAGTGACTTACAAAAGCACTTTGTCATTTGCTCACTGAATGTATCCCAGCTAATACAGTAGGATAGAATTCAATACAGTAAGATAGAGTCCAATACAGTAGGATAGATTTCAATACAACAGGATAGAGTTGAAAACACCTTTGAACTAGAACACTGCTAGAATACAGGTGATGGGAATGTTAAGATCTGGGCTTGAAGTGTTCATGACTCCCATCCAAGATCTCTAAACTGGCTGCATTCTGCAAGAGTGGGCAGAAATGCCCCAAGTCACTACAGAAACCGTTTGGTTGAGGTTGTTACTGCGAATGGAGGTGCAACATCCTATTAACTGAAGGGGTTCACATACTTTTGCACCAATAAAATTTCAGTTTTTCTTTAATCAACCACTTTTCTTAAATAAAGAATAACAATATAACAATTTATTATGTGCCATAATTAGATACCATTACACATTATGTTAAATGTTAGTATTGTGAATTGGAGTATAATTTAACATTTAATACAGTTGTTTTAGTATTTTTTACCAAAAATCTGACCATTGCTGTAGGATTCACAAATTTTTAGGCAGCACTGTGTGTATATATATTTACCAGAGGGTAATTTATTATTGAACCCCTCAACCCACCAGAATTCTGTTTTGTTCTTTCAAACAGGTATTAAGTAGTAATCGAAGTATTAAAAACAATGAGCTTCACATGCTTGGATTATTTATCAGTATTTCTCGCCTCTTCTGACTATAAAAGCCTCTCCCCTAATAAGTGAACAGTGCTCATACATAGTCATCATGGGAAAGACTCAGGAACGTTCCGAGGCCATCAGAGACAAAATCGTGGACGGTCACAAGGCTGGCAAGGGGTACAAAACCCTTTCCAAGGAGCTGGGCCTACCTGTCTCCATTGTTGAGAGCACCATCCGGAAGTAGAAAGCTTACAGAAGTACTGTTAACCTTTCAAAGCCTTTCCTTACAGAAGTACAGGTAACCTTTCAAAGCTTTTCCTTACAGAAGTACTGTTAACCATTCATGACCTTTCCTTACAGAAGTACTGTTAACTTTTCATGACCTTTCCTTACAGAAGTACTGTTAACCTTTCATGACCTTTCCTCCCATGCAGAGGCCAGGCTTGTTCGAAGTGTCAAGGAAGATTATGGTAGTGGAGACACTGGGCTTCAGGAAATACCAAAATTAATAAACTCCTACGCAATGGTCTACATTCCAGGCGAGCCTGTAAGGTACCTTTACATTCAAAGTGTCATATCAAGGCCCATCTTAAGTTATTGTTCACTTGTTATTGATCACTTGGAGGTCTTGGGCTGGTTTAAGGTTCTCTGGTCTGATGAGACCAAGATCAAGGTCTTTAGTGCCAACCATATCTGGGGCGTTTGGTGAGAGGACAGCACTGAATACGACCCCAAGAATCTCTACAGTCAAGCATAGTGGTGGAAGCATCACGCTGTGGGGCTGCTTCTCAGCCAAGAGCCTGGCAATCTGGTCTGCATCCACAGGAAGATGGATAGCACATCCTACCTGTAGAGTTTGGCCAAAAACCTCAGCCTTGCCATCAAGGATCTTAAGATGGATCGTCATTTTATCTTCCAATAGGACAACGACCCCAAGCACATGGCCAAGAAAACCAAGGTCTGGTTCAAGAGGGTAAAGGTGTTGCAGTGGCCTGGTCAGTCCCCTGACCTTAACCTAACTGAAAACTTGTGGAAAGAGCTCAGGGTCAAAGTCCCCAAAACATGCCCAAAGAACATAGACCACTTGGTGAAGATCTGCATGGAAGAATGGGCCAAGAGACCAGAGACCAGAGACCTGTGTCGGCCTGATCAGGTCTGATTACATGTGTCACTCTACTCCTCCCTTGGTTTCGTGTGTGTGTGTGCATCTGGGTTCATGTGTGTGTGTGTGTGTGTGTGCGTGCGTCTGTGTTCACGTGTGCCTGTGCGTCTGTGTTTGTGTGCGTCTGTGTTTGTGTGAGTGTGTGTCTGTATGCGTGTGTGTGTCTGTGTGTGTGCATCTGCGTTTGTGCGTATGCGTCTGTGTTCATGTGTGCCTGTGTATGTGTGGATTCAGCACAGAACACACTGTGGTAGATACAGCACAGAAGTCACTGTGGTAGACACAGCACAAGGCACTGTGACACTGTAAGATACAAAAACAACTGTTGGAGATACGGCATAGTGGTAGAAACAGCACAGAAGACACTGTGGTAGACAAAGCACAGCAGACAATGTGATACTGTGCTAGATACAGTAGACACTGTGATAGATACAGCACAGAAGACACTGTGCTAAATATACTGTGGTAGATACTGCAGAAAAGGCATTGTGATAATGTGGTAGATACAGAAGAAACTGTGGTCAGTACAGCACAGAAGAAACTCTAGGCTTATAGCTCATTGCTATAGCCCTTGGTTAAAGATGACTGTATTTATGGTCAGAATGTATCATTTAAGGGCCCTTTGACAGGGTTGCAAATAGATGTCATTTTCTTTATTCACTGAGAATGGAGAATTCGTGAAGTATGAATTCTTTCCATAGTATAAAAAACATACTAGAGGGAAATCTGAATTCATGTTCATAGTGGTTTAACACGGAAAGGATAGAACTAGAGAATCTTGGTGTTTAATAAAGAGGAGACCTAATGTTTTACTGCACAGTATTTGCACAGGAATTGCACTAGCATAGTTCATTAGTATAGTTCACTAGCATAGTTCACTAGCATAGTTCATTAGCACAGTTCATTAGCACAGTTCATTAGCATAGTTCATTAGCACAGTTCATTAGCACAGTTCATTAGCACAGGAAAAGGATCAGCATCTGCCGCTGAACAGAACATAATGTACAGTCTTTAGTCAAGTACAGATACGATATTCATGTGTATATACTACACAGGACATGGAGCATGATGTAAAACTGGCAGTTTTAATGATGACTACAAAACCTTTAGTTTGGACCTTAATTTTGTTCTCTGTTCTGTAATTTGTGTAAATATCTCAGAGTAAATAGGCTGTACAATATACATTGAATGCATGTGATGATGGGTGGGAATGATGATTGTGTTGGGTGGGATGACTGTTGGGTGTGATGATGGCTGTGTTGGGTGGGGATGATGACTGTTGGGTAGGGATGATGACTGTGTTGGGTGGGGATGATGACTGTGTGACTCAAAGGAGATTTGGAGCATTAATGGTTGCCGGAGCATGTCATGTCATTATGCTGTTTTAGACATATTATGATAAATGTACAAACATACCTGATACACACAAACACACCTGTCCCCTGACACGCAAAAACACACCTGTCCCCTGACACACACAAACACACCTGTCCCCTGATACATACAAACATACCTGTCTCCTGACACACACAAACACACCTGTCCCCTGATACATACAAACACAGCTGTCTCCTGACACACACAAACACACCTGTCCCCAGATACATACAAACACACCTGTTTCCTAACACACACATACACACCTGTCCCCCAACACACACAACCACACCTGTCCCCTGACACACACAAACAATGGCCTAGAGCTCTCCTGAGCTAAGGGTTTGGTTGGCAGGTACAAAAATATAAACAAAAGAGGGAAGGATGGAGAGATAGCAGAAAAGAGAGAGAGACAAGGAAATGTTGATGGGAGGACAGTTATGCTAGACTATATTTCCCACCTTTTGTTCAGGTACACACTACTGTGTTCAGGTAAGCTGCATCAGTGCATAATAGAATGTTGATGGATGTACTGGTAAAAAGTGTTACAAACCCCTTTTTTGTTACGCACCCCTTGTTACAAAACCCACTACACACCCTTCATTAAAAAGCCTGTTACATAACCAATGTCTAAAAATAACTGTTACATTCCTCTTGTGCTAAAATTCTGTTACACATCCCTTGTGTAAAAAGCCAGTTACACACCGCTTGTGTAAAAATCCTGTTACACACTCCTTGTGTAAAAAGCCTGTTACACACCCCTTGTGTAAAAAACTGTTACACACCACTCATTAATTATGCTATAAGTGCTTTGCAGGTGATTTGACAGAAACCCTTCACATTATTCTCTGATTGTACAGCAGTGCAAGGCATGCAGGAAAAGCTCACGGGTGCCGTCGAAGCGGGTGGCGATGGTGTCCAGGAAGGTGTTCTGAGGAGCCAGGAGCCCCTTCATCACCGGCATGGTGGCGAACTTCCAGAGTCTTCAGTCTTTCTAGACAACACACGCTCTCCTTGCTGGCTTCTCCACCTTTTCCAGACAGCACACACACTCTAACTGCTGCTTCTCACGCCATCATGAAGCACAGCTGAACCCTCGGGGCTGTCAGGTGAGGGGGCGGGGCAGGGCAGGAGCCAGGTCCCCCATAGGGAAGGATGCTCCTTTGTTCTTCAGAGTCAGTGGCACTCAGACAGCCCTGGAGCGCAGGGGAACCTCCAGCAAGCCCTCATCACTCCTGTTACAATGGATGACTTACAGGTGACAGCAGCGGTTGCCGTGGCCACCCTCCCTCACATTTGGCATCACTCCTCCTTCAGAATATCCCTCCTTCCCTCTCTTTTCAGGTTTTCCCTGTAATATTCTTTTTCTCCTCCCCTTGTTCTCGGCTTTCCCTTGTCTGGTTTGTCGAAGATGGGAGTGGAGCTCCGCTCTGACTGGTTTGTTGAAGATGGAAGTGGAGCTCCGCTCTGACTGGTTTTTGTCTGCTACTCCTGTTTTGGTATCTCACAGTTCGTAGTCAGTCTCTCTTACTCCGTCTCTCTCCAGTGCATTTTCTCTCTGTCTCTTTTTCTATCTCAGGCAGGAGAGTCTTTGTGTGTCAGGTTACTCACAGCTCCCCCTGCTGCCTAACACAGGCGTGTCCCAGTAGTGCATTTCTGCCCTAATCCCTACACACATGCCCATCTATAACGTCACGGCCATCTATAACCACACAATGCTGCGATGGAAAGAGCCCCTGTCTGTGCCCCTGTTTCTGCCCAGCCTCACCACTGCTCAACTACTCCAGAACTGTTTGCTTCATTTGTACCTCCCCATCTCTCCATCGCGTTCTCTCACACTGTTTCTTCCCACCTCTGTCTGTATCTTTTTCTTTGTCTCCTCCCTCCTCCTCTCTCTTCCCTCCTCTCTCTCTCACCCACTCTCTCTAACCCTCTCTCGCTCTCTCATCCTCTCTCTCTCTCTCTCTCTTACCCACTTTCATGTACTCCTGTGGTTCAGCCAATAAGACATGCAAATGTACACTCACACATATTCTTTAATATGCACTCACACACACACACACACATACATCACACACACATTCTTATCTTCTAATTTACACAAATACACACACTATTCTCAGTATTCTCAACTATTCTTTTTTATTTTGAATGTACACACACACACAAACACACAACATATTCTCATTCCCTAATTTACACAACAAACACACACATATTTATTTTCACAGTTTTACACATGCACACCCTCCACACACACCTCTCTCTATTTTACACACATTCTCTCTCTCCCACACACCCAAGCATACACTCACTCACTCACTCACTCACTCACTCATTCACTCATTCACTCACTCACTCACTCACTCACTCACTCACTCACTCTATTTTACACACATTCTGTCA
>JAOYMR010000011.1:16815615-16828534 GCA_025802075.1 Tenebrosternarchus preto
CAGGATATGACCATGAGAGTGAGTGGCCGAGGCTACATGTTGGGTGAGATCAAAACAAAGCAGTAGGTTAAGAAGATCAGCAGAGTGAACACATTTACTGGAGTCAATATGAATGTTAAAATCACCCAACACTAACACTGAAGGAAATAAAGGACAGAGCAAGGCTAGCAGTTCAGACAACTCTGACAGAAAAAGCGGTACAGAGTTTGATTTAGGTGGACGGTAAACCAGCAAGATCAACAATGGCTTTGATCCATAGAAAAATCCCATGCAATTCAGTGAGTAAAGCTAGGATTTCATCATTTATAAAGCCATTTTTGAAATATTGGGCTACCTCTTTTGGGTTTATGTGATTAAATATCTTAATTCATAATTATGACGTACTGTAATTATGACTTAGTATCACAGTATTATGAGAGCATCTCATAATTATGACATACTTTCTCATAATACTATATAGACTTATTTTTTATGGACCAGCTCCCTCCTACATGATGAGAATGGTCAAAGCCCGATCCGTACATCGAGTACTTTGAACATCAAGTAAAGCTCAGCTCAAAACACCATACTTCAAGGTCAATGGTAATAATCTTCTAGGCTATTTTCTGTCCTGGCTCCAAGATGGTGGCATGAACTTTGTGACGGTCACTTTAAGTGTCCTAGTCCAAGCGCATGCACGCTACAGTATATATATTGACAGCGCGGGAGAGTTCGAAGTGATATCCGTGCATGGTGGATAGCTCTAAGTTATAGGCTGTATGTTCTACCTACTGCTGTTATTTGGGATTGTGATGAGAGGTGTGTGAGTGCTCCCAGCCCAAATAAATGGTCTCCATTGCACCGCACCTGCTGACTTCTGCGTGTTGCTTTGGAAGACAGGGCGAGTACCTATCTACCCAGTAGAAGACAGGGCAAGTACCTGTCCACCCAGTAGAAGACAGGGCGAGTACCTATCGACCCAGTAGAAGACAGGGTGAGTACCCATCCACCCAGTAGAAGACAGGGCGAGTACCCATCCACCCAGCAGAAGACAGGGCGAGTACCCATCCACCCAGTAGAAGACAGGGCAAGTACCCATCCACCCAGTAGAAGACAGGGCGAGTACCCATCCACCCAGTAGAAGACAGGGCGAGTACCTATCCACCCAGTAGAAGACAGGGCGAGTACCCATCCACCCAGTAGAAGACAGGGCGAGTACCTATCCACCCAGTAGCATCTCTCCCCTCCCGGGAGCGTTCGCCCACCAGCCTTCATTACAACTTCCACTGACTGTCTGGACAGCAGAATCCCTTGTAGTCTTCAAACACAGACTAAAGACTCATCTACTTGTAAAGTATCTCAGACTAAGGACTCGTCTATTTGTAGAGTATCACAATGACCATTGATGCTGCACTTTCATTACTCTTACCACTGCTGAGTAACTTAAATTCTAGTACCTATTTGTTACTATATTTATCATTGTTTAATAGAACTCATACTAGGACCAACACAATTTTGGTATTCTAGCAGTGATCTAGTTCAAGAGCGCAACAAGCAAAAATGAAAGTAATCCACAAATAAGGTGCGCTTAAGCAGGCTGGCACAGCAGCAGAAATAGCAGACACAGCGAGGGCGAAGGCAGACACCAGCGGAGAAAGCACTGAAGAGCAGGACCTGTGAGCTTAAATAATGAAAACAAAACAAAACAAGGAACAGGTGCTCTTAATACTGAGGTGATCGTGACCGTGGGAGGAGTGAGTGTGAGTGTGACAAGGTGAGTGTGTCCCTGGAGATGGGACGCCGGCCTACCGTGACAGTATGGAGTAAGATAATTCAGCTTGAGGGGAGTAGCATATAACAGTTTATTATTAGGCAAGGTAAATTACAGAGTAGATAGTGGTCTTAAACATTAACAATGATAGTAAAATGTAACATGCTACCAGTCATTAGGAAAATGTTTGGACCCTATTAACAAGTTATATATTATATATTAAAATTTCTAAAATGTGCACTTTATATTTTAATATTAACTGTATTTTATTAATAATTGTATTTTACAGAGAATATGTCTGCCTGCCTTCAAGGATGTTGAATGATGCTAAATGTCATTTTTGTTTTTTGCTGGTCATGTTTTAAAAAGGAATACTCTACTGCCATCTGGTGCCTGTGAGTTTATACTGCCCATTTCTTATCCAACAAATTTGACAGTAGCAAATCTACATCCTTTATTGATATGTATATAATGGACAAATTGTAAATAGTTTCTATGATCAGATACTAACTTCTATTTTGGTGATTTCACCCAGTTAATTTCACAAAATTCTACCTGCTGACATAGTATAACTACATCAAAGACATGGCCCTCTGGTCTCTCTTGATTAGCAAGGTCTGGGCCTCTGGTCTCTCTTGCTTAGCAAAGGCCTGGGGCTCTGGTCTCTCTTGCTTAGCAAGGCCTGGGGCTCTTTTGCATGCTATTCTCCATTTAGAGTGCCCTCTAGTGGACTTTTGGATGTATTATTTTGCTCAACTTAGCATGTTTTTTGTCACTCAGTGACAAGCGTGTGAGGTTCACTTTGAGGTGAGGTAATCACTGTGAGGCAAGGTAATCCTTACAGATATACAAGTTTCATGCCGTGCATACTGACACACCTCTGTACGATGACAGATGCTACTGTTTGCACCTGGCGCTGTGAACAGCTTGTGTTTAACCTGGAGAAAGCTGGGTTAGGGTTAGGCAGCTGTTCATTTTCAACATGAGTAATGTAATGATGAGTCATCGGCCCACAGAACATTGTGCTGCTATCCATCCCAGATGAGTCCAGAGAGCAATGACACATGGCTTCTGTTTTTTCAGAATCAAGCTTTAAAATTGCATCTGTGGATGCAGAAGCATTTAGGTTTGCTAAACCTAGGGCTAGGATTAGGGTTAAGGTTTAGAATAGGGCTAGATTTAAGGTTAGGGTTAGGGTTAGGATTAAAAATGTGGAATTCATTCGCATTCAAATGCTGTCCAATACAACGTTACTGCCAACGAGCAGGCTAGTGAATGTTACCAGAGAATGTACTACATGTATTTAGTAGTCCACCCTGTTAGTGATGGGTCATTCGTGAACGATCCGATTCTACTGAACAGCTCTTTAAAATGAACGAAAGGAACTGAGTCGCACCTCTAGGAGCCAATTATATTTATTTATTTGTTTATTTATTTCTGAGTAGTTCATGTCAGCTGTAATCCACCCATTCCATTTTGCATCAGTAGAGGGACTCAGTCAGTCATAGTGACAGCTGTTTATTGTTAAAATTAAAATCCAAAAACACTTTCAGTGTCGGCCTCCTCCACACACAGAGAATGAGCACGTGTGTACAAGAGAGCCGAAATCACGCTACAGAGAGAACGTTCAACAAATGAGCAGTGCTAGAAAAAGCAGGATGAACGAGCCATTTACATTGTGTACATCGAGAAGTTTCAGCACCAGGAATAAAGACGAATATGATGATGATGATGATGGCGCCACTGTCTTGTCTGAATTTTCAGCTCAATCATCCACTGATACTCTATCTGATGCTACAAAAACTAGACCTACTTCAATCTGTGATTATGTAATTCCTATAGTAATCTGTGATAATGTAGTTCCTGTACTAATCCGTGATTAGGTAGTTCCCTTAAGACGGGAAGATTGATGAAGAGCGAATATTAGTGCTACTGACTTCCAACCTTTCAGTGTCGTGGAAGACAAACACTTCAAGAGATACACTAGTGCTCTCAATCCCTCCTACAGAAGAACAAGGAAGTATCTCAGACCATTTTTGACATTTATCATTTATCATTTTTGACATTTAGCATCACTCAAGGAAAGGGTGTCAAAAGTGCCAACAGTTTGTTTAACTACAGATTGTTGGACTTCAAGGACCATAACTTCATTCATGGCAGTTACATGCCACTTCATTGAAGGTTTTCAAATGTGCTCCTCCCTACAGGACTGCTTTGAATTTACTGACCGACACAGAAAATCTACCTGAAAAGTTGATTGGCATTTGTTGTTGAAATTCTGTAAAACCCTTAAAATGGTGAGCACAAAGGAGTCAGAAGCAGTTGGGTAAATGGTATAACAGAGTAAAATGAATTTATTAAGCAAGTATGGATTAATCCAGAGACCTCAGTTACATACACACAAGGTGTCTGCAATAGAGAGCTAATCTCTCTTCTCGGACCCTCAGATTTTATAACCCTCCATAAGCATACGACATGTTCATGAGGTGACGTTGCTCACAGGGTAATTAAACAAATATGATTAGATAAACAAAACATAAACCACACGATTCGACAGGCATACATTAGACTCTTCCCTCTCATGCCCTGCGCACGTCTGGGCCCCTGCTCGGACGTCAGGAGTCCGTCCTGTGCCTCTGGTGAGTGGATAAGAGCGAGGTCACCTTAGGAACATTGGCTTCTCGCAAACACCCGAGGCGTCAGGAAGAGCCATGTAGCCAAAACATTCACATTCAGGCCTACTGCCCATTATTAAAAGAGCAACTGAAATCATACATTACTAATGTGATTTATGTATATGTAAAGTAAAGAACAGATATAATAAAACATATAAACGGGGAAAATGTTAGATTTTCCACCACACATTGCAAAAGATAGGAAGGTAGAGGAGAAAGTAATTTGTTGTGTCACAGTGATGTTCTGAACATCACTAAAGTAACTGTCAAAATGGACCCACATTCCCTGCATGGCTAATACAGTAAATTTTATTGTCAAGGATGGTCATAAAGCCCATCCTGGATGGTCATAAAGCCCATCCTGGATAAAGTTAAAGAGGCAGTGGAACACTTCCACAGAAACACTTTGGGTAGAGAAAAACTGAAGGCCACTCAGAAGCAAATGGGGATGGCAGAGATGTGAACCAAGTAGACTGCATCACAAGATGGAGCTCAACATTTGAAATGCTGAACAGTTTGCTGCAGTCCAAGGAGGCCATCATCTCCATGACTGTCACATCCTTGACTGTAGAAGAATGGGCCACAGAGGACGTGTGCACTGTTCTGAAATCTTTTCAAGAGGTAACAGAGAAAATCAGTGCAGAAAGGTATGCTATTCCATATAATAATAAAGACTAGTCAGCTGTAGTCGTCTATAACATATACTCCCACTCTACGTACATATGGCATCTAAATCACACAGAATGGAAATACCACCACATTCTTACAGATGCTGTTTCAGATGCTTGATCCAAGATTTAAAAATTTAGAATTTGAGGATGCCAGAGCTACAGATGAGGCTTCTCAGAGAGTGGCGTCTGCAGCAGGAAAAGTCACCCTCAGCAGTGTGTCCAGCCAGCAAACAGATCCAGAGGATCAGCAGTGTGGAGTCATTTTTATGAGCAGGCAGCTGGTGCTGCATCCACGTGAAATCCCACAGCTGATGCCATCATGGAGGTGCAGGCTTACCTCGAGGAACCTCTTTCCCCAAAACCTTCTGACCCGCTTAAGTGGTGGGAAAATTGGGCTACTGTGTACCCAAAGCTCACCAAGCTCTTAATGGAAAGACTTTGTATTGTAGCCACTTCTGGCCCATCTGAGCGCATATTTTCTAAAACAGGACAGATTATTACAGAGTGGAGAAATCGAATGAAACCTTCAAAAGTCAGAGAACTTTTTTTATGTAAACTTATCCTGAATGCTGCAGTTGTGCACTTTTTTGTAAATTTAACTAAATTGTTTTAGTGTTTGTAATTGTTTTTTATGTTTGAAATATTGGCCCAGTTTAGCTACAAGTTATACAATAGATGATAAACTTTATTTATTTGCAATTTGTTTTTTTTTTTTTAGATTTATTAACTATTGTTATTAAAATATACTTGCCAATTTGAATACTTTTGAAATATTTTTTTTCTCATTAAATGTTGTTTGAATTAGACCTACTTTTAAGGCAAGAGGCAAAATTTGCATAATTGTTCATCACTGATATTACTATCATGGCTGTCTTATAGTTTATCCAGTAGCTCCTCTGGCAGCCTGAAAAAAAGAATGAAGAGCGAATGAAGAGCCTTTTTTTTTTAAAAAGGTACGGAGACAAAAGATCCAGCTCCCTTCAAAGAGCCATAATTCCCATCACTACACCCTGCTAGTGGTTGTATACTAGACAGTTTTAGCCCTGATTTTCCACTCGACCAGTTTTAATGCGATTTTTTTATTTAAAACCATTTCAGTAAAGACTGTAGCAATAGGACAATAATTCTGTTTAATAATTCTTTAAAATTTGAATTTTGTATTTTAATGACAATTTCCATGATTTACAGTGATTTTATACAGTATGGATTGGCAAGAGCATGACCAATATATTCTATCTAATCTACCTGATGCTTTTATCCAAAGCCACTTACAATTGTGACTGAACATATCTTGAACAGTTTAGGGTTAAGGGCTTTTGCTCAGGGGCCCAACAGTGGTAACTTGGCAGACGTGGGGTTTGAACCAGCAACCTTCGGATTACTAGTCAAGTGCCTTAACCAATGAGCTATCACCACCCGCTAACCTAATCTTTTTGGCAACAGTTGTTTCCCCACTGCAACTGACTGTGGCTGCACAGTCACTAAGGACAAAACTCCTAAGGTGTACATTTTTACACAATTCAGTTAATATACTGAATGTCCAGTGTCACTATTCCATAAAGTCAAGAAAATGCTAATCTAATCTAATCTTTAAGAAGACAGGACTAGAAAGCCATCCCCACTTGGTCAAAAGGTGTTCAAAAATGTGCTAGACAGATTCAGATTCAGATTCAGACTGATCCCAGAGGGAAATTGCGTTTTTTACAGTAGCAGTTGTTTTGTGAAGAAAAAAAGCAAAGAATAAACACTCTAAAAATAATCACTCTAAAAATAATTTAAAACATTTTAAAACAGTGAGAAATTTTGCAATATATACATATAGCAATACAAAAACTTGTATATACAGAAGGTGGCAGTGGCTATAAACATAAGTATAAAGTGTCAGTGGGTGTAGTACTAGAAAGGGTAAAGCGACAGTGGCTGTATTTATAATTGCATGTCTGAGTTGCATTACAAATTCAATTGTAGTTATTGTTATTGTACTTATGTATAGTGTAGAACATTGAGGGATGAGTTAAAGAGTTTGATGGACACAGGTAGGAATGACCTCCTGTGACGCTCTGTAGTGCATTTTGGTGGGATGAGTCTTGCACTGAATGTGCTCCTGTGTTTAACAGACGTTATATATATCTTGTACAAAACTGTGTGACAACGACCGTCAGGCTGGCCATCCAGTCTGGACTAGTGTTGCGTCACTAAACTGACCTGTTTTTACTTGATATATCAAAGGACCCCACATCACAAACACCGCTTGAACGATAATCGCGTCTCCTTTGTTTCGTCGACACCTTCGGAACGTACCGTAACCTTTTTTTTTTTTATTACTTCTACCCGGAAGTAGCTTTTGATCTTTCCGTAAGACAATATGGCAGCCGTCGATTGTGATATTCCTGTGGAGCCGAAACCACATTCTAATATATTAGTCGAAGAGGATTTGGAGAGGTATGGTAGCTAACTTAGTTCTTTAGGAGCGCCAGTTTAACTATACATATGTCATGCTTAATGTTAATATTATATGTGTAATTTAGAATAAAATGTTGGGTCTACTGTAAGAACTGGGTATCTAGCTAACCCTAGCAATGATTACTAGTGTTACGTTAGTCATGCTTTCACCAACTGTATAGTTTTACTGGTTTCCGTACCTTAGTAAGTAGCGTTGATCATAAGCAAGTTAGAAGTAGCGATCTAGGTAAGTCAGCAAGGCATCACTTACTGCCAGTAAGATAGGTGGCTATAGCTAACTTAACCCGCCCTCACCACCAGAGCTGTAGTCTTCTAGTAGTTTCCGTTGGACCTTAGTTCTTCTGTAAAATTAGCACTAACTAGCAAGCTAATAATAACAAATAACCATAACCCTAGCATTAATTAGCAAGCTAATAACAAGTAATATAAATAATGATTTCCAGTTCTATGTGTCTATTTTAAATATGTAAATTTACCCGGATATATACTGGTAATAGAGACTGGGTGAATATAGATACTGGTAATGGTTTCCAGTTCTGTGTGCCTATTTTAATAGCACAGCGTTATCGATGTTTCCTGTACGTGCTTGCTTCTTCTCTGTCTACAGTCTTCCGCGATTAGGGTGAAGTATTTCTGACTAATGTAAACAACATGTTAATACACGTATTTTTACAAAACAAAAAAAAGAGAGTTTAACTCTACACAGTCAGGGGGGTTATTAACGTACACCATAGAACACTTCAACCACATTCACTCTGCGGTTTAGTGACTTTACACCATGTTGTGTCATTCTTCCTGTAAACTGTAAATATAAACAAATGAATCCGTTAAAAGATGATAACTAAATTTTAGTTTAAACTAATCTTTGTTGTGTGTTGTAGGGAGGCAGAGATTTTCAAGGAGAAGGGAAATGCGTTCTATGTTAAACAAAACTACACTGAAGCTCTCAGCTGCTATACAAATGCCATTGGTAAGATATTAACATTGTATTCAAATGAATAAACGGAACAGTGAAACTTTATTAGAACAGTGTGTTTGTTTTCACAGATGCATGCCCTAGGAATGCCAGTTACTATGGTAACCGTGCAGCCACACTGATGATGCTTTGCCGCTTCCGTGAGGCCCTGGAAGATTCCCAGAAGGCCGTGCGGCTAGACACCCACTTCATGAAGGTATGAGGTCAGAGGTCTTTGCATCATAATTATAAGTGTCACACACTTCAGCAGGAGAATTATATAACAGTATCACACGCTTCAGCGCGCGCGTGTGCGTATGTATGTATATATGTGTGTGTGTATGTGTGTGTGTATGTATGTATGTATATATATATTGCATAATTATATAATATATAATTATGGTATATAATATATATATACCACCATCCCACTCACAGTGCAGAAGCCTCCATGTGTAACATGGTTGCTATTAATTTACTATGCATTTGACTGGGTTTGCAGGGCCATCTCCGAGAGGGGAAGTGCCATTTGTCACTAGGCAACGCTATGGCTGCCACCCGCTGCTTTCAGAAGGTTCTTGAACTGGAGCCTACCAACGTTCAGGCCTTACTGGAGGTAATTCGTTAGGGTTGACCCTTTGGTGGAGGCCATTTGTTAGGGTTAATCCTTTTATTATCAACCAGAGTATCCTTTTATTATCAACCAACTGAGTAGAGATGACTGACCAGACTGAATAAATTGTTCCCTGATTTCCTTCTTTATGAATTCTTAATTCCATTTCATAGTGAATTATAAACAGAGTGGTTTACACTTTCTTGTGAATCTTGTTTTTTGTTTGTTTGTTTGTTTGTTTGTTTGTTTTGGGTTATTTAGCACAAAAATGCTACCGCTGTGTTGGAGTATGAGAAGATGGCTATGTCTGAGTTTGAGAAGAGGGACTTTCGAAAGGTAAGGTGGTACTACACTGATATCACTGATCACCCCCCACCCCAGCCTGTCTTCTGGTCCCCTCCTATCACTGATGCCGCCACTCTCACCTGTGTGTGTGTGCGTGTGTGTATGTGTGGGTGTGTGCGCGCGCGCGTGCAGGTCGTGTACTGCATGGATCGTGCTCTGGACTTTGCAGTTTCCTGTAACAGATTCAGAGTCCTGAAGGCAGAGTGTCTGGCGCTACTGGGGAGGTACCCTGAAGCCCAGTCAGTGGCCAGGTACCTTCTGCTGAACACTGCTGTAAACCGCTCCTGCAGGTGTGTCTCAGTTCAGGTTTGAACCTGTTCCTCTGTCGTAGTGACATCCTGAGAATGGACTCCACCAATGCAGATGCCCTATATGTGCGAGGGTTGTGCCTCTACTATGAAGACTGTATTGACAAGGCTGTGCAGTTCTTCACTCAGTCACTGCGCATGGCACCTGATCATAAGAAAGCTCACTCAGCCTGCCGGGTGAGTTACCCCCTCCCAACAGGGTGAGGTAGTTATCTCCTCCTCCCAACAGGGTGAGGTAGATACCTCCTCCTTCCAACAGGGTGAATTAGTTACCACCACCTCTCAACAGGGTGAGTTAGTTACCACCACCTCTCAACAGGGTGAGTTAGTTACCACCACCTCTCAACAGGGTGAGTTAGTTACCTCCTCCTCTCAACAGGGTGAGTTAGTTACCTCCTCCTCTCAACAGGGTTACTGTTTCACCTTTAACTAAGTCTGTTGCCACCCACATTAAAAATCATACTCTAATAATACAGTTTATAATATTATTTGAGTGATTGAATTTGTGTTGTATTTGAAATAAGGCAAAAATGAAACTATAGCTGCACATTTAAAATGGTCTCTGATCACTCCTAATATGTGAAAATAAACATCACTGTCAGTAGCAGTGGGATGTTAGATTTTTTATTTATTTATTTTTGATGGTACAAGATGGCTCTAGGTTGTCTGAGATTTGTTTTCCTCCAATCAGAACGCTAAAGGTTTGAAGGCGAAGAAAGAGGAGGGCAATAATGCATTCAGAGATGGGGACTATGAGACAGCATATCAGCTCTATACAGACGCCCTGGCAATAGACCCCAACAACATTAAAACTAATGCCAAACTCTACTGCAACAGAGCCACAGCAGGGGCCAAGGTGTGTCTGCCCTCCCCACAGCCTCGAGCCTCTTCACTGCTGCTGTTCACTCAGTCGTCTGTAGTGTCACAAATAATGAAAAGCCTCGACGTTTCACTGGCTACACGTTCACTGTGCTCCAGTGTTCCTGTTACTGTGTTCACTGTACTTGTATGTTACTGTGCTGCTGTAACTGTAACATGTGCATTTCTTCCCAGCTGAGCAAACTGGATCAGGCCATTGAAGACTGTTGCAGTGCCATCAAGCTGGATGAGAGCTATATCAAAGCTTACCTGCGCAGGGCGCAGTGGTGAGAGAAAAGCACTTCTTTCCCCTGATGTAACAGGAGCCCTTCTCCTCTTGTTGTAATGAAGTGTGTTGAGACTGTGTGTTTTCCAGTTACATGGACAGGGAGCAGTATGAGGAGGCAGTTCGGGATTATGAGAAGGTCTACCAAGCAGAAAAGACCAAAGGTGAAACATCACAAAACTGCAGTAAAAAACAACTATTTTATTCTGAATATTATCCCAGTGTAATCCACAGTTACTGTATTCTTTATCTGTTGGATTTTTAATATGTTTCTGCTTCGCAAATGCTGCAGCTTCCCCCAGGATCAATCTACCTATCGATCAGACTGTCTGTCTGTACTATTGATTAGATGGTCTGTACATCTGTCCATCCTCTGTCTAATGGTGTGTCTGTCTGTATGTTTGTTTTTCTGTCAGAACACAAGCAGCTGCTGAAACGTGCCCAGCTGGAACTGAAGAGGAGGCAGAGGAAGGATTACTACAAGGTCCTGGGTGTTAGTAAAGATGCCAGCGAGGATGAGATAAAAAAAGCTTATCGCAAACGTGCTCTGATGCACCACCCAGGTGAACGAACACACACACACACACACACACACACACACACACACACACACACACGCACACACGCATGTGCACATATGGTCGCGTACACACATACTCACTTGTACACACCCATGCATGCATTGCTAACATACAATTTTGCGGTCAATATGCACTTTCACACATGTATGCACACATTCTCACTTGTGTACACTCATGCACATGCACGCAATTCCACACATGCGTACACACTCTTGTACACACACATGCTTTCTCACACCCGTATGCACACACCCACTCACATTCATAGACAATTACATGTGCATACAAACACGCACACACATTTACTAACACACACATGCGCATACTAATACACTCATACGTGTTCCATGCACACTTGCGTTTACACACACATGCACAGACTTGCACACGGGCACATGCTCACTCACATGTATGTATATACTCTTGCTCACTCACATGTATGTATATACTCTTACACACTCACATGTATGTATACACTCTTACACACTCACATGTATGTATACATTCTTACACACTCACATGTATGTATACACTCTTACACACTCACATGTATATACTCGTATACACTCTTACACACTCACATGTATATACTCGTATACACTCTTACACACTCACATGTATATACTCTTGTACACTCACATGTATGTATACACTCTTACACACTCACATGTATATACTCTTGTACACTCACACTCACATGTATGTATACACTCTTACACACATGTATATACTCTTATACACTCACACTCACATGTATATACTCTTGTACACTCACACTCAAGTCAATAGTCAAGAGGCTTTTATTGTCATTACATCTGAGTACAGGTACACAGTGTACCTCCGGAACCATGGTGCAACATGGAGCAACAATACAGTACTAACAAAGTGCAAATGTGCACGAAGGTGCGACATAGAACTATAACACTACAATGAATACAATAAATACGGCTATGACACTACAATAAATACAATAAATACAGCACACAAGATACAATTTAACAGACAGGACAGTGCAGTACCGATGCGGTACAATAGATGAAATACACACTCACATGTATGTATACACTCTTACACACTCACATGTATATACTCTTATACACTCACACTCACATGTATGTACTCTTATACACTCACATTCACATGTAATTATACACTCTTACACACTCACATGTATATACTCTTGTACACTCACATGTATATACTCTTGTACACTCACATGTATATATTCTTATACACTCACATGTATATACTCTTATACACTCACACTCACATGTATGCAGTGGCGTGCACAGACATTTTGGGGGGCAAGTGCTCAGGGGGGGAAAAGGGCACTTTTTTTTTTTTTACTTTTTCTCTTTTCAGCCTCTCCTTTCTTGGCATTGTGCTGCAATTAGTAAATCAATATAGGCCTACA
>JAOYMR010000011.1:16839722-16857632 GCA_025802075.1 Tenebrosternarchus preto
TATTTTCACAAACCATACAAACAACTTTGTTTGGAGAGAACCCACGTGCTTTCTCTATTTTTTTTTTTTTTTTTTATATATATATATATATATATATATATATATATATATATAATTTTGTCTTTTACACAAATGAGAAAATCTGTTCTGCAAAACGGTTGCTACACCTGAGTCATGTTATTCCTAACTGAAACTTGTAGATAGGGGTGGTGCAAGGGAAACTTAGAAATGAAGAAAAGGGTGAGGGTAGTAGAGTTTAGGGTGAGGGTAATAGAGGTTAGGGTAATAGAGTTGGGGGTTACTAACTGCTTATGGATAAGAAGCTGTGCTGTTATATAATGAACTCTTGCTTTAATTTTCAAATCTTGGAAATTGTAAGGGACCCATCACACTCCTTCAGTTAATGCAAAATTATAAACACCATTTATTTTTATTCAATTAATTAGCAGGAGAGAGAAATTCCTCATTGTAGAAGTACTGCAGGGTTATAATTGTAAATTAAGCCACTACCAAAATCCTGTCAGTTTGATCTAATGTTTCTGTTTATTCTCTTAACATTAAGATGTACGTGCACTTGTTTCAGAGAGTAAAACTAAACTCCCTATTCCCACAGTTCCCCTGTGACCCTGTGTAGTTTGATTGCTGACTTTAACCCGACTCCAACCCATTACTCTAACCCATTACCCCGCCTCTAACCCATTACTCTGGCTCTAGTGAGGTACATGATGCGGTGCTGAACCCTGCGACCTGTGTCTTACTGCCTCTATAAATGGCATTTTCAGAAAAGATTTCTGCATAGTTTTTCTTTAACTCAGAATAGTGCTGCAAAAGTTCTGTAAAAAGCTTCTGCTTTGCCGGTCCATTTCTGAACTAGATGTTGTTTCCGTTTGACAACATGCTGTGCTGCTGCTCTAATAGCAAAGCTATCTACTGTTGCACCACTGTGATGTGACCTGAGGGTGACACGGCTGTTTTTGTGAATCAAGCTTTCAACTAAAGTCCAGAATGAATCCGTTAATCTAAATGCAACAGGACAGTGACTATTATCACCTGTTCACATGTGCAGCTGGGTTTTGTGCTCCTAGACCGTCGATGTCCTCCGCTTTACAGCAGAACTCTTTTGGGTTTTGTCTGAGTTGTGTTTGGGGAGACTGGGTTCTCCACATGAATCTTTTTGTTTGACTCCATTATTTAAATGTCAATTTAAGTAAATGCTTTTGTTCTTGGATTTTAATATAAACTGTAATATTGTAGAGTAATAAATAAATTTTTCTTGGCTGATTATGTTGTGTATTTTCCTAACCCTAGTGCTTTATACTAAATGTACACGAAGATTTGGAACATCACAAGCTGATTCGGCAAAGACTGGGGATCTTTCAAGGTCACTATTTGCAAGTCTGCAACTAGATTCTTTTTGAGATCACTTCCCAAATTCCTCCGGTTGGAAATTTTGTAAGAAGAGAAACTGTTGTTCAGTGGGGCAGGACCTTCTGGCCACAGTTGCCCATGTGTGTGCAGTTGGCTCTGAAAGAACAGCCAGAAAGATGGATGAGAACCTCCCAGGGCTGTTCTCCATGTCTCATGTCTCCTAACCAGTCAGCAGAGAAGGTGATGTGGTCAGGGCAAACCCTAACATTTGACTCTTCTGTACTTCTCACATCTCTTCTACCTGCCAGAGAAGATCTGTACCCGTTTTGATCCTGGAGGAAGCCAGGGTTAGGGAGCTCACATATTGGTTGTTGACAAGATCAAGTCATCTTTTGAATGAGCCAAGACTAAAAACTCATTTTAAAGTTGATTTTATTAGAATAAAATTAGATAAAGATTCTGGCCAAATGTGAGGAACCGAGTGGGATGAATGGAGTTAAATTTAATTTTTAGTTTCTAGCCATTTATCACATTTGGTCAGGATCTTCCTTTTAATATTGGAAGTAGAAGAATGTATAACACTGAAATAGCACAGTGTAATTCATTCTTCTAGTTTCCGAAATTAAAAGTGAGAAACTTGTTTTATCCGTTTACCTCCATTCACTCGAACGTCCGGCAAACCCAGAAAACAGGAGTGATACCGATGTGATACAGAAGATGTGAGTAATGCAGAATATATGAATAATACAGAGTGGCGATTGTTACATCCCTGTTTCTTTTACGTAAATTTCTGGCGCTCATGCTATGAATTATATATGAAATATAACGTGGGTTTAGCGTATCACAAGAACACGTCCCCATTTTTTACTTGGTCTTCGTGCACTACGTGCGTTTATGGAACAGTGCAGAACTCGTGTGGCTAACGGACCCTCTTTCCTAGTTTGAGTCTAGTGAGATGTAGGGATAAACTAGTACAGATAAATTACAATAACCCTAAACCTAACGCAGAACTCTCCAGTTCGTCAGCAGGAGATGGTGATGTCATTAGGGTTAACACTAACCTAGCCTTTAACCTAACCCGTAATCTATCCCTACACTGACGCGACTAAAGATTTTAATCTGGTCTGCAGATATTTTCATTGTTTGGGTTAAAAAAAACAAAAATGTTTCAAAAGTTAAAACGTGAGCAACCTACGCTACAGTTGGTTAGTGTACGAAAGGCAGCCGTATCGTTTTCATTGAATTAGATCAGCGAACGCAGATGGACCAGGAACAAGAATCAACCACAACGTGCATAAGATACGTGAGGAACCCATACATAAAAAAAATTACTATCTGCTGAATAACGATACGGAGGCAGTGTTACTATAAACAAGGCCGTTTATACCACTCTGTTCTGATTTCTGGTTGGCTTTGTTACTGGTAAATACCTTGACTAACAACATCCAGTCTTTATGTCAGTCACAAGTTACATCATAAACATAAATGAGTCATTCTGGATTTAATTTTTTTTAAACACTAATTTCACATCGTTTCATTGCACGCTCCAATCTGCATTGGGGGGTGTTCAGGATTTTTTTTAAATGAGGATAAAATTCTCTGTTACACAAGAAGCTGCCGCAAGGTTCGCTCTGCTGCCGCCATTACGACGTCAGGTCGTCTACGCATGTCCATATTCCCCGGTGTTTATGTTTGTGTGCGTGTGTCTGAGTCTTCTTTATCGAACCAATTTATTGCGTTTTTTACGAATCAGAACCGCTGACGGCCACATGGCAGCAGCAGCTCCGAACCCAGAGGAACCGAACCGAAGCGGTGGTGGTTCTGGCACGACCGGAGCTTTAGCGGGAGATGGAGATTCGGAGGAGGCCGAGGAATTCGCCTCTGCAACCCACTGTTCGGAGCTGTCGCGCAGACAGAACGAACAGAGGAAACTCGGGCTCTTCTGCGACGTGACTTTGGCCTTCAACAGCGGTGGCGCCACGGCAGACACAAGGAACAGTTTTGAGTTCAGCGCTCACCGGTCGGTACTCGCCGCAGCTACGGACTATTTTACTCCGCTCCTCGGTGGCCAGTTTTCAGAGTCTGTCTCGCGACGAGTGGAGATGAAGGAGTGGAGCAGCGAGGCTGGCCCGGATCAGGAGACGGTGGAGAGCGTGATTCAGTTTATGTACACCGGAGAAATCCGAGTCAGCACTGCCAATGTACACGACGTGCTGGAGCTTGCGGACAGGTAAAGAATTATTTAGCAAGCTAGCAAGACCCGCATTGCATCCTATATACGAGGGATTTTAAGTAGTGGCTTTCTTTTGTTTTATGAATGGGTAATGTGTGTATGTGTGTAAACACACACACACACACACATACATACATATATATAAGAGAAGACTCATATATATAGTCTTCTCTTTTGGCTATTACAGTAGGTTGTAAAACTAGAGGGTCAAGTAAAACTGTGCCGTGATCTCGGTAAATGCAGCCCAGCGCGGTGGAACATTCACGCGCATCGACGGGGCAGCATGCAAGAGCAGACTGGGAATACATCTGCACGTGCTACGCACACATATACAGACATGGCTATTTTCTATAGAGCAGAGTGAATAAAACCAGTTGGAGACGGAGGTTATACTTTTTATGACAAAACCGGAAGGGTTGTCTTTAAAATATTGGCCCACCCATGTCTCTCTTTAGCCTGCGCATGCGCATGCTGATTGTTGGTTTATGAAACAATTTCACGTTAGTTGATGGAGCTCTACCTGTGATAGATCACCTGTAAAATGTGACAGCTCAACTGTTCACTGCGCGAGGGTGGCTCCAGAAAAAAAAAAAAAGAAAGCTTTGTTGACAAGTGTGAAATAAGTATGTTTCATTATTAATTTAACCACAACCCTGTAGACAGTAATGTATTATTAATTATTATTAATGTAACCAAATCAAACTTTACCTATTTTTGTCTTTGTTACGCAGAACAATTGAAATTGAGGGTTAGGATATACAGAGCACAGCTGCACATTTCCAGTCATAGAACTAAAGCTGTGCATCTAGTTAACCTCCTGGTAAACAGTAAATGGATTAAGTGATTTAACACTGAAGTGAGCATTATTCTGCCTGGATGAGAAATAAAGAACATAACACTAAGAACACTTTTATTAATTGTATTAATTTTACACTAACCCTAATCCTTGAACAAATAAACACAAGCATTTTAAATTTCTTTACTTTGACACTGTTTTCCAAAACTCTCCACATTTCTTCCTCTGACACAAGAGGTGCACTGAAAATACATCATAACTGTGTAATTATTGTAACCCTAACCCTAGTTTCACCCTAACCCTAGGGTAACCCTAACCCTAGGGTAACCCTAACCCTACCCCTAGGGTAACCCTAACCCTAACCCTACCCCTAGGGTAACCCTAACCCTACCCCTAGGGTAACCCTAACCCTAACCCTACCCCTAGGGTAACCCTAACCCTTCTGCAGCTTCAATGTTGATATGACATTGTCTAGAATTGAATTATTCAGAAACTAAACTTTAGGAAAACAGGTTTATTTATGATCTTAATTGTTTAATTTATGAAATGTGAAACATGCATGAAATATTTTTTGTGGCATAAAATCTACATGTGAAAAGGTCTTTTTTTGTGCATCATCAGTTCATATAACAGGCTTTTAAATGATGGGTTTACTGTTATAAATAACATATACAGTTGAGGAAATAATGATTTGATCCCTTGCTGATTTTGTAAGTTTGCCCACTGACAAAGATATGAACAGTCTATCATTTTAAGGGTAGGTTTATTTTAACAGTGAGAGATTGAATATCTAAAAGAAAATCCAGAAAATTACATTGTATAAAATATTTCTCTCTGCAAAATGCAAATAAATATTTGATCCCTCTAGCAAACAAGACTTAATACTTGGTGGCAAAACCCTTGCCTGCAAGATCAGCAGTCAGACGTTTTTTGTAGTTGATGGTTTGCACACGTCAGAAGAAATTTTGGTCCACTCCTCTTTGCAGATCATCTCTAAATCATTAAGATTTTTAGGTGCTTGGCAACTCTGACCTTCAGCTCCCTCCATAAGTTTTCTATGGGATTATGGTCTGGAGACTGGCTAGGCCACTCCATGACATTAATGTGCTTCTTTTTCAGCCACTCCTTTGTTGCCTTGGCTGTATGTTTTGGGTCATTGTTGTGCTGGAAGATCCAGCAACGACCCATTTTTTATGTCCTGGTGGAGGGAAGGAGGTCATCACTCAGGTTTTTACGCTACATGGCTCTATCCATTCTCCCATTGATGCGGTAAAGTAGTCCGGTGCCCTTAGCAGAGAAACACCCCCAAATCATAATGTTTCTACCTCCATGCTTGACAGCGGGGACAATGTTCTTTGGGTCACAGTCAGCATTTCTCTTCCTCCAAACACGGTGAGTTAAGTTAATGCCAAAGAGCTCAATTTTTGTCTCATCTGACCACAGCACCTTCTCCCAATAACTCTCAGAATCATCCAGGTGTTCATTGATACATTTCAGACGGACCTGCACATGTGGCTTCTTGAGCAGGGGGACCTTGTGGGCACTGCAGGATTTTAATCCATTACGGTGTAATGTGTTACCAATGGTTTTCTTGGTGACTGTGGTCCCAGCTGCCTTAAGATCATTAACAAGTTCCCCCTGTGTAGTTTTAGGCTGATTTCTCACCTTCCTCATGATCAAGGACACCCCACAAGGTGAGATTTTGCATGGAGCCCCAGATTGAGGTAGACTGACAATCATTTTGTATTTATTCCATTTTCTTACAATGGCACCAGTTGTCTCCTTCTCACCCAGCATCTTACTTATGGTTTTGTATCCCATTCAAGCCTTGTGCAGATCTACGATCTTGTCCCTGACATCCTTAGAAAGCTCTTTGGTCTTGCCCATGTTGGAGAGATTAGAGTCTGACTGATTGAGTCTGTGGACAGGTGTCTTTTATACAGGTGACAATTTAAGACAGCTGTCTTTAATGCAGGTATCGAGTTGATTAGGAGTTTCTAACTGGTCTGTAGGAGCCAGAACTCTTAATGTTTGGTAGGGGATCAAATACGTATTTCTCTCTGCAAAATGCAAATACATTTATATATTTTATACAATGTAATTTTCTGGATTTTTTTTTTTAGATATTCAGTCTCTCACTGTTAAAATAACCTACTCTTAAAATTATAGACTGTTCATATCTTTGTCAGTGGGCAAACTTACAAAATCAGCAAGGGATCAAATAATTATTTCCTCCACTGTATATAACCCTAACTCTATATCATCAGTTCATATTATATAACAGGCTTTTAAATGAGGGGTTTTCTGTTATAAATAACATTTTATACACACACATACACTGGAGATCAAAATTAGAGAACAGCACACAATTTCCTAAATGTTAAGGTCATTGTGTAGTCCTAAGTGAAATTATCCTAACAGGAGTGAAATAGCAGCATTTTAAGCTTATTTCATACATTGTCTATATTCTAAAGCACAACATAAAAAACTTAAATGATATAATTGAAAAAGAACACTGATCAAAATTAGAGAACACTTTCAGACACCTGCAAGTTACTGGTGTTAATCTGGCACCTGGTGCTAATTTCCTTAATTATCTGACAAACCATGTTTAACTGGCAGCCTAGCTTTCCAGCTTTCACTGACTTTGCAAAAATGGTGAGCCATTCCAAAGTGACTGAAACCCTCCGGCGGCAGGTTGTCCAGATGAAGGCCAAAGGGGTGACCCTATTAGCCATAACAAGAGAAGTTGGTCGTTCCAAGTCTGTGATTTCTAGAATATTGTATCTTTACAACATCACAAACTCATTCAAGTCTCCCGAAAGACAAATGCAAGAGAGGACAGGATAATGCAGAGAATCTCCATGGGTAATTGGTTCAACGCTGCAGCTGGAATCGCTCGCCAGTTCAGCACTGAACAGGGTAAGGATCTGTCTCATCATACAACAGTGTCTTGACGTTTAAGCGCATTTGGACTGAAAGCCCACTCTGCAGTGACCAAACTTCTCATAGCAGAAAGAATCAAAAAGCTAGACTCACCTTTGCTGAGGAGCATGTTGGGACAGAGGAGAAGTGGTCCAGAGTTCATTTTAGTGATGAAAACAAGTTTAATTTATTTGGATCTGATGGGAAACATTATGTTCATCCACAAACTGGAGAAAGCCTGAACCCAAAGTGTGTAAAGAACTCAGCGAAAGGTGGAGGAGGAAGTGTCATGGTTTGGGGAATGTTTTCAGCAGCAGGAGTTGGACCCTCTCATACAGCTACATGGAAGAGTGAATGCAAGTGTGTATCAGCACCTTCTTCAACAACATGTGGTTCCTTCCTTGCGTTCATCACTCAATAAGCCTGCAATTTTCATGCCAGACAATGCCCCCTGTCACACAGCAAATGGGTAAAACAGTTTCTTGAAACTGAAAACATTAAAACAATGAAATGGACAGCTCAGAGTCCTGATCTAAACCCAATAGAAAACCTCTGGAAAATCCTTGGCGACAAAGTTATGGCCAAGAAACCCACAACAGTCACAGAATTGTGGAAGAGACTGGAAGAAGAGTGGACCAAAATCACACCAGAGTGGTGTGAGAGACTAGTGATGTCCTGTGACTGCAGATGTGCCTGTACACTTCCTACTGATTACTGACTGTTGTAACCTTCAGAAAATTTAGTTGTAATCTTTCTCTATGTTTGCTGTTCTCTAATTATGTTCATCATGTTTTTTTGCAAAATAAAGGTTTCATCTTGATATACTTTGGTTATTTTGTAAAACACTATTCTAGTGGCATGGTGTACCCCTTACAAAAAATATCCTTCAAATGTTGATTAGTGTAGATTATATTATTTCTGAAAAAATCAAGTGTTCATACATTGTTCTGTAATTTTGATCTGTGTGTGTGTATGTATGTATGTGTGAGATGTCTGAATCATGATGCTTATTTTGCAGTTTTGTTATTGGTGCCCTTTTTACGAGCTAATATAAATGCAGCCTGTGCTAATTTAACTTCCTTAAATAATGCAGTTGCTTTAGTGGTGCAATATTTATTTTTGTTAGGTTAAACAGTTGTAAGTGGCTATGACCAAAATACATAGCTATGCACTATCTGTACCATGTAAACATGTATTGGTACCTTGTCTGCTGCATGGCTAACTTTCTTTTAAATATTTATAGATGTGCATTAATGTAATAACATGAAACAAACTTGCTTGGACTGAAAGCATTAGTTACTCAAGCTTTTGGAAAGCTGTTGAGGCATTATGGGAAATGTATGCACTTGACATATCCTGCTAATTGCTGAGTTGGGGTTGGGGTTACAGCTCCCGTTCTGATGTTTATTTTGTGTGTGTGTGTGTTGTTAGGTTCCTCCTGGTGCAGCTGAAGGACTTCTGCGGCGAGTTCCTGAAAAGGAAGCTGACCCTGACCAACTGTGTGGCGGTGCACAGCCTGGCCCACATGTACACGTTGGACCAGCTCGCCCTGCGAGCGGCAGACATGATCCGCCGCAACTTCCACAAGGTCATCCAGGACGAAGAATTCTACACTCTCCCCTTCCACCTGGTCCGTGATTGGCTGTCTGACGCTGAGATTACGGTGGACTCTGAGGAGGTGCTGTTCGATGCCGTGGTGAAGTGGGTGCGTAAGAATGCTGAGGAGCGCGAGAAATACTTTGAGGAGCTGTTCCGTCTTCTCCGACTGCCGCAGATCAAACCCACCTACCTGACCCGGGTGGTGAAGAATGAGACTCTGGTGGTCCGTAGCACGGCCTGCCTTCAGCTGCTGTCGGATGCCGTGGAGGGTCACGCCATTCGTTTTGAGAACATGAAGTCGGTCGACGCCGAGTTCTGGGCATCTCACACAGCCGCCTTCCAGCCACGGTTTGGCCAGAACATGGATGTCATCATGGTGGTCGGCGGCGTGTCTGAAGGTGGGGACTACCTGAGCGAGTGTGTGGGCTATTTTGTGTATGAGGACCGTTGGGTCAATCTTCCTCATATTCACAATCACCTGGACGGCCATGCGATTGCGGCGACCGACTCCCACGTGTATGTAGCAGGATCCATGGAGCCTGGATTCGCCAAGACAGTGGAGAGGTACAACCCGAACCGCAACACCTGGGAGCAGGTGAGCAACCTGACTACACGCAAGCATTCCTTCGGACTCACCTGTATCAAAAATATCCTCTACAGCATTGGTGGCCATGGCAACTTCAGCCCTGGCTTCAAGGACGTGAGCGTGTATGAACCTGAGCAGGATAAGTGGCACAACCTGGAATCTGCACCCAAGATTCTGAGAGATGTGAAGGCCATCAGCGTGGAGGACCGCTATGTTTACGTTACTGCACGGACACCTGTTGACACAGACAATGATGACGGTCTCAAAACGGTCACCACACGCTATGACACCGACAGTCGTCTGTGGCAGGAAGTAGACTCCCTCCCGCTCATCGATAATTACTGCCTGTTCCAGATGGCTGTGGCCTCCACTAACTTCTACCACACCGCCTCCTGCTGTCCGCGCAGTTACACCAGTGTCCGCGATGACGTGGCCCGCCAGAAGATCAGCGCCAGGATCTCGGACGACATCCTCGAGAGCCTCCCGCCGGAAGTCACCAGCATTGAGGGCGCGGCCATCTGTTACCTGGGCGATGACGTGTTTGTAATTGGTGGCTGGAAGAACAGTGACGACGTGGACAAGCAGTACCGCAAGGAGGCGTACCGCTACTGCGCCGAGCGCAAGCGCTGGATGCTGCTGCCACCGATGCCTCAGCCGCGCTGCCGCGCCACCGCCTGCCACGTTCGTGTGCCCTACCGCTTCCTGTACGGATGCCAGCGATACCCGATGCCGCAGAACCTGGCGCGCCAGCGCGACCGCATGCAGCAGATGCAGCAGCTGCACCGCCGCACGCTCACCCTGCGCCGCCAGCTGCAGTCCCAGATTGAGTGCTGAGTCCTCTAGGCCACTGGGGGGCAGTAGGAAAATAATCTCCTCACAGTGCTGACAGTGACAACAGTCTGCTATTGGCATCGTCAATGAGCTGTTTCTGCTTTGCTGTACATATCTTATTTGTATGTTGCTTGTGTGTTATTTGTCTGTTTTGGTCCAGTATCTGTTTTGGGGAAGGTAAATGACATGGCTAAGAATTAGAAAGAGAGTATTTCTAATTTGTTTGTTTATATATTCAAAAATGATGAATGTGAATGACAGCTGTAGAATGTTGTCGTTATATTGTTCAGTTATACCCATTTCCTGTGTACAGTTGAAGCATTGCTTCATGGCCTTGCTTAAATTTGCCTTAATTTTTGCTGCTCATAGTAATGAGGTGATGTATCATTCCTGTTTTGAACACACTGTGTTGGTACCCTAACCCTCATGTTTTCTGAGAGCTGGTTCCTCTAGATCTAATATAGCCAGTCATCATGAGCTTTGCAGGGACTTGTTCAGTAGGATTATGCTTTGGGTTTCATTGGAGGTTTGGTGTAAAGTGCCACACTAAGGAAGAACCTATCAGTCTTGCAGGACCATATCTGTTGCCCTAACCTTAACCCTAGTAACATGTTCTCCTCCCATAGTTCACTGTACTGTCTTTGGCTGTCCTGAAGTCTCACCCTTTGTCTGTTATTCAGGTCAGTTGTGGCTTTGCTTCGTTATAGGTGCTGAAGCTTTGAGTGCACTGCTCATGTTGAAGCTATGTTTAGTGCTCCAGCTGAGAAAGATGCACGAAAAGGAGTCAAAGTTTCACTCACTTAACAAATGGATGACAAAAAAGTTCTTTCAGTTACCATTTTACAAACTTTATGTAGCATGTTCTTGCACTTAAGTGTTAGACATTTGATGTTGTCTCTCTCTTGCAACATTCCTTAATAGATTCTGTACTTTGTGTTTTGTTTGAACTGTAGACTCTGCACCTGGAGGATGTGCAGGAGGCTGGGCTCTGCTTATTCAGTAGCATTTCTAGGGTTACGAAGGGACCATTTAGGAGAGGGACATCAGCACAGTTTTTATGTGAATGGGGGAGGGTGTTTATTTTTTTTATGATTATTTTGCCTACCTCAAGTTAACGCAGGTCATTGCTGACATTCAGACCTGAGAGTCTGGTGGGTCCACGGTATTCCATTGTGTAACAAGCATCAACATTCCATGTCTGACAGCTAGGGTTGAGGGTAGGGTTAGGGTTCGTGTTAGGTTAGGGTTAACCATAACCCAGACAACGGTGTTAGGGTTGGGGTTAGGGTTAACCATAATCCAGATAACGGTCGTCCACACCACCAGCTAAGGAAATAACTCATGCACTTCTGTAATGTAAAGTTCCATGATTTACATAATTACCCCAATATTCAATTTTTTACATAATCATTTTTTCTACAGAATGTCAATTTTTGTTCGGTCATTTATCCCCTAAAGCCACTTTTACCCTTTTCATTATTACATCACTCTGTCCAGTAGATGTTTTTATTTAGTTTTTGGTACTTACACTTTCAGAGAGCTCCAACTCTGTTTTATTTCTGCTTCATACAGAAGTGTGTTATTTTGTCTGGTTTTGGGTGTGGCCTTTCTCTCTTGGGTGTGGTCTCTCTCAGCTCTGCTTTGACTGTACAATGGCACTTATGTCAGTGGCATCTTCTGAATGCTACGTGGTTCATATGGAGTTGCTCAAGAACTTGAGTCTTATAATGTTCACTTGAACACATTGTCTATGCGTAGGTCTTTATGTGTACCAGATATAAACTTCACACTGGCATAGTTTAACTGGTGCTGTTATGGAGTAGTTTTGTAGAGTTCTGTGACTTCACACCTAAATGTTGAGTAAATGTAGAGCTGACGAGAAGTACTGCCACCTAGAATTGTAGTCTCACTCCTACATGGAAACTTTCGAAGACGAGAGAATTTATCAAGCTTGTGTGAAAGGTACTGGGCATATATTAGTATGCTCTGTCTTTTGTAAACACTAGTTGAAGTGATTTATTTACATAGGGAGAAATCTGGAATTTGAGTCTCATGCAGAAATGAAAGTGTGATTGAGTCCAAAGATATTTAATTCCTGTTTTGAGATGATGTGTGCGTGGATGCGAGCGTATATGTGTGAAGGAAAGTGCCACAGATGTATATAGATAGGGATGTGTTCTCCCCTTGTGCGGGCCCTTGTAAAGTAATTTAAAGGATGTATATCATATAATATATATTTTGCTTTGCATGTATCATTGGGTATGCACAACAAAATGTGTATCAGAAAGATTTGCAATAAAAGCAGTTTCTTAAATTCAGGTTTTATGAAACTGAGTCTGTTAACTGGCTTTACACAGCAATCACGTTAAAGAGACTTTCTTGTAAAAATATAATAATATATATAAAAAAACCCATCTCCTTTTTAAATATTTTTGTGGAAATAGATGTATTATACACTTACCGCAAGTGTACTGCACACTACCCCTAAGAAATAATTGACACACAACAAACAAGTGAATGTGTAAATCTCTCTAATCTCTAATCTCTCCCAGTGTTGTGATTTTTCTCCCTGTCCCCTTTTCTCTGTGCTTTAGGCATTACGTTGAACTGCACTCAAATTAGCATTAATGTCAATGTAAGTTTGAAAGAATAAAGGAAGTAAAAAGTAGCTTGATGCAGTTTGTAAACTCTTACTGCCTGTTGGCAAAGAGCGGAACTGTTATACTAGTACCAGTGTAGTGAAAGGGATGTTCCCATATCTTTGGGTAATGTCAAAAAAAGGTTCTCTAAATGTTGGGAGGAAATGCTCTTAAAGTAACTTCATACGTCTTTGGTAAAATTTCTCACTATGTTACTCTGAAAGGTTCTAAATGCAATATCGATAAAGTGTTATGAAGCACTAGTTTATCTTGCAGTAAAATGTTTAACATAATGTTAGTTCATATTTTTGATAAACTTTTGCTTTTCGGAACGCTAATCTTTTTGGCTGTTGAACTGTTTTGTCAGGCAGAAAATTTAAACTCATCAGTTAGAAAATTTGAACTCATCCTTTTTTTAAAAAAAGAAAAAAAATTATCAATATTAATTACTGATGAGTTCACTTTCCCCATATATGTCCTTCACTAGACTTCACAGGAGATGGGACAGCAGTGACTGAATGTGTTTTACACTCTAGCTCATCTTCAATTTATTTACAGAAAAACATATTAAACAAAGCATTTAGTAAAGGTTATATGTAATATCAATTATTTAATAAGTAATCGGTGCCAAGACCGACCCTCACTAATCTCTGTGTTAAGATGAACCAGCTGAACCCCCTTGGCTTGAAAATGGTCTCTGTCCTGTGCACCTGTCCAGGCTGTTTGTAGTGGAGGCAGATGTAGGAGGGGCTGGGTTAACCCTAACCCAGTCCCAGATCTAAGAGGGTCTGGATTAACCCTAACCCTAACCCAGTCCCAAATGTAGGAGGGACTGGGTTAACCCTAACCCTAACCCAGTCCCAGATCTAGGAGGGTCTAGGTTAACCCTAACCCTGTCCCAGATGTAGGAGCGGATGGGAAAACCCTAACCCTAACCTAGTCACAGATGTAGGAGGGTCTGGATTAACCCTAACCTTGTCCCAGATGTAGGAGGGGCTGGGATAACCCTAACTTTAACCTAGTCCCAGATGTAGGAGGGGCTGGATTAACCCTAACCCTCTCCCAATGTCAAAATGTCACGGCATAGCAGTGGTTGGATGCATCACAAACAGTGAGGAGTCCGGCTACAGGCAGGAGGTGGAACACCTGGAGGGTTGGTGCAGGAAAAACAACCTCTGCATCAACGTAAAGAAGACAAAGGAGATGATTGTGGACTTCAGAAGGGGCAGACACACCCACCCCCCTCTGCAAGTCGGAGGATCTGCGATGGAAGTGGTCTCCAGCTACAGGTACTTGGGTGTACACCTGAGCAACAACCTCATCTGGAGCAACAACACTTCCAGTCTGGTCAGGAAGGCTCATCAGCGGCTCTACTTCCTCAGGCGGCTGAGACGAGCTGGACTTGGGAGCACAGTCCTCAACTCCTTCTTCAGATGTGTAGTGGAGAACGTTCTGTACTCCAGCATCAGTGTGTGGCACGGAAGCTGCTCTGCTGCAGAGAGGAAAGCTCTGCAGAGGGTGGTGAAGGCTGCACAGTGGACTGTTGGGGTCAGCCTCCTCACCACCACGGACATCTACACCTCCAGATGCAGGCGGAGGGCCACCTGCATCATGAAGGACTCCACCCACCCAGCACACTCACCTTTTGTCCCGCTCCTCTCAGGCAGGAGGCTGCGGAGCATTAAGTCCAGGACTTCCCGACTGAGGAACAGCTTCATTCCAAAAGCTGTGAGACTCATAAACTCCCAATGAGACCCTCAGTCGGACACTTGATACTCTACGCACAGGCACTTTACGCACAGCCACTTTATGCACAGCCACCCTACGTACAGCCACTTACTTCTATAGCCACTTTACACAGGCTTATATTCATTCATTGTACAGTGTTTATTATAGTATATTTTGTTCTTGTCATAGTATATTTTAGCTTATTCTATTCTATTTATTTCATTTTATCTTAGTCTATTTTTTTTTTATGTCTCATGTTGTTTTGGGGGTTAAACCGGGATCTTGGGTACTTAGTTTTGTTCCACTTCATGTACCACATGTGGTGTGAATGACTGACAATAAAGTCTCCTTGAATCCTTGAAAAAAGCATACCCATATCCCTTAACCCCTAACCCAGTGTCAGAAAATGCCCTTAACTCTTAAAAACACAAAGGCCTGTACCCATGCCTCCATGCTCTCTAGCTATATCACCCGGGGCGACCGAGGTGTTGCAGTGAGATGTGAAGAAGCAGATGGTATTCTACACTGTCTGCCAAGAGCAAGACACCATACAATCCACCTATACACTCCCCTACACACTCCACTGTGCATTCCACCTGTACACTCCCATGCACTCTTCCCTACACACTCCCTTTGAACACTCCCATGCACTCTCCCCTACACACTCCCCCTGCTAGCACCCTTCTCCCTCTGCCTACCCCAGAGAAGACCATAACCATTAACTCCAACATCATCTTTTCCGTTGTTGATTGGTTTTCAATGCTGATGAGTTTTATCCCCCTACCCTGCTCTCCTCAGTGTGGGAGATGGTCACCCTGTTGATCCAGCATGTCTTTATACCCTAGCACTAACACTAACCCTTATGATTCAAGAGCTGATGATAATATTTAATTCAAGAATATATTATGTCTGTCTAAGTGAAACCTTATCCTGCTTGAGTTATATAGAAGTGTTTTTAACATTATGGCAGAGTTGCTTTGGTCACTGTCAGCCACTGTGGTGATGTCAACACTATCACAGTGTGCCTACCGTAATATTTCCCTGTAATCAGTACTACTGGTTACTATTATAATCAGTACTACTGGTTACTACTGGTTTCATACTGTTTTATGACATACTTTATTGCTCATATAATGTTACTGTTTGTTTACCATAGCTATAGCACACTGGTCTGTGTAAGGGGTGTGTGTGCGCGTGTGTATGTATGTGTAAGGGGGTGTCTGTGTGTGTATGTATGTGTAAAGGGTGTGTGGGTGTGGATGTGTTTGTGCATATCATACACAGTAAAATAAATATGTATATGTGATTTTGAATATGAGCTTCAGGTTGAAATAGCAGAAAAATAATTTATTCAATGGTTGTGCAGATGATATCAAGAGATCTATAACACACTGAAAAATTACTTAGTGCTATACACATGCATAAATGTTTTTTTGGAACAATTATTTCTAGTTACATAAACAAATACATATAAAAAAGAAAAACAAATCTACAAATGCCAGGTCCTTCTTTCATATGTGACATACAAAGGACACATTTTCCTATTTCAAACATGATAAAAAATACAGTGCAAATCCACTTTGGTTTTTCAAAAAATCCTGAGTTGTTTTCCACTGACAGCAATTCTGTTCATTTGATTTATTTTTAAAAACAATTTTTGTCACCCTCTCTCATAACTCCGAGTCACAGTGTGTGTAACTAGGTCCGTCCGTGACTCAGTTTTCTCAGATTTTTTGAGTCTTGGTGTGTAAGAGACTCACAGTTCTTCATGCTGAGCCTTTTTTTTCTCTCTGTCTTCCTCCACTTTGAGTTTCAGCTCGTCTGCTGTAATGCGCCCATCACCATTCCTGTCCTGATTCTTGAACATGTCCCCGATGACGACCTCTGGATCCTGGGCTGGCTTCAGACGACCTTTCCCCTCTGCCACCTGCTGTGTGATGAAGGCTGAGAACTACAGAGGAAAGAGAAAGATAGTAATTCTTATTTCCCATGACCTTTGTTTAGTATAAACCTGGTAGGGCATTCTAACTGTAGCCTCATCTCCTGGACACACCTCCTCCAGGAGGACCTCGCTGTCCTGGTTTACGTCCAAAGCCTGGAAGAGCTCCGCTGGACTGTCCTCCAGCCACACGAACAGGTAACCTTCAGGAACACCCTTCTGTATGGACACCAGCTCCAGCTCGAACCGGAGCACCGCGCTGCCTGGGACGTTACCCGCTGGGGGAGGGACAGCAGTGAGATTCAGTTTGAGCGAGGACAGGACAGAGGATCTACCTGTGTGGAGCGGAGCTGATCTTTTAGAACAGGTCACTTCCACTGCCTCAGTCTGGCAGATCTCCAGTATAAAAGATCTCTAGCATAAAAGATCTCCAGATCTCCCGGCTTTTGGTCCTTGCTCTGCTTCTCACCTCCTCTTTCTCCATGGCCCAGGTGGGGTGGAACTATGACAGTCCTCTTCTCACCCACGCACATGCCCCTCAGGCCCTCGTCCAAGCCATCAATCACCTTATCTGCCCCCAGCACCACGCTCTGGGGCCCTGCGTAGTCAGTCCTGGAAGAACAGCGTGGGAATACTTAGCCAGTACCACATAACTGAAGAACGTCCTGCCTCAGCTCCCCGTAATACTGCCCTGTGGCCAAGTTTCCTGTTTAGGGAAGTGATAACAGTAACATAACCTTTCTGTTGCAGAACACATCACCACCAGGAGGTGACAGTCTCCCTCACCCCTCCTCTCCCTCACACCCCCCCCCCTTTTCCTTTCTGGTTTAAACTCTAACCCTAAACCTGGCTTTGGGTACTTAGGCTAATGACTCATACAGTTCCTGATAAATATTTGCTGACTGTGTAAACTGATATAATGAAATCCAGTTTATCCAGTTGTGAAGTTTATTGGCAAGTCTATTTATAGAATAGCATCTATACCTAGATGGAACCATATAATTGAAATTTTCTAGAGATTGGATATGTACAGTGCCGCCGTTCGGCATACGCAGACCACGCAGCCTGCGTAGGGCCCCAACCATACTGCGGGGCCTCTAATTTACTGAAAAATGTGTTGAAATTATGACACGGTTTTTGTCTTTAAACATTGTATGTGCCCCATCCCCATTACTTAATCGGGGTAAATAAATTAATAGTTTTTTGCCTAATATAAAGCCCCCATGATCCACCCCCGCCCCGATTCCCTGAAATGGCACGGTCCTG
>JAOYMR010000011.1:16862861-16880126 GCA_025802075.1 Tenebrosternarchus preto
GCACCCCAAACACACCGGTATAGGTTTGGTGAAGATTGGACCTCTATTTTGGCTAAAAACAGCAAAATGACACTTTCACTATCCAAGACACTTTGGTGATACTAGCCCTAAACACTATGATCTGGACATAGAAGTGTCCCAAAGTCATTCTAGCAACTGGACAACACAGAACTAGTGTTTTAGGGTTGGATCATCGAATGGCTGGCTGGCTGGCTGGCTGGCCACAAAAAAAACGGCATAGGTTTGGTGAAGATTGGACCTCTAATTTGACTAAAAAGAGCAAAATGACACTTTCGCTATCCAAGACACTTTGGTGATCTGGACATTGAAGTGTCACCAAAGTGTCCAAACATCATTCTAGCAACTGGACAACACAGAACTAGTGTTTTAGGGTTGGATCATCAAAATGTCATGGAAGTGCCAATGTGTACTTGTGAGTCACAAAGCATGTTTGAAGTGTTGCTGGGAGTCCCAGACTGTACTTGTGTATGAAGTCCCAAATTGTCATGAAATTTTAGACAGGGAAAAACATTTCAAAAACTGGTCAGGGGGCATCAGTGGGGTGCCCCAATCAATTCTAGACACTTCTATAATATTCAGAAGAGAAACCTTAATGGTTAGGGCTTTTATCACCAAAGCGGGTCAGATCACCAAAGTGGGTTTTTTTCAGTTTTTGGCTAGGAGGCCTGGAAAATTCAAGTGGCTTGAGGAGTATGAACACCTCACCCCCAACCTCACTTGGTTGGTTAGTTCCCCCTCCCCTAAGGTTCCTTTGAAAGCAAATAGCAAGACACACAAAAATTGATACAGTGGGTCATTAGGGCATGCCATAATTCAAACACTCCTGAACCCTAACCCAGTCAAAAGTTATTGCAATCCAGCATGAGCATGGGGTTTTCATCTCTTACTCCCTAACCACCCTGGTGGAGAGAGAGGGTGACCATGGAGAGGGAAACCACAAAGTCAACGAGACATGAGACTCAGAATATTGTGCCTACCTGCAGATTGTACATTATTTAACTTGAAAATGACAGCACAAATAAACAGCTAAAAATTCAGATCCATCATTGTGTACTAGTAATGTACTGGAGAGAAAACTGCTGCACATAATATCCTTTCAGGATTTCTATTAATTCAGTTGTTTTGAATAATACATCATTTAAAAAATATGATATGTAGTTTTTTATAAAAGCTGTAGAAATGTAAACATCTTCTCCCACATCCATAGCCTCTTGCCAGCGCACCCTCACACACTCAATTGCTGCTTAGCAACCAACCCAAACACACAGGCAGATCATGGCTTCTTCATTCCTGGAGACTGTGGGTGTAGCTTTAGACCCAGTCAGCTCAACACTGGATGACAGGACCTCTCTCTATGCAGCACTGGAGGAGACTCGCAGGAAAGGGAGACAGGTTTGTTCAGAGTGTTCTTTAATTGTATTCTTTGTATAAACAACAATAGTTTCCTCTGATATTCTGGGCAGTAATGGAAGCTTATCAGATGTCCTCTGCAAATCATTTGCTGGGTTGTCTCACCAATAGATGTTACTTTCTCAACTTTTTCTCAATGTGACACTTATTGCATGGATTTCACATTCCAATGCAGCCTTTCCAGTCCAGGAACAAAATATGTGCATGAATGTGTGAGCATATGTCCACAGAGGTGGGGGAAGGGTAGTCGCTATGTTGACTCAGTTCCCAAACACGTCTGGTAGAGAATAGGTGTCCCTATGAGGGAAGACAGGGGTGTGTCCTAACAGGCAGATAGGCAGGAACTACTCACACAGCTTTTTCCAAACAGCACACTACAACAAACCACTACAACACCTTTACTTTAAGTTCCCAAACAACATAAGGCTCAACCATTAGTTCTCATGTCATTTCTTGTTGTTATAAAAACAGTCAGGGTTTTATTGATTCTGTGGTATATCCACTGTGTTTGGCAGGATTAGACTATGGGGCAGATTTGTTTTATTGCCACTGGGGGCACAAATCCAGCACGTTTCCTGGAGATCTTATGGTGATAGTAAACACAAAGGGAAGGGCGGATTTATTCTGAGCACCCAGCAGCAGGATGGGTTAGGTCAAACCCCTGCTTCAAGTCCAGCCCATCCAAACCCAAACTCAACCTAGACAAGCTGCACCCTAGCTCCTACCGCACAGGCCCTGAAATGATGCTGGGGTCTCAACCTGAAGTACTGGAGGAAGAGGGGACTAGCTTCTTCCACCAGTGTCTGGGCTTTAGGAGATTCAAGCCACAGGAGGAAATGGTTTGTGTAACACAGAGATCAGAACTGGAAATATATAATGTAAATAATTATATATTATAATATAAAATATATCCCTAAGTGCTATTGAGAATGTTTTATTTCTGAAGAGTAATAAAGGACTTTTATGTTTTATGTTGTTTTTAACTGGTGGACTAGGACTCAATTAACATTTTGAAAAATAATAGCATTGCTAAAATGTATTTTTAATCTATTGACTATATTATTCATTTAATTCCACCAGTATTTTAATTATTATTATTTTAGTAAAAGTACTATTTAACTTTGTTTCCATTATGGGAGGCCAGTCCCGCAGCTCGAGGGAGACACACGCGCACACACACAGACACACCAATGCACCAGAAAAATTATTTCATATACTGTCATATATTCCCACTCTTAACACTTGGAGACACTTAGTTTTATATTTCATTCATTAAGATTCACTACAGAGTCATGTATATAATATATAATTCATTGAGATATTACACTACAGTCACATATTTCATATTGCATGTGTAATTCTTGCAGGTCAGTTCAGAGTTATTTGTGAAAAAATGCTGCAACTTGCTGGCAGTGTGTTGCACGTTTTTACCTGTTCTGCACTTGAATTTACTCAGAAAGTTCTTCTATAACTCTAACCTCACAGAAATTCCCGTTACATCGGCTTATTGTCATTGGACATCTCCATCATGGATTACTGGACAAACAAAAGCTGACAGGTAAGATCATGTACTTCCTCCATATATATATGGGCTTAGTATATTATATAAAATACTTAATATATAATATATGGGCATAATGTCGTAGTGTTTACAACCTTCAGTAAGGCAAATACAAAGTATACAAACATTTACATACACTAACATTTACATACACTAACATTTTAGTTGGTTTAGAGCTCATCATCCAGATCAACAGGTGCTTCTGCTGTTTAACCCTGTGTGTTGCAATATTCAGAACACTATGAGAGGCTCAACCAGAGACTACAGAGACGTTGCCTTGGTGACAGCATCAAAGGGCTACTGTTGCTGTATCCAGCCTGCTTTCTACACATCATAGAGGTAATCTTTAAGTGACACGAGGCCCGGGGTTGACTTAACAGTGCTTATGTTTGTTAGCAAAGAAAGATATTGCATGTAAGAAAGGTTCACACACAAGTGTGGCTTGGTGGCCATCTTGGATTTTGACATGCACTTGAGGAACATTGTAATTGTACTTGTAATTAGTACACTATATACTTGTAATCAGTACACACTACAGACTTATAACTGACCTTTTTGATATGACCATTAATATGCCCTCTTCATTTGAACAGGAAACTGGGAACAGTGATCTAAAAAACATTAAAATTGTCAAACCATCATAAATCAGAAGTCAAAATGAAATTAAGTTACATGAGACTAGTTTAATACATTGTTACATACATTACATTAAGTTACATAAATTAGGTTACACACATTAAGTTACATCAGACAAGTTACATACATTAAGTTACATACATTACATTATGTTACATAAGAGTTTGTAAAACATTTGCTTGTTTCCTCAACAGTGCTCATCTGAGGGACTGGGGTCTGTTCTTGATGACCTGAAAAACTTGCAAGAAGACACTGGCAGGTGAAGATGAACTATAGCTCACTGGTATTTAGAAATGATGCTTAAAAAACTGAAGCTTATTAGTGCTGAATTGTGATTATACATTAAATGTAAACCTTCATCCATTGGTTCTAATGCAACAAATCATTTGAAGACTGGAGTGACGTAAACTCTTGTACACAATTCAAAAGAAACCTAACGTATTTCCTGCTTCAGTGAACGCATCTCGGATCAGCAGTTTTATTTCAATGAAAATAAGTGTCAGTAAATAATTACACCATGTAAAACTCAGAAATACCCAGGTGAAATGATTGTTCTAAAGAATAAGAAATATATATATAGAAATATAGAGATACATTTCAATCTTTTATTGCTTGAATATAAAATGGCTCCTGTGGTACTCACAGAATTTTTTGCTCTGCGGTTTGGGGTTAAGCTACTACACATTCAAACTCTGTTTAACTTTGCACATCCCTCAGTGAGCTGATAGTGGAACCCAGACTGCTGGTGTCACATGACCTGCCCAGCAGGTTTTATTATCAATGGAACTGTACTACCCTCACACTTCCTGCCACCAGTCTCCCAGACACCTCTGCCAACCGCAGCACAGAAGAACTTATACACCACACACTTGATTTGACCTTGCGAATGGGTAGCTATCTGCTAAACACAAAGGTGAGTATTCATTTGGAAACACTTTATCCAGAAAAGCTAAAAATCACTACAATAACAGAAATCTATGCTGATTTAACTGGACCGTACTAACCTGATTTAATTTGGCCATAGTAACCTGTTCAACATACATTTTTGAGTGAAATCTTGTATTATCTAAATTCCTTTCTCTGTTAAACTCTTCATTTGTCTCATCAAAGTGTAAAAAAATATGATATAACTGATCAAATTATGTACAAATGATGCTAAAAAGAGAGGAGCTCCTGAGTCCTCTTCAGTATCTGCAGGCTTACCACAGTCCCTTCAATGTGCTACTAAACCTAGGTACACAGGTCCCCCTACACAAGAATGTCACTAAATGTATTATTGAACGCATGTTGTTAGGCATATACATCTTTACACCTTCTCTGACAAAGTTTTTCATAAAAGAAATGTCAATTTCACATTTACCAGCCCATATCATGTGAAGTTTGGAATATTTTAGTAAAAATATTAACATGGAAACCAAAAAAAAAAAAGCAAACTGCCACCTTGTAACCTTTTTTTTTACTACATCTACTAGCCTCTACACTACATGGACAGAAATATTGGGACATCCACACATTACACCTACAGGAGCTTTTATGACATCACATTCTAAACCCTCCACTCTTCTGGAAAAGCTTTCTACAATATTTTTTTTGCCCATTCATCCAGAGGAGCATTTGTGAGGTCAGATATTGATGTTGAAGGGTTTTGTTTGGTGTGGCTGTTCTAGTTCATCCCAAAGGTGTTCAGTGGGTTGGAGGTCAAGACTCTGTGTGGGCCAGTCAAGTTCTTCCACACCAAACTAACCCAACCATGCCATTATGGACCTTGCTTAGTGTACTCGGGCACAGTAATGCTGGACTTTGTGCTTTTCTCCACTCAGTCGATGCCTGATGCTTGTTCATTGAAAGGCCTGCATGCAGCAGTTCAGCCATGGAAACCCTTGCTGTGAAGGTCCTGGCACAGTTTATGTGCTTATGTAGATGCTAGTGGAGGCTTGGTGCTCTGCAGTTACTGGTTCAGCAGAAAGTTGATTTTACACAGTGTGCCACACTTCTCCAATTTAGGTTAACAGCACAATTATTTAAAGCTCATGCTCTGTGAAAAGCAATTAATTCTTTAGAGAAACAGCTAACATCAGTTTTTCCTCGTTGGCTGCCAACTGGTCAGCTTGCTGATGCAGCTACAGCAAATAGGACTCCCATCTCAGGGATGCTCATAGAACTCTACCATGAGTTTGTTATGAGCTGGATCTTTTAGTAAGTTTCATTGGTCTTTTAGTAAGGGTTAGGGTTAGGGTCTTTGTGTTTCCAATGTGATTTGGCTTACAGAAGAGAAAGACTTTCATCTAGCTTCAGTACTGTTATCATACAGTCTTGGGATAAATTATTAACTATGGCCATAAAGAGGCAAATGTGTGTGATTCCACTGTACAGAACGACATATGGAAAAGCTTAACATCACACACCATCATCTCTCCCTGATAGTGATGGACACACTTTAGCATCCTCCCAGTGTCCATACACACACACACACACAGCTCCGCACCCTCTCTGTCCACACACACACACACAGCTTATCTGCCTCTCAGTGTCCACACATACACACACACACACAGCTCTGCCATCTGAACTCACACCTGAACACAAGCTCAGTTCAGCTTCCTTCTCCAGTCACATTAAGAAACAACACTAGATCACATTGTTACATTGTTACAAGTACGTAATATAAAAAATAAATTGATACATTGTTATAAGTACGTATTATAAAAAAAAAACATGTATAAGTACATAAAAGTAGAAAAACATATTTTGATTACTATATTTCACAATATATATTTGATTACTATTCCACAACATGCATCTTATATTTGATTATATTTACTATATTGCGCAATATATATCTTATTTGATTATTATATTCCATAATATATATCTTATATTTGATTAATATTCCACAATATATATCTTATATTTAGGGCTAGGGTTAGGGAATATAATGGCAGGGTTAGGGAATATAATGGTAGCGCTAGAATATATAATGTTAGGATTGGGGAATATAATGGTAGGGCTAGAGTATGTAATGTTAGTATTAGGGAATATAATGGTAGGGTTAGAGTATGTAATGTTAGTACTAGGGAATATAATGGTAGGGTTAGAGTTAGGGAATATAATGTTAGTATTAGGGAATATAATGGTAGGGTTAGGGAATATAATGGTAGGGTTAGAGTTAGGGAATATAATGGTAGGGTTAGAGTTAGGGAATATAATGTTAGGATTGGGGAATATAATGATAGCATTAGTGTTAGGACATATAAAGCTAATTTAATCTCATCTGCATGTAACACTCCTGATAAAATGCTGCACTTTTATTATCGATCTTTAAATTTATCGCACTTTAAATTTATCTATAATATAATCTACAGTGAGTACGGAAAGTATTCAGACCTCTTTAAATTTTTCACTCTTTGTTTCATTGCAGCCATTTGCTAAAATCAAAAAAGTTCATTTTATTCTCATTAATGTACACTCAGCACCCCATCTTGACAGAAAAAAACAAATGTAGAAATTTTTGCAAATTTATTAAAAAAGATAAACTGAAATATCACGTGGTCATAAGTATTCAGACCCTCAGTATTGTGTAGAAGCACCCTTTTGAGCTTGTACAGCCATGAGCCTTCTTGGCAATGATGCAACAAGTTTTTCACACCTGGATTTGGGGATCCTCTGCCATTCTTCCTTGCAGATCCTCTCCAGTTTCGTCAGGTTGGATGGTGAACGTTGGTGGACAGGCAACAAATTTAAAGGGGTCTGAATACTTTCCATACCCACTGTATATATTATAGACTATATCTATAATATAATCTATTTATTGTAGACTATATCTATATAATCTGTATATTGTAGATAAATGCTGCATTTTTTATGATCAAAAAGCGGTTGTTCCTACATAATATTAAATATTTATCCATCTTACCAAAATAAGAACATTTATAAGAAAATATTGAGCTGCTTAAAACAATGTCACATAAGTATCTTTTTGTATCTTTGTTTATTTTGTTACTTGTAATGTTGATGGTATGTTTCAATGTTTTTGCAGAACCTGTTTGGCATTCATTGGAATATCTTCCAAGCATCTTGTAAAACATCAATGATTTCATCTAAATAAATGTCAATATTTTATAATAATGGTCTGAAATTTGACAATTATTAAATCAAATTCTCAGAACTGTTAATTATATGCAGAAGTAATCTACACCCTTTCTGTAGTGTAGCAGCATCCACCCATATCCAAGCAGGAGCTGTGCTGAAAAGTTTGGGATGGGTTAGGGTTAACTCCATCTTAATGCCCATGGGTTTTCAGAATGGAATGTCAAACGTTCATAGGGGTGTCATGGTCAGGTGTCCACATACTTCTGGTCACTTAACATATGTTGGCCTACTGATCCACTTTTGACTTAATTTTTTTGTCATTTAAATTTTACCTTTAAAAAACTTGGTTGACCAATGAACAATAAAACAAATAATAATATTGTTTTTGATTATTTATATTTAAAATAAAGATCTACCCTAGTGGCATTTTCCACTGATGCTGGTGGACACTGAATAGATTCTGCCAGATTGTGTTAGGGAATGATAAGAATTCTGGTAGGTATATTACCAGATAGTATGCCACTGAAGAGATTATACCAGATAGTATACCACTGAAGAGATTTTCCAGTTCTTTTCACATCATATTCTATCAAATAATAAATCATCATACAAAAGGAACATGATTGTGGATATTACATGAAAGGCAAAGAAGTTATGCTCAATAGACCCCACATACAAAATCTGTGCTTTAGACAACAGTATAGGTCCATGTAACAGAAGCCAGAGTGCACATGCACAGATTCTACAGATATAATAACATACAATCAGATACAATAATATATAATCAGATATAATAATATATAATCAGATATAACCCTTGAGCTACTGCAGCCTGTTGAGTTTGGGTTCTCTAATCCTAACTCTAGTTTGGGTTTTCTAAGCCTGCTGACTTTTGATTTTGAATGTCAAAGGTGGCACAAATGCCAGTGTCTCATGTAATCAGCAAGTTTGATACAGTCTGATACAGCCTGATACCAGAGCAAAACTTTCCACTGTGGAAAGAACAGAACTGTGACAGAACTTATTTTATAAATAATTGTATATTTACCATATATAGAGAGTATATACACTTCTCTGTATACAGAATATGTACATGCGTATTTGAGTATTATAGTGTTGAATGAGAAGCATTTATCTGCATCCCTCTTTAAACTATTTTCCAACATTTCTCCAATGATGGATAAACATTACATTTCCATTACTTAAATATTGTATTATATATTGTATTAGATATTATATTAAATATTGTATTAAATGTTGTATTATATATTATGTTAAATATTATATATTATATTCTACCAGTTGGATTTACCCCACTGAACACTTGATTCCTTATATGTTTGAACCAGTGAGTCAGAGAACAAAGACCTTTATCACATTTAATCAAACACCTTTATCACATTTAATCAAAATGCAGTTTCATGATTGAATTTCTATTACACAAGCCTTTCTAAACACCACCCCTCAAAAAAGGCATCACTCTGTCTAACTTACCTTAGTTCAAACCATCGGTTCATAATGGATTTCCTGAAGGGTTAGGAAACACTAAGCACTGAACAGTGCTGTTCAAATCATGGGATCAGACATCACACATTCTTTGCTTTAGGATCAGACGTTACTCATTTGTTCTATTAACTCATTATATGGCCAGTAATGGAGGTGCCTTAATGCAAAACTTACAAATTTAGAAATTATTAGACAGTAGACGATGCACCTGTATTCAGTGTGTCAGTGGGATAAAGCACTGGGTTATGGTTAGAGATGTAGACCAGACAAGCACTGGGTTAGTGTTAGGGTTAGGGACTTAGGCTAGACAAACACTGGTTTAGTGTTAGGGTCAGGGCCAAGGGACCAGACAAGCACTGGGTTAGTGTTAGGGTTAGGGTTAGGGTTAGGTTAGGGTTAGGGTTAGGGCCAAGGGACCAGACAAGCACTGGGTTAGTGTGAAACTCCTGTTTGCTCTGACATTGTAAAAACACAGGAATGAAAGAATACTCAGGTCCACCTATATTCTGTCTTTCATCCAGTCATAACTTCTATAGTTATTACTATTAGCCTATAGTATCACTAGTGACCTACTTACATCATTCAGATTGTTCTGGTTTTGACATAATTTGCACAGATGGTTAAGAACAGAATGAGTCTGTTATGGAACAGAACAGAACAAGCCTGTTACAGAACAGAAAAGAACTGTGGCAGTTCAACTCTTCTGGGAAGACTGTCCACAAGGTTTAGGCGTGTGTTTATGGGGATTTTTGACCGTTCTTCCAGAAGCGCATTTGTGAGGTCACATACTGATGTTGGATGAGAAGGCCTGGCTCTCAGTCTCCACTCTAATTCATCCCAAAGGTATTCTATTGGGTTGAGGTCAATCAAGTTCATCCACACCAGACTCTGCCATCCATGTCTTTATGGACCATTTTGGGGTCTTTATGGGTCATTTGGATGGGTGAGCAAATACTTTTGGCAATATAGTGCAAGTCTGTTTTATAAATCAGAACCTTAGAGCAGAACTTAAACCCTAAACTTTCCCTAACCTAATCATAACCCTTAACCTTAGGAGATTGTCAGACCTGGGATAATGCTTCGTGGAATCCAACCAGCAGAGCAGAGATAAGCACCTCACTTTTAAAGTAAAATTTTACAGAACTAAATGTTCATAAACAGTTCAAGGCAAAATCTCAGATAAGGCAATTAAAAAATAAAATTATAGTAATAAAATAAAGCAAAATAAAAAGTGATCAATCCACTACTTAATGGAAATTACACTGATCACCTCTTCTCTTATTTAATACATTTTCTGTGTTTCCTTAGTCATCGCCAGCTTTAGATGATGGAGTGGAGAAATGTTGCAATGTGTCCTGTAGCAGCAATGGATTGCAGAATCCTTTTCCTGTGCAGCTGGGAGAGACTAGAGGATTCTGGGAACAGTGGAGGGGCCGGGGAGTCAGGGTGGAGCCTAATGATGTCATAGAGCAGTGCTTTCCGACTCCTCCTCTGATTCAGCGTTCATGTTAGACTTGAACACAACCACAAGCTTCCTGACAGGGTCGTTGGCATCTTTGCTGTGAATGTTATCAAAATCAGTGCTGATGACAGGAATGTCCAAGGAGCGTAGAGAATCTACAGTAGGAACATGCAGAGATCCAGGAGATGGTGGAAAGAGAGGAATAGAATAAAGAAAATATATTTATTTTCTAATATATAATATTTCAGAGAACAGACTATACAGATAATAATACTGCATAAATGTTCTTACACACACACACACACACGTGTGTATATATATTATATATCGTTTGGTTCACTACCAGGGACACGTGTGGGCAGCGTGAGGAGCTCTAAAGTTCGGAAAAGGCTTTGAGTACTTCATTCAAGAAGTTTGGAGTAAATGCTTTACTATGAACTAATCTGGAGAAGCGAACTGCTGTATATGCTAGTGAACTCGGTTTGCATCGTTGAAGTCCAGATCCAGTGTGTGGCAGTGCCTGGTACTTGATGGCAGCACCAGTAATAAGCAGAGCTATTTCACGGCAGACGTACTATACTTTTAAAAAGCTACAGGAGCGGTATCTACGGCCAGTGAAGTTAATCGCTGTTCTTTCCTTCCCTTTAGCATTTTAATAGATATGTGCGACTCGAGTGCCAGCCTGGCTTCCGCCCAATATATGTCTCCATTTAACATGGAAGTTTAGACAGTGTACAGTCAACTATTGAGTGGGAAAGAGTAGCTTATAGTTCACCATAGTAATTTAAACCAAGCCGAGGAACAAGCTTTGTGGATTTGGGTCGAAATGTAATGTTCACATTTTTGTGTATTTTATTTGGTGATTGTTTAATGAGTTTGTAGTGTTCACTTATTTGGTTATTTGTTTGATGTTTTATTTGATTTATGTGATTTATGTCACCATAAAACAAGGACAATGAGGTACGAGGATTTATGGGTCCAAACTCAAAGCACCCACAATAAAACAACATAAGACAAATAACCAAATAAGTATATATATATATATATATATATATATATATATTCTTAGGTTTTGCTGAGACTCCCTGGTTAGAATCTGCTGGGTGTGTTTGACAGTTTTATAGGACAATATACAAAAGGCCTTCCATAATGGGGAAATGATAACATCACAGGTTATAAAACACATCACTGACCGCCAGAACATACAAAACCATGAAACTGAGCACAGCAGCCAGGACCAAGCAGGGTTACTCTGGCAGTATTCACAAAGGTACATGCATGTTCACATATATACCAGAGATCAAGATCACTGTTATTGGAGATCTACCTTCCTGTAGTGCTCAGTTCCAGTACAGCCCCTCAACAACTTATCCTGATAAGCAGGTTCTTCTAAAGATTTTGGTTACATTAGCTGCATCGGGCGAATTACAAAGTTCTATAGGAAGAAGCTGGTGACCACTGCTATTATGTAAAACTAATGGATGTGTACAAAAGGAAGTCAGCACAGTCAGCAAAAGTAATCATGCAGTCCACAAAAACAATCACCCAGTCCACACTAACCCAAACCTGAACTATTCCATTCCAGTCTCTCACAGGTCATCTTAGGTGTATTACAAAGCAAACATGTGGACAGCTGTTGGATATAGGAGAGCTGTGATGGTAACCTCTAATTCTGAAGATTCTCCTGCAGAGTTTAGTTACAGCCCTAAACAAACATACGATCCTGCTAATTTAGGGGCTGCTGAATGACATGGCAGTATGAGGAGCAGGTATGTAAGCTGTGTGCATTACACTGAGCCAGGCATGCATGGTAGTCCAGTATGGTAGTGCCACCAACATGATGGTTGAATTGTTAAATATGGAGCACCTGCTTACCCCTCACATAAAAGTCCTGGTCTCATACAGCTGTAAACAGACAACAACAATAAAGAGAGAAAAACAGAAGAGTCCAGAGTAATGGTCACTACCAGAGAGGAACTGTAGGGGGCATAATAAACTAAGGTAATTTAATGAAGGCACAAAAATGTTCAATGTGGTTTAATAGTTTAATAGTTGCTTCTTCACATGGATGTAAGACTAAATTCTCTAACTCTAATAATCATTCACTAATCATCATTCTTTAACCCTAATCATCAATTAACCTTTATGGGAGACAGCTGATCACCATAAAATAGCACCATCATCCAACTCTAACCTACAGCCTCACAGTGCATTATACTTCTCTCACTCACTCTCACACACACACAAACACGACATACTGTGGGCGTTACCTGTGGACATGCTTTCCTCTTGGGACAGTCCATCCAGCAGTGCTGCAGAGTCAGGCTCCAGAGTCGTGGGGCTGGGCGGCTGAGGCGGGGGCAGACAGGGTCTTTGCCTTGGGGGTTTGCTAGCAGGTCGGGTCTTGGGAGTAGTGCCTGCGAGCGAGGGTGGGGAAGACAGGGCCGAGGGTCTGGAGGTCGGGATGCTGAGAGGAGCATGGCCGGGTGAGCTAATTGTAGCGTAGCCCTGTGGGTAGCTGAAGCCATGCAGAGAAGGTGTGCTGGGTGGAGTTGGTGACAGGCTCATGGGAGAAGGCTGACCAGGAGAGAGTTCTACACCCATGGACTGACAGTGTGGAACCTTAGGTGGGATCGGTACCAGCTTCTTAGCTGAAGGTTGGGCGGAAGGTTGGAGTAAGTTAGACTTTTGTATATGTAGCTCTACACACTGCAATTTTTAATATAATTTTAGCGGTATATACATATTTGGCAATATTGTGTGAAAAGTCAATAAATATATCAATAAAAGAAACATTTGAGAGATACTGTATATTACTAACCCTAATTCTAACCCTTGTTTTGTCTACCTGTCCTACAGTCCTTCATGCTAACCCAAACCCATCACGCTAATCCTAACCCATAATGCTAACCCTAACACATCATGCAAACCCTAACCTTAACACATCATGCACACTGGACCAACTTGAAATGCTTTTGAGGTTTTTCAGCTTTGTGTGATTAAGGCCAAGTACAGTTCCTATGCACCTTTCAACAGCAGGGGTTAGGGCGAGGGTTAAGGCTAGAGCTAGAGTTAGGGGCTAGGGCTACAGTTAGGAGCTAGGGTGAGAGTTAAGGTTAAGGGTTAGAGTGAGGGGTAGGTGTTAGGCGCTAGGGCTAGAGTTAGGGTTAGGGCGAGGGTTAGGGGCTAGGGTTAGAGTACAAAAAGTAATTTTGTAGAAAATGCAGTTCCTTGCCAAAGTAGCAAAGCTAAACTAGTGACTGTTGGGAGAAGTGAAAGTAAATGTGTCTGTACAGGGCACTCATAGCATTCAACATGAAGTAGGAAGTAGCACATCTGCACTATGGGGGCGGAGGAGAGCAAAGCAGATTTTGCGGATCTGGAGACAGTAATACATGTTACAAACTAGCTTGGATATTTAGCTTGCTAGACAATGTTTGACACAGTATTGGATAGATAAGGTCCGTAACAATAAATTATACTACAAAATATTATAATTCTTATGACAATCCTATTTTTAAAGGTGCTATATACATAAATTATTATGGCAATTGCCTTAGTAATTATTGGAAATGGCATGAAATATTTAAAATATACATTTGACTCAGGTATTGGTTAGGGTTAGGCACACATGCGCACATGCACATTCACACATACGGACAGCATTACCTTTGTGGAGTGTGTGGGCGCTCTGGTCAGATAGCTGCATCTGTCCACCAGAGGGCGATGTTATCTGAATGCCTCTTTGACCAAATACAGGTGAAAGTTCCTTACTCTTCAGTGCACTAATTACAATGACACAGACAACACAGGTAAAAACTGAGTGCATGCAGGACAGACAGGGACACTGTACAACACTAAAACAATTATATTATTGTTATAAATTATAATGGTTTACAATTATAATTATTAACAATAACAGCAATTTGTCCATACAGTGGAGGAAATAATTATTTGGTCCCTTGCTGATTTTATAAGTTTTCCCACTGACAAAGATATGGACAGTCTATAATTTTAAGGGTAGGTTTATTTTAACAGTGAGAGATAGAATATCTAAAAGAAAATCCAGAAAATTACATTGCATAAAATATATAAATTTATTTGCATTTTGCAGAGAGAAATAAGTATTTGATCGCCAACCAAACATTAAGAGTTCTGGCTCCTACAGACCAGTTAGATTCTCCTGATCAACTTGTTACCTGCATTAAAGACAGCCGTCTTAAATTGTCACCTGTATAAAAGACACCTGTCCACAGACTCATATAATAAGTCAGACTCTAACCTCTCCAACATGGGCAAGACCAAAGAGTTTTCTAAGGATGTCAGGGACAAGATCATAAACCTGCACAAGGCTGGAATGGGCTATAAAACCATATGTAAGACGTTGGGTGAGAAGGAGACAATTGTTGGTGCCACTGTAAGAAAATAGAAGAAATACAAAATGACTGTCAATCGACCTCGACCTGTGGCTCCATGCAAAATCTCACCTTGTGGGGTGTCCTTGCTCATGAGGAAGGTGAGAAATCAGCCTAAAACTATACAGGGGAACTTGTTAATGATCTTAAGGCAGCTGGAAACACAGTCACCAAGAAAACCATTGGTAACACATTACACTGTAATGGATTAAAATCCTGCAGGTCCCCCTGCTCAAGAAGGCACATGTGCAGGTCCGTCTGAAGTTTGCCAATGAACACCTGGATGATTCTGCGAGTGACTGGGAGAAGGTGCTGTGGTCAGATGAGAAATTTAGCTCGTTGGCATTAACTCAACTCTGGAGGAAGAGAAATGCTGACTATGGCCCAAAGAACACCATCCCCAGTGTCAAGCATGGAGGTAGACACATTATGATTTGGGGGTGTTTCTCTGCTAAGGGTACAGGACTACTTCACTGCATCAATGGGAGAATGGATGGAACCATGTACCGTAAAATCTTGAGTGACAACCTCCTTCCCTCTGCCAGGACATTAAAAACGGATCGTGACCCTAAACATACAGCCAAGGCAACAAAGGAGTGGCTCAAAAAGAAGAACATTAAAATCATGGAGTGGCCTAGCAAGTTTCCAGATCTTAATCCCATAGAAAACATATGGAAGGAGCTGAAGGTCCGAGTTGCCAAGCGACAGCCTCAAAATCTTAATGATTTAGAGATGATCTGCAAAGAGGAGTTGACCAAAATTCTTCCTGACATGTGCACAAACCTCATCATCAACTACAAAAAACGTCTGTACGACTGCTGTGCTTACCAACAAGGGTTTTGCAACCAAGTATTGAGTCTTGTTTGCTAGAGGGATCAAATACTTATTTCACTCTGCAAAATGCAAATAAATTTACATATTTTATACAATGTAATTTTCTGGATTTTCTTTTAGATATTCTATCTCTCATGGTTAAAATAAACCTACCCTTAAAATTACAGACTGTACATATCTTTGTCAGTGGGAAAACTTACAAAATCAGCAAGAGAGCAAATAATTATTTCCTCCACTGTAACTGTATGGACTTTTGAGCACTGTACCACTGTACTGATGGGAGGTGAGCAGTCCAAGGTCAGGGGCCTTTTACCTGGTCCTATCATTGCTATTGGCGAATGGAGTCGGGGAGGGTGGGGCATACAGCTCCCCAGGCTGTTCAGTGATTGGTGAATCAGAGGGAGGGGCACCCTCCACATTTGGAGGTGTGGATGAGTTCTTTCGGGATGAGGAGGAACCTCTCCGAGACACCCAGGAGGTGTCCATCACACGCACGCCCATACTGTAATGCCATGGAGACAGATCACTCATGTGCAGCAAGCACAAGGGTAGGTCATCACTCTGAAAACTGGCCAATCGAATTGCTTACATGCATTTGTTGCTATAGGCCAAACACAACAGAGATGATGGAATACACATTTCAAATCAAGTGTATGAAGGTTAAAACCACTACACTGTTTACAATCTGAGTTCTTATCAATGTACTGTTGAGTACATTGGTAAAACCCCATTACACTGCTGATACAATAGTAAAACTCTACAGTTTCAGATCATAACGTGACACAAATGTCAGTGTAAGGCAGTGCAGATGCTGTGTTTATATGGAGTTTACAGGGAGTTGTCACCCACAAACTACATTGTGTTTATAGGGAGTTTACAGGGAGTTGTCTCCCACAAATTACACTGCTACAGGACAAAAGGACAAAAACATCAATGTCTAACATTAACTTCTAATATCTAACACTAATATCAACATCAACGTCTAACATGAACATCAACATTTAACACTGACATCAATATTTATCAGTAACATTAACATCTAACATTAACATATCCAACGATACTGCAGTAATAAATACATTTCTAATTACTGGGTGCAAATACTGCATTAATAACTACTACTCTACTGGATGTAAATAGTATTTGTAATTTGTAAGTGAATTAGTGTAACAGTGTGCCTTTTCAATTGCAACACCAGGAAGGAAGAGTTTATCAATTACATTACACCAGCTTCAGCTGTCCCTTTTTAAATAGAAGTACCGTTACTCCTTGGTCTTTGAGAACAACTGATTATAATGGTAAAGAATATTAAAAATTTTATAAAAAATATA
>JAOYMR010000011.1:16921902-16939801 GCA_025802075.1 Tenebrosternarchus preto
CTATCATTAGCCATCTCCCCGTTCTCTGTTACAGATCTCTCCCCCCTCTCTCTCTCTCTGTTCTCTGTTACAGAGCTTTCCTTCTCTCTCTGTATGCTCTGTTATAGAGCTCTCCATTCTCCCATCTCTCCTCATGTTTGTGAGTCACAGGCTTTATTGCATAAAGTCTCATTTCCTGCTGCAGGTCATCTACGAGCTGCCTACAGCCAATCAGTGGTGCTTTGACGTGCAGTGGTGTCCACGTAACCCCGCCCTTCTGTCTGCCGCCTCGTTTGATGGACACATCGATGTGTACAGCGTGATGGGAGGCTGCCTGGAGGCTCAGCAGTACAGCACAGCTGATAAAGTACAAACAACTCTCGCACACATGCAGTCATACTGACAAATAACCATCTCACATGTTTACATGAAGTCCTATTGATCTAGAAGTCGCTCTGGAGAATGTCTGGAAGATGTCAAATGTAAATAAGGTTACCATAGGACACATCTCTATGTGTGTGAAACCAATCAAAGATGTGCATTAATAGCAACTCACTGATGTCTCACTGGACCTATACATTTGTGAAGGTGCGTTGTAACATCCTGTGTTGTAAAAAGTGCTTTATAAATAAATGACTTATGTGCTTACGTTTCTCTTCTGGGGAGATTTTGAAGGGTTCTGTGATCTAAGCCTATTAGCAAAAGAAGAGTAAATCTGACCAATGAAATTTGTGATTTTCACTACATGGGCGGGCCTATAGCAGCCTTTCCTTTCTCAGTGTTGTAAAGGAGGTGATACGGCGTTATTAGTAAAACATCACTGTCTATGTGCATGCTACCTTAACCAGTGAACACTGAATGGCGACTACAAGTGAAACAGAAATTGTGATGTAAAAGTTGTATTCAAGGATCCCTTCAGTGAAAATCTCAATTCAGTGAGGTTGGTCAGATCCGTCTACACTGAATGGCGACTACAAGTGAAACAGAACTGGTGATGTAAAAGTTGTATTCAAGGATCCCTTCAGTGAAAATCTCAATTCAGTGAGGTTGGTCAGATCCGTCTATAAATCTCATAATTTATTGAGGTCGGTCCGATCCGTCTATAAATCTCATAATTCAGTGAGGTTGACCAACTCCCCGTCTATAAATTCCAGCCAAAATATGAGTAATGAGTAAAATGAGTGAGAGGTGTCTGACTAACACTAGCCAACACTGTAGCTGCAATAATTTTTTGTGTTAAAAATACCTCCACTGTTCTGGATTCCGTCTTTTACTACAAATTGTATTTCACTCTAACAGATTTCGTCTTCCTTCGACACCACTGAGCCCTTTGGTACAGACCACACCCTCCCACCTCTGCAGGTGCTCCAACCAGCAGCTATGGCCACCATCATTCCTCCACTCAGAACTCCACCCAAATGGGTCCGCAGACCCCTTGGAGCCTCTTTTGCTGTAGGTCCAATCGTACACCTTCAGGTCCAGAAGATCCCAAAATCTTAGAACTACTCATATAAACATTACTGCTTTCTAACCCTTTATAAGTGGAGATTCTGACGCCTCTGCTGTTGTCTGCTAGTTTATCCTGAAACTGTTGTGTGATCACTGTTGTTTTTAAGTTAAGCCTCTTAATCGACCTACTTGTCTCCCTTTCTGTCTCAGTTTGGTGGGAAGCTGGTGACGTTTGAGAACCTCCAGCCTTTACAACAGCCGTCACTCCGACAGGTGTACATCAGTCAGGTAACCACGGAAACGGAATTTCTTCAGCGCTCAAGGCAGCTCCAAGCCACCCTGCAGTCTGGGGCCTTTGTCAGCTTCTGCCAGAGCAAGATCTCTAGCGCCCCCTCTGGTGCAGAGCAGGACATCTGGAGGTTCCTACTGGTAATGATTCTGTCAATAATGAGATCACACTGCCACCTGCTGGTTAAAGCTGTTTCAGTGATGGTGTCGCCACACTGCCACCTGGTGGTTAAAGCTGTTTCAGTGATGGTGTCTTCACACTGCCACCTGGTGGCCAGCACATGCGTGTTCATCCCTCTCATTGTGTCCAAAGGTCAGTTTTGAAGAGGAAGCCCGTGTAAAATTCCTGCGTCTTTTGGGATACAGCAAAGATGAGCTGGAGAAAAAGGTGCCTACAGCAGTGTGTGTGTGGGGCTCTAGGGGTACTGTGCTTGTCCTGCAGGTTTGGGTACTGATCTGGGTACTGTGCTAATTAACCCTGCAGATCTCCTCATCCCTGGGGAAAGGGAGGCTCCCCAACGGTCACGGGCTGGATATGGGTGATCTGGCCGAGAAGATGCAGACTCTCTGTTCTCAGGTCAGTCTCAGCAGAGTACTGGTTACGGTAGAGGGCCGGGAACATCCAGCCTCTGTGTAGCAACCCATAAGCCATGTTCCTGTCAGAAAACAAATACGGAGTTTATTACTGAAATGCAGGAATGATGCTCTGTTGAGCCTTTAGTTGTTTGAGCTGCATGTGTTTAAGCAGAGGGAAGATGAGGGTGGTGTGGATGCACAATCCCCAGCTGACCCCTTCAGTCACATACCAAAGGAGAAAACACCTTTCCACATCCCAGTGTCTGCAGGTAATCGCGCGCACACACACATACAGGTGCTCAAACACGCACACACACACGCACAGGTGCTCAAACACACGCACAGGTGCTCGAACACACGCACACACACACACATACACACACACTGCAGGGACACAAACTCTTCATATGCGGGTTTATTCCCTGTATCATGTAGATACAGATGGTCTCATCAGCCAGGCTTTGCTGGTGGGAAACTTTGAGGGAGCTGTTGATCTGTGTCTTAATGATGGCCGCTTTGCTGAAGCCATCCTCCTGTCAATCAGCGGGGGGGAGGAACTATTGAAGAAGACCCAGCAGAGATACCTCAGCAAGCACACCAACCGCATCTCCATGGTAACAGCAGCACCACACACCTTTACCAGGGTTTAAGTCCAGAGTTTCATTCCTTATCCAGTTCTTCTGTAGTCCTTTATAATCTAACTGCTCACCTTCCCCTGAACACGTACCATTCTGCAGAAGTTGGATCCCTGCTTTGTGGTTTCCACTTCAGCTCCTAAATGTCTGCTGCAGAGTTAATATGAACTCTTGAGTAATATGTATAAACTACTGAAGACTCTGTTAATCTGTATTAAGAAAGTTGGATTAGCGTTAACAGGGGGGTTAGTGCTAAACTCCAGAAGCATGTAGGTTCTTCTGTTTTCTGCAACATGCTCTTTTGCAAATCTACTGTAGGCCAAACACTGGTCTCTGTTCATCTACCACCACTTCTATACAAAACTTTGATCTCGCAGAGATCAGGGTTATAAAGTCACAATGGTCACTTGGGCTGTGCCCCACCACAAAGGGTTAATAGTTCCTGTACATGACTGAGATCCTGTGTCTGTTTTTATGGTGGGGGGATGCCAAGCAGGTGGTTACTTTTGATTGGACAGTGGTAGCAAAGGGTTCTTGGTCAAGATAAGACAGAAGGAGGTCTGGACCAGGAGAGAGCTGCAGAGAGACTGGGTAGAGAGCTGTGGAGAGTTCTGGGTAGAGTGAAACTGGAGAAGAGGGTTGGTATGGTAGTTTGATTCAGTAAATGTAATAAAGCATGGGGTTATAAATAATAAAAGGGTTCTGTATGGGTGTTGATGCTCGACCTCCCTGTGGCATTTGCGCTGTAGCTGATTTCATCAGTGGTGATGCAGAACTGGAAGGACGTCGTCCAGGGCTGTGAGCTGGATAACTGGAAGGAGGCGTTGGCGGTCCTGCTCACCTATGCAAAACCTGAGGATTTTGCTTCACTTTGTGGTATGAAGTTTGACCTTTGACCTTGTCTGCAGTCCTGTGTTGATTTGACACCAGTTTTGCAGTTCTTGTATATGATGTTTATTGTGTGTGTGTGTGTGTGTGTGTGTATTGTGTGTGTGTGCGCAGATGTTCTGGGTTTGCGGCTCGAGGCCGGGCGCACAGAGGCTCGGCGTGTGCAGGCCTGTCTGTGCTACATTTGCTCTGGCAACATCGACAAACTGGTGGAGTGCTGGACCTCCCAGAAACAGTGCTGCTCTCCTCTGGGACTGGAGGCAAGCACGCGCACACACACACACCCCCACTCCCACACCCACCAACTGTACACTCATACACCCAAGTTCACAAGTGCACACCTGCACACACCACAGAAATGTTTCAAAATCGGCATCGATATTGTAAATGATGTAACCCGCGTGCATTTTGTGTGTGTGTGTGTGTGTGTGTGATCCATGCATCTTCCTGTAGGATTTGGTGGAGAAAGTGATGGTGTTGCAAAAATCTATTGAACGCTTACGTAACAGTGAAGTTACAGTACAGAGTTCGGTTCTGGCAGACAAACTCCTTCATTATGCCAGTTTGTTGGCCTCTCAGGGAGACCTGGAAACTGCCCTCAGCTACCTGCCTGAGAAATCAAACCAGGTACACACACACACGCGCGTCATGTGAATAAAACGGCGGTCTCCATGAAAACCTGTGTCTTTATCATATTTAAACATATGGATATAAAAATATTTGTAAAATGTAATGATTAGAAATGCAATTTTCTTGTGAGTAAAAAGTTAGGGCCCCTCCATATTTATTACGACTTAAAACACCTAAAACTAGAATCACAACCTTAACTGCAAGTGATTCAACCACGGTTGGAGAGGAATTTGGTGGAGGCTATCCCTAACCCTGTCCCTCACGCTAACCCTCATCCTCACCCTTACATTAGTTTAGTTTAATTAAAGTTGAATTATTTGGGCACAGTAACATGTTTGGTGCAAACCACACAGAGTATTTGAGCACAAGAACATCATCCCAGCTGTGAAGCATGGAAGTGGAGGTGTCATGGAGATGGTGTGGAGGTGTGGTTTAGGGTTGCTTTGCTGCAGCAGGGCCTGGCAAACTCTCCTCATAGAATCCACTATGAATTCTTCACTGTATCAGAAGGTGCTCGGGTTAGGGTGGTGTTAGGGTTAGGATTAGGGTGTTGTTGGGGTTAGGATTAGGGTGTTGTTAGGGTCTTCTAACCTTTTCTTCAATGGCATGTTTGGTGGCTTTTTTTTTTTTTTTTGCAAATGTGGTGCAGTTACTTCACCTTTATCTGTAGATGTTTGTTGGAACTAAGATGAAATATTGATGTGTCTATGTTTCTCAATAAACAAGTAAATATTTCATGGGGTGTTCGAATTGTTTCACATGACCATACATCTGTATGGTGTACACATGCACGCGCACACACACACACATTCACTTATACACACACAGTGTATGTTTGCTGAGGGACTGTGTGTGGCTCATTTCCAGACTGTTGTTCAGGGCCTGAGAGAGCGCCTGCTCCATGCTCAGGGTGCAGGGGCTCCTACACAGATATCCACTTCTTCTACAGCTCGATCTCTTCCAGCACAGGCTGCCCCTGGCCCTGATACAAATGCAGTACTGAATACATCACAGGTAAGACTGAATTACCATCTTCATACTCATCACATCTGTCTCTCTCACTCGTACACTCATGCACGCATGCACACACACACACACACACAGACCTGCCAAGGACTCATCTTCCTTGTACAGTATTGTATCTCTCTTAGAATGGAAGACAGATATTTTACTTCCAGGGTCTTATTTAGAGCATGTGGCTCACACCAGTTCTCTCCCCTGCTCAGGGGCAGTACCCTTCAGTGTCCCCTCAGATGCTCCGGTTGGGGCAGCCAGTGATGCCCACTCCAGATGCACCCTGCCAGGCCAGCAGACCTGTGTGCCCACAGTTCTCTGCTGTAACTCCAGGTACAAGTCAAATTAGTGTGCAGTCTTGCTACTTCATTCATTAGGGTTAACCATAACCCTTGTGTTCGTTTGTTAGGAATTCATTACTATCCGTTCACTCAGTGCTGGATTCTTACTCTCTCCCCCAGGTTGGCCTCCTTCCCAGCCAGCAAAAGCTCCCCTGTGTTTCACACCTGGCCTAAACCTGCCCCCCTCCAGCCTGTCTGGCCCTACATCTTCACAGTCCTCTGCCCCAGGAGGCATGGTGCCTGCTCCTATGGCCATGATGTCCAGTCTTTCTGGGCTGCCAGCACCCGGTTTTTTGCCCTCTTCCATGCCTCCAGTGCCCCCCTCCGCTCTGCCTGGGGGATCCGTGCCCATGTACTCAGGTGCCTCTCAGTCACAGGGTGCTGCCCCTCCACCTCCCAGTTCTGTGTTTCACTCTGCCGGAACAAACTACCCTCCCGGAGGACCTGGAACACCAGGGATGAAGGGCCTGACTGCTGCCACTGTTCCTCCACCTCCAACAGGTATCACACACACACCTGCACAGCCACTTCTTTTAAAAAAAGGCAATAAAAGAGCTTGCATGGACTGTAAGGTTCTGTAGGGTTTAGACGGAGGGTGGATAGTTTGATAGGGCAGGGAGGTGACGATATTATTCAGGTTTAAAAACAGTTATTTTCTTTATGGAGAAGCAGACATTTTCCGAACAAAACATGTGAGACATGCAGCAAATATGAACAGTGTTTGAATAGTTTTAACATAATTGCTTAACAGGTTTTCTTTTGTGAAGCTGTGGTGAGTGAATACACCTCTACATAACCGTAGAATATAAATCGACTGACCTGTATATGTATATAGAAACTATCCTAGTCAGAATGCAAATAATTAATTTGTTCACTGATAATCCATCTGGAACTTTGCATTGGGACTCTTTGGGTAAAAGAGTTTATCACTGATTTTAAGATGATAAATTCTTGAAATATCAAACGAATGTTTTCAGTTGATAAGGTCTGAAAAGGTGTGTCGGCATCTGTGAGCAGAGTATAGTGAGGGAAATGGCAGAGGTTTTTTTCTAAACCAGTGCTTCTGGTCCTGGTCCTGCAGGGTTGGCTTAACCCTAAGTCCTCATGGCAGTGGGTTTCCAGTTCTGTTTCTAAGTCTGTGTTTTCATCTTGGTTTTAGTGGAAAAACTCTAATCCAGATAACGAGTCAGACAGAGAAACACTGAAGGTTTGATGGTTCATGTGTTGTTTGACTTGCAGGGTATTTCCCGTGGCTCACAGAACATAGTGATGAACAAGGTGACAGGGAGGGAGGGTGTGGGGGTGTGGGTGGGGTGGGTGTGTGCGAGCGTGTTGTGCTTTGATGTGTGTTTTGAAATGTTTTATCAGGAAAGTACAATTATGTCATCCTTATTGGCATGTTACTGTGCATGTGTGTGCGTATGTGCATGTGCTTGTGTGTGTATGGTGCGTTTACCTTTAATTTGTTGAATTTGTTGTTGGTCACAAGAGAACTATTGAGAGTAAATATCCTTAACTGAAGTCAGATGAGGTGATTTAAACCTTAGGTCATTTACTTTGTGTTTCTGGATCATTTACTCTGTATCTTTGTGTCTCTGTTGGTTCAGGTGCCCATGAAGGATGGAACGACCCACCTGCAGTACGTGCTGGCCCCAGAAGTAAAAAGGTGTTTCAAATCAAATCAAATCAATTTTATTTATATAGTACCTTTTACAACAGAAATTGTCTCAAAGCAGCTTTACAAGTGTCAGAGTCCACGCCCCCAGTGATCAAGTCCAGGGCGACAGTGGCAAGGAAAAACTCCCTAAGAGCATGAGGAAGAAACCTTTCTTAACACTACATTGGTTTTAGAAAACGGGCTTGGGAAAACTGGTAATGTTATGTTGTATGATATGTTGTTTAATGTTGTGCAGATACCTGGTGACTATATGCCTCCTGCTCCAATCACTGCACCTGTGATGAGTTTACCTGCTGAGACATCCCACCCTCACAACAGAGGTCAGGCACCTCCCACAGCCCCCCAGGAGCCCAGCCTGCAGGTGAGAAGGAAACCCTGAATACACAACATGGGTGTAAACAGATTCACATACACATGAAAGATCTTGTAGATGTTAGTTACTGTGTAAGAGTTGGTGAGGAGTGGGTTTATAGTGTAATGTGTGTGTGGACGTGTTCTCAGGTTCTTCAGCATCTGCCTGCAGAGAGAGTGGAGCAGAGAGAAATTCCTCCAGAGCACATGATCCTGAAGAGCACCTTTGATGGCTTAGTACAGCGCTGTCAGCTGGCAGCAACAGATCCGGTACACACACGCACACCCGCTCACAAACACACTCGCACTCGTCTTGTAGGAATAGTTTAATAGTAACTGCTTGGCAGGGTGTTGGCCCTCGTCAATAGTACGTTGCTGACTGCTGAAGCTCTGAGAGCCGGTTAGAGCAGCACTGACTGTTACACTGTTTCTGGGCCTGAGACTCTTTCAAGTGCAAGACCTGGGAGTGGCCCAGCGCTCAGTGTCCATTCAGTGGCATGTTAGTATATTAGTGTATTAGTATATCGGTGTTACTGCAGCGTCAGGACTGTAGAGTAGTAACTGCTGTTTGAAGCAATTAGTTAACCGTGTAGAGTCTGAAGCAGTTAGAGCTTTAGTTTTATAAATATTCTCTACCCAAGAATGCAGACTTAGTAAAGCTATAACTCGCTGTACCCACGCTGTGACTCTGTAAAAACACTTAATGGACAGCATTTGAACCATTAACTGCAATAATTGACAAGTTAGTTACTAATAAAATTGTGATTGTTCTGGTGGTTTTGATATAAATTCAATATTCAAACCTGTACTATTTTATCACGTCATACTGTACTATTTTATAACATGTCCTACTGTATTATTTTAACACGTCATACTGTACTCATCACGTGTCGTACTGTATTACTTTATGCATATTATTACTTTCTTTTTTGCAGCAAACGAAGAGGAAACTTGACGACTCTTCAAAACGTATCAGCAGCTTGTATGAGAAACTCCGTGACCAGGTGGTAAGAATCCAAGATTAACTTGGTCAACAGTCCACCAAAAACATTTTTACACCTACACCAACATGTAGAAGATATGTGCGTGTCCTATGGTTTGGGATGCGTGGGGTGGGGGCTCTCATGTAGTCTGTTACATCACATCCACGTCCTGTCGTATCCTCCCACTCCCACAGCTCTCTCCTAGCATCCTGGCAGGGCTGCATGAGATCAGCGGCTGTGTGGCCAGACAGAACTACCTGCGAGGGTTGGAGGTGCACACACAGGTGGTGAGCAGTAGTAACTTCAGTGAGATCTCTGCCTTCATGCCTGTCCTCAAAGTGCTCATGACCATCGCCAACAAGCTGGGTGTCTGACGGACAAACGGACATGCAGGACACGTGCAGGACATGAACCCTACCAGAGTATTAATCAAATGGGGAGAAAAACACACCGGATGAGATGAACATATTTATATTTATATTCTGTTGACCTCTTCTTTGAATGCTGGTCTGTCCATTTTTTGTTTGTTTTTTGTGTTTCACCTCGTCCCAAAGATGTTTGTATGACTCTGTTTTGGAACAGAGTGGTTGTGTATTGCTGTAGTTTTTTTCACTGCCTGTCAGCTGTGGACGAAGAGGGTCTGTCTGAAGACTCACTTTAAATGTGTTTGAGGTTCTTGGCACCACTCCAAAAGCTCAAGTTTGAAATGCAGATCTTTGTCACTGCAGAAGTACACATCCAAGAGCTGCATTTGTGGTTTGTGATTTGAAGGATCAAGGCATTCACATGATCAAACAGTTTGGTCTAAATCTTTGACTGCATTACATCAGGAGTTCCCCAGTGTGTTTAATGCTGCCAGTTTTACTGTAAACCTTCAGCTTTCCTGCTCCTCCAAGGGCTGTGGTGCAACTTCCTTTGTGGTTTGATGTGCTGAAGATCCCTGAATGTATCTACATCTGAACCTCGTATAATGTTTGACCTTTTCTGTCTAATGTACAGCCAGACCTGATTAAAATAATCCAGGAAAATCTTATGTTCTAGAATTTGTGGAATTTAGATGTTCTAGTGCAGTTGGTTGAGGCATCCAGCTCCAGTTCTGGGTGTTTCAGAAATGAACATGCATTTTTCAAATTCAGCTGAGCCTCCTCTAAACTGCACAGTAAAACATGCTCACTTTTGTAGCTGAGAGCAAAGGTTGTCTGTTTAAAAATGTGACCATGTTTACCTTCAGTACTAGAAGTAAGTGTAGAGGTATTTCTGGCCGATGTAACATGCTGCAGTGAGACCATCACATAACCTGGTTTAGGGTTACCCTAAACCAGACCCTCACAAGCTGCGTGTTGCGTTGGTCTGAATGGGAACAGCAGGAAACAGATATCCGGTACTGCTCTAGCTGTAGAAACTAAATCTTAAATAACATATTTTTCGATTGCTTTGCGGCGGCATGTTTAAGACATGCGGGAACAGTGACGTTGGGATATTCGTCTACCACTAGAGGGGGTTGGTGACGTCAGTTGATCTTCCTGAGACCTAGAACGTTTTTGAATTCTCTTCTGGAGACTCCTTTCCTCACCAGGGAGCAGAAATAAATGACCAGTTCTTTCGATACTATAAATGGACAGTTCATGCCACCTCAGCGAAGCGTGAGCCAGGGTTCGGCAAGACTGTAAACACACGTTTATCTAATCTATTTTATCAAAGGCTGCATTTACTTTTCGTAAACTTGGAAGGATGATAACGCAAAAGGTTAATGTTTTCTAGATAAATATTTAAGGCTGTGGTCCTACGTTGTGTGTAATGGGCAAAAACCGTTGTTGCGCACTCAAGGCAACATACCATCGGAAACCATAGACGAAAGACCGGTGTGCGCAGCCTGGAGCTGCACGTCTAAATTTAAGAGCCAGTGGGCGGGATTGGTCTACGGGAGTTATACAAGAATTTGGACCTTCGCTGATTGGCTCGTTTTGATCAGACGGTGTAGCCAGTTCGGCTCTGGAGCTTCCTCAAGAGGTTATGAACTATAGTAACCTTCTCGCTGTATGACGTGACATCTCCTCACGGGTTGTGCCGAATTGTGCCTGCCCGCGCGGGGTGGGTGGCTGGGTGCGTGCCTGCGCTCGCGTGCGTGTAGTGTGGGCTGTGATTTTTATGGCAGACTAAGTGCTATTAGCGAGTGCATTCTGGTTCATATTAACTCTGGTTTACATTTCGAACCCGGTCAGATCACCAAAAGAGTCTCAGTCACAGCCGAGTTCAATGTGCCAACATTTGTTCATTCAAAGTCATTAGGCTGGATTTCCCTCCACATTGTCTGACGGCATGTCCTCCGAGTTCTGTGTCCTGATATCACTGACTGCTCCTTTTAATCTGATAGATTACACTCATATTTGCTTTTAAAATAAATTGGGAAAGGTGTTGGCCTAGATATGAACTGATTTACAAAGCACACTCAGCACCCACACACTTTTAGATGCAAATAGTTTTCTTTCAGAATCTTACTCACCCTACAAGTGCTTTGCATGTGTGAGAATCTCTTCCATTTCCATTTTTTCTCAGACACTCTTAACCAGAGTGACACACAAGTTCAGACTGATGGAGAAGCATCACAGGTGGTGCCTCTTGCAGCTGGTTAAGAGAAACACCAAGAGTGTGCAAAGCTGGGATCAGAGTAAAAGGGGGATATTTCCAAGATTCTAAAATCTAACAAAAACTGACTGTTACATAAATCACATCATGTTATTACACTGGTTTTATGTGGTCTTTTTTACATTAAAAATAAAGGGTGAGTCAAACTTTTGACTGCTAATCTAATTTTATATTTATATACATTACCACACACAAAAAAAGGTTATTTTACATATCATTCATGTTACACCTGGTATATAAAAATGTATTGGTGCATCACACTGGTCAATGATTTTGCTTCCTGCAAAAAATATGCCTATTATGTATTTTTGCATAATGAAGACAAATGTCTTCTGAATTCCTCCACCACCCAATAATTCTGTTATTCCAGTATACTTGTACATCATTATATATAGTATGAGAAAGCTTTGCCTAGGAGACAGTATCTGCTCTATGTTGGCAGGCTACTGCTGGACACTTGATGTTCCTGAGGCCAAACTTAAGCAAAACCCAAACACTGTACATTTCATAAGTATGTAGCCTGTACACCTGAAAATAGTGGAATTCCCTCTCCAAGTGAAGGAGTTCCAATATCTCCGGGTCTTGTTCATGAGTTCATGAGGGAAGGATGATGCGAGAAGTTGACAGGTGGATTGGTGCAGCATCTACAGTGTTGTGGATCCTGTACCGGTCTGTTATGGTGAAAGGGGAGCTGAACCAAAAGGCAAAGCTCTCAATTTACTGGTCATTTACGAGTGGCCAAAATGAGCTTTTCTCTGCAGGATGGCCGGACTCTCCCTTAGAGACAGGGTGAGGAGCTCGGTTATCTGGGAAAGACTTGGAGTAGACCTGTTGCTTCTTCGCGTTGAGAGGAGCCAGCTGAGGTGGTTTGGGTGATTGTTCCGGAAGCCCCCTGGTTGTGGGTGGGTATGTCCAACTGGGAGGAGACCCCAGGGAAGACCCAGGACACTGAGGGATTACCTCTACACTGTCCTGGGAACACCTCAGTATTTCCCCCACAGGAGCTGGAGGGGAAGAGGGAGGCCCCTCCAAAAAGTTAGAATTGTGTTTGCTGTTGGTTTCAGGTTCGTTCTGATCAAAGGTGACGGAGTTTGAGTACAATGTTTTCCACGTGTTTACTTGTATGCCCATTTTCCACGCAGCTGATCTGATTTGATACAGTTCTGATCTATTTTCACAGTTCTGCCAAAATGCAGAACATATAGGCTCCATGAAATTGTCATCATGTGAAGTTCAATCAAAGAACTGTCGGTAATTGTATGCACCTCTAATCTTGCAGAGTAAAGCAAGTTTAAAGTTGTGTGAATGATCAACAAACCTTAATATTTTCACTATGCAAACATTCACTATCAACTTGCTTTCACTTCTATTAGCGTATTTCACAAAATACGATAAAAAGTGTTTTTGTCTGTTTTTTTTGGGGGGGGGGGTTTGCATTCAACCATTTCACATTCCATTATTAATCTCAATGTGTTCTGACATTTCCTGATTTTTTAAACTCGTATATATAGAGTGTGTATATGTAGCCTGACTGGTTTAACAGTGGATCTTGCAGATTTGGGGAACGTTGTAGACGGCTTCCCATGCACGGACTAAAATTACACGTCGATGTACCAATTTAATGTGGTGAATAAACAGGTGACTTTCATACTGGAGAGGTTCCCAGATCGACCAGTCACACAAGTCTTGGTTGTGTTACTTCCTGAATTTATCAGGCCATGCTGTGGATGCATAGGGTTAGGATTAACCCAGCAGGTGTAATCCGGTGTGTTCATTCAGTAATATGATTTAGTCAGACACTGTCTGACTTACTCTGAGGTTGCACGATTACTACTGACAGCAAAGAAACTTTCGATCATGCTACACCTGCAGCACCAGCACTGATTAACTGGGTTAATCAAAGATGCCTAAAAATAAGACTGAGGAAAGCCACAGGATGACCTGGGATATAACCAAAGAACCAGTGCAGGTCTTTGCTTTTATTCTCCCAGAGTTATATAAAAGGTTCCTTTATATATCAGCAGTTATTAAACTGTGACACCGATGACGGTCTTTACAAAACACAGCTGAGAGTCGAGGTGGTGTGAGGAAAAACCATGTCAGCTTAGACTCATGTGGTGGTGGTGGTGTTCGGGCAAGTCTGTAGGAAATGAAATGTAATTGGAAATGAAATGCTGAATGGTGGTTATATGTAATAATTTCCTTACAAATTGAAGAAAAAACACAAATAGAAACATTTTAGTTCTGATATTTATTTTAAAAAAAGGTTATGGTCATTGTTCATTTCTTACAAATCTGACAAAAAAAAAAAAAAAAATTGTTCAATACTGTTATAAGAAAAACTGCACAGACTGCAGTCATGCACCCCTTCAGGGTTTGGGTCAGACGGACTCGACCAAAACACACTTCCTCCACTATGCTATTAGAGGTGAGGGACTAAGACAAGAAGCCTTTTGTACAAATATCCTCACAGACATTCATGCAAGTACATGCCGACCCTAAAACAGTAAAGAGAAGAACAGAGATTTAAGAAGCACCTTCACATACATGAAAGCATATTAGTTTGTCTGAATAATAGATAACTCAAAATTTGGATAAACGAGGCGCTCAGCGTGGTGCGGGCAGCTCGAGCCCCAGTCACACACACCCAGCACCAGCCCGTCTCATCACCAACTTTAAATGACTGTTTAATGGTTTGTTTTTTAATGTTGTGGATTGTCCCAAGCTTTACATTAAAGAATTTAATAATTAATCTCCATCTTAAATCTTTTCAAAATGGTCAGAGGACTGATATGTTCAGCCCAGATAAAACTGTGATGGAACTTTATTTCCAGTATAATTGGTTTCCACTAATGCACTTTAGTGGGGGAGGAAAAAAACAAAAAACAAAAACCTAGATATCAAATTCCACGCTACATATGACTGCTAGACAACAGCATTTTTATATATTATTTATGATCATACAGGCAAAAGGAAAGTCTGGGTACACAAACATCCGAATACAGAACTACTCGCTCCATCAGGAAGTTGTGAGGAGCAAAACCTGTTAAATTCTCTACATTTGCATGTTTATGGGCAAGATTCTCCAGAACTGCTCAGCTGCAGATTGGCTGTGTGGCAGGGGAGGGGGCTGAGTGGGTCAGCACCAATCTCTCTCGCAGGCAGTGGACACGGCCGCACCAACAGAACTGTACACCAGGAGCCACTGCTGCAATCTAGAGAAAAACAAAAAAGAAATTGTTTGCCACATACACCCAGAAGACACGTTTACTGGACTTGTGGATTCATATTATTTCATCAAGTGAGCAGGATAAGTGTACCAGTCTCCTGTCCCTGCCCACCCCCTGCTGTTGGCATGCTGGTGGCCAGCTGTTTTTCAGTACCCGTCAGCCGCTCCTGTGGCTCCCGTCTCCGGTACGTTGTGCTCGGGCCCACACAGCCTCTCTGGACGCACGCTTGCACTCTCTGGCCAGACCGCAGAAATACATGAGGTTGATGAAGCAGGTGGTCATGTTGAGCTTGCAGCCGAACTCGCTGGTGGAGTAGTCGTAAGGGAAGGTGTGGTGGTAATTATGGAAACCCTCACCTGAAAGTTTGTAAGAAGTGTTACTGAAAGTACAAAGAAGCAAGGACTAGTTTTCTACCTAAAAAGCCACTTTCAAAACGATCAGAATCATGAAATCAAAAAAAAAAAAAAACCCAGCAGCAGCAGCACATGAGAGTTACACTCCCCACATGAACTTGAACTTAAAAATCCAACAAAAACAAGAAGTCAATAATTTCCCTCAAAACCAACCCTGCTGTGGATCCAACGCACCAATAGCACTAAAAGTGACGAATCTGTTCTCTCTGGGGTTGATGTGAACGTCGTAGGGACGGTTCCCCCACATGTGGGCGGCACTGTTCACAAGCCAGGTAGCATTGAGTACCAGCGTGTATCTGAGGAGAGTGGGGATAAAGTACCCCACCCAAAGAGACTCCTCCCACAGCAACCATGGCACCACCATCGGGACGAAGAAACACAGCAGCAGCACAGATGGCTTGTAAAACCTGAGAGGGAGAGAGAACGTGTTGAGAGAAATGAGACGCCATGAGAGTCATGAACCGCCAAAGACTCTGAACAGCTTCTGCATCTTCATGATCCACAGTAACGATTTAATTTAATCAGTTTAGAATTTAGGTAAATCATCCATCGCATGCAAAACAATTAGTCAGCTGATCAGGATGGGATCAGGAAGGGCCAGCTGACACTATGAAGTACTTAAACATCACAAGAAAGACTGATAAATGTTGAGATTACCAGTGTGAAGGCCAACATGAACTAAGACCATGAGGGTGCTGCTAGCTGACAGGGGCAGTGCTGACTGATCTAGAGGATACGAAAGTATGAAGTACTCAGCGTCAGGTAGGGTTAGGCTAAGGGTTACTCCAAGATCCTTCACTACAGAAACAAGGCAAGATTAGAAATCTTATTTCAAGCAAACTTCTCTATTTTAGCAGAATTTGCATGAAAACATGCAATGTTTTTAACACATACTTCCGTTACGTGTAGGGGTGTTGCTTAATTTGTAAAACTAAGCAAGTGGGATCAAAATAAACATTATTTGCAAACTGTCAAATGGATTTACATTTAAAGAGGAAAAAGAACCTCCGGGTACACCAGAACCACAAAGCATAGAACATTGACAAATGTTTGCAAGCGAAACCATCCGTCTAGACAGTTTTCAAACCTGTACGTTAAAATGTTATGGGTTCTGGCCAAGTGGAAAAACTCTGTGAAAGATGTTTTTACTGCCGAATCTTTATAACCAACATGAAGGAGTAACTACAAGTGAAACATCAAAGATGAAGCTACATACAACCCCACACAAAAGTGACAACCCCAACTGAGTAAATACTTCATTCCATTGTAAACTGGCTGAGCTGTGACTGAGTGAGGCAGGTCAGGCCTCAGGGTGTAGGTGAGGCATGAGAGCTCATTTCAGTCCTGCCGTATTTGAAGCGTGTATTTAACCAATCTACTGTGCCATCAAAACACACCGACATGAATCTGTTAATACATTAGTTTTGGGGTTAAACAAATCTGAGGTGTTGGGAATCATTCTTGCATCATCAGGGTTTTGAGGACCATGCAGTTTCTCTGATTGCAGCACCAGCTTGTTGCACAAGAGTGATGGTTTGGGATTAGAGATTCTCTTTACCCTCTTTTCCCTTTGTCTCGTGTTCATTTCTCCTTTGGTACAAAGTCTACAAATTCAATCTACAGTACATTCAAAATTTCAGAAGAGAAACAAATGATGCTTTTTTTTTGGTTTTCATTCCAGGCCGTACGGCAAGTGAGTCACTGTGCCCCCCCCCCCAATACTCACCTCCTCTGGAACATGACAACGCCGTCCGTCTTCAGGTCACTCAGATCCAGTTTCCTGCCCTTCTCGATGACATCAGGGTGCTTTCGAACCAGCAGCCAGCCAATGTGAGCAAAGAAAAATCCCCGCGATGCATTGTGGGGGTCTGCATCAGTCTCGGAGTATTTATGATGGACTCTGTGGTCTCGAGCCCATTCATAAATATCATTCTGGTCAAAGAAAAGAATCAGTCACTCAAAGCCATCTTCCTTTACGAAGGGAAAGCATTCATTCTGTACTCTTAATTACTCATACAAGACCAAATTCAATAAAATGTATTGCTGTTTTGCTGTGCATCCAACATACTGGGTATGTTGGATATTTCTAACATTTTGCTGTTCATTTCTAACACATGTTTTAGATGCTTTTCTATATACTGGAAGATGAACGTTGGAATGGAATGTTTCAATGTTTTTTATTAATAATCCACAGACATTTTCCAACTGCTCAGAAACAAAGAAAATGTAAAATATTTGAATACCATTGTAAGGAATGTAATGCATGGGATGTATGTAACGTCCTGTCCAGTGGCAGGATGCAGGCAAGGGGCCTGTTCAGACCTTGATGGAGAGAACCCTAACCGCCGGTTACTCAGATCTCAAATCTCTCACACAGACAGTGCCATGGGGCACTATAGCAAGTGTGGGTGACCTTCAATGTAAACAGGAGTCCACAGGACTACAAACTGCAAAGTCCATGAGTAAATGGTGGTTCAGATGCTGGACCACTCTGCAAGACAAATTAAACTTCTGCTTCCGTTATACGAGTCTCTTCCCAACCCCATTTCAGGACCCAATCACATGTAGAATGTAGACTAGTGCTAATAACAACAAGTGAGTGGATTTGAGAGATATGGGCAGTTCATCCAAATAATTCAGATGTATAAAGAACGAGCCCTTGCAAGAAACTTATAAATGTCAGTACGATTCACACCACCCTTCTTGATGAATGTTACAATGTAGTTCGAGTTTAACTGCCAATCAGTGCATAGTAAACATCCTTCAGTGAGGCATACACCTTTCCAGGTACTAGAGGG
>JAOYMR010000011.1:16939901-16954571 GCA_025802075.1 Tenebrosternarchus preto
TAGTTCGAGTTTAACTGCCAATCAGTGCATAGTAAACATCCTTCAGTGAGGCATACACCTTTCCAGGTACTAGAGGGAAAAAAAACAATTAAAATGGTATTATGTCTAGACCTGTAGGGACAGAGCCTAGCACATCCTTCCCTAAGCATCTACAAAACCTGTTAACGAACTGAGCTGCTTCAGGTGCATTTGCACATGGAAAATCAACAGACACGGCAGCTGTGAAGACGACGAGTAGCGTGTCGAGCTGCGTTTCTCGGGAGGAGGGGATTACCTGGAACGCCATGGAGTTTGCGATCGCGAGGAAGACTCGGAGAGGAGCCGACGCCTTGTAGGAGCGGTGACTCCACAGCCGGTGCGCACCTGCAGTTACTCCGAGCGCACTGATCAAGAAGCACAGAACAGCTGCGGGGGGACATTACTGCGTCAAATGGGATTTTATGTAAAAGCGGATTTCAAATAATAAAAATATCGTAGTGAAGAAGATACGTAACCAACGCGATACTTACACCATACTAAAGTCAAAGGAGATGCAGAAGGTATAAGAAAGAGGCCGTACGCAGCTCCCGCGTGTAATATACTCATGAGAATTACGTTTCTCCAGACCACAACCATAGGCGGTTTAGGACCTTCTTTCTCTTTATACGATTCGTCAAAGACGTCTTCCACCATTGTTGATTCTGTGCTGGGAACATCTGCGGTTCTGAGCCTTGTTTGAGTTTTCCCATCCGTTTCCGTCATGTTTACCAAGACTGTATCTTGTAGAAACCTGAGCAGACATTTTGTTATTTGCACGAAACACACACAAACAGTGGCACAAACTCCGAGGGGAATGTAAAATTATATTGTTCCTAAATATGGACATCCGATATTCTTCCTCTTCGATGGCAGCTAACCAACTACCAACGCAGATCAAAAGCAGGCTGACCAGACCATGTTAAAATAAAACCGAACAAAATGCGTCGTAGTTGACTTCATCTGTACGCCTGGACTGGATGCTACCTGACAATCTAGCGATAAGAGAAAGGATCACTTACCCAGCGATCCGACACGATTCGTTTAATTTGCTTGCGATTAAACGCACGTTCCAAGATCAAGCAACTGAGAGCGCGAGACAGATTCGCGTGACTGGTGGAGGATGCAGCTCACCTATATTCTGATGTAGTGATAGAGAGGCAGTTTTCTGCGCTCCTATTGGCCAGAGAGGTTGATGCCACCATATTCGGACGGTTCCATTGGCTAATATGTATCGGCTGTTCACACTTCTTTCTTACTCATTTCTCCAACATCCAGAATGTAGGATCGAAGATTAAACTTTGAACTCTAAAACCAAAATGTTATTGCAGTAGAATTACGACGTATTGAAAAAAAATGACTAAGTATTTAAAACGCATTATCAGACAGTAACAAGTAGAGCTCTCAAATATACACATTCCAATCCTTCTGATTAGACAACTTCTGTGCAAAGATAAAGCAGCTGTTTAATAGACTTTAGGGCTGTTCCCAAACGGGATTAACACCTTTTATTTCATGCAGAATTCATTTCCAACAATAATCTTCCAACCCAATACAACGAATGAAGAGCTTCTGGATCAGTACAGTTGACTGTGTTTAAGTTATATTCTACAGTAGCCCTTCTGGAGCAGAGCTGCCTTTATACCCCTCACTACTTGCATCTTCAATCTAGAAATAACTCATCTCAAGCTTGTGTGTTTCATCGGTGTTGTGAGTAATTTCTTAGGTCCCTGTAGAATGCAGTGCTGAAAGAAGAGCTTCCTCAGCTGGGTGAATTCATTGTTTTTTCCCACTGGCTCCAGACTCAGGTGAACTGAGCCACAACAGAGTGCAGTGCTGGAGGATTCCAGCCCAGCCATCTAACCATAAACACACTGGAAAGATATGTGGTATGTGCCTTACAAAATTGAATCTACTACTAATCCAGGTGTGTTTGTTCAAACATAGTACAATCATAAAACAATGATAAACAGACAGCAAGCTCAAAGGATATGCCTAAATGTATGGCAGAGTATTTCTGCTCTTTTCTTTTTCTGTTCACTCACTCACTGCTACTGAGGATGAACCACACAGACTTTTTGTTCTTTACTGTTTGTACTTTTTGTTCTTCTGTTTGTACCGTGGTACCCGGTGTCGGCCCGAGGAGGATGGGTCCCCCTCCTTTTGAGTCTTGGTTTCTCCCAAGATTTCTTCCTCTTGCTCTCTGGGAGTTTTTCCTTGCCCTGGTGGTCATTGGCTTGTTGTAAAAAGTGCTATATGAATTTGACTTAATTTTCAGCTGTACTCCACTTAAATGCAGTAGGACTGTTCAGCTCAGAGATCAGTTCCTTCCCTAATCCAACACATCTGATTCAGTTAATCAAGGCCTACAGTATAGAGGCTACCTGCATATGGGAATTCAGGATCTCCAGGACTTGGGTATTTCTTTGCTAATATTAATACAGCACAATAGTTAAGCCCTCCCTCTATTGGTTTGGTTATGTGGTGTACAATCATTAATGTATTTATACCTTAAATCATAACCTTTTATTCATGACTTACACTTGTTACAGTTACTGTACTACACTGTAAAGGTCCAGTGCTTATTTAGTGAAATTCTTCTCTGTTCACACGAATGCTGACAATTCTTGGATCACAGCCTGTCCGCTAACATTCCTCGTCGTCTCCTTTTTCCTCTGACCGTTGTTTGGAATTAAGTACATGGCACTGTAGCACCATCTAGTGAAAACTATAACACTACATACAGGAAATGCCCTTCCAAGGTGATTTTAGTTCCAACTCGGTGGAGGCACTCTCTAGTGTTCTCGGTCTAACTTTCATATTCTGGTTGTGTAAATGTACATGATATATCTGGAAAGTAAAAGGTAAAGTGAGAAAATGTACATACATTGCATTTCACTGCAGGTTGTACCGTGTATGACTATGTATGTGACAAAGAAAAAAATTGAAACTTAAAGAAACAATCTAAATGTAATTTTCTCTTGTCTTTCATGCAAGATTCAGTCAATAAAAACATCAAGATGTAATCCCACATTGGCAGTATAACAGTACAACAGTATAACAGTTTGGTTATATGGCATAACAGAAAAACACTGAGAATGCAGTTAAAAGGTCACCCAGTAAAGCATGCAAGGGTTGAGGTTAACCCTAAACCTCACCCTCTATCAGTGAAGCACACAGATGAAAATGCTGGATGTGGTAAGGTTATGGTTTCAATGCCCAGTGAGTAGCTGATGTAACTGCGATGTTATGGTGGTACGTAAACACACGTGAGTAATAATAATAATAATAATAATAATAATAATTTTTATTTCATAGGCACCTTTGTCACTCAAGGACACCTTACAAAAAATACAAAGCAAACAGAGTAAACAAAGTAGTAAAAGTAATCAAAGAACATACAACAATAAAACAGGTTAAATAAGACACTGCAATAAGTCCATCAGATGGAAAAGTCTTAAACAGGCGTGTGTAGACTTGAATTGTGAAAGTGAGTTTATATTCATTATGTGAGATGGTAAAGAATTCCAGAGCTGGGGAGCAGAGTGGCTGACAACTCTATCTGATTGGTGCTCGGAGGAGCACCGACCAGATATGTATCCTGCTGATTAACATTGTAGGCGAAGGCTCAGTCAACTTTGAACAGGTGAGCAGAGACAGGTGAGGCCACAACCGAGCAAGCGGGTGAATGCTAGTCCGTATACCCAACAGGAGTATTGACTCCTGTTGTCGTTGATCATGCCAAAATAGACAAAAGTTGAGTCTGCCCGAGAGGACAATCTCATAGTCCAGTAGTACATTTAGATAACTTAAAAATGTACAAAATTTACAAAAATTTCCGGCAAGCAGCGGCAGCACTCGCGCCAGCGTTCACTCTAAACCAGAGTAACTGATGTAACTGTGGTGCTGGTAAACACACGTACACTGTTCTTTATGAGGAGAGTCTTACAAACGCTGCACATGCTTTTAATACTCCCTTTAAATGAGCAGAACTGAGAAAAGGGGTTGAGTGATTGAAAGGAGAAATGTACTTACTGTACTAAAGCATCAGAAAATCTGCATGTGATTAAAATTTCCATCATATTAAAGCTATTAAAGTCATCCTATTCAATGAACTATTAAATCTGATACTATAGCTGCATTTATAGATAATTTACCAGACTTAAACAAACTACCTGTGGATCTAGAAGGACTTGAGCGAATAACCACAAGCATATTGAGATTTCATTTTGTATAATGTTGGACAAGGTTTTACCACCTCAAAAAAAAAACCCTTGGAACAATGAATGTACTATACAGCCTAAAGCAAACTGTGACCTAAAATAGAAGTATTAGTTTTAGTCTAGAATAGAATAAAATAGAAGTATTAGTATTAGTAAATTAGAAGCATCACATCGAAATCAAAGAAATCACACTGAAAGTGAAACTTTATCCCACAGCAATAATACATTTATGATTTTTTAATCACAAAATTGGAAATATCAGGAACAAAATCAGTTGTGCCTCCTCAAATCCTGTTAATCTGTAAATGCATTTTGGCAGCTGCCTGGTTGGTTTAGATAAACAATTAGAATTATCTTCAATTTGTCTTGGAGCCCATCTTTGTGATTAATCTCTCCGATTCATTCCACCAAAACCTCCTCCTACTCTTAATGATCTTTCCAATTACAGGCCAATTTCCTTTACATCTAAAGGACTAGAAAAGCAGGTGGTCACAATTATGTGCCTTTTTGCAAACAGATTGCAGATTGCTGAAACTGCACCAAGGTAAATTATATTTTAGTGCTGCATTCAGCACCATTGATCACACCATCTAACTGGACAGGTTTGAGATACTCATTGGCATTAGAGGACAAGCAACTTTCCTAGTTTACATCTGACAGATCACTATCAACTTGCTCTTGAATACAATGAATGCTCTGTGCCCTCAAAAATCAAATCTGGTGTAAAATCAAGGGTCAGTACTGGGTCCCATATTATTCTCTGTAACAGCATGGATGCTCCCTGCTGTGCACCATTTGTTTCCTCTTTTGTTGTTATATCCATGCCTCCATCAGCCAACTAAACATAGAAGGAATAAGCTATGCAAAATGTCAAATATTAGGACGATTATTAAAAGAACAAAACATCAACGTGGCTGCTATACAGGAGACACATACAGAGAACAAAGAACAGTTCGCCAAACGAGGGTTAATACCTGGTTACGCCCTCGTGGGCGCTACTTACCATCGATCATATGGAGTGGCTACTTACATCAAATCCAGCATTGAAAACGTTCAGGTAGAACACGTGTCCGACGAAAATAACATTCATAATGTAACCATCGAATCTGGAAGGGACCCAAATTAGTAACATCTATAAAGCACCCTCAGATACATGGCCCAACAATACGTTACCAATAAATCCCCACCCTGCCATCTACGTGGGCGATTTCAATAGTCATCACACACAATGGTAGTATCAAAGAAATAACGAAGGTGGAGAAAGGCTGGTCGATTGGGCGGAGAGCCATAACATCCACCTGATCTTCGACGCAAAAGACAGGGGCTCATTCAGATCTGCCACATGGAACCGAGACTACAACCCGGATCTTTGCCTTGTTTCCTCAAGAGACAACTTACCTGTGCCATGCAGTCGAGGAATCCTCTCTGACTTCCCACATGGCCAACATAGACCAGCAGTTATTGAGGTTGGCATTAGGATACCTGTTACATCATCCTTTCCCAGACCGCGATGGAATTTCCAAAAAGCGGACTGGCCAGCCTTCTCGAGCGACCTAGACCGCTGCCTTTAGAAAGGCTTTAGAAAGGAGTATATCCCCGGTTAGGACGAAAAATGCGAAACACTGTACAAAGAATTTCTGCAGAGGCATGACAAAGAAATTGCTGACGACCTTGTAACAAGCCTCGACGCTGCTTGCCGTCAAAAATGGAGGGAAATGGTGGAGTCACTTGACTTCAAAACATCAAGTGTGTTTGATGTCACCCTGTGTTCTTAGCCAACGTGGAGGCTCATAGTAAGAAATACGTTCTTGCAGATAATCAGGGGCCCATGCAGAGCTTTATATGTTAATAGAAGGATTTTATAGTCCATGCAAACTTTGTCTGGGAGCCAGTGCAGGGTTGAAAGAACTGGGCTGATATGATCAAATTTATCATATACATCGCATTTATCATATACATATGCCTTTGGAACACACAAAGGCGATCAACATCGCACTACACTGGTTCTGTATATTACACCTGAATAAAGAAAGTTAAAATAATGTTACAAAGTCCACACTTATTATGATTTGTATATCTAAAAATAAAAGACACAAAAAGGTGTATTGTGTGTATGCACAGTAATAAACAGAACACCCTGTTATAATCATCCTGTCACTGAAGCAGCCCTTGACTCCTCCTCTCGTCGTGTATGTGGGCGTATGTGATCATTTCCGCGTTTGGTGTGCGTGTTGTCTTGTGTACGTTGTTTAATTATTCATAAGTGATGGTTTGTATCACCGGTCACCATGACAAGATAAATATATAAAAAAACACAGTAGTAAATTATAAGCTATAACAATTATATGAGTTATGATTAATGAATTAATGCAGGAACTTAATGACTTGCACTACAAAAAGCTCCGTCTCACAAATTTAAACTCTAATGATCTGCAACCAAATATTTAAAAACTGTTTTCTAGCCATAATTAAAATGATAAAACAGCAAATGTAAAAAAAAAAGCGCAATTATCATCATATCTGTATATGTACGTCCAGATCATCATCATATCTGTACATGTAAAAATGAAATGAAAACAGATCTGAATTACATCTTCTCCTTCCTCTGCCGCCTCTTCATCATCATCGTCATCCATGAAGGGAAAGTCCCTGGTGGTGGGTGGGGTGTATCTGTATGCATGTACACAGATTATCATCATATCTGTATATGTCCACAGATTATCATCAGTGCCATATATTATCACAGACATACGTTAATGTATTTCTATAAATACATTTTAAAAAGCCATGATATTGTGACGGTGGCCACCCCTGCCTCTTCTCTAGTCTTGTATTCATGTGGGCGTCGGTGTTTGTGTGCTGTGTGTGTTGTGGGGAATAACGCTCGGCTATCAGCGTTACTCGTTTCACCTGTGTCTCGTCAGGGTGTGTGTATTTAAGCGTCTGCGTGTCATCGGATGATTGTCGGTCTTTGCCTGACTTATGAGAGTCTGTTGTTCGTGGCTCTGTGTGCATGTTTTGGGAAACCATAAAACCGTTTAAAATGACCGTGCTAAGCCTCCTGCCCATTTCTGCAGCACCTTTGCACTACAGCGTGACAGATATAAGTATAGGAAACAGCCAGGAATAAAAGTGTGAGGGCCACAGCATGGTGAGGTGGATTCAGGGAGCTACACTCACTCTGCTAAATCACTTCATTGTAATTGATGTACAGATCCTTTATTTGCTCCCAAAATTCCCAATCAGTCCAGCAGCTCTTGAGTTGAAGCATGGGGACACACACAGTTCTCATCACAGTCACTGTGGTACCATTTGGGTCATGTTTATTTAGAACACACATTACTCTAGATTAGGTTCGGCTGTGGGTGACAAACACACACTCTCAGAAACATCCTTAAGATGCTCTGACAGAGTAATACGAAATGTTCTACGTTCTTCAAAACACAAGTGTTCCCTTGAAGCCACAGTAAGCCCACACACCTCGAACAGCAGCACATGGCACTATTAGCCACTGCCTGTATGTGCATGTGGTGTATGAAACCATGGTAACAGCAAGGCGCTCAAAAATAAAACCTTAAAACGTTGGGAAAATTTCAGTGTTTTCCTTTTTATTTAAAAAATAGCAGTTATTTATACATGTATAAAGGGTGTATTATAGGGTGTATTATAATCATAGAAGTTATGGCCATGTTTCTTACACTAATCCTGCCAATGCTGTGCTGTAAATATAAAATAACTGAAATCCAATCCACAGGTAGGTCTGGTCCAAGGTCTGGACACATCTGTGTGTGAATAACAGCTAGACGCCCCTGCTGAAGATGGAAGCCACATACAAGCTTGTGTTCCAGCCTCACGTTGTGCCACACAGGAGAGGAAAATACGAGTGTACAGTTGATTGTACAGCTGTCCTGAATGCTTGCAAGTTTCATTCACAGAGTAAACTATTTGTGTGTTTTGCCATCAATAATTAAACAGTAATGTTTTGGAGATTTGCAGTGTTACTGATTTATGCATTACTGATACATGTATTGCATTATGTACTATATATATATTGCCTCTCTCTCTGCATTATGCCTGTGTTATGTCTGTGTTACTGTGCTGTAATATACATGTAAAACATACAGCACTGTGGAGTGCATTGTTTTACTGTGCAGTTCTGGTTTTGGGTGTCCAATATGATGTATTAGAGTTAGTTATTAGAGTTATTAGAGTTAGTTATTAGAGTTAGTTATTATTTAGTTGATGGGACATGGACTTAGTTGCCAGTATCCACATTCACATGAGTCATGTCCCTAATGTCCAAGAATATCACAGGAGATGCTCATCTTTGCTGGAAAGATCATGTGAGATGGAGAAGCTTATCAGCTCATGTGTGTCCATTCCATCTGTAGTCCATGACTGCACCAATCCAGTATGTCTTTAATCCACTAGTGCACTAGTCCACTTCAAACAAAGCAGATATCAGGACTGGGTTTAACCAGTAACCTTGTCAAAGCAAACACCATAATCAGAACACATAAAAGTAATGACCCTGCAAAACAAACTTTAAACCTCACATTAGTAACTGAATGTAGTTCAGGTTTAACAAGAAGTTCTTTTATTGTCTAATCATGATTATATATGAAGGAATTTAAAATTAAAACAGATCTGAATCACATCTTCTCCTTCCTCTGCCACCTCCCGCTTGCCTTCAAACTCTGATCTCATCTTCATCATCCTCCTCATCCATATAGGAAATGTCCCTGTCGTCCCTGGTGGTGGGCGGGGTGTACCTGGTGTCATCTCTGGCTCTGTGGTGAAGCCGATTATGTGGCTGATCCTCTGTGGATCTTCTGTCTGGATGCTGTTGTGCCATTGGGCTGAGAAGCTCAGAGGTGTAGGGGCAAGTGGGGGCGTGTCTTAGCCTGGGTGGATGCACTGGAGGCACCCCCTCCTCCACAGGCTCCCTGAAGAGGGGGAGCTTGGGTGAGTCTAGCTCCTCCTCACAGCGAAGGCCTGTGTCTCCCTTCCTGTCCATGACACTGAGGATGTCACCCAGCATGGAAGGGCCCAGATCAATGTGGAAGGAGAGAACAGACTCTGCATGCTTCATCCCACCACAAGGGGGCACCGATGACACAGGCAGGTCAGTCAGTTCACCAAAGTCCCGTTCAATCAGCTCCAGGTCGCGCACAGCTGGTGGAATTGGCCCATTAGCTGGCTTTCGGTTAGCTTCGGAAAAATTCTTTGCCGGGCTTGAGGAGACAGACTTGGGTAAACTAAATCCTGCCCCTCTGGCTCGGCTGGCATCCTCGTCGTTAAGGTACGGCAGTGAGATGGCGTTCTTCACATAACTGGGTGACTCACCAGGGGGTTTGGAGTTTTCCGGCTTGTCGGTGTGGCTGCTGGAGTGGGACCGCTTGCTGCTGCGGAAGGTGCGTGCGAGGAGGCTCTGCTTGGGTGAGCTGCGCTGCTCCACGTCCTGTGGTGGCTCCAGGAAGGACGTGTCCCCAAAAGCGTCTCCACCGCGGCCCACATGCATAGTGTGCCGGAAGTCGCCAAGCGGAGCGCTGATCATCTCCGCTGTCAGGTCGACTCGGGAACGCCGCTTAGCCTGCGATGAACTCAACACAAGCTGTTTCAGGATTGGCATGGTGACAAATCCAAATACGAAAACCTGTAACACTGATGTCACCAAAGTGGTAATCAGTCTGATTATTCCAGTAGTATCCAAATTATTCCACTAGTATCCGAATTAAGAAAGTATCAGTCAGGAAACAAACGTGTCCATGAGACTCACTTCCATCTTTAGTCCTAGTCATCTCAAATGAACCTGCAGAAAAACAACCAAGCAGACACACCCTATAAATACATCAGGTAATAGTGACAATACAAGCAACTCTGATGGTTGGATAACTCAGTGGGTTACACCATAGACTTTGGTATAGGAAGTCATGTGTTCCTGTCAGGGTGTATCTAGTATCCCTTAGGAAGGTCCTAATGTTAACTGCCTACCTCATTAATAATGAACACAATAAAGTCATGCCGGCTTGGACGTTGCCCTGCGTCAGACACACATGGGATACTGGAATAAATAATAAGATTAAGTAATGAAATCAACTCTATTGACATTGTCCATACCTGTGGCCTAAAGAGGTACACAAGAAAAGTAGAAGCTTGAAAAATAAGCATATTCAAAGTATAGTGACAACAGAACAGAGACTGAACATATGGGAGAAAGAAGCATCTCCCAGCACCAATGCCCAGTGGTTACAGATTAGACCACTGCAATCCCGAGCAGGATCCAGTAATCATCATGCTAGCAGATGTCCATCAAAGGATGTCAAGTATGTAGAAATGGTCAGCCCCAGGCCCTGACATGGTCTCAGCCTACTACAACTCTACACATAAACCAGCTACTAGTGGATACAACTCACTCTGGATGGTTAACTGAATGCCAAACAGTCCTGATCCTGAACATTCAACTACCTGCCTGTGCACAACACAGAAGACCCTGTCATGCATCACTGTGCCTAACATATTTCTGTAGGGGGCAGGAGAGTGTCCCACACTGTCTGGAGGAATGTTGATGTGTATGACTGATCTCAGTCTCAGAGTGACATGCAGCGAGGGTAGGTGAGGGCCAGTGCCTCCCCATCCAAGCAACAACTCTTCACTTTGCTTTAGTCTGTAAACATTTCTACTCACTTTGCTTTAGTCGGTAAACACATCGGTAAAACCCTGCTCTCTCTCTCCCTTTCAGTCTTTCTATCATTTTCCTGCTCAATACTCATTATTCATGTCCACTGTGCAGGTTTTGTAACACCCCCAGTTCCTGCAGGCTTTAGTAGCAGCCATTATTGTACATGTAAGATGCCTTCCATATGTGTGTGAGTGTGTCTGCTAAATGTATGTGTGGGAGAGAGAGAGAGTGAGCGAGCGAGAGAAAAAAATACCATCCAGAACTCTTTTCTAACTATATAAAGAAAACACAATAACACAACAACAAAGGACAACTTCTTTCAAGACCTGCCCCACACCACCCCACCACATATCACACATATCCCTCCATTTCTCCAATCAGGTTCTTACAAGGTCTCTCCACAGGCCTTCTCATGCAAAGCACATGAAGACAATCACATTGTGAAAACACTTCACTACCCACAATGCTCTTCTTTTTCTTAAGAAACACTGTCACTCTTCATAATCAACAGCTCTGTCTACAGACATTTGACCATATCAGAGAGTGACATCATCTCAGTTTAAACTGAGAGTCTGAGGTTAGTCTGCCTGGTACAGCCTAGACTCACAATCACAGTGTGCTAAACATACTCACATTACATAATACAGTAACAAATCAAGACACTTTGTACAGTGGCAAGAAAAAGTATGCGAACCTTTGGGAATTTCATAATTGTTTTCTGCATAAATTTGTCAAAAAATGTGATCTGATCTGCATACAAGTGAATGGTATTTATAAAGATAACATGCCTAAAATAGTAACACAAACGATTCTGATCATTCATGTTTTCATTGAAAACTCATTCAACAGAGTGGGAGTGGAAAACATAAGGGAACTTTTGGAATTAATAGATGGGTGACCCCCACATTTAGTTGCAATAACCTCAACGAGGTTGTTCCTGTAGCTGAGGGTCAGATCTGCATTGTTCAGGACGTGTAGCCCAATTCTTCCTGGCAGAACTGCCAGGCCCTGATACAGCAAAGAAGGCCCACATCATGATGTTCTCTCCACTGTACTTACAGTTGGGATGATATTTACATCATATTTGCATGGTGATGTGCCTTTTATGATATTTTCATGGTGACGTAGCGCTGCACGTTCTTTCCAAATAGTTCAATCTTAGTCTCATCAGTCCACCTTTTTCCACACTTCAGACATGCAGCTTTTTAGTAGGCAGCAGCTTCCTGTTTGTTCAAGGTTTTACAGACTGTAGACTCAGGAACACAGATGTTAGTTTGTACCAGCGACTCCTTCAAATCTTCAGCTGTCACTGAAAGTTGGTTCTGTATCTCACTGATAAGTCTCTACTGTGCTTTTGGGGTCATTTTGACTGAGCACAGTCCCAAATTGTCTCCATTTGTTTAGCTTATTGTAGACTGGTGAATGTCTTTGAAGTCACTATGTAACCCTTTCCAGTTTTATGTAAACCAACAATTTTTGATCATAGACCGTCTGAAAGATTTTTGGTGAGATATGGCTCCCATTCACATATCCTTGTGCAGACCAACCTCAAAATGCTAGTTTTTTTTTTAAATCAGTCAAAGTAGCTCTAGTCCACACCTCCAAACTAATTTTCTTAACAAGACTCCATATATGCCAACACCTAGCTTTTTTGAGATCATTAACTCAGAGGTTCATATACTTTATCCGTTAGCACCATGATGTTTTTATGGTTGTTCTCAATGACGACATGAATGATCAGGTTTTGTTTGTTATTATTTTAGACATATTATATTTGTAAATACTCTTGACTTGGATGAGGACCAGATCACATTTTATGCAGAAACCATGACATTCAAAAAGGTTCCCAAAAAAATATTTTTCTTGCCACTGTATACATAAACACTAAACAAAGTCTTACAGTCCATTAATGGAATGAAACAATTACCCCAAACTTCCAGTATATGTAAAAAAAAAAACCAACACTGAATGAAGTCTTCATTCCCTGATCTTCACTTACATTCCCCGATCTTCCAGTTAAACCAGTTTCCTTTGTACTGACACTTTTATGCAAAAAGGAAACAGAAATGACATCCCAGTGACTGAAATAACAGCCTCACACAGCAGAGCAGAATCTGAGGTGTGGACAGTATTTACAACTCTTTCTCACACACCACACCAACTTGTAGGACAGTGTTGGGGTGTGTGTGTGTGTGTGTGTGTGTCTGCGACCGTGCTCATGCTCACCCTTTAGTACATAAAAACTTTGTATAGAACATCCTTTAGTATTTAAACTATTACAGAAAATTCTTTAGTATATAAAACACTGTTAGCTGTGCTACATTAGCCAGTTATCAGCCTGTCAGCCATTTGGTTCGATCTTGTACTCTCTTTCATTAAGGACATTAAGGATCCTATTACCTTCTCAAATGATCAGTTTTTAAACAAAATTAAGTTTCAAGAGAAATAAAAAATATAGAAGTAATACCCAGAACATACATTCCTTAAACTGAGCAGGTGTTGTGTGTGCGTAAGGCTAAAAACAAGCTTTTAAATTTAAATGCAAACCAAAATGCAAATATGTGATGACTGATGTCCACACCCAGACCTCTAACTGCACCTGCGTACAGTTACCAGTTTGGTAAATGCGCTGAGCCTTAGGCCCAGTCAAACCAGTCACTCCATTCCCAGTTTACACTGATGGTGAATATTCTGAATAGTCCTGATCCAGGGCAGATACACTATATCGCCAAAAGTATCCACTCACCCATCCAAATGACTGTGCACCAGTGCACAAAGCAAGGTTCTTATGGATGAACTTGGCCTGCACAGAGTCCTGACCTCAACCCGATAGAACACCTTTCGATGAATTAGAGCGGAGACTGAGAGCCAGGTCTTCTCGTCCAGCATCAGTATGTGACCTCACAAATGCGCTTCTGGAAGAATGGTCAAAAATCCCCATAAACACACTCCTAAACCTTGTGGACAGCCTTCCCAGAAGAGTTGAAACTGTTCTAGCTGCAAAGGGTGGACCAACATCATATTGAACCCTATGGTTTAGGAATGGGATGTCACTTAAGCTCATATGTGAGTCTAGGAAGGTGAGCGAATACTTTTGGCAATATAGTGTGTCATCATGACTGTTTTTATTTCTCCGGTGAACTCATCTGAGGTGAAGCATCTTTAGTTAATGAAATTATATCAGGTTACTGGTCTAAAAATGGCACCAAAACATGACAAATGTGAACCGCAAAGAAACAAAGAAATTAAACTGAACATACTTTATTTTCCCCATGGGGACGTTTGTCTTGGATTTTCATGCATGTTCTTTTCTCTTCATTAATTATATACAACACAAACACCACTATACACAATTCTAACACACAAACACCACTACTACTAGCAATTATACCAACCTACATTTTTTTAAAAGAATGGATTAATAATTAAATAATAAATAAAGAATGGCAAACTTATAAATAAATCATTGTTGGATGCTCTTGTTTAAATAGATGTAGATGGCATATAACCTGTTCCCACACTGGGGTTAGGGTTAGATTTATCAAAACTACACTTTATTAGGTACACCTTGCTAGTACTGGGTTGGACCCCCTTTTACCTTCAGAATTGCCTTAATCTTTCGTGGCATAGATTCAACAAGGTGCTCTTCTGCATGTCTCGGTTGTAATGACTGGTTATTTGAGTTACTGTTGCCATTCCATCAGCTCGAACCAGTCTGACCATTCTCCTCTGACCTCTGACATCAACAAG
>JAOYMR010000011.1:16956236-16970706 GCA_025802075.1 Tenebrosternarchus preto
ACTATCCTTTTGGTTGGTTTGCCATAATTGTTTTGTACCCACCCCCCCCCCCCCCCCCCCCCCCCCCCGAGTCTTGGTTCCTCCCAAGGAGTTTTTCCTTGCCACTGTCGCCCTTGGCTTGATCACTGAGGGCTTGGACTTGTAAAAGCCGCTTTGAGACAACATCTGTTGTAAAAGGTGCTATATAAATAAAACTGATTTGATTTGATTTGATTTAGGAAACACTCCTGACTCAAAACCATTAGGAGACACGAAAACCTGGAGAACAGTGAAACCAAACTAACATCACGTTCCACAGCAACTCAGTTCATGTAATGGGAAATTCAGCTCTGTGACATCACAGAAGTCCTGCTGCATTAGTAGTGGAATATTACATTGGGTGTGGCAGAAGACATTCAATTCTGGAGCTGCCAACCACTAGACACATTGTTGAGAGTGACGCAGATGTTTATCAGGTGTGTAAGGTCAGGTGTGTAAGGTCAGGTGTTGAAGGTCAGGTATTGAAGGTCAGGTGTTGAAGGTCAGGTGTTGAAGGTCAGGTGTTGAAGGTATGGGAGGTCCGTGTACGAGGTCGGTGACTAACCTGTGACTCTGAGACCTCACACGGCTTCTCAGTGAGGCTGGCGCTCTCTGCTCTGCTGCTTTCTGCTCTGCTGCTCTCTGCTCTGCTGCTCTCTGCTCTGCTGCTCTCTGTTGGGACCACATCACTGTACTTAGTGCTGATGTCCTCGTCAGAGTAGTGCAGACTGCCTGGACTCGGCCTGGGGGGAGACCTGCAGAGGACAGACAACGTCACATACACACACTTTACACAACTGACTGATGTCATATCATACACTCCAAATATGACTGTCACAAACACCAGATACATCATTTTGCAAGCTGTAATTAAACTCATATCAAAGTTAAACTCCCAATTCAAATATTTCTGGCTAAAAACATCAGCTGCAAAGTATGCCATGTTAGAAGTGCTAACTATAAATTCTAACTATAAATGCTAACTATAAATGCTAAATCAGAATCCAAACACAGGGCAAAGAAAAACAGGGAAAGACACACAGAGACTGTCAAAAGCAGACATTAAGACAGTTCTGTTGAGAGGAAACGCGCAGCAGCTTCCACTGGCCTGGTATAAACTCCATTCTTGCGGCAGAAGGAGTTTTTAACAGACAGCCGACGGTTATTGAGCTCAAGTGCAGGGAAGCGGCTTTCGTCCAACCCAACCATCTCCCCATGAGTCAGAGCACTGCAGTTCGCACTGGTGGCTGGATAAACACACGCGCACACACACACACACACACACACACACACACACACACACACACACACAAAGCAAGGTGATTTAGAGTTAGAATCATACCAATCTATGCACAAAGAGATAAACATTAGAAATTTGATAAAAAAAACATTCCACAGAAACAAGATGTTTTGAACAGAGATCCATCTAATCTGCTATCATTAGACGTTTGGAGGACGAACCAGTTTATATTACAAAAAAACAAACATGTAGGACTGTTACACTGTAGACATAAATAATATCAGAATCATTAATACTAAATTATCTAAGAATAACAGTGTAAATACAATATATGCAAACACAAACACTATTATTAGACAGACTAATGTTCATCAGACTTATACCTGAATCTGATTTCTTGGCATATTTCTTGCTCTGCCCTCTAATAATGAGGATGAAGACAAGTAGGAGAATGAAGATAAGACCAACCAGTGCCACCACTACTAAAAACCACCATTCCTCATAAAATGGCGCCACCTTATGGGCTGGAGGGAAAATTACATAATATATTAGCCAACTCAAAAACTGTATTGATGTAGGCAATTCATTTACCGAGTGATTAGATGGAATTTAGCATTAACCTGAAATAGAAGGAGATGGTTGGCTGGGGGAGCCGTATCCATAGTCATTAACACCAATGACTCTAAAGTCGTAGCTTACACCTTGCTTTAGGATATCCATGTTAAATGTATATGATGTCACTTCCTTTGGAATATCCTTGATCAAAATATCCCACAATCCTTCATCTGTAACAGAGGACACAAACAAGGTCAATGGAATGAAACTCTAAAGGATTCAGATAAATCTTTGATCTTCTACTCAGCAAAATTGAAAAAACTTCAAGCCCAACTCAGCAGTCTAAACAGACTGACATGTAGACACATCGAAATACGTTGTTAAAACTCTAACAGAACAGAAAAACAGAAAAACAGATGGTAGGCTGTGTTTGGTGGGCTGGGGTAACGTTTGGTGGGATCTGGTGCTACATTTGATGGTCTAAATACTAATATCTAAATTAGTGTTTCTATAATATCTAAACTAGTATTAGTATGGTATCATGATACAGTTTGATGATGTGACCACCTGTCATGCACTGTGTGAGCGAAGAGGCACTGTATAATAGGCTATACCTGAAGGTCGGGCTTCAATGACAAATCTTGTGATAGGGGCTCGTCCAGGATCTCCATTGGTCCAGTGTATGGTGAGAGCAGAGCCGTAACGAGAGATAAATGGTTCACCGGGTGGTCCTGGGGCCCCTTCATTATGAAAGATGAGCCATAACACACATACAAATCCATTATCACAAAACCTTATAAATTTAAATGGCATCAATATAAAGCACCACTTCCAAATTCCCTTCTGTGTTCCTGGGATATCCCTATCTCAGTGGGGGACTTAAGGGACTTCATTTGTTCAATCTGTTTATGAGAGAAAGGTTTTTCTTCAACCTGTTTAAGATACAAAGGTTCTTCTTCAATTTGTTTATGAGAGAAAGGTTCTTATTCTGTGGCCACAGGGACAGAGAGGCATACAGAGGCAGAAGAATCACAATCATGCAATAAAGTTCGGAAGAGAGAAACAGAGAGGGAGGATGTTTTTGTTTTGCTATTATTGTTTTTGCTACTGTTGTACTTATTATAACTATTGTTATTATTCCTATTATTATTATTTGAAGTAAAAAATAAACCTTTTTGGAGCTTTGGAAATGCTGCATTTTGTAGATAGATAGATAGATAGATAGATAGATAGATAGATAGATCTTTATTGATTGATTGATTTGGGAGGGTTCCCTCAGGGAAATTAAGAACCTGTACAGTCACACCAATAAATCTTGACTTGAACTGAGAGAAACAGGGACACATAGAGAAAAAAATACAGATAAAGCTGTCAGAGACAAACAGAGAGAGGGAAAGAGACAGATAGAGAGATACAGATGAAGAGAGATGGGCAGGAAGACCAAAATCCAGAAATGGCAGACCTTCCCCAGGTCCACTGGTGATGTTGGCCTCCACTTCTGGTCCGTAGGTGAAGGTTTTAGCCCGGATGCGGAAGTTGTAGGTAACGCCGTCAGCTAGGTCTTTGATTTTCAGCCACAGGGGGGCGCTTCCCTTCACATCCACTGTCACAATCTTACTGACTCCTGGGGGCAAGTGGCAATTGCAGCATTAGGTCCAGGGACCAGAAGACACTGAACAAATACACCTGCTTTTGCAGTGTGACCTAAACACACAGTCCAGCACTTCTTGGACCTAAACACACAGTCTAGAGTTTCCCAGACCTAAACACAGTCCAGCACTTCTTGGACCTAAACACACAGTGTAGAGTTTCCCCAGACATAAACACAGTCCAGCACTTCCGGGAGCTAAACAGGAAGTGGTGGTAAACTCGCTGGTTAAGGCAGTTGACTAGTAATCAGAAGGTTGCTGGTTCAAACCCCACCTCTGCCAAGCTGCCACTGTTGGTCCCCTGAGCAAAAGCCCTTAACCCTCAACTGCTCAAGATATATTCAGTCGCAATTGTAAGTTGCTTTGGATAAAAGCATCAGCCAAATGCTGTAAATGTACACACACAGTTCAGCGCTTCCTGGAAGGCCACAAGTTAGGACTTTCTCTGCTTTATATTTACAGCATTTGGCTGATGCTTTTATCCAAAGCGACTTGGCTCACACTCATCACCTGCTTTAATACACTAATCACACTCATCACCTTCTTTAATACACTCATCACCTGCTTTAACATACTCATCACCTGCTTTAACACACTCATCACACCCATCACCTGCTTTACCACACTTATCACCTGCTTGAACACACTCATCACACTCATCACCGGCTTTAATACACTCATCACACTCATCACAATAATCACCTGCTTTAACACATACTCATCAGCTTCTTTAACATCCCCATCATACTCATCACCTTCATTAAGACACTCATCACACTCATCACCTGCTTTAAGCACAGGTGTAGGAGTGAATAACCCTGCACTGGTCTGTTTACTGCACTGCTCTGTTTACAATAACAAATAAAAATGCATTTTCTTTAATTAATATTTATAGACAGCTAGGGCCTTACTCAGATTTTCTAAGCGAGTTCAGCAACTTTGCGGCAAACTTAGCAGTGTGCAGTGATAAAGTAATAATGGTAGGAGATTTTAATATACACTTTGAGCAGGATCTGCTGAAAAAAGGCTTTCACTTCAGTATTGAACTCTTGGCATTGTACAAAAGGTAACAGGGCCTACTCATCATAGCAGTCATACTCAAATTTTAACACTAGGTACTAATGTAATTTTAGTACCGTCAGCAAACTTGACTGAACGTGTGCAGTAGTGGGACAACAGCACCAGCGTCTCAGTATACCATAAGTCTGTGTTCCCTTCTGGTTCTGTCCTTTTAGTTATGCTGTAATGGTTAATTGCCAGAGTTGCTGCCACGCTTCTGAAATGTCTATATTTTATGTCCCATACAGAACTAACTGTCTCGCTTTACTTTTACTGAGCTAATGGCTGTCCTTGATACTAAGTAAAGATTTACAAGGCTCTCCTGCTACCTGCCCTGGACCAACCACATCCTACTTATCCAGATGCAGATGGAGGATTAATCAACTAGATGGAGGCCCTTCTCAACACCCCTGGTTTCAGCCCTGGACTTTATATTATAGTTTATAATTTATTACTGTGTTTTTTATATATTTATCTTGTTGTCGTGGTGACTGGTGTCGGCCATAAGAGGATGGGCTCCCTCCTGAGTCTTGGTTTCTCTCAAGGTTTCTTCCTCATGCTCTTAAGGAGTTTTTCCTTGCCACTGTCACCTTTGGCTTGATCACTGGGGGCTTGGACTCGGACACTTGTAAAGCTGCTTTTTAGACAACATCTGTTGTAAAAGACACTATATAAATAAAACTTGATTTGATTTGATTTGATAAATACAATAACAAATATGTACTAGAATTTAAGTTAATGAAAGTGCAGCATCAGTGGTCATTGAGATACTCTACAAATAGATGAGTCTTTAGTCTGAGATATTCTACAAATAGATGAGTCTTTAGTCTGAGACACTCTACAAATAAATTAGTGTTTAGTCTGAGTTTGAAGACTGCAAGGGATTCTTCAGTCTGGACAATCAGTGTAAGTTCATTCTACCAGCATCACCAGCATACAGTGGGAACCACCATACAATGAGAATCACCAGCATCCTGATCAGTTTGGAGAGAAATATTAACATTCGGCAACAAACACATTCCAATGTCAGGTAGAAAGTTCCAGAAAAAACTGACACGCTAAATGGGAAAAAGGAAAGAACATTCTAGAGTGCTGGTCCTGTGCTTTAGGCTTTACCCATAACAGAGCTGGAGTGACTTATAGTGTGCTGACCATCGACAGGTGTGCAGGGTTCGTAGATGATCCGGTATCCCTCGATGATACCATTAGGGAAGCCTGGCTCACCCCAGGACACATTCACAGAAGTGGTAGTGAGTTCACTGAAGTGTATGAAGCTTGGAGAACTGGGAGCTGTGTATGTAAGAGAAAGATGGAAGAAAGCAAGACAGAGAGGGAGAAAAAGATAGAAAAAAGGGAGAGAGAAGGCATGAAAAAGAATGAGAAAGGCATAAAAGAGAAAGAGAGAGAGAGAGAGAGAGAGAGAGAGAGAGAAGACATGTTTTGGAGATTATATAATCACATTGTATCAGAAGAGAGGAAGTCCAAAACTAAAGATGCTCAAAGTTATAAACTTCCATATTACACCAATTATTACTCCCCTTATTACTCCCATACTACACTAATTATTACTCACATTATTACTCCCATAAAAGCAATCTGGCCTGTCACTCCTATATTACAGCAATATTACTTACATATTACTCCCATTATGTACCTACTACTCCCATAATAACTGCCATTATTGTTGCCTTTATTACTGTCACATTACTCTCATATTATTCCAGTTATTACTTCCATGTTACCACCATAATCCAAGATGGCCATCTCTGAGCTATCAAGAGGAAAAATATTTCAAATTCTCATTTTTTAAAAATTCAGTTTATCAGTTCAGGTCACCAATTACATCACCTGGTGCATTTTGCCAAAAGCTGAATGCCTCAGCAAACATAGTATAGATAAAAGTGTAAGAAGTAAATGTAATATAGATAATAGTGTAAGAAGTAAATGTAGTATAGATAATAGTGTAAGAAGTAAACACAGTATAGATAATAGTGTAAGAAGTAAACGCAGTATAGATAATAGTGTAAGAAGTAAATGTAGAATAGATAATAGTGTAAGAAGTAAATGTAGTATAGATAATAGTGTAAGAAGTAAATGTAGTATAGATAATAGTGTAAGAAGTAAACGTGTTTAATTGCATGTCGCAGTATGACAGAATGAACAACACATCTGGGTGGGAGATGGGGACAGCAGTTCACATAGAGAGGGAGGGATAGAAGCTGTTCACATCACAAACTGATCGGGATATTTCTAGCATACGAATATGTTAAACTCTATGTAAGAGTCGCTGTACCAGCTTGCTGGGTGCGCCCCCTGGTGGGCGGGCTGCGCGGGCCGTCGCCGGCTGCATTGAAGGGGGCCACACTGATCATGTAGGTGGTGTAACTTGTAAGGCTCTTCAGCTTCACAAATCCCTCAGGCAGGAAGAGGGTTCTCACCTTCTCCGTTTCATTCTTACGCTGGTACTCCCAAAAGAAGATCTGCACACGAAAACAGCAACAATGACAAACAGAACCAGAACCGAGCCTTCAGCTGTACATGGGAACATCAGTCTGTTCCAAATGCATTTATTAGTTTAGAATGTAGTTTTAGGAAATAATAAACCAAACTAAAAGTTCCACCTTATAGCCCTGGATGTCTCCATTCTGTGTGTCCAGTGGGGGTGGGTCCCAAGTGACATCCAGCTGTGTGGCAGTAGCTGATTGGATCGCCACATTTTGGGGCGGTGCAGTTGGCACTGTAAAAAGTTTTGGTGAAAGTTTTAGTTGTCAGAAGAAACTTTCTCTGCAGTCTGGTACTTACTTAAGATGAGGCTCAAGCCTTTGCAACCGTATGATGATAAAGCACATCTATAATATTCTAAGGGACCTGAGCGAGGCTCCAAGAACAGAGTGGATCATTTAGGCAAGTGATTAGTGATTAGTGAGTAGTGCTACGTGTTTAGGTGAGTGAGTAGTGATTAGTGAGTAGTGCTATGTGTTTAGATGAGAGAGTAGTGATTAGTGAGTAGTGCTATGTGTTTAGGTGAGTGAGTAGTGAGTAGTGCTATGTGTTTAGGTGAGTGAGTAGTGATTAGTGAGTAGTGCTATGTGTTTAGGTGAGTGAGTAATGATAGTGAGTAGTGCTACATGTTTAGGTGAGCGAGTAGTGATAGTGAGTAGTGCTACATGTTTAGGTGAGTGAGTAGTGATTAGTAATTAGTGCTACGTGTTTAGGTGAGTGAGTAGTGATTAGTGAGTAGTGCTATGTGTTTAGGTGAGTGAGAAGTGATTAGTGAGTAGTGCGTAGCGATTAGTCCATGTTTCACTACTACACCCTGTACTATATCCATGTACTACACCCTGTACTATATCTCTGTACTACACCTTGTACTATATTTCTGTACTACACCCTATAGCATATCCCTGTACTATATCTCTGTACTATATCCTTATACTACACCAAGTACTACAGCCACCAGCTGTGGGGAAGCTAGAGTCCTCTGTTACTCACCTGCTTCGCCGACAAACACTTCCTGTGGAGAGCTGGTTGGCCCCTCCCCCACTGCATTATACACACTCATTCTGATTTCATATCGCTTGTGCTTGCTAAGACCTAAAAACACACACACAACCTCACAAATAACATCTATAACAAATAACAACTATAATAAAACATTTATAACAAATAACATCTATGAAGCATAACTATTAACATCTATCCAGTGTCTTACAAGTTCTATAACCTTTGGAAAGGCAAAATTTCATAAAACGTTACTGGTCCAAATTCAGTCCTGAGTTTAACTCAATAACAATTCTGGCACATCTACCACCTACAGTCGTTGCCAAAAGTTCTGAGACTGGTGCAAATTTTGGTTTTCACAAAGTTGGCTGTTTAAATTTTTATGGTGGTAATTTACATTAACTCTACTGTGTAGAGTGATCAGATTAACTGCAATTAATTGCAATGTCATTCCTTTCCATGAAAATTTATTTAAATCACAAAAAGTACCACATTCCAGCCACTGCATTACAGTCCTGACACAAAATGGCATCATCATTTTCGTGATCTTCTTGTTAAATTCACAGATAAGGACATCACTGCTTGTAAGATGGAACCTAAATCAACCATTTATCGAATCATCAAGAACTTCAAGGAGAAACGTTCAGTTGCAGTGAAGAAGGTTCAGGGCACCCAAGAAAGTCCAGCAAGTGCCAGGACCATCTCCTAGGATGCAGCTACAGGATCTGGTCACCACCAGTACAGAGTTTGTGATCAGGTTACCACCAGTACAGAATTTGTGATCAGGTCACCACCAGTGCAGAGTTTGTGATCAGGTCACCACCAGTACAGAGTTTATGATCAGTTCACCACCAGTACAGAGCTCAGGGCAGCAGAGAAGCCACTTTTCTCTAAGAAAAACATCAAGGACAGACTGACATTCTGCATGATGTACAGGGATTAGACTGCATAGGACTGGGGTAAAGTTATTTCCTCCGATGAAGCTCCTTCAGACTGTCTGAGACGTCTGGAAAAATGATTGTCCAGAGAAGAAAAGGTGAGCGCTACCATGAGTTCTGCGTCATGGCAACAGTGAAGCATCCTGAGACCAATCATGTGTGGGGCTGCTTCTCATCCAAGGGAGTGGGTTCACTCAGAATGTTACCTTAGAACACATGAATAAGGACTGGTATCAAAACAAGAGCAACTTCTCCCAACAATCCAGGAGCCATTTTTAATTTTCCAGCATGACGGAGCACTTTATCACAAGGTAAAAATGATAAAACCAAGTGGCTCACTAAAGAAAACACTGAAATTTTGGGTCTGTGGCCAGAAACCTCCTCAGATCTCAATTTCACTGTGGTCCTGTGGTCAATCCTCAAAAAGTGGGTGAACAAAATAAAAACATTTTGCTCAGAAGCTGATATCCAGATGCTGATATCCAGATGCTGATATCCAGAGTGCCAAGGCGAACTGCAGAAGTCTTAAAAAATATAGTAAATATTAAGTCTTTGCTTAAACTGGATGTAATTGTCAATAAAATGTTTAAACATGTATGAAATGCTTATAATCACACTTCAGTATAACATATAAACATCTGACAAAAGGATCTAAAAAAATGAGGCAGTAAACTTTATGAAAACCAAAAATTGTCAGTTTCAAAACCTTTGGTTCCAGAGCTATTGCTCCCACCCCAATCTTACATTCTAGTTAATCAGATCTGTGTATCATTTCAATATTAGTGTAGAGAGGGTAGATCTTCAGGATAGAAGTTGGGTAACTTCAGAGAGATAGAAAAAGACAGGGAAGATGAAAGATCAGAAAGAAAAGAGAAGAAAGAGAACAGAGAGAATAAAAAAGAAGAAAGAAGACAGAAAAGAAAGATAAGCGAGAGAAGAAAGAGGAGAGAAGCAGAAGAAGCAAACAGACATAACTTGCTGTCTAGTTACTGTTTTTTCATACTTACTGTCTAGTTCATACTGGTTTAGAGAGGGCTCACTGAGGTTTCTGATACTGTAAGGAGCTGTTTGTGTTGGTGTGCGTGTATGTGAGACAGAGAGAAAGAAAAAGGAAATCTGAGAACATTTGTAGAAATGTATTATTGAACATCCAGCATTCTAAATGTGCACAATTCAGTTCCATTCAATTCAGTTCAGATCAGATCAGATCAGATCAGTTCAGTTCAGTTCAGATCAGATCTGTTAAGTTCAGTATGTTTGTGTGTGTGTGCGCGCATGTGCATGCATATATGTTTGTGTGTGTGTGTGTGCGCATGTGTGTGCATATGTTTGTGTGTGTGTATGTGTGTGCATTTGCATGCATATATGTTTGTGTGTGTGTGTGCGTGTTCGTGCATATATGTTTGTTTGTATGTGTGTGTATGTGTGTGTGTGTGTGTGCTCACAGGTGAGATCACTCCAGCTGGCACTGCTGATGGGGTTTATGCTGTAAGTGTGTAAGCGGTCATACAGTAGTTCTCTGTAACGGATACGGAAGCCCAGCAGAACCCCATTAATCCTCTCGTCTGATGGAGCCTGGAGTGACGCCACAAAACAGGGAACTAAAGGATGGATCTGAACTGGGTGGAAATTCTGTCCCCAAAAGCAGCATAATGTTCACATTCACAGGGTTTAGAATTAATGGCTAAATGTTAATGTTTACTGTTTAGGGCATCTCTGATATACAGCAGCCATTAAGAGAAAATAAGAGTTTCTACAGTGCAGAAAAAAACACTATAACAAAAATCCCCAGCATGAAGAATGAACCAACCATGAAGGAGATCTCCACCATAAAGGAGACCTCCACCATGAAGCATGAAGCATATGTGCTCATTCTTCAAATACTGTTTTCCAACACACACACCGGCCTGCATCAACATACTCGTCTGAACTTTTAATTTGACAAACAGCTAATAAAAGGTGAGAACCTCAGACCTGTGCTATTCCCTCTCTTTCTCTCACACACACACACTTTAAATGTTAAAGGTTTGGTAAAGAAACACTAGAAAAAAAACAGAAGTGATAGAAGAAAAATGATTTTTCTCACCTGCCAGCGAATCAGCACTGAGGTGGTGGTGTGTGGAGTGACTGAGAGAATAGATGGAGCTTCATCAGGGGCTAGAGAGAAAGAGAGAGGGAGAGATAGAGGGATAGAGAGAGAGAGAGGGAGAGAGAGAGAGAGAGTGAGAGAGAGAAAGAGAGAGAGAGAAAGAGAGAGAGAAAGAGAGAGAAAGAGAGTGAAAGAGAGAGAGAGAGAGGGAGAGAGAGAGGGAGAGAGAGAGAGATGTGGGGGGAGGATCAGAAGAAAGAACATTAGGCAGAGGGAGATTAGTAGAAGAGTGGGGATTAATGACTGGAGGGGTTCACTCCACTGCTCCCTGCTGTTTAACCCTAAACTCCACAAAAAAGAAATGAAAATAAGGACAAAAAGAGAGGAAAGAGACAGTAAGAGAGAGGGGGTGAGAGAGGAGAGAGGGGGAGGGGGAGAGAGATGGAGAGAGAGAGGGGAGGGAGAGCTCGTACCATCCTGCAGGGTGGTGATAGCCTCACTGTCTTCACTGTAGTTACTGTCTCCAATATCATTAGTGGCTTTTACTCGGAACTGGTATGAGGTAAAGGGTTTTAATCTGAACACCGTGCACACACACACACACACACACACACACACACACACACACAGCATTAGTCAACAAGTACTCAACCTGTCTACAGGTGTGTCTTGTGCTAGGTGGTACCTGTCTACAGGTGTGTTGCAGGTGGGCAGTACCTGTCTATGGTGTAGGAGGAGGCTTCATGATTGACAGAGGCAGAGTGGATGGTCCAGTTGTGGTTCGGAAGCTCTCGCACCTGCACTGTATAGTACCGCACCGGAGAGAGACCATCACTACCAGGTTCCCATGACAACAGCACGCTTCGCGCCTGCACGCTCTCCTGCGGCACCGTGGGTCGGAGGGTGGGCTGGGGCCGTGCTAGAGGTGAAAGGTCACATGCATGCACACACACACACACACAAACATAGAAAAACTTTACAAACAGCTTATATCTGTACGTTTATATGTATAATACCTCATATAACCTTAAAAATATCTTACTTGTGTAAGTTTATATGTGTAATACCTCATACAAATAACCTTAAAAAGATCTGCAAGATCCTACTAGAAAATAAATGACCAAAACAAGTACAGCACACTTTCATACACAGGTTATTTAAGATTATTTAAGGTGCTTTACCATAGGAGAAAGAGCAAGAAAAAGAACATGAGATAGGAAACCAAATCAAAATAAATTGAATTTTAATTCAAATAAAAGATCAGTTAAAAAGCTCAAATAAGATCAATGAAAAGATTAATGCTAAAATAAGGTGCAGTATAAACAACATGAAGCTTCAGTAGGACATGAACATCAAGCAGGAGCTCTAGAGATCAACAACAAGAACAAGAGAAGAAAAATGTTTGTATGTGGATATAAATGGATTCAAGTAGAAAACATCTGTATTTAAAAGGATATGTGTGGAGAACATCTACATTTGTCTGGATTTAAATGGGTATCCTCGGAGAACATCTGCATTCGTCTGGATTTAAAAGGATATGCTTGGAGAACATCTACACTCTTCTGGGTTTAAATGGATGCACGTGGAGTGCATCCATTTAACACGTGGAGTTAAATGAACAAATCTCAGAGATTTACTGGATTTGTTCATTTAAAGCATATCAGAAGTGCATTCTGGGTCTAATCCAGGTGTTTAGTTTCTGACTAGGTGTTTAAGATGAGAGCCCAACATGAGAGGCTAAGCATGGTTGTCCTGCAGATAAATAAAATGACATATTGTCATTTGTACACTGTTGCTGATGGTTACCTCTCTTCTCCGTGGTAACAACCAGTGCCTCCGAAGCTTCACCCCAGCCTTTGCGTGTCTGAGCCATGATTCGGAACACATACACAGATTCTGCTCTCAGTCCATTAGCTGTGTACTGTCGTGCACTCGGGTTCAGCACATCCACTGTTGCTGTGTTGCTGTTGGTGGAGTTCAGCCTGTATGTGATCTGATAGGCTGGAAAGAGAACCAGCCACAGAGCAGATCAGAAACAATGTAGCTTCATAGCAGTCAAATTAATAATAGTGTGCTTTATACATTAGTTTTTATATGAGAATTCTCCTGATCTACAAAGGATGGGATAAATGGTAAGATATGTTTGTATATTTAATAACAAGCATCTTGTTATGGTGCTGCTGACCCCTACTGGCGCCCACCTGAAGTGTCAGCTGCTATCATGTGTTAATTTGTTGATTATTCACATATTATTACATCCATGTCCCCCTCAGGTGGCTCCCCTCATGTATCATTGGTTTCTGCCACCTGAGGGCAGTTATGTGATTATGTTTGTTCTATTTAAACTGTGTTTGCGTTTTCAATGTTTTCATTTCATTTACGTTATGGCCTTGTTAGTGCACTTTTCTGTAAGATTTCATTTTTGTTGCGATCTACAGTCGCTTCCTTTTGAGTTTGTGTCTTTACACGTGTTTCGTCTGTAACATATTTATTTATTTATTTACATTATTGTCTGCCAAATGCTGTAAGTTTATTTATTTATTTGGCATGGAGAGGGTTAACACAGGCCTTCTGCAGCACTGAACTGCTGTCTAACAGATGTGTTCAATGGAATACAATTACTCTGCAGTAATGCAAAATGGAATTTTCCCTGCAAATCTGTGGAAATACCTGTGGGACTGCATGTCTCATAACATAAACATCATTAACATGAAATCACTGACATTATATCAACATGTGGAACATTCTCAAAAACAAGGGAACCTACTGCATTAGTATTACATAATGTAGACTGAACCAGAGGCACACACATTCTCACACAACACATACATACACACACACACACACTCACACATACACACACACACTCACACATACACACACACACACTCACTCACACATACACACACACATACACACACACACACTCACACATAAACACACACACTCACACCCACCGAGTATGATGCCGTTAGGGTGAGCAGGAGACTGCCAGATGACTCTAACGGAGGTGGTTCGGACCTCCGGGAACAAGATGCCCATTGGAGGGCCGGGCACTGGAACAGAGGCGCAAGGCAGGATTCATGATTCAGGATGATCTAATTCTGTTTTAATGGTGATTTAGAAATGATCCTAGACACCCACTTGTCTTATTTTCATACCAATTCAGAGCATTTTCACCCCATTTCAATAAATTCCCAGTACTGGCAGCCTAGCGTGCTCGTGTAATACAATTCTGATCATTTTTATCACAGCTGCACTAACTAGCACAGTCAGTACACACATACTCTCAGAGAATCCGACCACACCCAGGACCGCCAGAGGGCGCCGTCACCAGAATACTGACCAGCACACCTGTACCCGATTAGTTCATTTAAACCACGCTACATAAGGATTCTCTGAACAACACTTCATTGCGAAG
>JAOYMR010000011.1:16970806-16983810 GCA_025802075.1 Tenebrosternarchus preto
CCCACTACCCTTCGGGGTTGTCCCTTTGGGACCGCTGTCTATTGTATCTTTTTTACGTATTTATTAAAATAAAAGAGCGATATATCTGATCTGCATATGGATCCTTCTTTGCCTTCCAAGTCACGTTTGTTACACATACACACACACGGCACACACCACACACCACTGATTGACTTTACATGTATTACAAATGTAACATTTACTATTTAATGGCCAATCTATAAGATGGTGTTGCTATGCCTACCATCATCAAGGGTGCGCTCGAGGATGGGAGGGGTGCTGGGCCGGCCGTCTCCAATACGAGTGAAGGCCAAAACCTGGATCTCGTAGAGGACGTATTTCCCCAGACCTGTGAGCTGCACGCTGTGGGACGCATTTCCCTCCACTGCCCTGAACAGCACAGCTGAGTCCCAGTCCTTCTCCTTATACACCACCTGATACACAGACAGACATGGGACAGACACCGACATGGAGAGACATAGGGAGAGACAGACACAGAGACAGAGGGAGAGGAAAAAAACAGACACAGATGGAGAGACAGAGGGAGAGACAGAGACAGAGGGAGAAAAAAATAGACACAGATGGAGAGACAGAGGGAGAGAGACATAGAGACAGAGAGACAGACAGACAGAGATAAACACAGAGTCAGACACAAAGACAGAGGGAGAGACAGATGTAGAGTCAGACACAGAGACAGATGGAGAGACAGAGACAGAGGGAGAGACAGACACACAGACAAAGGGAGAGGCAGACAAAGCGACAGAGGGAGAGACAGGCAGGATTATAATTATGTCCTTTTTATTTTATTGATTTATGAATTTTTTACCGTTTGCAATTTTATATTTTGTAGTTTGATTATTTATATTAATTTATTATTTTTACAATAATTTTTGTTAGCTTTTTAAAAAATTATGATTGTTTTATAAAAATTTATTATTAGTTTATAATCATTTTTATTATTTTATTATTTATTTATTGTATTGTTTTTATCATTTATTTCATTATTTATTTAATTTGTGGTGTTCAGGTTTTGTGAGATTCCCCTGATTTGCTCTATAAAGTTCATTTATAAAGTTCAAGTTGACCCTAACCCTAAACCTCCGGGATCAGGGAGAGACACCAACCTTGTAGCCCAAGATGAGGCCGTTCCGGTCAGATTCTGGCACCTCAGACCAGCGCACCAGAATACTGCTGGAAGTGGTCGCAAATGCTGAAATGTTAGTGGGACCACATGAAGGGACTAAGAGACAAGAGACAGAGGGAGAGGGAGATGGAGAGAATAGAGAGGAGAGACTAATTTATTGTGAGACACAGAAGATTTACCTAAAGCCTAACCCTACCCCCTAAACCTAATCCCTAACCCTAACCCCTAACCCTAATCCTAATGCCTAACCCCGAGCTGTGTGTATATGTGTGAGCTGTGTGTGTGTGGAGTGTGTGTGTGTGTGTGAGCTGCGTGTGTGTATGGAGTGTGTGTGTGAGCTGTGTGTGTGTGTGGAGTGTGTGTGTGTGTGTGAGCTGTGTGTGTATGTGTGTGAGATGTGTTTGTGGGTATGGCAGGAATCTGAGCTGCAGAGCTCAGTTAAAAAAAAAAAAAGGTCTAAACTGGTCCATATGTTCTCAATGTGCACACAGACACACACATACAGATACACACACGCCCTATATGTTGTGTGATTGTTGATTATTAATTTGCTGATTTCTAATATTTCTAAATCATATAAATCCACCATGAATCCACCCATCTAAACCATTCTCCACTCATCTAAACCACTCTCTACTAATCTAAACCACTCTCCACCTATCTAAACCAGTCTCCACCCATCTAAAATTGCTCTCCACTAATCTAAACCGTTCTCCACCTATCTAAACCAGTCTCCACCCATCTAAACCACTCTCTACTAATCTAAACCACTCTTCACTTATCTAAACCAGTCTCCACCCATCTAAACCACTCTCCATTCATTCTCTAAACCGCTCCTCCACGCTCCACTGATCTCCACCGAGCTTCACCACACACCAGATTCTCTGGTGCGTCCTCGCACAGCCAGACTCCAGGGTCCCGCTCCAATGCCGTTGATGGCCTGAACTTTGACCTCGTACTCGGTCCATTCATCTAGGTCCTCGATGGTGAACTCCCTCTCCATGCGGTCAGGGATGATGTGTGAACGCGCTCTGCTCTGGGTTCCAGGGCGGCTGTACTGGACCCTGTAACCCACTGACTCAGAGTTGCCGTTATACTCCCATTCAGGCAGTGGCTGCAGATAGAGAGATAGGTGTGTGTGAGTGTATGTGTGTGGTGTGTGTGTGTGTGTATGAGTGTATGTGTGTCTGTGTGAGTGTGTTTTTGTGTGTGTGTAAGTATGTTTGTGTTTGTGTGTGTGTGGGGGGGTGGGTTTGAGTCATACCATCCAGACATTCCACACAGAGCATCGTGGATGGGTGTGTATGTGTGTGTGTGTGTGTGTGTGTGTGTGAGAGTTTGTGTGTTTGTGTGAGTGTGTACATGTGTGTGTGTGGGTTTTGAGACCCACCACCCATCTCAGCCAAAGGCTGGTTTCACTGGCTGTGCGCAGGGTGACGTTGGCAGGGGCCATGTCTGGGGGTGCTTGGAGCGTCTGGATCTTTCTGGAAGGCTGGCTGGGGGGACTTGTGCCCACAATGTTCACCTGACGCATACGAAACCTGCACAGAGAGACACATATATCAGGCCCAGTTCACATCAGATCCAGTTCACATCAGATCCAGTTCATATCAGATCTAATTCACATCAAATCCAGTTCACATCAGACCCAGTTCATATCAGATGCAGTTCACATCAGATCCAGTTCACATCAGATGCAGTTCACATCAGATCCAGTTCACATCAGACCCAGTTCATATCAGATCCAGTTCATATGGCCACTGTAAACATACCAGCCAAATACATCTTTGACTGTACATGCAAAAGGTATAGGTGCGTTAGAAAAGGTGATGTTGTACATGTAGAAGATTGTGGTGTGCTGCTAAAGGTGATGCTATATCTGTAGATGGTGGAGGTATAGTAATAAAGGTGGTGTTGTTCCTGTAGACTGTGATTTGTTGCTAAAGATGGCGTTGTACATGTAGATGGTGTAGAAGGTGGAGGTATGGTGCTATAGGTGGTGTTGTACCTGTAGAAGGTGGTGTTGTACCTGTAGAAGGTGTAGGTATGGTGCTATAGGTGGTGCTGTACCTGTAGAAGAAGGTGTGGTGTTATATGTGGTGTTGTACCTGTAGAAGGTGTAGGGGTTGAGAGCAGGAACCTCCAGTGACCTGGCATCAGGTTCATTAGCCAGCTGGTGAACTATCACCCAGTCCTCATTGTCTCCCACTACACTTATCTAAGAACAGAATCCACAGCCAGAAGTCACGTATACCCATACCTTAAAGTAACCAGGCTGATCTAAGATCAGAATTACGTTTCTTCCAGTGCTGAAGATTTTTATATCCTCAGGGTTTAGTCCTGGAGAACAAAGATACAGCTTATCTAGAGGGACTGGAGGAATGGAGCAGAAACCATGCTCTGATCTGCTCTGACACAAACAGGATAGACATGCTCCTTATGGCACTGGTATGGCACTGGTTTACACTTGTTCATACTGATTTATACTGGTTTAAAACGAATGTACACAGAACCACAGGCTTAAGGTTAAAAAAAAAAACACATCAGAATGTTGTGGGTGAAGTATTTCACCAAATTTGAGTCACCTGTGCCTCGACCTGCCAGCGAGAGATGGAGGTCTTGCCATCATAGCCAGGCTTGAACTGCAGGTTGACAGACCTGGGAGCAATGTTGGAGATGGCCAAGTTGGTTGGAGGACCAGGCACCTCTGCAGAGGGTTAGAGCATTCAGATACTGGTTCATCTTTCAGATACTGGTTCATCTTTCAGATCTGAGAAGTTTAAGATCATATTTTGTTTTACCACTAAGCATGTCACATTAAATCCTAATAAATTAGAAAGCATATATATTTATTAAAGTTTTTAACAGAATATGCTGAAATCTATGTGAATGACCTGGTCTGGAGTGCTGAATAAGAGGGACAGTAAGATAACTGAGGGGTAATAACCCTAACCCTAACTGAGGGGTAATAACCCTAACCCTAACTGAGGGGTCTGTTTATTGAGCTAAACACTCACTTACTTTGAAACTGCAGTTTCTGTTCTCACTGACAGAGCACCCTAGAGCAGACCACCCTAGAGCAGAGCACCCCTAGAGCAGAGCACCCCTAGAGCAGAGCAGCCCCAGAGCAGAGCAGCCCCAGAGCAGAGCACCCTAGAGCACAGCACCCCTAGAGCAGAGCACCTAGAGTGTGAGGTATTATATTTCCTGCGGTGTGTGGTGTGTAGGGTATTATATTACCTGGTGTGTGGGGTATTATATTACCTGGTGTGTGAGGTATTATATTACCTGGTGTGTGAGGTGTAGGGGTCTCACCTGGTGGAACACCAGAGGAGATGGTGGAGGAGGACACCTGGCCCTGGCCTTTAGATGTCATGGCCGCCACTTCGATGGTGTAGGTGGTGAGAGCTGTCAGTCCCGTTACACGATATTCCAACGTGACATTGGGCAGGTAGTGTGTGACACGTGTGTTAGTACGATTATATTCCTCCCATGAGATCCGATACCCTGCAGACATATACAAACACAAATACATACACAAACACAAATACACACACAAACACACATATATACACAAACACAAATACATACACAAACACACACATACACACATATATACACAAACACAAATACATACACAAACACATACACAAACACAAACATACACAAACACATACACATACACAAACACACACAAACTCACGTCAGCCCCCTAAAATCCATCACTCGTTCACTACACTTTCTAGACTGGTGAGATCAAGATTACATTTTTTTAATAATATGAAATTTTTAGAAAATATACTAGTAAATATTGTCCTTTATCAACATTGCAATAAAATTTTTACATAGAAAGATCTTTTGTTTTCCTTTCAAATTGTGCTCAAACACCTGAACTTTACACCTGAATTTTACCCAAATATCTGTAATTTCTTAAGAAGATCTTAAGATCTTAAGAAGAGAAAGCACCAGTGAGAATGCCGTTCTTCTCGTGTGGCTCTCTCCAGCTCACTTTAAGAGACGTGTCGAGAATCTCAGTGAAGCTCAGGTGGCCCACAGCCCCAGGCGCTGCAAACAGAGGAAAATGACATTAAAGCATTATAACACAGGAAAATGACAATAAACTTATATAGTTATAGTGCATGGACATGACAGTAAATCATTATAACACATGAACATGCCAATTAAACATTATAACACTTGGAAATGAGAGAAACACACAATAGGCTGGAGTCATAAGCCATGATGTTAACTACACTATACCACACAAAATTCATAACCATGGTCACCATGGTGGTAATTAGCGTACGAGTATTATCTTACCATTGAGCTACATTCACTGCCCAAGATAAAAGCCAATCAGAATCAACATGCAAATTAGGCCATATATATTAATGACGTGTGCTAAGAGGTGACCGACTGATTGACTACAGTCACAAGGCCAGTGGTAAAAAAACATTTGTGCATGTGTAACTTTTACCAAGATGGGAACTACATGGTTGTGCTGAGCTGATGATTTCAGTACTTTAGTACTTCACAGCAGCATTACTCTGTTTAGTGTCTTCAGTACACCAGTACTTCACAGCAGCATTACTGTTTAGTGTCTTCAGTACTTCAGTACTTCACAGCAGAATTACTCTGTTTAGTGTCTTCAGTACTTCTCAGCAGCATTACTCTGTTTAGTGTCTTCAGTACTTTAGCATTTCACAGCAGCATTACTCTGTTTAGTGTCTTCAGTATTTCAGTACTTCTGCACCCCTGTCTAGTTTCTTGGCAAAGGTTTTTCTGAGATTGTGTTCAAGCACTATCATGCCATCATTTTTCACTTCAAACAGATCAGAAACGCCCCCTTTTTACAGTTTTTGTCACTAAATGTTTGTGCAGAATTTACTTGATGCATTAGAGACGAAATAATGTTGCAGGGAAGAACATCCAGTCCACGCCAGATCCAACCTGGGACATTCACCATCAGCTGGGTTAGGATTCAGCTGGTGTTTTTGTGGAGTATGTGTGTTTGTGTGTGTGTGTATGTCAGCACATGTATGTGTCTGTGTGTGTGTAACTCACTGTCTTCGTGTGTGCGGACTCTGCGTGGAGTGCTGTGAGGACCATCCCCCGGGGTGGTGAAACACAGAACTGAGGTGAAGTACTCCGTGAACTTCTTCAGGCCTGAGATGTAGCCTATGTGCACATTGTCCTGGAAATTAGGCCTGACTGTCACGAGGAACACTTCCTCCTCCAGACCTGGTTCCCATGCCAAGAGCTGATAGACAGAGTGAGAGAGGAGGAGAGAGTGGGAGAAAGAGCATGGTGTGGAGGTAGACATGCACGCACACACATACACACATACACACACACACACATGCACACACACACACGCACACAGGTAATGTTTAGGAAAGTTTAAAGAAGTCAGACATGAGTCTGCCCAAAAGCTTTAAAGTCAATAAACTGCCTTCAGTCCTCAGCAGCCAGCAGGGGGCAGCACAGACCAGAGGAAAACTATAAAACTATAGCAAACAAAAAATGAAACCACATCATGTACTAAAAGCACATTAAGGCGTGTGTGTATATGTGTGCATGTGTGTATGTGTGTGTGTATATGTGTGGATGTGTGTATAGGTGTGTTGATACAATGTGTGTGTGCGTGTACCTTGTATCCCTGGTTAATGCCGTTGATGAACGGAGGGTTGGGGGCTGTCCAGGTGAAGCGGACGGAGGTGGAGTTGACTGCTTCAGCCTGAACATTACCTGGGGCAATGGTGGGAACTAACAAACAAGGGAGAAACAGAGAGAGAGGAAAAGAGAGAGAGATAGAGAGACACCCAGAGAGAGAGAGAGAGTGAGACACCCATAGAGAGAGCGAGCGAGAGAGAGAGAGAGAGAGAGAAAGAGAGAGACAGGGAAAGGGAGACAGACACATCCCAGTCTGCAGTTTCTCCTTGCACTGGATATTCACACATTGAGAAATAAGATAAAGTTTTTGGACAGGGCCTCTCCACCCACATAAACAGGGCCTCTCCACCTACACAAACAGGGCCTCTCCACACACACACACAGGGCCTCTCCACCCACACAAACAAGGCCTTTCCACCCACACAAACACACACGCACAGGATATCACCACTAGTAGTAGTAATAGTAGTAGTTATAGTCATAATAGAGGTAATAGTGGTAGCAGTAATAGTAGTAATCATATTTGTATTAGTAGTAGTAGTAATAGTCATTTTTCTCTCTCTGGGTGTCTCTCTCTCTCTCTGGGTGTCTCTCTCGCTGGGGGTATCTCTCTCTCTCTCTCTCTGGGTGTCTCTCTCTCTCTGGGGGTATCTATCTCTCTCTCTCTCTCTCTGAGTGTCTCTCTCTCTCTGGGTGTCTCTCTCTCTCTCTGGGGTATCTATCTCTCTCTGCTCTCTGTCCTTTCACATAGCTCTGGAGCACTCAGAAGGTGACTGGAAGCTAACGGCCAACAGCCATTGTAATCCATCAGCAGAGGAGTGGCACTCAGGGTAATTACACACAACAGACACCTGGATCCCTTCCCCAGAGCTGAAGTGAGAGCCAGGCCTGCTGGGGCTTCCATAGCAAGAGACTGAACCAGCTGCCCAGTACCCTGAGCAGTACAATCACAAAATGCCAGTGAAAGAAAATGCACAGAATACAGATGAAAGAAAGTTCTCACATTTTAAAGAGCTTCCATACTGCCTTGTGGAACCCATCACTCAACAAACTTCAAGCATTCTACAGCCCCAGTGCAGTGCTCTATAGCCCCATATCATCTGAATCAAGTGTGTTTAGAAATGGAGCATCCCAGGCTCTCTGTGCCTTGGGGTGTAAACTCCTGGTGTTGCAGCTGAACCAGAACTCTTTGTCCTACCTCCCTGCAGTGTCCACTCCGTCACCTTGTGGCTGTAGACGCCCAGTCCAGCTCCATTGTATGCTGCCACTTCGATCTCATAGTTGGTCCAGATGATGAGGTCTTCTAGCAGCAGGTTGGTGACGTCTGGGTTGGAGATGTTCTTGAACTGGATGTCCACTGGTAGGCCCGTCAGACGATAGCTGGAACAGACAGAACTGTTTAACAGGTGTGAACAGCTGGAACAGACAGAACTGTTTAACAGGTGTGAACAGCTGGAACAGACAGAACTGTTTAACAGCCAAAATGATTGTCTCGGTCCTGCTGTATTTGTGTGATGGTGTTTGGACAGCTGTAGAGATTCAGTCCTCACATCTGTAGTCAATGGCTGCTAGTTGTGACCTGTGATTTGGTAAAATGTACGCTCTGATTCCAATTGCTGTGAATGTTTTTGGTGTGAAACATGAGCTAAGGTCACCTCTGTGGTGGCGCAGTATTTGTAAGGACTGTGTGTCAGTCCTACACACCTGCCTCAGCCTTAAAACACCTGGGGAACAGTGCTGGTGTAGTGTAGTGGTAACAGTGTTGGTATAGTATAATGGGTAACAGTGCTGGTGTAGTGTAGTGGTAACAGTGCTGGTGTAGTGTAGTGGTAACACTGCTGGTATAGTATAATGGGTAACAGTGCTGGTATAGAATAGTGGTAACAGTGCTGGTGTAGTGGAGTGGTAAAAGTGCTGGTGTAGTGGAGTGGGTAGGTGTTATTTATTTCAATCGGGATAACTGGTGATGTATTTATATAATGTAAATGTGTTGCTTCAAATCTAGTAAGGTGGTGTGTAGTAATAAGAAATAAGATCCTAACAGAGTAATTCCAGCCTGCCCCCTGTTGGGCATGTCTGAGATGCAGCACTGAAACATTATTGTATTCATTCCACTACCTCACTATAGAAATAAAATTGTCTCCTGTGTGTGCGCGCGCGCGCGCGTGTGTGTGTGTGGGGGGGGGGTCAGGGTCTGACCGGATGATGTATCCACGGAGTGCACCATTTTGCTGGCTCTCAGGGGGGGGCTGCCACTGGATCATGATGGAGGAGTTGGTACGGCCACTTGCAATAACGTTCTGAGGGGGGGCACTGGGCGGTTCCTCTGGGAGAGACACCCTATGTGTGTTTTAAACAGAGACACCCTGTGTGTGTTTTAAACAGAGACACCCTGTGTGTTTTAAACAGAGACACCCTGTGCGTGTGTTTTAAACAGAGACACCCTGTGCGTGTGTTTAAACAGAGACACCCTGTGTGTGTGTGTTTTAAACAGAGACACCCTGGCTGTGTGTTTTAAACAGAGACACCCTGTGTGTGTTTTAAACAGAGACACCCTGTGTGTGTGTTTAAACAGAGACACCCTGGGTGTGTTTTAAACAGAGACACCCTGTGTGTGTGTTTTAAACAGAGACACTCTGGGTGTGTGAAGAAGACATCTACAGGGAAGTGAGACATCTACAGGCCGGCCACGATACTGCCGGACCCGACATACCTGACAGTTTTGTTAAAATGTTGCACAAGCTATCAAGAGGAAAGTGATGTGGGTGCGGGATGTGAAGATGTGGAGGTAGAACTAGGAAAGCCGTACCATTTGTATAATCTTGTTTATAATAATGTGGTGATGTGAATGCCATGATATTGTAATGTTTGTTAATATGGTGATGGGATTTTGAAATGTTCAAACCAGAGGCTCAAAGCTCATCTTAATTTGCTTCAATATAAGGATCATGCTCATATACTAGAGTCTTAAGAACAAACTGCCTGTGACCAAAACACTGAGAGAGGTCCCTTAACATCGCCAGCCCCACCCTTCACAAAGGGGAGGATCTCTCTAGCTAGTGGCTGCTGGGAAAATGCAAATAAGTGAGATTATGCAAATTAGAGTAGAGAAACAGAACAAAGGAGCTAAACAAACACAACCCCTGACCACTTCAATATTTTATGTAGAAAAGCTACTTATAAAGAAGCAGGCAGCTGCTAGAATGACAGTAGAGCCTTCACTAGGGTTTCACTAGGGTTATAGCTGTGTTTACTAGTCATGTTAGTATTACAGTATGGAATGAGTCTGGGAGGGAGATGTGTCCTACTTTTATCAGACACACACACACACACACACACACACACACAGACACACACATACACACAGACATACAGACACACACACACACACAGACACACACACACACTCACACACACACACACACACACACACACACACACACACACACACTCACATACACACACACACATACATACACACACACACACACAGGCTATATGTCTCTGTGGAGGCAGTTTGGTGCTCAAACTCAAGCATTTGTTTGTTATTCTTTGTTATTATATTTATCATTGTCTAAAAGAACTCGACCAGCAGTGATTCCTGTATTCTAGCAGTGATCTAGTTCAAATGTATATTGATACATTCTGAGTCAATAACAAAGAATCACTTTTGTAAGTGCTTCTTTGTAAATGTATGTCTGTAGGGTTATTAGGTTGTAAAAACTCACCTGTCTGTTTCCCTGCTGAATGGGCCCTTTCCCACATTATTAACAGCACAAAGGCGAAACTGGTACGATCGTGCTGGAATCAGACCACTCACTGTTACTGCTGTGGACTCTGGCTCAATGTTAGCCAGGAGGATCACCCATGGAGCATCTGAACACACACACACACACACACGCAGACACACACACACGCACACACACACAAGCAGTACATATATATTTTAACTAAATATCCTACATGACTGTCCTCTATTAGTGAGACAGATGACACCATCCTCTACAGTTGATATGTGATACCAGTCTAGGGCACCTTTATAAGAAGTTCACTCACTGTTCTCAGACACCTCCAGTACGTAGCGAATCAGAGGGCTGTTCCCATCAAAGGGTTTGGCCCAGGTCAGGTTGATGGCTCTCCGGTCCGCCATGCTCAACATGGCACTGGGGTTCTCTGGAGCATGGGGTAGCTGCCTGCAAAAGACACAGACACAGAATCATACAATATTTATTTACAAAAATAAATAAAGAATAAAGAATATCATACAGAATAAATAAAACATAAAGAGTATCATACTGAATAAATAAAGAATAAAGAGTATCATACTGAATAAATAAAAAATCAAGAATATCATACAGAATAAGTAAATAATAAAGACCATCATGTTAAATAAATAAAGAATGTTATACTGAATAAATAAATAAATAATACAGATGGTCATACTGGATAAATAAAGAATAAAGAGTATCATACTAAATAAATAAATAATGGATAAAGAGTATCATACTGAATAAATAAATAACAAATAATATCATATTTAATAAAGAAAATATACTGAATGAAGAAACAATATCATACTGAATATAGAATGTCATACTGAATAAATAAAAAATATATACTGAATAAATAATACAGAAGGTCATACTGGATAAATAAGGAATACTAAATAAATAAATAACAAATAATATCATACTGAATAAAGAATGTCGTACTGAATAAATAAAAAATATACTCAATAAACAAAAATATACTGAGTAAATAAATAATAAAGAATGGGATACTGAATATAGAATAAACTATAATACTGACTAAATAAATAACAAAGAATATCATAATAAGAATAAGAAATATACTGAATAAAGAATGTCATACTGAATAAATAAATAATATACTGAATAATAGAATAAGAGTATCACACCGAATGTCATACTGGTGGGACAGAGAGAGAGAGGGAGAATAAGGGTGGGATAAAGAGAAAGAGGGAGGAGAGGAAGATGGCTGTACCTGACTCTCAGGTGTGCACTGCGGGAGTCATTCCCGCCCACTGACGTCACTCTGCAGGTGTACATGCCGATGTCACCTGACCATGTCTGAGAGATGTGCAGTGTCCCATTAATGTCCAGCCGTAACCGTGGTGATGACTTTGGATTAACCACCTGACCATCCTTTTCCCACACAAACCTAAACACACATATACACACATAAACACACATATACACACCTAAACACATATACACATATAAACATATATAAACACACAAACACACATATACATACAAACACATGCACACAAACACACACACAAACAAATATACACACATATACACAAGGCAAAAAACTATACCATTAAACACTGTGTTCATATAAGTTTCATTACCTCCTATTAACTACAGCAAATCTGTGTTCAGTGTGTTTTGACAGAGTGTCTGTAGTGAGTTTTGATTTGTGTGTGTTGCCTGCTGTGGGCCTGAACAACACCCTTCTTACTAACCGTGAACTTCCAATGAACCCTAACCCTATAAACCCTGACCCTATGAACCCTGACCCTATGAATACACATATTGCAGATCAAATATAAAAATAGACATTTTTTATAATAAACTACTGTAATAAACTACTTCAGCAAACCAATTATGGTTAAAATAAAAACTCAAAGTGGTGCTGTAGCAACATACTACAATCTATTGTAGTTTGAACCAAAAACCTTCTGATTACTAGACAAGCGCCTTAACCAGTGAACTACCAATGCCCAATAAAATACAACATATTACAATCTAATACATACTACAATCTAATACAGTACAACATACTACAATCTAATAAAGTACAACGTACTATAATACAATTTGACTGTAGTTTAATCAGACTGTTCTGCTCCTTTCCCCTCCACCCTCCTACTGTCTATCCTCTCCACCCTCCTACGCTATTTTATGACATTCACTGGTAGATGTGTTTGCATTTACAGTATACACATGTGCACTTGTAGATGTGTGTATCTGTGTGTGTGTGTTTGGTTTGTTTATGCCTGCAGGTAGGGATGGGCAGTTTGACACCGAGGCTTCGAAGCTTGTGTCACTTTTCCCGACACCTGCTGATTCGACACAGTGTATCGGAGCTTGTATTGAAGTCGCTACTATCACGTGACTCTGACGTTTGAAGCTTCGAACGCGTCAATGAACCACCGGAA
>JAOYMR010000011.1:17014407-17025946 GCA_025802075.1 Tenebrosternarchus preto
TGTGTGTGTGTGTGTGTGTGTGTGTGTGTGTGTGTGTGTGTGTGTGTGTGTGTGTGTGTGTGTGTGTGTGTGGTAGTATTCACACTGAACTTATTCCAGCTGAGTATGCTTTGTACTCCAATCATTTCTGGTACGTGGAAATATGCAGAACTACATCATTCATCACTTAGTAAACAGCAGCTACTGAATGGGCACACATGCGCACACGCGCACACGTAGACACGCGCACACATGCACATGTGCACACGCACACGTACACGCGCACACGTACACGCGCACACGTACACGCGCACACGTACACGCGCACACACACACGCGCACACACACACGTACACATGCACACGTACACGCACACACACATGCGCGCACACACACACACACACACACACACACACACTCACTCAGTGGCGCCTGGTTCCTCATGTGCGTCACATTTGTATCTGTGGCTGGAAAATAAGGCGAGGAGGAGGAGGAGGTCTGTTAAAGTCATTCCATTCCCCAACCTACAACACACACTCACGCACACGTGTACAGACTGCACAGCTCCTATAATCTGTTGTTATGGGAAGGGAGAGGGGCCAGGAAGCCCTGGTTGTCATCTTGAGGCTATCCCAGAGAAATTGGACTTCACACATTCCCCACAATGCAGATTCACAGGCCAGTCTGTTTACACTGTCGTTCAAAAGAGTGAGAAATAGATCTCCAGAGTCTGTGAACCCATCTGAAGAGTGACTGTGATGAGGGGGTGTTGGGGGAAGGGAGGTGTACACGCAGGAGTCTACAGTTGCTAAGTGCACTTTCATTACTGATTTATGAGGGGACTGGATCTGCCATCTGTAGGTCTGGGAGGAGATCTACCATCTGTAGGTCTGGGAGGAGATCTACCATCTGTAGGTCTGGGAGGAGATCTGCCATCTGTAGGTCTGGGAGGAGATCTGCCATCTGTAGGTCTGGGAGGAGATCTGCCATCTGTAGGTCTGTAGGAGGGGCTCTACCGTATGTACCATCTCTAGGTAGATCTTCTTGTAGATCTGGGAGGAGATCTACAATCTGTAGAATTGGGAAGTGATATACTCTCTGGATCATCTGTAGGTCTGGGAGAGAATCTACCATCTATACCATCTGTAGGTCTAGGAGGAGATCTACCATCTGTAGGTCTGGGAGGAAGTCAAGATAAAATGTATTCTTGTAGCGCTTTTTACAACTGTTGTCTCAAAGCAGCTTTACAGATGTCCAAGCCCCCAGTGAGCAAGCCAAGGGCAACGGTGGCAAGGAAAAACTCCATGAGAGCAAAAGGAAAAAACCTTGAAAGGAACAAAAGGGGGGGGGGCACATCCCCCTCTGGCTGACATTGGGCACCAGAATAACAAGAGTCCAGCAGTAGGTCATTTCCCACTTTACCCAGGGCCATCTCTATACTATGAAGAGGCCTAAACCCTGACTGATAGATTTCATAAATGTTATTTCTGTGTAGGATATTGGACATAATTGGGAGGTTTGATGCTGATGGTTGTCTATAGTTGGACAGATGACAGAAAAGTTTTTTTAGTCATGGCTTTCATAACTGCTGATCCAGTGCTGGAAGAAGAAGGAAGACAGCAGGTTGATGGAGGGGATCCATAGGACTGGTGGGGTACACCAATTTCTGGCTAATTTCTGCTGCTCAGCACCAGTTAGGCTGTGATAGAAATGTGTGCTTTCATCCAGAACACACTGTGACTGGAACATGTACAGCTGTGTTCAAAATAATAGCAGTCCAGCGTGACTAACCAGATCAATCACTGTTTTGGGTAGAAATTGTTATTACATGGCTAATAATTTACCAGTAGGTGTAGTAGAGTCACCGAAAACCAACAGTCTGTGTAATTGAATAATTATTTAAAGAGGGGGGTTTCAAAACAGTAGCAATGTGGAGTTCAATTAGTGAGGTCATTCATTCTGTGAAAAAAAAACGGGCGTCAACAGGTGGCCTTTATGAAGCCAACATGTTGTACATTTCTCTCTGAAAACCTGAGAAAAATGGGCATCAGACATTGTTCAGATGTGTTACGTTTGATTAGAACGTTGATTGGTGAGGGGAGAACGTAGAAAGAAGTGCATAAAATGATAGGCTGCTCAGCTAAAATGATCTCCAATGCTTTTAAAGTGGAAAGCAAAATCAGAGAGAAGAAAAAGGAAGACCTACCACTCAAATGGATCGAAGAAGCCACAGTACACTCTGAAGACAATAATCTCTTACTACGGTGTCAGGCCTGTTTATCACATACTGATCATGGATCAGTTTGCACATGTCAGAATACTTGAGGGTCGATGTTGATTTATGCTGAAGAGGAAATGCTCTTAAAATGTGTGAGTTTCAACAAGACAATGACCCCAAACGCTCCAGTATGTGAGCAACATCTTGGTTCCAGACCAACAAAATTAAAGTTTTTTTCTGGACCTTAATCTGATTGAAAACTTTTAGGGAGACATCAAAAATCCTGTTTCTGAGGCAAAACTAAGAAATGCAGAAGAATTGTAGAAAGCTGTCAGATCATCCTGGGCTGGAATACCTGTTCACAGGTTCCAGAAATTGGACAACTCCATGCAACACAGATGTGAAGCAGCTCTCAAACAGTGGTTATAAAACAAAATATTAGTTTACTGTTTCACAGGAATGCTAAATCCTTAAGATTCAGTTTGAGTTATAAAGAAAAATGACACTTTTTAACCCAATATTAATTTTTCTTTATTTTCTGTAAAGTAATAATTCATAATTTAATAAAGTATTAATTTATATAAATGTATAAATTGTTTCTTTGTTTTGATTTAGAAAATAATGTGCAAAGTTCCTAGTGCATGGAAATAAAAACTCCCTATTATAGGGAATCTGTGCTTTACTCACGTTTTTAAACACACTGCTATTTTGAACACAACTACATCTATTTTAGTTCACAGTGATTGAAATGTGTGCTTTTATTTAGCTCACAGTATGATTCAACTGTGTGTTACATGTACTTTTATTTCACCCACTGTGTGATTGAGATGCGTTCTGGTCACGTGACTTAAACGCGCGCTTTCACTCAGAACACAGTTTGATTCATTGTCTAAGAAAGTATCCCCAGATACAGTCTTTTGTCTTGAGACAGCTCACAGGGCTGGACTTGTTTCCTCTAATGAAGTGAGCCCAGGTTGATTATGCTCCGGTACGCCGTCCATCAGCATAAAAAATGGCCCACTTTTTTTTTTTTTTTTTTTTTTTGTCCCGTTCCCCCCCCCATGAGTTAATCGGACTGTCTTGGACAACGGCAAAGGGTTAATGAGGGCAGTATAGCTAAGCACGCTAGCTATTGTTTTTGTGGCGTGTTTAGCGGCAGTGACTTTAAGTGTACTGTGATGAAAACTAGTTGGGACGCTTGCTAGCATAATAAAAATGCAAAGCAATGGACCCATGTCGTCTGCTAGCATGTACCCACTCATGATCGATGGTGGTGCCAACCGTTGCTGAGTGGGTCTTTCAGTTTTGGCTTTAGGAGCTGCTTGACTCTTACTGTGCTCTCAGCCCACCCATGAACGTAGACCAGTCGTTATTCACCAGGCTGCCTGCGGTCAGGCTGTTGGCCAGGGCAGAGGGGTTGAGGGCCTTAGTCTGGAGATGCTGGAGAGGATCTCCACCAGTCACTGACTGGAAGCAGGTGATGGATGACCAGCCCATAACCCCACCCCCCCACCCCATGTTTCCTCTGTCTCTGTTTTCAATTTATACAAAATCTTTACTGGCATATTGTCTTGCCAAGGCATTTAAAAGATGAACAGAAGTAACGTGCACAGTAACGCATATTCAAACACAGATGAAGAAAGAGCAGCAAGCAGACCAGACAGTATGTACCCTGTACACTTTATGTACCATTACGTATATGTGTATGCACACATCACATGTATACACAATAATGGTACATAAACTGTACAGAGCAATATGACCTCATGTAATGTGATGTACCGCCTATGACCCGTTCCTTTCCTCCGTCTGTGAAAGCATGTACGTATTTTGCGGTGAGACTCTGTTCTCTCTGAGTAAGGTCTACAGTAAGCACTCCCCCAGTGTTTTAAATTCTGGGTGAATTGTTTGGAATCTGGGGTAGAATATGTTTCATACTTGTGTGTATTGGCTGCAGGTGATGAAGTGTCGCTCTGTGTCCACTTTTGAGCTTCTAACTGGTCGTTCAAATTGAATGGCTCTTTTAATAGAATAGAAAGCCCTCCTCACTTTCTCCTTTAAGACGTTCATGGCCAAGGTGAAATGACCAAAATTAACTGATTTTTAGCTTGAGATGCATTATATATAGTCTGCTGAAATTTGGTTGTTTCTGTGGTGAATTTGGATTGATTTCCTTGAGTGTTAGCATGTATCTGGGGTTATCGCTATCTCTCTGTCTCTGTCGCTCTTTCGCTCTCTCTAACCATCTCTGTCTATCTGTCTGTCTGTCTCTCTATCTGTTTGCTACCCACCCTCTCTCTTGGTCTATCTCTCCTCTCTCTCTCTCTCTCTCTCTCTCTCTCTCTCTCTCTCTCTCTCTCTCTCTCTCTCTCTCTCTCTCAGGGGAAATGGTGGTTGTAACGGGTGGGTGGATGTAAGTGGGGTTAAGCCACCTGTTTTTTTTTCCCCCATTTCATTTTCTACTTAAGACTTTAGAAGTTTTACCCAGAGGTCCTAATTAGTGCAGAAAACCTTAAACTCCACATTCTGCACAAATTGCAGGGCCCCTGCTAAAATGTCCATTTACAAATGTTTACCAGTCTGTGTTTGCAGAGTAATTCTGGCTTGCCTGTGGTTTCCTTTCAGCTGACCCTGCTTGGGGCTTTAAGTGTTCTAACAGTGTATTTACATTTGTATTTAGTCATTTGGCAGAAAATCTCACAACCTTGCAAACAAAAGAAAAGATTGAGTGTTTGTAGTTGACTCCATTCAATTAAAAACCTTATGGGTTGCCTTCAAAGCTAAAGGGGAACCAGTCACATCATGGTCTTCACCAAAGACAGTGATTACATCCATTAAGTAACTCCCACCTGAACACAGTGGTCAACTCCCTTCAATGCCTCACCACTAAATACAGTGGTCAACTCCCTTATGTACTTCTCATCTGAAGACAATCGTCAACTCCATTACATGCCTCACACTTACAGCCTGACTCAGTAAACATGGACACTGCTATCAGGACTCTTGTCTGTACTGCCTCTGCCAGAACGAACAGCCCCTGACTGCCAGAATGGCTGACGCAGACTGAATGTCCTTCTCTTCAAAGAGAATCTAAATGATCAGTTGAGTGAACTTTATTCAAATAATGAACTAGATTAATGAGAAAGATTGAGATTTTTTTTTTGTTTGTTTTTTGCTCATTGGGAGGAGTCTTGCCTGTGTGTATACATGCATGTGTGCTTGCATACATGCCACAAGTACTCATAGGTTGTGCGTAGAGTTGTGATTGGCCAGACTGTTTGTATACAGACTCTTTGGTCTAGGCCTGAAGCAGAGCTGCTTAGCCTCTGTAGCTGTTCGTAAGAGTTTCGTGAGCCATGCCGTTCATAAGAGTTTCGTAAGCCATGCCGCACATCTCTCTTTGGCATGGCAGGTCTTTTAAAATAGGCATGTCTGTTTCTTTTGCTTGCCTGGTCACCTTTCAGCTGTCTGTTTTGAGATCTTTGCTATTTCCTGTAATTACTCCAGTGTGAATATGCTGTCACTTATCATGTCATTATGTCATGCACTGCTGGTTTTAGAGGCGGGGGACAGTTCTGCAGGAGAGAGCAGCCAGGTGGGACTTTACTTATGATGTGAAAGAGGTGGGTGTGTGGGTGTGTGTGTGCACGCGAATGCGTAACCACATGCGTGCCTACCCGTGTGTGTGTGTGTGTGTGTGTGTGTGTGTGTTTTGGCAATTATGCTGACTTGAATTCCTGATGGAAAGACTTAGCTCTGTGCTGTGTTTCTTTTTGGCCTATTCAAAGGAATGCAGGAATGAAGGACACAAGGGAGCTCCCAGACACACACACACACACACACACACACACGCACACACACACACCAGCAGGAATAGACTGCTACCCGTAGTTGTGTTTGTGTCTGGTTTCAATCTCCTGTAGCTTCAATCTCCATAAGAAGTGTGAAGTCTGTGGTCGCAGTTCCGTTCTGTGTGTGTGTGGGTGTGTGTGTGTGTGTGTGTGTGTGTGAAGAAAAGATGGTTCAATTTATGTTTCACATATGGCGTCCATGCACTGGCACCAGGTATGTGTGTGTGTGTGTGTGTGTGTGTGTGTGTGTGTTGTGCGTGCATGTTTGTGCATATATGCATGTGTGTGCATGTGCACACATGCATTTAAGTGCATCTAAAACCATGTTAGGTCACAAGGAGTACAAGGCCCTCAGGGTAATCAGGAAGTAGACACACAAGTTTACACACACACACACACAGACTTGTGTGTTCTTTCAGTGAATTCCACTCAGTGAATCATATCAAAAATTGTTAAGAGAATACTGATTATATTGCAATGTAGAATATTGTGGTGATGTTTTCTAAAAGAAATACTGGACACTGACTCAAGTTTCAGCCAAGCAGATTGGTACACTGGGTTATATCTCATGAGAATGAGATTATGGCAGTTACAACTCACAGCCTTAGATTTCAGCAGGAGCGCAGTCTGGTGACGTAATCACACTGTCTACAGATTGTGGGCTGCTCAGTGATTGGTTGCTGGATGCTAGGCTTGTGTAAATACTAATGTGTAATGTGTAAATGTGTCTACATTTTTCATGAGAAAAATGGGTTAATTTTATTTACCTTATTTCTTAAATATTACAGTTTTTGTGGATTTAAGAAGACAAATACTACATTTCATAGCATTTATTAAAGAACATTTAACTATATATCTGGCTAGCATAGTAATAGTCTTGCCAGGCTAAGCCTTCCAGTACTACTATTAGGAAATTCCCTGTGTGAGGTTTTCATTTGACTCTTCTCCATAGCAACAGAATAAAAAAAAAAATTCTGGAATTTAACTCTGTGCTATCCAGTTAAGGCTGATTTTCGGTTTTCCTGCAGTTCTCAGAACATTTCATGAAAAAATGCTGATTTCACAGTGACATGATTTTTACTGCCCTGAATTTGGTAGGAGTTTGCAGCTAATCCCTTTCGGGAGATAGCTGCTATAATAGATATGGATTCCAATTCCACTGCCAAACTCTCATCACCCATGATGCACATTTTCAACACTGCAAATCTCACTGAATTTCCAGTGACAGCTTAATGGAATATATTATAACATTATGTCATGTTTACCCTGGCAACAGTTTCCTATCATAAAGCTACTGGACTACTGCCAGCTCGTATTGACTGTAGCAAGTGTAGCTGCTATTTTCAGTCTGCATCTTGCAGGATACAGGGAGTGGCCAAAAGGATACTAATTAGTAGGACATGACTGCATTATGGGAAATGGAGTTTATTTTGGTGGGAGTTTAAGCAGTCTTCATCATTAGTATTAATGTTGCAACATTATAATGTTGAAGTTTATTTTTTTTGTGACTGAACATAAAACAAATACTGGGTTGGTGTACTTTACTGATGGGTGTAATTGTTGGGAATACTCTTAAAAATTCAAACTGGTTTATTGACTATATACTGACAACATTAGAATATTGTTGTTTGTTGGACAATGCAGTAAAGAATGTTTAAAGAATGTTGGTGGAGAATGCTGGTGTTTGTAGAGAATGCTGTTAATTTGGACGCCATATATTCTTTAGGTTCTGTGGCCTTCAAATAAGCACTTCTCTTGAAGCAGAGTCGAGATGGTTGGACGTGTAGACTGTCTTTTCTTTGAAGTCTGAATGTTTAATGATTCCCATATGATCCACAACCTGTAACTGGTTATGTAAAATCATTAAAACCAATTTCCCATGGTGAGATGCATCAGTGCTGGCCTGGTGGTTGCTGAAGGTTATTAACATGGTCTTGTGTATGGTCTCGTTCATATTCACTCATGTCATCTCTTGACCCTGGAGCATAACCACTAATTTACAGCAGCTTGTGATCTTTATTTTAATGTTCTTTCCGAGGTAGCCAGTAATGTCTTTAATTTTTACCATTGAGTCATTCCACACTCTGGGAACATAAACCTTTAATAACCACTTTTAAAGTAAAGCTTAACATCTTTCTCATTGTTAACTACCAAAGAACACATTTAGACTGTGTGGGCAAGATGACGTGTTTTCAGTTACTTCCCTGGAGTTCCGTTGAGTGCATTTGCCAGGGAAAATGTCCACTGTGAGATTGTGTTATTTCAGAACAGTGGGTGTGTGTGTGTGTAATGCCAGACCTATAACCTTCGGAGGTCAGCTTTGTTCTCCGACCTGCAGGGTTCCGGGTTGGCCATCACCAGGGCACCCTACTCTAGACAGGTTACCAGTTACACATCATGAATAGAGCTGTGAGATGTGTCCACTTATGTCTAATCACACACAAGAGAAACTGACTTGCTCATAGTAGACAGCAGTTGAGTAGGAAAATTACTGATATTAATACAGATTGTTGGCGGGGGGGGGGGGGGGGGGGAGGGTGTCCTTTTTACAATACCAACTGTGGAATGCAACAAAAAATATGCAAGTCCCTTATACTTTATTTTTATAACTTTACATATAGATGTAATAACAGTATGAAAAAATATGAAAGTTTGTTAAGGCTCTTAACTAGTAGTCAGAAGATTGCCGGTTCTCTGCCAGTTTGCCACTGTTGGGTCCCTGAAAAAGGCCCTTAACCCTCAATTGCTCAAGATTTTCAGTAACAATTTTAAGTCGCTTTGGATAAAAGCGTCAGCTAAATGTCAAACTAAATGGCATTTAAGTAAAGTAAAATGCATCCCATCTTAATTCTGGCTCCGCTGGTATTGCATGGACTAACAAAGCATCCCCTTGTAACATTAATACTGTTGATCCAAACTCTGAATCATTTTAGTAAGATATACTTGCAGTCTTTCAGACCTGTTTGCACCCGTAGCTGTAGAATCAACAAGATTATCAGCCTTGGCTGTGGGTTAATCTTCAATTTATGCTCTAATATTTAGTAATTCACTTTAGTTGCAGTCTGAACCATTCCAGTAGCTCAGTAAAATATGGTAGATGATATAACAAGTTTTGAGCTGTGCAAAGTGATTAGTTTAGGAGCTGTGTGGATGGTGTTTCATCAAAACTAGGTTCATCTTGATGTTCGTTCTCTCTCTCTCTCTCTCTTTGTAGATTAAGAGCAGTAAGAGTGAGCAGGAGAGTCACTCTCTGTTGCTGAGAAGTTTGCAGTATCTGGAACGCTACATCTACCTGATCCTGTTCAACACTTACTTGCACCTGGAGAAGAGAGACTCCTGGACCCGCTCCTTCAGTGCTTGGATGCAGGAGGTGAGGTTGTCGTGGCGACCGGTACACACCTGTGTACAGTGGCCCTTTGTAATTTGCCTCTCATGCTGAAGGTTGCTTTTTCCTGAAGTGTATTAGTCACAGTCTTCCACAAAGAGAAAATTCTCTTTGGCATACAACTATAACCCCCAGCCCAAATAGGTGATTCATTCCCAACAGCCTGTTCCACATTTGTTCATTTGGAGTTATGCATCATTAAAAAAAAAAAAAAACAGACTTGAATAAAGGGTGCTGACCGACTCTGTTGAATGAATCTGCGACACTTTGGAAAAGATGGAATCAAATGAATCCTTTAAGATTCCTTCTCTGTTATGATAGATTGAAATATCTGCTGTTTGTGTTTGTTTATTAGTGTTTGTCCTTATTCACAGTAGTGTACAATAGTTTTGTTTACACTCTGGTATACACAACAGTTGCCATGCTACCGTTGCCACGACACCGTTGCCCTGCTGCCGTTGCCTACACTGCCGTTGCCTACACTACCATTGCCACGCTGCAGGTGCCACATTCCTACCAAAACACTAACACTACTATGCTAGTACTGCTCTGCTACCACCCTTAGCGGTTTAACTAACACTGGTGTGCTGCTGCCACTATGCTAACAGTGCTGTGCTAACACTGTTGAGGCTGTGTTCTTCACACACTCAGTTTGGTGTTGATCTGGCACGTGTGAGCTTTTCCCCTTTGCTTTTCATCTGGTGCAATGATGCGGTCAGCACCACACCAAACCCTGGGATTAACAGCTCCACACCAAACCCTGGGATTAACAGCTCCACACCAAACCCTGGGATTAACAGCCAGGTGCATGTCCTTCACTGCTGCTGTGACTCGCTCTTGCCGCAGTGTTCCGTGTTCCGTGGGAAACGTCCCCCAGTAATCGGGTGGAGAGCAGATGAACCCACGCCCAGGATATAGGAATATAGGAATATCACTAATACTCCCTCAGGAGATGGTGAGGATGGTATTCAGGCTCAACATCTCTCTGATGTTATTGATTGTCAACACTTGATATATGTTTAACATATTTTATTATAAATTGTGTGTATATATATATATATGTGTGTGTGTGTGTATGCATGTATGTATAAATATATATATATATATATATATAAAATAGCAATGTTGACTACCTGTCTGTCTTTATATACTGCTCTCAGGGCCAGTTTCCACTTCAACAGCCTGCATGAGCTTTTCAATACTCTTCTGCACTGTGTGTTCATGATGATGGATGGATAGATGAGTGCATGCACACACACACATTGGTAATCCATGTTCTTAAATAACACAAAACTAATATCTTCGTTGAGGAGTTAAAAACCAGCTGTCCAAAGCTGACACATTCCTCTTCTCTCATTCATTTATTGGCACACTTGCGGCGGATGTGAACTGTGTTCATCGGGATCTTGTGACTGTGAGCTCAAGATAATAGAGTTTCTCCAGCTTTACTCCATGTAGGTCTTTGCTCTTAAATCCAGTTCACTGCTGATAAGCCCAAGAGGACCCAAACAACCCTTCAGACTGTTCTGGAGCCAGTGGGATTGATTACAACTAAGCTCTTAGAATTTGAATTTGAAGGAAAAAGCTTGTGAACACCACAGAATGCCAGGGGCAGTTTATTTTTGCGCTGCTGCATCTTTAACATGTGGTCGCACCTCAGTGTGTGTTGTGACTGAGCTTTATGACCAGTCCAGAGCTCAGTTTATGGGGCGGCTCTGTTACTCTACATTTTGTTTATATTGAGGTTCCCATTTGATTCAACCCCATGTGAATGAACTTAATGGTTTACTGTCCTTTGTGAGGTTATAGTGTGTGGATCAGGGGAGATATTCGCTTTCTCTCCTGTGTGCAAACAGGTCAAATCATTACTATGAATTAATGTTTTGAGTGGTGGGTGGGTATATGTAGGCCTATATATTTTGTCCTGTTTGGACCTGACTAAAGGAAAAGTTGGAGAAGGGACTGGAAAGTTGAGACTGGTTTGACTCTGAAGTAGTATGTAATGTGGCATTGGGATTAGTGCTTTTGTACATGATACATTTCCATGGTAACACTTCCTGTATCGTAACATAATGTGAACAGAGGAAACCGCCCATGTCTCCCATG
>JAOYMR010000011.1:17029427-17054129 GCA_025802075.1 Tenebrosternarchus preto
ATATCAAAGTTTAACTCTTGTTGGATCTGTGAGGATGTTCTGATTTCTCATTTTAAAAACCGAGATGACAACGTCCATGGAAACTACGACAACTATGAAGATCACCCCCGAAGTGCTCCACGAACTCCTCCACTATTACAATTTATCGCGACAAGAATTTATTCATACTTATAACATTGAGCCGCTGGTTTACATCCCTGAGCTACCCTCTGGGGCCAAGACCACTTTTGTGATTATGTACGCCATCATTTTTGTTCTGGCGCTTATTGGAAACAGTCTTGTTGTGTACATCATCGTGCGTAAACGCGCGCTGCAAACTGCTACCAACATCTTCATCTGCTCCCTGGCTGTGAGTGATCTACTTATCACTTTTTTCTGCGTACCGTTTACACTGCTGCAGAATATCTCGTCGGAGTGGCTCGGAGGTGAGTAGCAGATGAACGTTCACACTACTCAGGTTTGTCAACTTTTCCCCTGTGTCGATCGCTTGAAATTATTATACTTTTAAAGCGACTGTTAAAATAGAACATTGCGGTTTTTTGGTATTGAGTTACGCGAGGTTAAACAAGGCTAATGTTTGCATGTTTACACTTCAGCGTTTTATAGCTGTCTCACAGGCTAACAAGGTCGGTATTGTTACAGGGTCGCTCGGAGGCATTTCAGAGCGCAGGTAAAAAGAAAAACAAACAAAAAACGAATATGCGCACTTCAGCTCCTAGTGAAACATTACGCTTCCTGGCATTCGACCAGTAACATATAAAACTCATAAGAAAGATGACTCACTTAAAAGGTCAATGGGTTGAACTATATAGTTGTTTATTCGCCGTTTTTTAAACACAACGAAACTGACAAAATTACACAGAACTCCACTGCCCATTACGCACTAAGTCACAGGAGATCAGCATCTACCGAATACTGACTCTTTGTCCTGTTCTCAATCTACCTGTCTATTTAAGCCTGTGTGTGACGTTTACTCTTTGCGATGTATTGCCGATGTAAGTAATCTAAGCGTTATCGCAGGACTGCCCTTTCTGTGTATTTACCCGTTGTCTGTGTTTTGGACGTTGTTCTTTCGGATTACCCTTTTGTATTGCCTGGTTCTCTTCCAGGTACCAAATTCCCACGGCAGAATATTACTTACCCTTCGCGTGCGCGTGCGTCACGCAGGCGAATAAACGCTACAGATGGCACTCGCGATTTCAATTGCTTCCATGTAATAAATACATGTTAACCTTGAATTAACCTTCACAGCAAACAGTAACCTTTTTTTGTTTAGTTTTGGTTTTCTCTTAATTGTATAGTAAGTGTTGCATGTATTTTGTATTATTTTGTACATGTATTGCGTGTTTCTCTTGTTCTCTTTTCTGTTTTCTTTTTAAATTTTACTGCCTTTTTTTACTGCCTTTTAAACTTCTTGTCTAGGGGACTACAGATGAACACCAGCCTTCTGGTTAATTCTGGCTTTTTTAACCATGTGTAATCATGTGTTTGGAATTGCACTGTCTCCTTTTAAATAAACTAATAATTATAATAACAGCGCAGCGGGAGCTAAAACCAAACAGACTCACAGTGATGTAAGGATATGTTATTAATTAAATTTAACGAACCAAAGACTTTGGTTGTTACCGTAGCAGTCACAGGGGACAGAATGCTTTTCGGTCACGATAAGTGTTACGAGAACACGGTTTTATTTTACTTCTCAGGAGCAATAATATGCTTTCTTTAACAAAGTTCTCTGATCACGTACGTTGCAATATTACTTTTCCTCGTCAATGGACAACAAGAGAGACATTAGTATAATAACCAACGAAGATCCGAACACACAAGGATTATAAATAGACCCCCCCCCCCCATGTGTTGGAGGTATGCCCAATGAGTTAGTGCTGACTACCATAGGTCCCACACTGAGGGTCAGGATGTGAGGCTGTCCTCCCCCGGGACACCCAGTGGGCTTGTCATGTGCTCAGACTCCACAGCTGGAGCTACACAGCAGGAGTTAGGAACACTACGTCCAGTGTTCCCCTCAAGGTCCACCAGACCACCCAACTGGAGTCTAATGAGGTCCAGTTGGTCCCAGGAGGCCTGTCCTGAGAGTCCCTGCCACAAAAAAATTCCTAGGAGGAGTCTCCTTCCTCCAGTTGCAGGGAGAACTGGATCATCAGGAGAGGAGTGCATCAAACACAGAAAAGAAACCAAGGCACAAAGCCTTGTGGCAATAGTCACCACATGAATGAAACAGGAGGAGGGAGCCATTACACAGAGAAAGAGAGAGAAAGAGAGAGAGAGAGAAACACTTTGCTTACATAGCTGATGAAGGACAGTTTAACTGGGAAAGTTGTATACCTTGTGTGTTTATATATAGTCCAAAATATCCTGTCACAATTGCATGAATAATAATAATAATAATAATAATAATAGTAATAATAATAATTGACCTGTTCTACTCTTTTGTCAGATATCCACAATGGCCAGTGTATTTCTGTGAGCTGATGTGAGAGCTGTTCATACCTAATGATCATGTTAGTGAGGTACTGTGGAGCCAGACCATGGAGACACTTAAAAACTACTAAAAGAATCTGAAAATCAACTCTAGACAACATTGGTAACCAGTGTAGCTGTTGGAGGACAGGTGTACACCCTCTGTAAGCTGGAAATAGAACTCTTTGGTAGGTCCAAGGAAGATTATTATAGCATTCAAGGTGTGAATACACAAAACCATGTATCATTTTCTCACTACCAGCCAGTGAGAGTGTACTTTGTACTCTGGATATGTTTCTAAGATGAAAGAATGTTATAGACATTGCTAATACGGATCTTAAAATTAAGTTCGCTGTGAAAACTGACAGCCATATTTTTGACCAAGCTTTGAGCTTCAAAAGACCACTGGGTTTTTAGGTATGGCAGTGCCTCAAGCTTTCTGTTTACCATTACCCATAACAATGATTTCCGTTTTTTCCTTGTTTATCAACAGACAACTGTGACACATCCTGGAATTAATGTCTAGACATCTAAACAGTGTGTCAATACATTTAGGAGGGTCTAAGGAGATATACAGTTGTGCATCATCCACATACTAATGGAAGGATATATCGTATTTATTGATTACTCTTGCCAGTGGAGAGTGAACAGTGTAGTTCCTAGAATGGAGCCTTGTGGCACATGGGAGATGCTTGGATAATTTCTGATAACACTGACTTGTCATGACTTGATAACATTAGCCTTGCCAGCTCTAGTAACACTGAAAAGGCAATAATTCAGTGAGACTGCCTCATTAAGGCAAACAATGTGATCTCCACCAACCCAGGTTTCTGTAAGAAAAATTATATATAAATTCATATATATCAATTTTTAATTAACTGTCCCACTCTAAAAACCTTCTAGACTTGTAAGCTAAATGATCTAATTTGTAGGCTAAATGATCTAAGTACAACACCATTTAAGACAATAGGTGATGTCTTCTGTTCATAGTGCTTAGGAGCTTAGAGCTGACTATGTTTTTAAGTATTGGAACCTTTTTTCAGATTCTTATTGCCATGCTGCTAGCTGCTACACAAAACCAGAATGTTCTACTGAAAGGTAACATGGTTTCTGGCAAATCAAAACTGCATGTTCCCTGCGTCTAAGTACAAGGGAGGAGTTCTTTGTTCTTCAGGGGACTGTGAAGATAATACATGTGAAGAGAATGCATGAAGAGAATAAACAGATTCTTTATTGTGTTTTCTGTGAGTCATCTGATCGTTGCTGTAATTTCTCAAAACAGCAAATCTGTGCAATTAGTTTGAGCTCCTCCATTAATAGTATTATTCTGAGCGCTGAGACTCAGAACCACTGAACAGATTTATCACTGTGCTAACTCACAATGACCCACCCCTCGGTACTCACTGGGCATTTTCGCTTACAGTTAGGGAGAGAGTTTTAATTTTTAAAAAAAAGTCATTTTTCTTCTGAGAAGTGAATTATTTAATTTACACCTGAATGGTAGTGTAAATGCCAGCTTGTTTTCCTCACAGGCATTTTTTCACAGCTTTTAATTAATCTTTATTGGCAAGTTTAATACATTTTTTTACGCCATCCCACTGAAAGTGAGAGAGTAAGCATCTTCCTGTCTCCTGCAGGGGTGCTGGTATGTAAGACTGTTCCGTTTGTCCAGACCACTGCCATCGTTACGGGGATCCTGAGCATGACCTGCATCGCTGTGGAGAGATACCAGGGCATCATGCATCCGCTCAAAGTGAAGAGGCAGTGCACCCCCAGACGTGCCTACAGAGTGCTGGGTGAGCTTCCCTTATCTCTGGATGTCTGAATTGTACATGTTTCTGGTACAAGTTGTCTGTTTGTGTATAATACTGCTACACTGACATTACAGGATTTCAATGTTCAGTTCACATTTTTTGCTTAGATCTGATCTATTGTGCAAATTGATGTTTGTAACAGACATCAGTGTAAGAAGACATCTGTCCTGAAATGGCCTGCACAGACTGGAAACAGTAATCAAAAACACTAACATCACAGGCATGACACCATCACTCACATGATCAGCAAAAAAAAAACCTTCATATTTGAAACAGTGAATTATGATATAGCATAACAGCCTAAGTAATGGAATAATGAAACTACAATTGTTTATGTGCTGCACCAGTGAGCAGGCAGTTCATCAACTGAGATTCAGGTAGTGAAGGTGAAAAGGTCAGAGGTGATACTGTTTTATGATCTACTGCTATGCAGAAAGATGTGTGGGTGATGGGGAGGAGCCTGTGATGTATGGGTGTGGCTGTGAGGTTGAAGCCCATAATATAATGTAATGCAAAAAAAAAAAAATAGCATGATTTACAATTTGATAGTTCTCAGTGGGTCACGTGGCACAGATCACATATGTATCAGATTTGGGACCTAATATGAAATTGATCCAATTCTGATTTGAAAAGATGTTCACACTTACTGGTTCAGTTTGTGTGTGAACAAAAGCCAAAGCTGAAATGTTGAAAAGCTGATGTTTTCTGTTGAACATGAACCTGTTGTGTACAGTTTCCACTTCCGGTTATGAGCTTACCATCTCCATAGGCAATGTTAGATATGGCATGTAAGTACTGTTGCATACATGCTCTATGTTCAGGATGCAGGATAATTAATAATCGATTAACAACAGATTGCATAATTTCATGTAATGCATTAATAAATAATCTGTTTGATGTAAGGTTAACAGTGAAATCTGGGGCACAGAAAATGTATTTGTTACAGTTACAGTGAGGCACAAAATGATGTATCTCATGAAAATGTGCTGCTACTCTTAGGGAGATTCAGAATAACGCCTCCTTTATTTTACACACCGCATGCTGTCGGATGTCTCTCTTGATTTGACATTCAAAAGTCACAATTATTGAAGTCAAAGAAACTTTCAGAACATTTTCAAGGATTCAACCTCATTTTAATTGTTTTTTTCATATGAACAATTAAGTGTTTTGTTCTGTTTGCAGAATGCCTTTGTTTCTCATTGGCGCTAAGCACTATGTTGTATCTCCTTTAGTTTTCAGGCTGTGTACAATATAATGTGAGGGTGTATGTTGTACTATGTTTATTTACAAATATACTTCTCATGGCATGACTGGGGAATGGGGCAGCGAGAAGTAAGAAATGGCGTTGTAAAGAAATAATGTGTGTGTGTTATGAAGAGAGCTACATATAAGTTTTGCTGTGTTTATGTTCTCCTCTTTTAAAAATATTGATTTTACATAAAACTGTGGAACTACACAAAATCTGCAGTGTGTTATGATATATATATATATCTCATAACAGGCAACCATTCGGTTTATTGTTTTATTGATTTCACAATGGTATAATGACCATATATAATTACTTCTCAGTCTCTTTATTAGAATACAACCAGAAAATATAAAACATTTCTATGCAGTATTAAAAAACAGAAGAAACATCAGAAAAACCAACCTATGACACTTGAGCAATAGTAGGAACCAGGATCTCTTCAAAAAACAATAGAGTTGGACCAACTGGGAGTCACTGAACTAGTAAACAGGCAGATCAATTCAAAAGGGCCAAAGGCAAAGACGATAGAAGGAGAACAAAACAGGGTCGGAATCAAAACCAGTTAATCACCACTGTCTACACAAGCACAGCTTCTTATTCCACTAATGTACCAATAGAGTCCACTGATATATTTTGGTAGTATCCTTTAATGTATCTGAGATTTAACAATCTATTTTAAATGAAAATCACTATATTCTGAAATACACTCTCTCCTTCCCTGTGTCCTTTCCCTCGTGTCTAGGTGTCTACAGCTGCTCTGCCTGTTTCTCTCCTGAATGAGAGAAATGAAATGTTTGTTTTTGAAAGGCTTTTTGTGATTTTAGGTGTGTTTCCCACAGGCTTTCTGTTTCTATAATGCAACAGATACATGGGAACCCAAACTGAAATGCTGTAATACACTGTAAATCCCTCTAACTTCTGCTTCTGTCATAAATAGACAGTCCAGATTCAGAAAAGAGCCTCTCCCAGGATTTTATTACAACTGTGGCTATGCTAATTAACCCCAACCAACAAGTGGATGAATTAATTCAAGAGTTCAACTGGGTGATACAAAATTATTGGTGTACTTTTACTTTCTGACCCTCCTTCTCATGTGGCGTTACCATATAGTTTTTGAAGGGACAAAAGCATTATCAAGGATCTCCTCCATCAGGGTGTGCAGGTATCATTCCTACTTATATCTGCATATATGGGGAGGTCCAGCCCAAACTCCAGACATTGGGCCTGTAGTTGCCTCTCTTACACACTCTAGTGAGAGAGCAGACCAGACAGCTCATACAGTGTACAGTCTTTCAATAGCATCTATGTCATAACATATGAACAAAAACTCTTACAAACACATTTTTTGGAATTTGAAAAATGTGTGAAAAAAAGTTTCATTGTGTGTGTGTTTGTGTGTGTTTTACTTATTTTAGAGACCACTAGAGGTCACTATAGATTATTGACATAAAAAAATGACACAGGGGCTGTTTGTGGACTTTACAGCTTGAAACATTGAACAGAGTTTTCATTTTTGCACAAACTCCTGACAGACTTCAACCAGTCAGGAGCAGTAATTCCAGCTGCAGCTTCTCTTCAGCTGTCCAGTTAGCAGGAAACAGCACCCAGCTGTCAAGTCTCCATGACACATGCAAAGGTTAAGGAAACCAGGCGAATGGGTTTAAGTGATCACTGTGTGTGTGTGTGTGTGTGTGTGTGTGTGTGTGTGTGTGTGTGTGTGCTTTAACCCTCAGGCCTGGTGTGGCTCGTGTCTGTGCTGGTAGGCTCTCCTATGCTGTTTGTGCAGCAGTTAGAGGTGAGTGCCGAACTGTGCTTACACTTATCTGAACTTATATACTTGAACCAAAGATTAAAATCAGATCGTGAATAAAAACGTCCACAAAAATCATGTTTACAGTAGGGTGAGAGTGAATCAGTGCTAAATGTGTCCTCACCAGGGCTTTAATATAGTTGTTTTAAAACAACTATCACATAAGTGATAGTTGTATTAAAACTTCTCAATTTGTTTTCAAAGGGTTCGTTTTCTTAGTAATTCATCATGTTATGAGAAGTTCTACTAAAATGCAAGAGCATGCAGCTCTGAGAGACGACCAGGGCCTATAATGGCACTTCAACCAACAGCCATTGAATAAGAATTCAAGTTTATTTGTAGGGTGGTTTTCACAACACTTATCACAAAGTAGCTTTACAGCAAATATCTATACAAGCCCCTAATGTATATGGGAAGCTGGTCCATAATGACAAATTGAAAGTATTCCCTTAAGAGGTCTTTGAGTTTGATTCGCAAGAGAACTACTGCAATCATGGCAATTATGAAAAAAGCTGTTCCAGACACAGAAGAAAAAGTGTTTTTCCTGTCATTAAGGATGTGACATTTTTACCTCTTAGAGCAGTTAAGTACTCAGATGACATCAAAGAGAAGGTCATTTTTCAGTTATGTAAAAAGTAAAAGGCCAATAATGTGCATTCATATCACTGAAAGTACAAAGAAGAGAGTAGAAGTGGCCCGTTTGATCAGGTGCTTGTTTCCTGCAAGGGCTTCCTGTGCAGCTGGTGAAAGACATATCAAGTCAGATGCATGGATGGAGAACTGCTAGCTGGTGGACTCAATACCAGACCGTACTGAACCAGATTTTTCTGTTGCAGTGATACAACGGATACATGGGAACCCAAACTTAAATGCTGTAATAAACTGTAACCCCGTCTCACTTCTGCCTCTGTCATACCACATTCCAACTGTGTCTATGCTAATGAACTCAAACCAACAGGTGGATTCATTAATTAAAGAAGTTAACTGGGTGATACGAAATGATTGGTGTACTTTTACTTTCTGACCCCACTTCTCATGTTGTGGTACCATATCGTTTTTGAAGGAATAAAAGTATGGCATTGCAAAATGCTCAAACCCAAACCATACTGAACCATATTCTTCAGTGGGTTGTCATTCAGACACACTCTATCTGCATCAAGATATGTAATATTTCTGCTCAGGAAGCAAAACTGCAGTTGTATCTGTGATCATTTGCAATGCACAGTGCAAACCTGGGACATAATGCAGTAGTTATTTCAAATTAAAAGACCCCAGAGACAAAATATTCTGCCTTTATCCATGTTCTGCCTTTAAAACAAATCTTTTTCAAAGCTGAAAACCTGTAGGTATAGCTAAATAATGGTAATTACATATTAAAAACACCTTGCATATCCAAGAAACATGTATGCTTGTAAAACTAATCAAAGAGAGATTTGTGTGTTTCTGTTTTCTAACTCTGCAAATGTGTGATATGTATGTGTGTCTCATGGGTGTGCCTGTGTGTGTTTCTGCCATTGTCTCCTAGGTGAAGTATGATTTCCTGTATGAACACCATCATGTGTGTTGCCAGGAGCTCTGGGGATCACTGGTGCACCGTAAGATTTACACCACCTTCATTATGGTGGCACTCTTCCTCTTGCCTTTGGCAGCCATGCTTTTCCTGTACACACGCATCAGCGTCGAACTGTGGATCCGTAAGCGAGTGGGAGATGCATCCATGCTCAGCTCCATGAACCACCGTGAGATTAACAAGATCTCCAGGTAATACAGACTGATGTAGCGAAGTCGTAGGGGATCAGAACCCGTCAGTTAGCTAAGACAGGGATTCTATACATCCAGCGCTTTTAACCACCAGTGTGATCACACACTGATTTCTCACACTCGCACACTCATTGTTCACACTCATAATAAGTACAGACTTATTTGATTAGTTTCAGTGTATTTATTGAGTAAATCTATCATCACAACACAATATGCCCAAAGATCAATAACTAAATACAAGATGTTAAGGACAAATGTAAGATTCTAATACAACCATCTGAACCAGGTATTCAGTTTGTTGTAGCGTCCAGGAAAGAAAAGTTGATTGACTGTTGAAAAGTTATGATTCAGCGAACCAGGAGTAACCATCCCAACCATCACAGAAAAGCCTGAAAAGAGCCTTCCTAGAATCTTCTTGTTATATTAAGTACTGATCTCAATGATGGAGACCTTAGACAGGAGGATCAGCAAACCACTTCAAAAGACGGCTGGGACTGCCCAAGAGCCTGAGCAACAATTTCCAGCAAGTTTCAAGTGCCTCTCAAATCCTCCGAAGAGGAATTAACAGTGATGAGAGCCAGAGAAGTGGCGCGGTGTAAAGGTGAAGTGATCTGAGGATGGTTACAGGTGAGAGCAGGCAGGATGTGGAGGGCTGAGGATGCAGTGCTAGTAGAAGTACTAGTAGAAGTACTAGTAGACGTCGGTGACGAGGGCTCTGCTGCCCATTCCCTAACCACAGCCTTGAGTTATTTGGGCATTGAAGTAGAGAGGAAAATTTGAGTCATTTACAACACAACTGCATTGACTCCAGAGAGGAGAGATAAGGGTGCAAAGCAGCTAACCAGCTATGTGCATGCAAGCTGGAGATGAGTCCAGAAGCAAGCAGCCAATGTTTTTTGATTTTCAAGTCTAAAAAAAAAATTTTGTAAAATGCTTTACTAGGTGTTACCTGTGGTGGTTTGTAATTGTGAATTGTGAAAAGTGAGTCTCTGTGTGCATCAGCAGGTTCTGGGAGAGCAAAAGTGTTTTATCTTTGAAACAGGAAGAAGAAACGGGCTGTTAAGATGATGATCACTATCGTCCTGCTGTTCACAGTCTGCTGGGCCCCTTTTCATACTGTGCACATGCTCTTTGAATACAGTGAGTATTGTTTTTGTGTGTAGTAAGAATCACTCAGGATATGCTCTACCTCAGTATATTAAACACTACTCAAGAGTGTAGTATTAGTTACTTTTATGTTTCCTAATATAATTAGTGCCAGTGATAGTTGGCAGTAATTAGGGAGTAGTGTAGAGAGTATCAATGCATGTACAATGAGTATCATTTTGAGTATAGTGAAATCACTGAGGATCACTCAGTGTGTGACATTGAGAATGTCGGTGTGAGGACAGTACCACTGTTAAGTGCTGATGAAGTATATTCATGTGTGTGTGGTGAGTATAGTAACATGTATGGTGATTATAGCAATAGCTTTGTGTCTGTGTGGTGAGTATAGTAATAAGGGTGTAATCAGTGGCGATTTAGTACCACTAAAGATTTGACATAATCTCTAGGGTTGACAATAGTCTCTACAATTGAACGCAGTTTTATTCAGCAGTTTGTGCTTCTGTCAGACTTACAGTGCCACAGTGAAATAACGTCGTAGCTACAGCTGTCAGTAATTTGATTTTTGCCACTAACAAGAGAATAAAAAGTTTAAAAGCATACATTTTTTTAAGTTGCATGATGTAATTCAGGGCAGTGAGAGCTCTGCTGTCAAACACTGCTTGAATGATTTTTGTTAATAGACAGCATAAATCCCAAAGGAACTAAACTTTCTCACTTTCTCCTTGCTCTTTCTGTCTGACTGTCTTTCTCTCTCTCTTCTCCGTCACCCTCAGATGACCTGGAGGGGAAGTTTGACGAAGTGACGTTAAACATGATTATTGCCGTAGTGCAGGCCATTGGCTTCTCCAACTCCTTCAACAACCCCATTGTCTACGCCTTCATGAATGAGAACTTCAAGAAGAGCTGTGTCTCCACCCTCTCCATCTGCCTGCCCAAGTCTCACCAGCAGGGCGGTGCACTGGAGCGACCAAACCTAAGTGTGCAGTACAGAAGGCATTTGAAACAGCAAGCATTCAGAGATGGTGAGAGGGGCACTAGTGGCTCCCATCTTAGAGTGGCACGCTCCTCACAGAGAGACATTGCATCAGTGTTTGCAGAACAAGACATCCACGCCAGGCCACAGAGCTGATGCAGAGGGTGGTGGAGTTCAGATGAACAAGTAAACCATGGTGCTCCCAGGCAGAACCCAGCAAGGGCATTTAGGATCAGACATTTCATGTTTGACTGAACAAACAATTTCTAGCAGGACTGAATATTAAGCTGGAATTAAGTAAAAAAAAAAGAAAATAGCTCTGAGTCAGTGAGAGACTGACACACAATGGGTAAAAGAGGGAAACAGTTGTTGATAATTAGAGCTGAAAATGGAAACAGACAGGAATAAAACCGTGGAGAGAGGAAGTGTCATGGATCCACTGGTGTCACATCATGCAACTGAGTGCCCCACAGTTTTGTTTTCATTCTGGTTCCCATTTTTCTATGCGTTGTGTGGTTTTGCTTTATTGCTTTCTTCACCCATGTCTCTCGTCATGTGAAGCCCCTCCTTGTATCAGTTTCAGCTACATCATATTTCTCTTGGTTCTCTTTGTGCATTTATTCCCCATGTTCTTCTGTCTTGGTTGCCAGTCGTGGTTTGTTACTGATTTCATGTCGTTATGAATGTTACAGATCTTTTTGGAATTCCATGTTGTAATTGTGTTTTCAGTATGTACTCAGGTTACAGCTATGTTCATGTACAGTACAAAGGATAATGATTATGGATTTCCCTCAGTAAATGTTGCTTGTCTGAGGTAATGGGTCCCGTTTCTCCCCTGCACTCATTAGAGGAACAAATATATAGAATGAAGGAGAGAGAAAGAGAAGGTGTAAGTGACGAGTAGAAAGCAGTAAAACCGTTTACTGTATTACTAGTTTTCAGTTAACTCAATATATGTTAACTCAATATGGCATGTTAAATGTTAGTGCTGCCGGTACTACATGATCCGCTCTACCGAGAGACATCGATCTGCTTGTATGTTGTAGATAATTTCATAACATATGAGCACAAACCTTGTGGATTTATGACATGTGGTGATCACTATGATGGTCATTGTGGGCATAGGATTCTGAAAGCTAAATGACTGGTAGTCATTTCTGAAGTTGTTTGGCACTTTTGAAACTGGTTCTTTTTTTTAAGAGTTGTGTTGGTGAGGAGCATTTGACTGTTGGACTTTGTTTCATCTCTGTAAACTTTGTGGACTGCAAAACCCTTAAACACTAAACTATGTAAAACCATGCAGAAAACAAACTGGAATTTTGACTGAGCTTCTATACCAAGCTTGAACATCCTGCTTCCTACAGTACTCCGCACACTTGTTAAGGCTTCGTTAACGAACCAACCCACTTCTCAAAGGCACAAGACCTAATTAGTGCAGTGCCGTCAGACTGAACAAACGAGCATCTGCTCACCCCTTCTCTGGTCTTTCCTTCAAAATATTTCAACATTCATTAATTGCTAAACTGAAAGGGTCACTTTTATAGACTTATCAAAGACGAGTCATTCTGTGATAAATTTATTAAAAAGCCTTCATTCACTGCTCTGCTCCAAGAACATTGCAACATCCACTGAAATGACTTCACAAACATCTCAGAGAATCTCCCACCATCATCATCATCATCATGATGTCAGGCTGCCTCAAATGGTGCCTATGGCTCAGAAAGCCAAAGAATGTTAGTTTATTCATGATCCTTTCTCTCTACCGAAGGCAATGATAAGGTCTTTGAATCTCAAGTAGCACAAAATCAAAAGCAGGATCAAAACCAAGCAAGCTTCATGAACCTGCTTCAAGGCAAAAAGCAGAACACAATATCTCAAAAATGCAAAAGAAAAAAAAAAAAAAAAAAGTTTACATGTACATCTTTATTATTACATTTCATACATATATACATAAACCATAAGAACAGGCTGGGTATTTAGATCATTGTTTCTCTAGTTAAGGCAGTCATAACCGTGGAACACATTTCAATAAATTAGGTTACTTAGCTCCACTATTTAAATAAACACCATCTGAACGAACCAGAGCTGGGCCACTGCACATGGCTGATTTGAATTCAAAACCACTTGCATCAAGTAAATAAACCAAAAATACTTCCATGATGTGACTTCACGCAGGAACGCAGGAAGTGCAAGACAGCACCCTAGTAGCCAACACGCTCTGGAACACAGACAGCAAAGCAACTAAACTACTACACAACTGAAATGTACAACATGTACGTACTCAATACGTACCTGTTCTCCTGCTACTAAACATTTTTCTGCAATGTGATGTAAAAGAACCTAAATCTGCGTAAGTGCTCACACACGGCTTTACATAAAAGTCCAAGACCAGCAGAGATGTGGGAGCTGAAGAGCACCGTTGTGGCTTAGGAGGCCAGAGAAACGTGGAAGTCATTGTTGTCGAAGAGCAGTGGTCTATGTGGAGGGGTAGGGTCCTTATCAGCTCTGTGCAACAGTTTAAAAAGCCCTGTCCCAATATTCATGGGAATGCCCATGATAATGCACTCAGACACACCTGTAGGGAAAGAGAGGGGGTGGGGGCATGTGGTGTTTTTACATGAACAAAGTTAGAGGCACACTTCAAACAGTCTGCATTTGCTGGACTCACCCTACAAGACAGAGATGTTCAGTTTCTTACTCTTATTTAGATGACCTGGTACTGCAGTCACCCACAGCACAGGGGTTCCAGCAGCACCAGGCCCTGGTCAGGAAAAATACAAAACAAATCCCTATAGTTCTAAAAGCATCTAACTCACAGACCCAGAGAAACCCTGCAAAGTAAAGGAGAGCACTATCAAACCTTACACAGAGAGAATAGATTGGCAGTCTCTCCTTGCTGTCAGATACACAAAGCAGAGACCGATCCTAACCAAGTACAGACTCAATGACTACATCTAGCTATAAAAAAGACATAAAAGACCTTCATGACAAGAGAAAAGAATATGTGGCCAAACAAGCATTATCCAGTATGAAAAACTCCAAAGCCCTGAGAAAAATGTATCTCTGCGACTCTTCTGGACTCTGTAATCAGCCACTAAGAATTTCAACCCATCATGAAACATCTCTATAAAAGAGGAGGTCCTGCAGCTTTAATATTTACACATCATTCCTGTCACAAACCACCAGCTCTGGGAGTGTGAAATTGATTCATCACTCATCCATTAAAGGGGGCAATAAGTAATTTTACCAAAGTTGCAAACTATTTATGAAATTTTTTTGTGACTATTTTTTAATTTTTTTGTATAAAGTACAGCTCATGTGAGATGAATCAAACTTCTTGGTAGTCATCAAACAAACCAGTTTGCGCTCCATTAGAGTGGTTTGCCACATTGAGGCAGCAATTTTTAAAATAGATTAACAGACTCTGAAAGCACTTGTCAATATAATGGCCTGTTTCATAACGCTGAAGAAAAATCAATGGGAAAATGGTTTCTTCCTCCTTGAAAATAAAATTTTCACTTTGTTTACTCACCGCACACCGAGTCCTTCTGCCCAAAATACGCAGCATCAAACAGGTGATCAGCCGTCTTTTCAAACGACGCCAGCATCAGCACGCTCTCCTTCATCTTGGCCAGCCCAAAACGTGTGATGCCCAGGATCTCTCCCTGATGTGCACAGACATTGCTACAACCTTCAACAGCCCGACTACCACCACCAGCAGAAAGTTTAATAAATCTACTTGGCTTCATAGCTCAAAAATGTCTGTCAAAAACTTGAGGACCAACCAACTCTGCTAGATCAGTAGAGTACATATAGGTTCAATAGAGCTATACGTACTGACTGAACAGAGTTCAGTAGAGTTTTGATTATGCACTGACAGTACATGGCTGAATTCAGTACAAGCTGAGTTCAGTACAGCATGTTCTGATTCTGTAGAGTATGCACCAAGTAGTGTCCAATACTGTACGCACAGGCTGAGTAAAACACCATACTGATCACAGTTGGTGCAAAGACGCAGTAGCACATTTAACACTCCTTGTAGGGTCCAGTGCTTCCCCCTGGTGGTCACTCACCTTGTAGGACATGAGGTCGGCCAGGAGCATAACATGACGGCGATCAATGCTCATGCCGTGATTCACCATGGTGTACTGGATCTCATTTATGATGGTCGTCCGGGCTGCCTCAATGCCCAAGGTTTTCTCTACCTGGTATGCAAAGAAAAGCCTGAGAGTATTTTACCTACAACAAACCCCACAGAACCAGCTTGTCCTTCACCTGATCATCTCCACTTTCTTCAGACTTTCTGGTGCCATAATAAAGGAATTTCATGAAATGTGATGTTCACGAATTCATGAAATTCATGAAATGTGATGTTCACAGGGGAGCAGTTGGGGGGGGGGGGGGGGTGTGTAGTTTTAAAGCAGCATTCAAGCAGCAGTTGCTCCATTGGCTACTCGCAGATGGGGTAGAGCTACACACCTCATAGGTGTTGTTGGATGTGGTCCGGCTGCCGTTGACACCATGCGTTGCCATGACAGCACGCAGGTTATCACCCTCTACCAACAGCTTGAACTTCTGCCGGCCGCTCTGCTCATCGATGTGGATGACTGCACGCGCCACCTCAGGGATACCCTGCACAACCACCTACACACACACACACACACACACGCACACACACACACACACACACACACACACTTAAATAATCAAACAAAAGCAGCCAAAGTCCACAGCATAACTACAAACTTCTACCTGGCCAGAAAATTCACAGTGATGTACAAAAGTGTTCCTTTAACGTTTTTTGGATCAAACCATGTTGTTCAAACTGCTTATTGAGTGGAGTAACAGTAAAACAGTCGGTTCCACAATCCCAGAGCTCCGTGTGACTGACAGCAAAGCACTTTCTGAGGAATTCATCAATGCAAAACTTATTCCTCAATGGAACGGACAAAACACTTCCCGATCCAACAGACGTCCACGAGACTTCCGAGAGACAGATAAGTACAAGTTGGGATACCGTACACTGGACAAAATTGCACAGGTCCTTGTTTATCTGGAACATCTGCTCGAGTTGAGCGTGTATTTACATTCATGAATGCCATGTGGTGCCTGGAAAAATCCCACTTGAACGCTGCAACAGTTGAAAGCCGTGTTTTTGATTTGCTAAATATGCTGGAATGGAGGATAGCGAATTCTGTGAGAAGCAACTGAAGGGTAAATGCATCCTGCAGTAAATTGCTATAGATTTGGAAATGCACTCGATCCACGTGCATGTGTGTGTATGTGTGTGTATGCGTGCGTATGTGTGTGTATGCGTGTGTATGCGTGCGTGTGTGTGTATGTGTGTGTATGCGTGTGTATGCGTGTGCATGCGTGTGCATGCGTGTGTATGCGTGTGTATGCGTGTGTATGCGTGTGTGTATGTGTGTGTATGCGTGTGTGTATGCGTGTGTATGCGTGTGCATGCGTGTGTATGCGTGTGCATGCGTGTGTATGCGTGCTTTGTGTTGAGTAATGACCTTGGGCAGCTCCTGCTTGAGTGACTGAAGAACGTAATACATGGAGCTCTTGCTGTTCTCTCTGGGTGAGACACACACCACTGCCTCCCCGTGTACAGCGATATCCCCCGGCTTCACTCGCAGTTTAGACATACAGATAGAGTAACGCACGGTTTCTGCATTCACCTGGGAGGGGGGAGAAGGCACTCGAATTAAAGTTCAAATGTTTGGTTTCTGGAAAGAAGACAACTCAAACAAATAATCAAACCTCTCAGAAAAATAGCAAGGGGGAATAAAAGTCTGACAGCAAGCTAGTGGTGATGCACAACATTTCATAAACACTCAAGTTGTAAGTAAATTTAAAGTACTGCGTGGAACTCCTCTGCTCCTGGAGGAAGAGGCTCAGTCATACAGACAGCCTAATTACAGGCTGATGCACTGATTTCCAGCCACTTAGACGAGATGGAGAGGGAGCTGGGGTAGAGTTTAACCAGAGAGAGCGAGAGTAAGACAGCCAGCCAGCACGTCTCGTACCTCCAGTCTTAGAAGGCGAATCCTCTCAAGTGAAAGTTTCACCAGAATGAAGCAGTCGTCAGGCAGAAACACCTCCTCGATGTACTCGGAGATCTGCCAAGCAGGCAAGAGATCAGTGCGACATTGGACATTACAAACACAAATTCTCCAACACACCAGCACAAACAGGAGCGGTTTCAAAAATCACCCGTCTTCTCAGCACCCCCTCCACTACACACACACGCACACCTGTGCCCCCACCCGGTTTGAGCACAGCTACACACAGGGCATCTACAGTGAGAGCAGTGCTCCTCAGCCTCTCACTCAGGTGCGGGTCGGGTTTTATTCCTCACTAAGATTCTCCATCTGTGCAGTAAAAAGGACTATGGCAGGCTGGTTTAAAGGAGGATCTCTGATGCATTTCTATTTCTGATAACCAGAATGTCTGCAGCAGTAGGACCAGTCCCTGCAGCTCATCAGGACAGACTACCTGCTCCAACTTAAAAACAAAAACAACAACAAAACAAGCAAACAAAAAAAACCCCTCTCTTACAGCATAGGGGTGGTGGGTGTAACTTTGTCTGGCTCCTGCTCCTATCACAGCATAAAGACACTACAGCTCTCGGCTTCTGTTCAAACCACAGTGTAAAGACACACCACAGCTCTCAGCTCCTGCTCAAACCACAGTGTAAAGACACACCACAGCTCTCAGCTCCTGCTCAAACCACAGTGTACACACGCACACTACGGCACTCAGCTTCTGCTCAAACCATAGTGTAAACACACACTACAGCTCTCATCATAGGTACATCATCAGTGACTGGTATAGTGCCAAGATTCAACCCTGAGAATTCTCTTCATAGTAAAGTATGCACGTTAACCACAATGCTATGTTTTCTATATACCAAATGCAATAAAAAAATAAATAAATAAATAAAAAATAATAAAAAAAATCACATCACACAAGCCCATCTCTGCTTTCTGTGCGAGTGTGTGTACACACACCTCTCCAAGAAGAGTCTTCTCAATCCGGCCCTTCACCAGCCGAGCAAAATCAGCATCATCCTCCGTATCCAGGTGAGCAGTAATGATAGGGGTGCTGAGGGAGGACACACACACACACACACACACACACACACACACACACACACACACACAGTTATTATTGTTGAAGTGTGAGTGTGTGTGCGTGTGTGTGAGAGAGTGTAAGTGTATGAGGAAGAACGAGAGATGAATGACTGTGCTGATGGATAAAAGCACACAAGTCCTGCTCTTCAGTCACCTCTCTTTTCTCTTTATGCATTTGACTCTTTACCAGGTCCAAATCGCATCTTACAACCCAAAAATCCACTCCAGCAACAATAGCTGTGTATTTTTCACACACAAACACTCCATTACAACAATAGCTGTGTATTTTTCACACACAAACACTGCATTACTTTACATCACTTCCTATTACCATGTATGCCCCTTACAGTGACATCACGGTCACATGACGTGTGTGTGTGTGTGTAGGGTAACCACATGCTTTTTTTTTTTTTTTTTTTAAAGTCCATGTCAGAATAGCGCTGACCATCACATGGAGGTTTGCGTGACCCTCCAAGGATACGCCTCCCTAGACCATCACATGCAAACCATCGCAACAAAAAGAAACATCCTGGAGCAAAAGCATGTCCTGCATAACGGGAGCCTGGTTCAAGATAATGAAGATCTACTGACTTATGATAAACCAGGAGAAACACTAAACTTTAGAGGGAGTTTTTACTCCCAGACCAGGAGCTGCTAATGCTGCACCAACAGTAATAACTTTGAAAAGACTTTGCTGAAGTTCTTTTACAAATGCTTGAGGTAATCTGGAATTTCATTGGACATGAGTGACTGATGTAGGATTAAGTGGTGGCTCATCATCTGCAATGACTCTGGGGAAAGATCTGTACCTGCACAGCCCAGAGTTGTTGTTCTTCCAGCTCTCTCACCTGATGTTCTTGGAGGCGTTGATAATCTCCTTGATGCGGGGCACGCCCAGGGTGATGTTCATGGAGGCCACCCCAGCAAAGTGGAAGGTCTTCAGGGTCATCTGAGTGCCAGGCTCCCCGATACTCTGAGCACACAGCGCACCCACAGCTGAGCCTGGCTCCATCTGGGCCCTGTTCATCACAACACAGCTTCTAATCAGAAACGGAAACCCTATACAAAACACTGAGCTGAGTTAGGCTTCCTCTGAGCCCTATTTACCCCCAACATCCAATCAAAATCATCAGCACTGACCAAAAGTGAGTTGAGACGGCCTCCATCTGGGTTCCATCTCTCACAACAAAACAAGTAAACAACAATAAACAAGCGAACAAACACCCCAACACAGCATCTCACCAGATGAGCAATGCTCTATCTGTGCTCTGTTTAGCAGTGTGGTGCATTTCCACAGGGTCAGAGGGCATGGCCAGCCAGTAGATGCACTCACAGAGCACGACCACTGATGGCAAGGAAAACGTTCTCGTGAGGACCACACTGGCAGAAATCAAAGAGGCAGAGCTGGCCATTACGTCCTCTAATGCTAAACTGACCTACCATAAAAACAGAGTGAATGCTGTGTGTAGTATTACACCTTGTGTTTTTCTTCTCTACAGTGTGAGAGCAGCACCTCTAGGGCGAGCTCATCTGCAATGTGCCTTATTCACACCGTTGCAATTCAAAAAGATTTACAAAGACGAATGTAAATAAATCGTTTTACAACCTGAGATCTCAGGAGGGTTTTTCTTAAACCTGCATAGAACTATTTAGCTAAAAAAATTTAAAGGCAAATAAACATTAATTAATTAAATCTTAATATACAGATTAAGAAGGTTGAATTAGATATAAACATTAAATAAAACAAAATGTTTGAGGGCCTAACTAAAAGCCAAATCAAACAGTTTGGTTTTTAATCTCGGTTTGCACATTTCCACTCTCGGGGCATTTTTGGGGTGACTGCCGATTCCATCAAAGAGCCACATAGAAACCAAACGCTGCTTCTCTGTGCCAAGTGATGGCCTTGGGCATTATTAACTATATGACCTCCTAGTGATCTCAGAGACCTGATTGGACAGTTTGAAAAGGTCATAGATCCAAAAAGCACTCAACCATTTATTGATTTATACAAGAACACCATACAGAGTCAGTTCTGTAACATGCTGGGAGCCAACTGAAGGATTCAAGAATATGTTGTGTTCCATTCTTTAGGCTCCAGAAAGAAAAAAGACAGCTGCATTTTGAATGAACTGGAAGACCATTACACTTATCAGGCCTGTAGAAATAAAAGTCAGTCTCTCAAGTGCCTATTTTTGATGAATATCTATCCCAAGTAAAGAGAAACAAGTAAATGAAGCCTTCCTGAACTGACAGGAAACTTGGGTCAAAGGTTGGGACTGTTCGATAGGACAAGAAGCAAGAAAAGCAAGCATGCATGCATGCACACACTCCCGCGCACCACACACTACTCGCACGTACACACCTCATGTATTTGTCCCTGCATGTCTCCAGAAACTTCTCGAGTTGGGTGGGAGTGATCCTGTCCAGCTGGTAGAGAACTTTAGGCTAAAATACATCAAAGAGCCGATTAGACACATTCATAAACATACAATCTCTATTTCTCTCTCAGTCTCACACACACAGACACACACAAACAGCGGAATGTACAAACTTGGTTTGCACGCATGTGAAAATTCCTATAATTATTACCTCTGTTGATCCATTGTCATTGATGCCGTATTTGTCTCTCGTCTTCTTGATCTTCTCGGAGATGCTGCTGATGAACTTTTTAATCTCCTGTGGTGGGATTTAGAGATTTAGGTTATCATACACCCCAACAAACAATGTGCTTATCTCTCACACACACACACACACACACACTTCATGCCAAAACATGCTCAGTCCACACCTCACTACAGCTCAAACTCCATCCCCACACTCTCCACCCTCTAAACCTTTCCTCACTGTTTCAGCCAAACTACCGTTTTTAATTAACTCACGTTGCCTCATCAAATCGTCTTGCAACACTGACAAGACCATAAATAAACAAGTTAAACCAAAATAAAAACTAGGAGCCATTCACCATCGTCAATGAATCAAATAAATCTCAGGAAACATCCAATGTTGGCGACCAATCAAATAAAAGCCACAAAACATTCAGTGTCGGCCATGCAAAAATATAAATCATTGGCCGATATATTTACTGATGAGGACAATTTTTAACTTGTCATTACTAGTTCATTATAAGAATTTCAGCTAATAATTAGAACTGAAATTATAAATATGGGTTGGGGAGAGACTATGTTTTTAGAACTTCAGTATCCCATAATCCCATATTATTTTGTGCACCAGTATACTCAGTTAATTGTCCTGTCACTGAAAAACCATACAAGATAGAGACAGATTGGATTTTATGAAGTATTTGATTCTAGTGACTGGAGTTCTGCAGTTATGTGTTTGGAGGCTTTTTTAACCTGCACCACTTCAAGGCAAAAAAATGGCTCTCAACATTTGAGAAAAGTTAGGAAATAAAATTAAATGAAACTATTTTGTTCCCTCTGGGTTACGAGCAAGCCATGTTTACCTGCAACATGGATTTGTAAAATTAATTATTAATTTTAGAGTTTAACAAGTTTTACACCCACTGCACTTCATACACTGATCAAACAAATTAAGGGAACACTTGAATCATACATCGGACCCAACTGAACGAAAAACCTTTACTGATATAAACTGTATAAACTTTGTTGAGAATACAAGTATGTAACAGAATGGAAACCAAAACCCACAACATAAATCACAGTCCAATTTATGTGAATTTAATCACAGCATCTCACTGTGACTCAGTAGTGTGTGTGGACTCCATGTGCCTGTATGCACCCCAACAACTTCTGGGCTCCTGATGAGATGATGGATGTCCTCCCACACCTGGGTCAGGGCATCAGTGAGCTCCAGGAAAGACCGTGGTGCTTTTTTTTTTTTTTGCATGATGCTGTTACCCACAGCATCTCCAGACTCCCACCGAGAACGAAACACCAACTGTGGACCTGTCAGCTGAGGTGCTCTCGGGCGAACCCCAGTCGAGCCACGTGGTGCTGGGCAGAGAGCACAGGTCCCACTAGAGGATGCCAGGATCAATCCAGAGCCGTCATACTGATAAACGTATGCAAGTCGTCTGGATAAAGAGCATCTGCCAGACGCTGTAAAGGCTAATGTGACGGCAGCGTAGGCGAGTTATCCCAGTGGCACAGGGGAGACGTCATTAGAAGTCCTCTAGTTCTAAAGAGCTTTGGAGGAATCAGCCGTGTGACAGTCTCATGCCAAGAAGAAAAGATTCGGCAAGCGGGGTTGAGGGCGGCGCACTTCAGCACATCTCTTCCCCCGACACACCTACCTCAGCTCGGGTGAAAGTACCGGTGTGTGGTCTCTGGAGCAATGGAGAACAGCGGACCTCAAACAGGCTGGTTTACACCACCAGCCTACGCACAGTTAGTACGGCATGCTGAAGACGCGAACGCATCACACCTGAGATATGCAGGTATATGAGCATAGCTACAAACACAGATATACACACTGAGACCCAGATGCACACACACAAACACACCAAGAAGCATGCGCATACAATCACACACCTAAACACACACACACACACACGCGCGCGCACACATCCGTTAACCCTGTACCTCCATGAACTTCTGATTGCCAGTGTTGGTCAAGCCCTTGAAATGATAAACACACAAACATTTTAGCAGGTTATTATTACAGATATGCCCAAGTAGCTGGGCTAGCCGGTCTGATCACACCTTGCTGTGTGTTCACACCTGGCATTAGAAGCGTTTTCCCGAGTTCACATAAAATGTCCAGACACGAATCTCATTTCAATGCACGGTGTAAACCGAAACAGGAAGCCATCACCTGATGCTTTCACCAGTGGTTCTGTCCATACAATTCGTAATGAGCCACTAACGCGCCAGTAACACCAGTAAGTCCAAAACACAAACTTCAAAAGGATGTTTTGCTAAATCCAAACTCAAACAAATTCTAATGTGCCACAGCTTTAATTTTGTTGCCTGTGTGATGAGGTTTTTTTGTGCCTCTGTCCAGCAGCCTGGTCTGAGGGGTCTGTGGAAAAGCGACATCTCCGTCTCAAAAGGCAGGAAGACCATTACAGCACTTACCACAGAAAACCCTCCTTCACAAAGCAGCGCCACCATCCTTTATACAGAGACTGACCCGGTCGCTGTGCGAGTGTGGGTATGTATGTATGTATGCATGCGTGTTGGAGAAAGAAAGAGCAACGCGTGTGTTTGTCGGAGTGTGTGCGCACATGACTTGATCATAGTAATTAGTTATTCCATATCAATTATTACTACTACAGAAATTTTAATTTCCTCAATATTGCAAAGGTTCATTCGTGTTTTACTGTAACACAGCTCTGGCAATACTGTAAGTGAAAATGGACATGCCTTTACAGCTTAATGCACCGAGCGTGTGAGGGTGTGTGTGTGTGTCAGAGAGAGAGAGAAAGACACTGCAAGAGTGAGTGTGAGGCAGTGTGTGTCAAAGAGAGAGAGAATGTGTACCTGCAAGTGTGTGTTTCTTTCACAGGATCTTTAAGTCTCTTTTGTTCCTTTTTGTGGAGGCTGTCTATCTGGTTTTCCCCTTCTCTGAATAGCACTTTCTTCTGATTCACTCAGCCAAGATACTGTGTGTACTTCTCAATAATGAAGAAGCACAAATTATATAACATTTCTTTTGCTCCCATTACACACAGAGAGAGAGAGAGAGAGAGAGATGTAGAGACATGTACTGACAAACACACATAAGGACACACACACGGACCCTAACAGACACAGAGTTTGGTTCACCAAACTCTGATCTAAAACAGCCTCACCAGGAGGAAGGCTGTGTCTGATCTAAACAGACTCACCTGGAGGAAGGCTGTGTCTGATCTAAACAGCCTCACCTGGAGGAAGGCTGTGTCTGATCTAAACAGACTCACCTGGAGGAAGGCTGTGTCTGATCTAAACAGACTCACCTGGAGGAAGGTGTCCTTGCAGCAAGCAAAGTCACTCCTCATCATGATGGAATCAGCCGTGAGCACCAACTCGTTCTTACTCAGAGCAGGTTCATCAGAACACGTGAAGACCGACTGCAAGAAACAGAGATGGAGAGGGAGAGTAAGGAAGGGGGTAGAATATTGTTCTCCTTTCTTGCCCATGTTCTACTTCACCAAGCAGAAAGGACAATGCTTTATGAACGTATTACTCATCTGGCAATTTGTAGTTTGTTTGACCTCCCTGTATGGATTCTGTAACCCATAACGTGTTCAAATCTGGTACAGGCTGGTTGGTGACTGTCTTCAGAGCATGTGTGTAAACAGCTCAGCTGGGTGACTGACACCTGCTACTAAAGTAAAGTAGGTGTGACTAAACAAAGCTCTTCATCTTCTTCATCCTGTTTACCACAGACACAGAATTACAGGGACACTC
>JAOYMR010000011.1:17054229-17064504 GCA_025802075.1 Tenebrosternarchus preto
TAAAGTAGGTGTGACTAAACAAAGCTCTTCATCTTCTTCATCCTGTTTACCACAGACACAGAATTACAGGGACACTCTACAGATAAATGGGGAGCTCGGTCTGTGTGTGTGTGTGTGTGTGTGTGTGTGTGTGTGTGCAGGTACAATGCATAAACAAAGGGAAGGAATCTGGATCAAAAGCATGCTTTAGGAATAATCTCAGTGACGATACAAAGACACTATGTCTTAGCAAAAACTAATGGTCACTATATTCTCAGATGTTTGTTTCTTTGTTTAAAGCCCAATTTGGAAGGCATTAAACTGACCTGGGATCATTTCATGTTTTATGGGTGAGACTGTGACTTTAATACACTAATTTTGGTGCTTTTCACTGGAGAATTTTACTGATCGATTACTGAAAGCTGATTGTTAAATTGCAACTACTGGTAAAAAGCATAACTTATAGTCTAATGCACAATAGTCGACTTTTTTCGTTTTCTATAAATAAGGCCTAGTTATAACACCATCAGTTCCATAAATATTAAATGAGAAATACCGTTTCCTTACATTACAAATGACTTAACCGTTTATATTCAAATGGATAATGATTGATTGGTATTAATTTAATACATCAGTATGACCACCCACACAAACAGCTGTAGAGAAGGCTGCAAATGTTGAATGGATTTACACAACAACCAGGATAAACCATCTGCTCTCCATGATGGTTAATGACACGCCTGCAGTTGGAGAGGCGTGTGTGTCTGTGCATCACTCAGCCCGTCTCTTACAAAAACCCAAGAACCTCTCGTCAGCGTGAGGGGAGGATAAGGGCTGGTTGGAGTGACCAGGCCACAGAATTTGGAGAGCGCTCAGACAGGCCGGCCCTCATTAGCGCTCACGTACGCGCAGATGTACGCGCAGACGGACGCGCAGACGGACCGATCAACACGCTGCCTACTGATCCGAACGTTCACGCAGAGGTGGACACGCGGTTAATAACGAAACCTCGCAGAAATCCAACATCGGTAGCCGGAGGCGTGACACACTGCACCATCAATTAAACCAGCACCTGTACTGGACTGGCCTACGACGGCATTTCGACAAAGCCATTCGGTATCCCACAGAGTTTTACAAAATACAGCAATTAATGAACAAGTGATAGGGTTTACAATTAAAGCCCAATTACAGGTTTAATCAAAATGTAACAGGTTGCTATGGTATCCTTCACAACAGGGAACGTACTGTTTACTGCACCATTGTGATGTAGTGCTTTTAAAAGCACCATGTACCACTAACCTGTGTGCTTGTTAAATAATAATGGTTAAAAAAAATGGTGATCAGCAAGAGTTCATCAATTTATAAAAAGTTTCAAATGGACCATTTTAAACACACATTTTTGTGTGTGTTTAATGTCAGTAACATTACTAATGAAGTTAGTAAACTTGTCATTATTGTGGAAACCACTCGTTCAAACACGTGCGATTAATATTGTGAAATAAATGCTGTAGTTTTTAGTAGCGTCAGGCACAGCGTGTGTTGGGTGTTTACAGATTGTTGGACTTGGTAGAAGTAAAGCCAGGCAACTAGCTAAGTTCAGGACAGGCCGTAAGAGTGTGTGCGTGCGTCTGTGTGTGCATGTGTGTCCGTGCACACATGCATGCGTGCGTACTCTGATATTGTCGAGCACTCTCTTAAACTCCAGAGGTTCGTCTTTGCCCTCCATGGCTGCTGGGTCGAGGCCGTCCCCTCCGTAGATGAACTGGATGATGTCACCAGTGGAGCTCCGCACAGTGAGGTCATACTGAGAGCAGAGATCCTCCAGAGACTTCACCAGACGTCTCTGCACATGTTCACACACACACACACACACAGAGACAGACAGAGACAAAACTTTTTTTTTTAAAATAAGCTCACACAGTGGCATTTAAAATGTCAGATACACACACAAACACTCACGTGTTTGGGGGCGCGGACTTACCTGCATATATCCAGTCTCAGCCGTCTTCACGGCTGTGTCAACCAGCCCCTCTCGGCCAGCCATGGTGTGGAAGAAAAACTCAGTGGGAGTCAAACCAGAATAGAAGCTGTCTGCCACAAAGCCTTTAGCTGCAGGAAGCTGAAAACATACAAGCACACTCTTACTCTCCATCATCCTCAGCAACAGCCCCCCTAGCAATTTGCTTTTACTGAGAATAAAGCTGAAATGTGTGTGCAGGGGTGTGTGTGCTCACATGTGCTCGTGGTGATCCACATGTGAGCACACGAGATTTATGTGGAAGGAGTCTGGAGCTGTAAAAGCCTGAGGCATTTCCCTAAAGCCTGAAGTAGATCCTCTTCTGATCTTTTAAAAAAAAATCTGAATCCTATTGTACAGTTTGGTTGCACTGAAAGATCTAAAATTCTCTAATCAATAACCGTTTATAATCAGTAGTTCTCTAAGCCAGCCATTCAGACCTTAAGGGTGTAAAAGACAGCATCGTGGAAGGAGTTGCGGTCTGTGTGCGTGCGTGTGTGTGTGTGTGTGTGATCCAAGTTCCTTCTTAGGCAGACATGAACCTACACACTATCCCTGGAAAATTCCTACCATTTCCTGTCTCATTTCACACAGGATCAGCATGTCTCTCACTGCCCCTCTCCCTCTCAATGCATAGTTTTAACCCTAACAGAGTTAAGAGAAATGGATATTTTTTTTTACAGATTGTGCCAATAATAGTTGCTTCTAAAGTAGATCTCTGAATTCAGTGTAGCGTGTTCTTACTTTAGAGTGCTTCTCAAAGTGGGGCAGAGAGCGGTGCTCAAAGCCATCCGGGACCCGGGAGCCACTTATGGCTTGCTGGCCCACACATGCTATCATCTGAGATATATTAATGAAAGAACCTAGAGAGAGAGGGAGGGAGGGAGAGAGAGAGAGAGAGAGAGAGAGAGAGAGAGAAAAGTGAGTATCATTTCATTGACTTCAGTTCTCCACAAACACCCTTGCCAGTTATAGTGAGCAGGAGCAGGGTGTGGACAGGAACAGACCAACGCTGCTAGTATCTCTGGACAACAACCACATATGGTATAAAGTTAAGAAAAATCTTTTCGTAACAATATTGGCATTTAAAAGGCTTTGTCAGGTGTGTGTGTGTGTGTGTGTGTGTGTGTGTGTGTGTGTGAACATGCACTAAAGGAAACCTCCTAGCCTGACCTTAACACACACCTGAAGTCTTCACAAAACCTGGGTGCCATGATGACTGGGAACATGGCAATAAAATAAATACAAATAAAATAAATACAACTACGATATTTCCTACGATATGTCCTCTAATGCAGCCACCACGATTCAAAAAGGCTTTTAGCTACACTATTTTTAAATACTTGAGACGACCCCCGTTTTAAACTGAAGGACGGTATTTTAAAGTGGTTCAGTTTATTATGCACCTGCTTACACCAATGCTGAGTTGGTAAAAAGCATCGAAATACATCACCAGCCAAGACTCAAACCAGATCTGTGTACGAGCTCGTCAGGTGAGTGGAAAGCTAAGCCAAGGAAAAGAACCGGGCTGGAACTAATCACCAACTGCTGCATAACCCTCGTTAGAGCTCCGACGGGAACACAACCACGGATGGAATTACCAGTATGGTGCTCAAGGGGGACGGCGTTATAACTGGCATGAAAAAGGCATAAACAGAACAGCACAGACCATCCTGTCCCAGACACGCTCTCCTCTCACACTCTAGATAATGTGGTATAGTATACATGATGTGGGGTATGCAAAGAGAGTATAATGGCAATACAATGGAGCGTGCAAGTATTGTATAGTGGTAGCATGTGGTGGAGGGGAGTGTGTGAGTATAGCGCAGTGCAGCAGTGGTAGAGGGGAGTGTGTGAGTTCTGTAAAGTGGTAGTACCTTTGGATCCACACAGGGCCATGATGAGGGGACTGTTACTCTTGTCCAGTTCTCTCAGACAGGCACTGCCAGCGTGGTCTCGAATTACTGACAGTTCCTTCAGGATCAGCGCCTGCATGTGCGAGGGCGTGCACGCGCGCACACACACACACACACACACACACACACACACACACACACACGATGCAAAGGTACACATTCACAGACAAGTCTCGCTGACAGCAGAAGTTCTCCAGTAACCTCCATCTGCCTTTTATTCAACACTGTTAACAAACAGAGCTTCATTACCATAAATTAGAGCTCCACTAATATTCATCCATGCAGTCGGCTCTCAACCATGAGGTTGAGGCAGGAGGCATTTAACTTTGCAGAAATGTTTTTTTTTTTAAATAATAAATCAGGGGGAAAAAAAAGACTCATCCTAATCCTCCACCTCATCACAACCTTGCCCACTCCTCCAGAACCTGCCTCTTTAAAGTTCTTGAGGAATAGGAGAATTTTGTCCCATTTAAGGACCGATCCAGTACTCGTATAAAGTACACAGATGTATAATACAAGCGTGTGTGTTCGCGTGTGTGTGCGCGTGCCTGACCTCTAGTGTTTCTTCAGCAGTGCAGCCAGGCTGCTGCTGTAGTTTGCCTGTGTTCAGAGCTTCGATGTACTCGTCACACTTCCTGTAGCCAGCATCCAGCAGCTCCTGCTTGGCCTTCAGGAGGCCCTGACCAGGGGTCACGTCTCCAATCCCGATCGAGAAACCCCGATTGGCTGACACACACACACACACACCAATATAACTGCCAAACATGCACACAGCAGTGTGTGCCCATAGACCCATGGTGAGGCATGCCAAAGCACAGCAATATACAGACATCCACCCCACACACACACACACACACACACAAACACACACACACACACACACACACACACACACACACACACAGCCCTTTCATACATTACAGAGAGTGGAGAACTTACAGAGGTAAACAGGGGCAACACGGGCCAGGCGTGACATGGCATCAGCTGCTTCCACCTGGCCCCAGTCCCGCAGCAGGATGTAGAAGATGTTGTTCTTGGAGCCTGACCCCAGAGTTCCCTTATCCATACTGCCAGAGAGGAGCTCGCTGCTCTGGATAACTACAACTACACACACAAGAACGGAAACACACACACACACACACACACACACACACATATTACTCATGATTGAAGTTTAGCACAAACATTCCTGATTCTTAAAGTGTTTCTATTATGGAGATTAGCAGTGTGCGCGTGTGTGTTCGCGCGCTCAGGTTTTCAGAGCAGATGCAGGTCTACACCAGCACTGCCATTAATATAAAATCATACAAAAATCAGAGTAGACAGAGGTCTACACCAGAACTGTGCTCATTCTCTCTGATCTCAACACCTGCCACTCTGCCCATCCCTCACAACAGGACAGATTTGTTCAGCATTTACGGCCGTGTTCCAGTGCACAAAGCAACACGTCCTGCCTGGCATGAGCTGCTATGATCTGACTGATGGTTGATAAGTTCCGACTGCTGGCATGTGTGGCTAAGCAGAAACGGTTAGCTGCAGCAAAATCGTGGGGTGGTGTTTGAGATTTAATCACATGGTCTACAATTCAAGTAACTAAACTTTCAGTGGTTTCTCTAAGACAGTAGGGTTTATGCCAAGCTTCAGAGGAGAAAAAAAAAAACCTAAGATTCAGCTTCAGTGTTTGTGAAAGTGTGTATCTGAGTGTGTGCCCACGTGTCTGAGAGATGGAGACCACTTGGAGAGTAAGTGTGTGTGTGTGTGTGTGTGTGTGTGTGTGCGCTGACTCACAGGAGTCATTGCTGCACAGGTCTTCTCCTTTACCACAGTACTGTTTACCCTTCGTGCGGAGGTTGGCTTTAACGGGACAATCCTTACTGGGTTTCAGGATCAGACTGAAGATCTGCTTCCCCGTCCAGAGACACATTGGCTACATCACACACACACACACACACACACACACACACACACACAGCAAACAAAACGGACGGCTTTGATCAGGGCGAAATGGACAAAGGCCAGGACTTGCCAAAACAACCATATCATGTGCACGAGAGAAGTAATCTGGCGAAGGGTTTTAAAATACATTGTAAAATACAGGAATATGACCTTATTTTTACTGAAACATATTCAGATTGACTTTCTTCCAAATCAATAAAAATATAAATCAAACATTAATTAGAAAAAAAAACTTTGCCTGATATGTTGAATAATTAAAAAGGCATTTGATTGTATTTGGCATGATGGACTATATTACAAACTTCTACAAAGTGGAGTAAGGGGTAAAGTCTGTGAGGTTAGAACGGGGGCTTGTGGGTGAGAAATCAAGAACGTGTATGTAAGAGGGAGAGCGAGAGAGAGCGACAGACTATGGAAGGGAATTACCTTCATAATGGCAGGGCGTGGGAGCAGGATTTTGATCTTCTCATCCTTTCCTACCAGAATGGAGGCGATGATCTGGCAGGCTTTGGCCCGGTCAAAAAACGTGTCCTTAAGAGTGAGCAGATAGGCACCTGCACAGAGGAGACACAGCTCAAGGGCGCCACCTACTGATACACATTGGACCAAAAGCTACACACACAAAAATAATAATAATCTCACCACAGTACTCGGTTGCTTAAATCTGCAAGCTCACAGGGAAGGAAAAAAAAACTCCAAAACATTCAGAGTCCAAATATGGGCTTACCTACGTACATCCCATCTTATTCCTTACACATACGCACCCGTCAGAAAGTCCTGAATAGCAGCAATCAGAGGTTCCCCATTCCTTGGCGTCACCAAGTTAGCCTTTGTCTGAGACAAAGAGAAGGAGAAAATGTCACACACAGGAATAGCATCTGATAGCCGAAACAGTACTGCTGTCATCTAAGCAGAGACAAGCGGAGGGAAGCAGAGAGAAGGACTCCTGGTGTACTGGCTGTCTGGAGCGTTTTCTCGTGTGTGTGACTCCCTCACTTGAAGATGTACATACAAGTGTGTATATACATGCATGTCCTACCATACTGAGGACATGCACGCTTATGTCTCCCTCACCCCCATGAGGACTAGCGCCTCTGCCTTGGCCTCCTCCGTCTGTGGGAGGTGAAGATTCATCTCGTCTCCGTCAAAATCAGCATTGTATGGTGTACAAACACACTCGTTAAAGCGGAAGGTCCTGTGTGGCTTCACACGAGCCTGGTAGAGAAATAATATGGAAAAAAAAAAACTATCCTTAATTGGTTACCACCAAAAGTGCCAACAATGCCTTCATGGAAAGTTTGGAAATGGAATATTTGCGATGTTTCTATGCAACATTGGGTCGGATTAATGTGCATGCACTCTGTTAAACGGCGCTGGGACTCACAATGTGTGCCATGATGCTGAGTTTGTGGAGTGAGGGCTGCCTGTTGAACAGAACAATGTCTCCGTCAATCATGTGCCTCTCCACCATGTCGCCGGGCTTCAGCTCCTGGGCCATCTTCTCACGGTTCCCATATTTCAAAAACCTTCATAGAAGAGTCAGAGTCATTACCACAGGTGCAGCCATCATCATTATGTCACTCACACACACACACACACACACACACACACACCCCTCCTACAAATTTTATTCACCGTCACACATTTTGTTGCCTCCCCAGACTGAGATTACACACTGGTAGTAAACACAGCTCAAGACCAGGATTAATCACTGGTACTATAACTCAGACCTGGATTAATGAGTAGTACACTAAAGTCCAAGACAAGGACTGAACACTGATACTATATCAGGTCCAAGATTAAACACTGGTACTGTATTTTCTCAGGAAAACTACAAGCATTTATTTTGTACATTTAGTGTTTGTGTCTCTTACCTCTTCATCTGCATGTGTCTCTGCTGGATGAAGTTGGCTCCTGGATGAACATCTGGCCCGTTCTTCACCAGTTTCCTCATCAGCTCTATGTTGGCTTTGTTCACCTGAAACACATGACCAGCAGCAAAAAGGTTTAGCCATACAGACAGCTGTTTGGTCCTGAAGTTTACGTTTACCTAATGACTCGCACGACAATTTAAGATGAGTCATGAAGTTCAATGCTTCCCATCGTAAACATGTTCACTTGTGACCCTTCATTAGAATGTGAGTGCAGCCTGGTCCCTGCTCGCACCTTCTCTGGGTAGGTGAGGATTTTGGCTACATGCACAGGTACAGCCACCTCATCAATTCTCAGGTTGGGATCGGGAGAAATAACAGTTCGCCCGGAGAAATCCACTCTCTTTCCGGACAGGTTACCACGGAAACGTCCTGAGAATGACAGACGGCTCTAGTCAAGGCCATTTCCAGTGCCCAATCACCCTGTGTTATTCCTTGCCATATATGATAATTAGCTATTTAAGCCCCGCCTCTACCTTGTTTGCCCTTCAGCCTCTGCACGAAGCCGCGGGTCCACTTCTTGGGTGCCATGTTGAGAGGGATGCCGGAGAGCTCACTGTTGATGTAAAGGGCACACTGGAGCTGCAGGAAGTCCCAGTCCTCCATTATCATCTGCGTTTTCGCCCCCGACATCCGGTGCTGGGTGAGAACAGGGGGGGGGGGGGGAGAGTAATATGGAACAAATGTATTTTCCACTCCTTACCAACACTTGGAGGAACTAGGGTTAGTGTAATAGTAGTGTAATAGTGTAATACAGTGCAATACTACAGTAGTGTAATACAGTGTAATACTACAGAGGTTGTAATAGTGTAATACAGTGTAATACTACAGTAGTGTAATAGTGTAATACTACAGTAGTGTAATAGTGTAATACAGTGTAATACTCTGTTAGAGCCACTCTGCCAGTTCACATCCCCGGTTGACCCATCAATACTACCTTGACGTTAGCCAGCCATACTCCCTGTAGTTCTTACACTCCCTTAGCTTCTCTTCTTGTATAGTTTGGACGTTTCCATCACTTGGTATGTATATATGCACTACAGGCTAAAGACACTCAATTACTTTTTTCACAACTCCACACATTTCATGTTTTAAAATACATTTCAAAATAATAAAGTATTGAATACTGAATACTGTCACACTTTCAAATTGACAGGCACCAAACACTCAGTTCTTTCTTTCCTAAGACTAACGTGCAATACACTTGGTTCTTCACTGGGATTAACAAACTTAATAAAGCAACTATCTATTGGCTTTCCCCAGGTCACCAAGCAAGGAACCAGGTCAAAGTTCTCTTTAAGTTGTCCTTTTTGCTCACCTTTTTAATGACATCATTGAGGAAGATGATTTCAGTTAGCTTCATTGTGAGGTCATCCTCATTGGTGCCCGATTTGAGGTCGCTGACGACGGAGGGGCGGATGCAGAGGGGTGGGACAAGGAGGCGTGTCAGAATGAGGTCAGCAGGTTTCCCCGCCTCAGAGTTCATCAGCAACAGAGGAATGTCCTCACTTGGAATCCTCCGAAAGAGATTCAGAACCACCAAAGGGTTGAGGTTCTCCTAAAGAATAAGATAAAAGGAAGGGAGAAGGGATCGAATGAGGGAAAGAGAGGGGTGAGAAAGGGAGAGAGAGAGAGAAAAGAAAAAAATAGGTGTGGAGATTATGTTACAGACTTAGCACAAATTTCATTAAAAGCCCAAAGAAAAGAACTGGCTTTGATACTCGGTTAAATTCAGGCCGAGGTAAGGTAAACCCAGTCTCAGGTAAGGTAAACCCAGGTGAGCTCAGAAAGCTACTCACCTGTGCCCTGCTCAGCAGAGGCTCCATCTCTTTGTTGTGTTCAATGGCAAGATCAAAGGACTGCAGGAAGTCTGAGACAATGGGATCAACCACCTTCTTAGTGGTCTTGTATTTCTCATGTATGATCTTCAGTAGGCCACACTTCTTCACTTGACCTGCCCACAGGATGGAAGGTGTAGTTTTGTTAAGCTCTGTTCATTAAAATGGCCTCAGCGAGAAAGATAACGAGCTAGTTCGGATAAATCTAAAAATTTAATGACATTTGCACTCGACTTGACCAGGTGACGTGTGAATGAACTGGAAGTACTTGTACCATTGAAGGTGCCACAGTGTAAACAGACGTTTCTCTTCCTGCACTTGTCAGAAATTTTCTTCTTGAGGCCTCTTTTCTGGAGGTAAGGCAGGCCAGGTCGACGCAGGTAGTCCAGGAATTGCTGCCGCTCCTCCTTACTCAGCATGATATGAGAGCACGTCTTACAGATCATCTACAACACACAGAAACAAGAGCACCTCACACAGATTATCTAAAACACAGATACGAGAGTAAGCCTTACTCTATAACACACAGATGATAGGACAGCTTGTCATACAGATCAATATACACACACACAATAGAAAACAGCAGTTAGTTAATACATCTATAGGCATGGCATGTTTTAAAACACTTGCCTGTAGAA
>JAOYMR010000011.1:17072322-17082407 GCA_025802075.1 Tenebrosternarchus preto
TTGTTATGGAACAGATGCTTTAATTTAACTGATATTTTAATATTATTCCAAAATGTTGTCCAGGACATAAATAAATATATAAAAATGAAAATTGGCCGAATTAAAGAAGTTAAAGTCTCTAAAGTCTCTTTAAGCAGAATAAAAATCCTAACTGTCCAAAGATATCAATTAAAGTGAGTTAAAGTCTGCAAGAGGGCCTTATGAGTTAAGAAAATGAAGATGAAAAAGAGGAAATAATGATTAATTTCTGCTTACAGAAAAGAGGTCCAAACCACATTCGCTTATCCATCACAAAAATAACACCCAAACTGAAGCCTCATTGCACTGATAAACACTGCAAGAGTTATACAGCAAAAAAAAAAGTCACATTCATATTCACTATATTATCATAGTAAAATGTGAGAATTTCAAAGATGCTGCAATGTGAGAACATTTAGCTAAACAATAACTGTATTTGTGTTCTCCACTGAACCTCTACTTGTTCATTTCAGGGCAGGTAATGTTTCAGTATATTCTTCTTTTTAGGGGCTAAAATATTAATATTCGGCACTAAAAAGCATTCAGAGCACAGAAGTGTATTAAATATATAAATCTGCACCTGATGTGAGTGTGTGCAGTACTGAGTTTAGTAAGTACTGTGTTAAACTCACCTGTATGTGAGAGAGAATGTCCTGCATGCAGGCCAGCACAGAGCGGCTGCTCAGTGAGCGTCTCGCCTGTTCTTTCTCCACAGCTTTCTTTCTCTGTTCAGCCATCTCTAAACGTTGGTGTTCACTGAGCTACACACACACACACACACAGGGACACACACACATGCACACGTGCACGCAATACACACACACACAGGGTACACCACGGAATCAGTCAAGTATTCACAGTATTCTAGGTAAGTATTCTAGGTAAGAAGGATTAGCTTCTAATAGTGTATGCAATACACTACATTACATACATGGCTATGTATTCTGAATTACTTTATTCTGTAACAAAACAAACAAACAAAAATTCAGACACAAAGATATACAAGAGGCAAAAAGAAAATTCTCACAATTTCTCATTAGGCATGTTAAATATTTTGTAATTAATAAAGTGGTCTGAATCTGAAATGTAGTATGAGAGTCAATATTAACCACTGATTAATTTGGTATTCCTAAAAATATATTTTATGCTACATTTTCTTATGAAGTTTTTACATTTTTTTTTAAAGATTAAAATAATCAGGTATTACTTACAGCTGACTTTATTAACTAATTATTAGCTAATAATCACTTAAGAATTAAAGAGATTGTGTTTTTGCTCTATAGCAGTACCACATAATTAACGTGTAACAGATTAAGTCAAGTTTCACTTGCGAAGCCACTCTATTTCTATATTTCTATATTTCCGGTAAATTCAACCGCCAAATTCAGGAATAATCGTTACCTTTGGTAGTAGCACGTGCTTCCTGTGAAACTGGATGGTGGATAGCGCCGCCTTGTGGTTAGCGTGTGAGATGCACCTAGTCTCCGCGCGCAATCCATCCAGCCTCCTTGAGCAGAACTCTTCGTAGTTCTCCATCACCTTTGTTACAGAGGAAGACGGTTACAAAAAAGTGTGAATAATGTGAGAATATCATATGCTGTTAACTTAAACTCTCCCAATTGTTTAACCACAGCGTAACTGTCAAATTCCTGTTATTTAGTTATTTTTAGAAATATTTTTAGATAATAGATTTTTTTTTTTAGATTTTTTAGACAAAGATAATCTAGCTATATGATAATCTAGCTATAAAATAATCAAAGATAAGTCAAGTTATCTGACGTTAACCAACTGGTTAGCTAACCTACATACCTCATATTTCCACTGAGTAGTTTAGCGAGTGACTACACATTGAAATCAGTAGCTACCATTAATTTCCGTCTGGTATGTAGCGTATCTACTAAGAATCAGATCCTAGTCATACTAGATAATATGTCAAACAAAATACATCTGTACTAGAAATTTGTTCGATATCGTTGGATACCTGTAGATAGTCAGGAAGCTAGGACAGGTAAAATAGCTACTTCTCTCCCACTTCAAGAAAGTACCAGCGTAACACAGCTAGCTTCCTAGCAACCAACCAAACTCCACCCTCGAGACTTACTTTCATAGATTCAAACCTGCGCGGAAATTATGCAGACTTCATGGGAGAACACCTGCTGAACAGGGTGTGATCTATTCTCGTGTCCTTTACTGAAATCCAGTGCAAAATACCACTTTCCGGCAAACGGCAAATAGCAAAACTAAAATATTTACAGCGTCTACAAAATAAACTGTAGGAAGCTTTAGAAACACAGAAAATACAAAGATAAAACGATTTATTAAGACAAAGCGAACACAATATAAATCTATAAACTCTGGTGCACTTTTTTGATAGACTGCAAAATGTATATATTTTTAGTCTGTTGAACATTAGCTATGTCGTATCATTGTCATTGTTGCTATGTGGGATGTTTGTATTTTGCAGGTGTTATTCCACAATAAAAATCTATTTAAATAAGATTTATTGTTTCAATCCTTTTCTGGTGTAAACACAGTCTAACATTAGATTTATGATACATTTTCACTCATGTGCATTTGCCTTTGTATGTCATAATTTATTACAATTAATTAAAGTTCTTAGATGGCACAGAGCAACACAGCTGTAACTTTATTTTCCTTTCCAAAAACCATTTTAATAATAGGCATGTTTCTGCATGGAGCTGGTAGCACTGAGCATGCATTAACAGCCCCATGCCAGTGGGGCTGATATGGCCTTAGTCACTGAGTTGGCAAGTATAGATCTTTGAGGATATTTGACTTATCCTGTGAATAAGCATAATTCAATCATAATTCAATCATAATTCAATCTCACATACAAGGCAAACTGATTAAGAGAAATTCTGATCAACTTTAAAAATATTTTGTTAATTTTTATTATTATTTATTGAAATGCTAATCATTGGAAAAAGTAAATATTTCAAAACTGTACAAAGTGCAGAGATGATAATATAGAACAACAACAAGAGGTGGAAGTATAGAATGAAAACAAATTTAAAGATCCTTGCAGCACCTGAATACTATTTACTATGTGTACAAAGTATTATGATGCTAGAGTTGGGACACACATCATCACATGGATCCACAATATGAGGTAAATGTGGATTTTTTTTTTTCATGGATGTAATTATCTGGGTTGTCCCTCTCAGAAGTGGAGGGGAATTCTACTGATCTACTGATACAAGCTCAAACCCAGACTATTAGAGAGGATGAACTCAGACCCATCCCATGAGAGAGCTGGGACTCCACTAAATCATAGGACAGAAAAACCATGTCTGAGTGGTTCCTGTACCATGCAAATAACTTTTAAGCAGGTAAAGACTATAAAAAAAAGTTTTACTTGATTCTCAAATCTCAGCATCGCTGTTTTAGTACTGGTGATGGGGGAAGAAGATAATTAGCTCGAGGAAAAACTCTCAACCCAACATTGGCATAAATGCCAGATAAGCCATGTTACCAATTAAAAGTAAAATCAACTGATCAGTTGATCATTTCAGGAACTATTGGCACTAGTCAAGATTGCCTTTAGTGTTTCATTAGTAGATGCTGCTCTTCCTGGAAAAATATTTTCACCACAATTTGCAGTTTAGCTCCTTATAATTTCATGGGAACTCTTAGTGTGTATAAGGCTTTGCTTGGACTACTTCTAAAGTTCTGCATCATTACAAGAACATTGTTCAATTTGTTAATATTAGAAAACTAAATGTAATGGACTTTCTTACCCTGTGACTGCTTGGCTTTGCTGATAGTAATAGTTTTGAGTTCATACTCCTAGTCAGCATGACCACTTTGGTGATCAGTCACAGAACCTGACCTCACATATTCTTGTGCTTGATTTTTTCCAGTGGGTCCTGTAGGGGGCACTCTAGTGCTCTGTGATCTCTTAAGCGGACCAAAGACATGAGACAAAAGTGGTCTCCTAGGACGAGGAGTGTCCACTACAGTAAAAAACACATCGCTTTTTCCAGTCTTTTTTCTATGTGCTTTGCTTTCTGGGCGTCCATTTTTTTCCACATAGAAGATTTCATCAGAGCAGGCCATGGGACTGTCTGTGACAGGGGGAATTTGTGTTTTTTCTGTTAGTAGCCAGTTGGGGAGTGTGGGTGCTGCCGTTGTAGGTCTGAGGGAATCTGTACGAGAACAGCTCTCTAGATGGATGTCCAGAATAGGGGAAGCAGCTCTGGATGGTTCTGGAACCTCACCAGATTGCTGAGTCACATGGAGTTGCTTGAATTTGTTCAGCAAGTGATTCTGTTGAAATACATCAGCTGTATCCTGGACCTCAAAGTCACCATGCTTATCTAAAAAGAATAAAACGCAAATGCAAACACACATCACATTCTTTGAGAAATTAGGGTCAACTCACATTATAATGTTATTAAATAAAGTTAATCCAAACCATATCCCCAATCCAAAACCTTATAATGCCTTGTTAACACCTGGAATTAACATGCGTCTTTAGTGATCCGATCACAAGGGAGCAAAAATGAAGCTAATATTCGTGGTTACTTGTGGCTTTTGAGGGCACATCAGGACTCATTACTGTTCACACTACTGTCCACAGAAGCAATGTGACCAGATGTGCCCCAGATGCCCTCTGAAAGTGGTTTGGGTAATCAGTTTACAAAGCATTTTTTCTGTTCACACTTGTACTTAGTGCTGGCTACTTATGGTTCCATCACCCCGGACGCCTGTTAATGGCAGGTGTTAACAGGGCCTTAGACATTGCAGTCTGACCAGGTACAGATGTGATGTGGTGTCTCCAGGAGATCTGTTGAGGCTTGGTGCAATGAAGAGAAGTAGATCTACCTGCAGAATAGAAAGAGAGAGACAGTATTCCAGAGTAAGCACTATTTCAATGCCTTGTAGTGGCTTTCTCTACCTGGAAGTCAAACTTACAAGAACGTCTTTTCAGTATTTCAAAGCCTTCGTCCTCAAAGGGAGACACCATACTGTTGAACTGCTGGATGTCATCCTTAGAGACAAGCATTCTGGGGGAAAAAAACTTGTAGTCCTGCTTTACAAAATTTTTTCAAATGCCATTTTTGGCATTGTTATGTTTAGAGATAAACTAAACATCTTTAGGAGTTGTTTTTTCACGTTTAAAGGAAGCCAAAGTTGCTGCATGCCACTGGAAAATACGAATTTTCCCACCTGATCTCTCTCAGGAGCAGAAGTTTCTCTGGTCTGTCTAAGATGGCCAACAGGGGGGGAACCAGAGTCTTCATATCCTGCTCCACTTTGTACTGCAGACACAAAGAGAACAAAGTGCATATACCACATACATTTTACAAAACAGCACACTTTATTGTGAGAGAATAAAGACATGGGGACACACCCTGACTAGTCAGTGAGTGATGTCAGATTTCACCGTGTTTGTTACCTGTCTACAGATCTCCATGACAACAGCCACATCTTCTGCCTCCAGTAGTTTGATTGCCATTTGCTCTACATGGGTAAGCACATCCAGATCAGAAAGGTCCTGACTTACAGCACCTGCAAATACAGTAAGATAAATGGACTGAATACAGTACTCCTGAGAACGATGTACAGGCTCTGCATATCAGTTAAGAACTGAACAAATAGGATCCACCCCTTACCATGTGTAAACTCAAAATACCTGCAGCTCACACCTGCAACTACTTTGCCGTGATCTTCATGACACCATATGCATCTATTACTGTAATATTCAATGTGAAATATTACAGGAAAATATGCCCACCTAACTAAAGAATAGATTAATTCCCTGTCTGGACGACATGGAATTCATTTCCACTGTGGTGAGGAGATATTAAGAATTCATAACGACCTGTACTCTGTTCTCAGACTGAAGAATATTACAATTGGTAAACACTCTCATGGGTTCAGTGAAATCCCATCCATACCTCTGTGGGCCTAAAGGGATAATCTCACTTTGTTGTGACACCATTATCAAAAACATAAAACATAAATATTTATTCTTGTGGTTTAATAAAAATACCTAGCCTTGAAGATCATGGAAATGACCATTAGGGTCTAGTTTTTATTTTCCTCATCAAACATAAAGCACCTATAAAACACATTTGACATTTTTACATTTTTTAAAATATCAGTGGAGCAAGGGTTTGTTCAACACTAAAAGGTACCACTATGTGAACTGGCTTCAGTATAAGGTATTACCAGTACCAGGCCCAGATGTGGTTGGGATTCTGGATGGTGATCTGGAGGAGTGTCTTGTCCAGGTCAGGCCATAGAGCGTTTTAGAGCAACGCAGAGAGTTCCACTCTCCCTCTCTCCGCACTGTCCGCTTCCTCTTTTGTGCGCTTAGTTCTTTTTCTAGAGAAGAGAGAATGATGAAATCAGAGATGGCTCACTGGAAGGACCACACACCCACTTCATTTTCACTTTTATTTCAAAGATATTAAATCACTGTCAAGGCAAGTGTCATAGAATAATCCCTTTCATAATGTAATCAAAAATTGAGTTCTGCTACCAAAGTCCAGATTAAGTGCACTCTCACCATGCATATAAGGAAGGTCATATAGTCAATGTTTTCACACATCATGTCTTGTACCCCCCCATGCCCTCCTTATAGCCCTGACCTGATGCAGTGATGTGACTCTGGGTCCTGCATATGGATGGACTAGACCTGCTAAGGGCCTTCTGAATGGAGGTTATCCTTCTCTCTGTGTGCTCCTCTCCTCTTCTCCCCTTCTCTCCTTCCTTATCACGGATAGCTGAGTCATGGAGCAGCTCTGTTGGTCCACAGTTTAAGTTTGTGTTCAGCTGCTCTGTGTGGCTAGCACTCTCGGTGGAGTCTGTGGCGAGCTGGACCTCCGCGAAACCGGAGACGTCGGCCAGCTGGGCACCAAAGGGCAAGCAGATGGGTAGTGTGGCCTGGGAGGCGCCACTGACAGAGCTTAGAGGGGTTCCAGATGACAGAGAGGAGCTGCAGGAGGAGTCTGAACCCCATGAAGATGAATGGTACGTTCCACTGCTCACTAAAAGACAAAATGATGTTCAACAGCTGTTGAAATGATGTTCTATTCTTTCACTGTGTAATGTAATATCTTTCACTGTGTGTGTGTGTGTGTGTGTGTGTGCATACCAAAGGATGTACAGTAGCAGAACATGAAGAAAAAAGTGTTATCAACAAATTATCATCCCAATTACTATAAGCAAAAAAGGGCTTTCCTTACACTTGTCCTCCCAGCTGTACTTGGCCACAATCTCTTGATAGGCAGGATATCTTCCTGTCTCCTTTCAAAGATTCAAGAATATTGTTTAACATTCTGACTTGGAGGAAGATGTTTTTGGTATAGTATGTCTTTATACAAATAGAATATAATGCATTTAATTCCAAATACAGTTGTGCTATGTCAGGTCACATGTCTGTTTTTAATATTAGGCCATCTTGTCAAAATCAACCTTTGAATGCAGCTAAGAATTATAATGGAAATTTTGTCATAGGGTCTCTTGCATTAGGAAAAAATGTGGGCAAACTTGTTCTTTAATTTGTAGTTATGACAAATCTGTGTACCAACAAACCAACAGGTTCTATTTCAACAAATCTAGACAATAATTTCTTCATGAATATAGAGAGATACAGTCCTTGCTGTATATGGACCAATCACCAACCAGCTCCTGCTGTTTCACTTTAGGGCGAATTCTCATATATGTAAATACATACCTACACCCTAAAGCTTAAATGTGGTTGTTTACTCTATGGCTTCTACTAATGCAGTTTGATCTCACATAACTAACCTGAGAAGAGCAGAGTAGATGAAACGTGAAACGTGAGTTAGTCTGAAGAATCAGCATCTAATCCTTCAACATTGTAAATAATGCATGGAGTGCCTGGCTCCTTCTCACTCACACACACACACACACACACACACACACACACACACACACACACATGTACTGCACTCATAGAACAGTTGCTACATACCTTACAGTCATTGTCTGGGCGTAAGGAAGGTGTGCAGTGGTGAATGTATGCATTTAGTTGTGTGTGTGTGCTCTTTGAAGAGATTAAATCCAACCAGTGCTCTCAAAAGAAGAGACGCCACATCGGAGGCCAATTAATATCACAGCACCATCATAAACATACAAGCACAAATCCAGAGACAGGAGAGTATAACTGTCCCTACTCTGTGAAGGATGACCTGTTCCACTTTGAGAGATGCTAGCCATCCTATGTAACCTATGGATATGGGTGTGTATGAAAGTGTGTGTATGGATGCGTCTGAGTGCATGTGTATGGGTGTGTGTGTATGGATGTGCCTGTATGTGTGTTCTCACCTTGATAATCAGAGTAATGTGCGATTGACTTTTCAGGACTTCCACTGCTCTGCTGTGAGTGACATCCTCAAAGTTCACCTCATTAGCCGACAGGATCTGATCACCCATCTTAATGCCACTCTGTTCTGCCAGTCCTCCTGGATCCACCCTGCCAGACAGACATACCAACAAACCAACACATAAACACAAAAATAAACATGTCAGCTCTCAGCTAGTCACAGGAACAAGAAAATATAATACTGGTTATACTTCAAAACATTTATGGTAACCCATTGGTCTCAAATATTGTGGGTGCTGTGGCTATCAGTAAGCAAGGTTTGTCCTGTAAACAGCACTATGACCAAACTTCACCCTCTATCTAAAAATATTTCTGGAAAACCTATGGAAAAACAGCCAATAGCATTAGCACAGTGATCTCCTAGAAGGCCTGCATGCTCCTAGAGCCCCACCCACTTTGAGACGTAGATGCCGAGGCCATACTCTGTGCCCCCACGGATGTTGAGCCCCAGGAAGGGCTGGGAGAGAGACGTCTGCAGCTGAATCTTCCGACACAGAGCTGAGTCTGAGCAGCTGTCAGAATGAGAGATGCCCCCTTCTTCCACCACCAGCCTCCGGTGGATCAGATCTACCCTACACACACACACACAAAGTATTTCTGTGAGCTCATGGTCTATCCAAGCTCTTTTGAAATCTACATTTTCTAGGTCAGTGCTTAGTCCATGTTTGCTGTGCCCCAGGTACCAGGTACTCAGATGGCTTGGGGAAAAACGTGGACCACATGTGGCTCCTTGGAAACTGGCCTGGGTAATATCTAAGACATACTATAGTACATACCTGTATAAAATTGACTGTTGTGAATAAATCTAATAATAAGAGTATGATACTCGCCAGGTGGTCTTCTCATTGGTGAATCGCACCTCGGGGACCCGCCCCACTCTCTGGAGCACCAATCGAAGTCGGCAGTGACCTGTCAGTACCTTTACAGCACTGCTTATGCTGATATTCTCCAGGCTAACACCGTTCACCTCCAGCAGTTTATCACCCATGCGCAGGCCAGCCTGCTCTACACACACACACACACACACACACACACACAGATACATAAACATACACAAAGACAAAAACACAGACAAAAACTACCGATTCCCATACGTTTGCTTTTATAAAATACACCACTGAGGGAAACAGAAACACACACACACACACACACACACACACACACACACACACACCTGCAGGACTGTCTGGCTCCACTTTGCTGATGAAAATATTAAGGCTGTGCTCTACTCCTCCTCGTACACTGAAGCCCAAACGGCCATCATGTGTTTGATCCACTGTTATTTTTACTTTCTCCCCATCACCTGCAGTACATACACACACAGAACCACACACAACCTCAATCATGTCTGATCTACTGAACTGAACTGATCTACTGGGAGAGGGGAGTTACTCTCCCTCTCTCCCTGTCTATATCACCTTCAACACAGACACATACACGCACACACACACACACACACACACACACACACACACACACACACACACACATATTCACCAGTCACTCTGTCTAAATCTCTTTGCTAGAAAACAAACATATATACATGCATACATAATCTATAATAAAGACTGGATAGTTGGCACAAGAATAAACTGTTTGTGAAAATATACTGTTTGTATATTCAGGCTACAAGTTAGCTGCATAGGAAAGGCTTGGTACCATAAGACTATCTTCTGGTAGTATTCCAGCT
>JAOYMR010000011.1:17082917-17095417 GCA_025802075.1 Tenebrosternarchus preto
CCCTAAGCACTCTGTAAGTCGCTCTGGATAAGAGCGTCTGCCAAATGCCAGAAATGTAATGTAAATGTATGAAAATTAAGCCCCCAGAAATGGCCATAAGTGTCTCTACACTGTTACACTGTGATATTGTTTCTTTTAGGGAGGATGACTTTTTAAAGGATGTGACAAAATGATCCACTGATTAAACCTAACAGTAGGTAAAATATTCCATAATATCTACTATTGTGGGAATACACAGTCAATAAAAAATTAAAGTTGGATTTGGACACATTCAAAACACTGTTACTCTGTCATTACACATAAATGATCTTCTGCAACACACACACACACCCACAACCTCAAATGTCTTCCTGTCAGTCATCTTACACAATGTGATCCTATAGACTTCCTTATGGGGCCAATGGTTTCAATAAACAATTGCTTCTAATCTAAACAAGTTTTGTTGCTGTCTATAAAAAGGCACACCCACATGCACACACAAACACCTCATACCTTTTGTTGTGGAGTTCCCAAGCACTGGCAATTCAACTCGAGAGAGAGATCCATTTCTGTGGTGATCCCATGATCCAGATCGTTGTGGAGACTCCATGCTGTCTGTACGTGTAAGGGTCACTCGAGTGTTCTGTAGTATTTCCTTCACATTTTCTTTACTACACAGTCTCCAGTGTCTGTAAGAGACTAACCAGTCCACTCTCCCTTGTCTTATAGACAGTTCACCTGGCCATGGAAATGATGCAGAAGAAGAAGACAATGCATTCTCCCTAGAAACACAAAATGATTCTTTCATTTCAAATTGTACTGAGTAAAATGGCTCTCCCAGGTAACCAAATATCAGCAAACACATTAAATATATGGGTTATATGAAGCTGACAGTCAAAAACAAAATGAAAAATATTGCACATTTCCACCTTATGTCTAAGATGATTTGTAAAGGGTAGCTCGCACCTCAACCAGCAACTACCAGAAGGAGGCAATGAGACAGGAATCAGGGAGGGCTCCTTAGTCTGATCATCTTCAGGTGGTCCTCCTCCATATAAACTCACTCTTTGTGAAGTCTTCGTGTGTGCAACACTTTAACTTGCTGGTAGATGGTATTGTTGATTTCTGGTTCTCCAGTGTCTGTTTTCCTTTTTGTTCTCTGAGGGACAGTCTTCCCTCTTGTTTGAAAGTTAAGCTTTCCAGAGGAAGTTACTCCCAGCCCTTTTCCAGCCCTGTGTCCCCCCCAGTCAGCGGCCACACCTTCCAGGTGACCCAGTGGTTACAGTCAAGGACTCCGGTCTAGTGCAGATTCCTGGACCTTGTGGACAAAGCGAGTCTCTGCTTTAGTTCAGAACCATTATTTCCAGTATGCCTGAGTGGCAGATGGCTCACCTGTAAACCCATCCCGTCTGGTTAGGTAAGCCACCTGCCTCCTTACGTTTACCCCAGCCATAACCCTATCTCCTCCCTGCTATCAGTTATCCTCTGTAGCAGCACAGTGGTGTGAGCCTCGCTCTCCTGTTTCCCCTCCTTCTCTCATTCAGCTTCCCATTTGGTAGTTTTCCCCCCCCCTTTTCTTTTGCTCCCTCTCATCAGATGTGGGTCCCACTTGTAGGGGTGTCCTCCTAGTGCATCGACCTAGGGGTGCTGTCCAAACGCAGGGGTTTACCCATCCACCCCCTTACATGATTAACCATTTGTTAAACAGCAGGATTTTTTATGCTGTCAGATGTAACACAATCCCATGCCACAAAAGTTAAGATTAACAATATAACTTGGCTATAGGTGTAGATATAAATAGCAATATAATTAATAATAATAATAATATACAGGTGCTGGTCATAAAATCAGTATTCAGTATTCCATTCAAAAAGTTAAACTTGTATATTATATTCATTCATTACACACAGACTGATATATTTCAAATGTTTATTTCTTTTCATTTTGATGATTATAACTTCTAATTTCATGACCAGCACCTGTACATTCTTTCTTTTTTTCTGCTGGATGTGCAAACGACTCCTGAATTCATTAAGACACCAATGTCTGGCTCGTAGCTGAGTATCACCTCGTTGTGTCTGCGTCTGTATTTTAGTCCACACTAAATGGGTTTCACTAAAGGTCTGATCCTGGCTATGTCCCTGGGTCTAATTATCAGTGTAGATCAGTGTTTCTAATGCTCAAGTCATAAAGCAGTTTAGTACTTTACCTGTATCACCTTGCTTAATTCAGATCATGAAACATATGAACAGATATGAACACAGTCAGGTTTATTAGATCAGGAATAACACTCAAATGTGGTGAACAATGTTACAACACTAGGACAGGATAAAAAAAAACTACTTCACTTCTCAGATTAAATCATCTCTGTGATATGATCAGTACTCTATAATGTGAATATATATCTTATTAAACTAGAAATTGATGTTATTGTGTTTTTTCATTGGCAGGAGATTAGTAAAAGCCCTTTTGACATGAGCTTTAATTTAATTTACCAGTAGCTGTTACACGCACTCATGTGCTGCTGCTCGGTGCAGTGTTAGTTTGAGAGAGTGAGGCATCGAGACTGCAATGCTCCTATAGAGTTTAAAGTCAGTCTGTCATTAATACACCCTCAAATCACATCACATCATTACAGACACATGAACACACGTGTCTTTATCTTACAGTGCATATACAGCATGCAAGTGAAGACGACAGTTGAAAAAATATAATAACACTGGAAATTCAAATCGGTTTCTGCTAGTGCAGGAAAATAATGAAAGCGTGATTCCGGTATAAACATGGCTTCCTACTTCTTAGAAACATGCATTAGCTAAGAGGAAGGATGAGAGAAGCATGTCTCATGTCTCATGTCTACTCTGTTTCCTGCTAGGCCAGTAGCAGCATTTTGGATGTCTGGCTAGTTCTTTTTGAGTCTTTCATTCACGACACTGAACTCTCCAAAGAATTGATCAGGATTCAGTTCTAATAGCTTTATTCAGCTCTCTGGATTCTTCTCACAGCCTCTAGAACTGATCTGAGATCTGCTCTATCCCCAAACTCCTTCTCTTGGTGTTCCATTAGAATACCCTAAAAATACAAAGAAATAAAGAAATGTGCTATTAATATACATTAGCAATGAAAACAGCACTACTAACAATTATTAAAATTGTTTATTATGACTGACTGATGGAATATTTCATATGTGCAGTAGACTTGTTTTAGTGTGGGGAAAAAAACAAAAAAGAAACTTGTGGGACCCACCTGATTACCTGCTCCAATCACGTAAAGGCCTCCAAGTATAAACCCCTCCCCTATGTTGTTGCCCAGGTAACCTTTCTTCCATGCTCGTAGGATGTTCAGCCACACCCCTATGCGAGTGAAGCCTAGACTCTTCATCTTCCTCTGTCTGGCTCCATAGAAATATTGCTGCAGCCAAACAGTGTTATCAAAACAAATATCAGAGATTTTTGATTTTCCTTCAGAAAATCATAGGCCTTGTTCCAGTGGCCTATGAACATATGAACATGTTCCAGTATGTTTTGACTGTATAGGATATAGTGTGGAGCAGCCACATCCTCAGCTACTCTACACACAAGCAGAGCTAATGGACTACTCTCCATTAGGATAGCGGTACAGCTCTACAAACTGTACAGCAACATTAGAATCTGTTACCTTTTCATCCAGGAAGATTTCTCCACTGAAGTAGGGTCTGAAAGTGTCTATCTCCATCCCAATGTTCTCCTTTACGACAGCATATAGAGGAACACCAAACCCATCCAGCTGAGGTTTCAGAGAGGACAGCTCAGAGGCTTCCTTTTACACACACACACACACACACACACACACACACACACAGTAAACTGTCCAGCCAGAACTTTTTCAGAATTTTGTCCAAATATTTCCTTAAACTTGGGACACAATTTTATTTTGTTCTCACAGTATAAAATATTCACAGGTACACACACATACACACACACACACATACACACACACACCCAGCATCCAGTGCACCCATCCCTTACACACACACAGTCACATGCAGCATGGCACACATACATGCACATATTTACACACCTCTCTGCACAAAGATCATCCAGGTCGTCTGACAGCCATGATCACTGCTCCATTCTTTTCCCACAAAGTGTGGGCTTTAAAACATCTCTCCTCTTTTCCAGCAGCATTTAAGATACACAAAACAAACATGGACACTGATAAGAAAAAGGCCTTTTTTATGTGGAGATCTGACACGGGCGTGATGAGAAAGTTCATTAAACACCAGTGGAGGTTTAGTGTGTAGCAGCACAGCCTCACCCCCAGTGGTGGTTCTAAGATCAGCATTTGCCAACATGTCCAGAGGTGCCTGAGGAGCTTTAGTCAGGAACAGATCAGTGTTGACCAGCAGCACACCGACCACAGTCACACACACAGCCAGAGACCACACACTCAACCCAAACATGCCTCCCACATCCAGGAACAACACTAGCAAGGAAGAAGGAGAATACTGAAATAAATATCAAATCAGCAAACCATTTTCTTACACATACACACATATATTCTTAAGAGCAAAAGAAAAAAGAAATTCCTCATGAGGAAAGTTTTACACCTCCATTTTAAGAGAAATGCAAACTGAAATAGGCCGGTTGTTGTCTTCTGTCTGAAAGATGGGAATAAAAGCAAAACCCATTCACACATTTGTTGTAATTAGTGCTTCCTTGTTTGACTTAATCTACATCACTTAACAGCATTATCAAATTTTAAGAAATGTCTTTTAGTGACTGGACTGCAGGTACAGTCCATGTATGTGACTAAGATTTCAGATTTCAGTCTGCTTTAAATCTGCAGAAGCATCTTATAGCCATTGTTTAAAGAAACCACTAGTGTTTACAGTTTTCCCCATGACAGTGATCATTCATGATGGACTGTAATCGGTATACACCATCACAACTGAACAAGCAGATTTCCTTGTGACATTGTTTCAGCGCTAGATTCACAAACAAAATCGAGTGAATGTTTTTTTTTTTGTTTTTAATTTGTACATTTGGTTCAAAGCATTTTAAAATATTACTGAACAAATGTTTGAAGGTGAATGGATACTCACTCTCAGCTGAAGAAGTCTGTCAGAACAGATAAATACTTATCCAGTGTCTTATTTCACCATGGTTACACCAGTGAGCGCTTTTGCCACTTTACTTCCCTCTTCTCCTTTTACATAAAACTTTGCCAGTAAATTTGCATTAGTAAGGCATTAACCAACCAGAAGTCACCTCATTGGCTGAGGTTGTTACCGTTGTGTGGTGCATCTAAATCCCTTCCCCAACAAAAGTGAGTCAACCTGACAAACACACATTCATACACATGCTCTATAACACACATACATACACAAGTACACATACACGTGTGTGTGTGTGCACTCACACACTCAGAGCTATTTTAGAAAACAGCAATACATTCCAGTTTTCCTTAACTGACTAGTCTGAATTCCTGCTGTCAAAAGAACACACTACATGTGAAATGAAGCACAACTCTCATATGTATGCATGATTTAACACATTTGTCAGATAAGATTATTTTACCCACCTGATTCAAATAAGCATTTAATTATCAAGCCCTTTGTTAGCGGAATGTTAAATTAGAGAAACTACTAAACTGTGCAGTGACATTGCCTTGTATCACTAGAGACCATCGCCATTATAGCTTTCTGTACAGTGGCTCATTAGTGGAACAGTAGTAAGTGGCCAGGCCTTAACAGAGCGCTTGTGCATGTCTGTCTCATTTGGACAGGCGGAGCTTAATACCCTGCAGAGTGCTGGAGCATATCTGTCTCATTTGGAGAGGTGGAGCATGACTGCCTTATTTGGAGGGGCGGAGCTTAATGTCCTGCTGAGTGCTGGAGCGTATCTGTGTCATTTGGAGAGGCGGAGCTTAGCATCCTGCTGACTGCTTTAGTGGTTGGGGGAACGGGGGAAGGTCTCCCCATGAGAACACCAAGGCTGTAATACACAGGGTCCTCAGGTGAATAAACGTAAAACCTGCTGAAACCCAAACACAATGATGCCATGATGCCACAAACCCAACACCCCCTTTAGCCAATTCAGACCATGACTTTTGACTTGCCTACACATACACGTGCACACAGTCATTTTACCTTTCCAGTTGAAAGAGTGTAATACAGTTTTTCCCCAAATGTTTAAACACGTTTGTATTTCTTAAACTTCTTAAACATCTCCATGTAGAAAAGAAATTCCTCTGTTGGATTGAGAAATGGTGAATATGGTGGAGAAGGTGTAGCACAAGTTTGGATTGTTAGTAAACCAGTCATGGACCATAGTGGCCTGGTGGAAACTTGGGTTTGATGGTCAGTGTTTCTTAGGTGACTACAGTGTTATACATTTTTGGATTTGTGTGCACAGTTTTGTCCACATTTTGTGAGTATACAATGTGGAAAAACAGTAAATGTTTAAATATATACCTATGTTCCACACTTAATGAAAGGTAGCAACTAAACACAAACACCCCCCCTCCCCACACACACACACACACATCAGTCCAAAATTCTGAGCCCCAACTTGCCCAGCACAGCCATGGGTTCACATTTCAGATCAGTGAGTAATGGCTTTGTAAAAGAACGCAAAGCTTCAGTGATCACTCTTCCCACGCTTACCGCAGCATGGGTCACCAGCTCCATAAATTCTTTCTCTCCAAACCCAGACACATGCATACACACAAACAGGAGCACTCCACCAGGAATGTACTACAGACCTCCACCCCCACCCTACTCACCCGCCTGCCACAAACCACCCCCCCACCACGGTCTGTCCCAATCACATGGTTTTAATGGGGTTCAATGCAATAGTGGAACATTCAGCTATAGTTGTAATTTGGGGTCTGTCAAAATTAAGACAACCATGGCTGCCTTTGGTGGAGCATAGGATCTGCTCCTTATCATGTGGTCCAGAGTGGTGCTATTGCACAACCTGGAATTCCTCTCTCATGTGGCATGTGTAAAGCAACTAGCCAATAATCTCTACACAATAAACACACAGAGACTCCATAACTCAATGACACAGTAAGTTCTCTTATCCCAGAATAAATCAAAGAAAGCTGGCTTTGCTTTCTGTAAGACTTTATTTATTTAACTTGAGCAAGTTTCCCATGGTCCTTTATCAACAGTATCCGTGTCAGTGGAGGCAAGAGTACCTCCTAGATACATTCCTGAAACAAACCAAATGAAAGAGAAGAATTGGAAATGTATTACAGGAAGCTGATAAGGAACCAGCTTAACATTTAAGCATACAAATAAAGGGTCATTAACAATTAACACTGGAGTCATCCAGTGTTACATTAGAAAAAGAAAAATGCGGAGACTCGAGTACAGTAAGGAGGCACCCTAACACTGTAAATCTACTTTATTTTGAGCCTGAAAAAAAGCTTGTGAAATTCTTGAAGATTGAAGACTCTCATACCCATAATCACCTACTTTGAAATCAGGTTTTCAAATGCATTAGTCTACCTGCAGTAACACTTATTTCCCATTAGGGAAACTTTAGAGCCCATTGTTTGTCCAAACTAAAAAAAAAATACTGCAAATGGGCTGCAAAATAAATATTTCATGAGTTGTGTAGAGGCTGTACTAAGACAAATAACCAGCATGAGACGTGACCGTGTGTTTGTGAGGACTCGAGGAGGTGGGGGGGGGGGGGTGTCAGTGAGTCTCTCTGTGTGGCATCTGGTCTGGGGGCATCACTCTCTAACACAACCACCTCCAGCCTACTCAGGTCCTGCTCAGTTGGTTTCAAACCAAGTTAACATGGGAAACATCCTGTAATGTTCTGATGTTTGTTTTCTCAGAGGCTGAAACCCCACTGCCTTTCTGCTCTGTTCTTTCTTTCTTGGTGTGTCTTTCTTCTCTCTGTTGCTTTTTGTTTTTTAATTGAGTTGAATGTGTTTGTTGGTTTTTTTTCGGTGAGCCTCTCTCTAGCTGCTAGGGTATCTTAGTTACCTCTGCTCCATTTCTGAGCACTGACAAACACCCCTAACTGCAGGAGAAACGTAGAGAAACAATCCTGAATGAATATACGCTGATGCAGTAAACCAGCTCCACATGATAAAATAATCTCCATCAAACATCGGATCCATTTAAATGAAAGTGTTAAGTAAACTCTTCGGATGAATGTGTAACGTGGACAGGCAGCCAGGCCGTCCTCACCTGCTCCGGCTGGCCTGGCTGTAGCACATTATTCACAGGTGGAGCTGCAGATCCATCAGGCTGTAGCTCTGTATCGTCTGCTGGAGGCTGTAGCCTGTCCGTATCCTGTGATCAGACAGAGGAGGGCGGCAGTGCAGCGACAATGTGATTGAGCGCCCTGTCTCCCTTTCCTCTGCTCCTCCTGTTTAAAGGCTTTGCTTGTTACTATACTGTTCTCCTCAGTGAATGACAGCTCACAGGGAGCGGCAGTGGAGCCAAACTTCTTCAGAACCTGAAACATTATAAATCTTCTTCTCAAACTTATTCTGGACTTCAGTTAATAAGCAATTACTTAGTAGGGCTGTTGACATGTAAAAATCAAAGTTTTCATTTCATTTAAACACTCCAAGATTTTGTGATTCTTTTCTGCCCTTTCAGTCGTCTATGAACCACTTTCCCTTTTTCTTCTCTCTCCATCTCTCTTTCTCACTGCTTTTCTGTTTTGAAATGTTTCTTTACAGTGAACATACAAGGCTTTACACATAGCAGGTGACAAAACCTCTTGCCACTCACACATGGGTCTATAGTGACAGGCCTGGAGCCTACGAGTGGTACAGCCTGCCACTCTGCTCACCTTATTTTCCAAACTGCCTTTAAATAAAAATAAATGGGGCTTAAGCACTTGTCTTCTGATATTCCTATCAGAAGTTTTCAAATTCCTTATTAATCCTTTAATAATAACTTCCACTCTCTTCCAATGAGCCTGACTGTTTTCTCATCACGGTTTGGCAGTTTTCACAATTTAACCTGGAAAAAGATTTGTTGTCTGGCTGAATGAATGGAGCATCAGACTTCACCAGGCCTGGAGAAGGATTCACTAATGCACCATGTCAACGCAGCATGCCTTTTCTTCTGTTCCATGCATGTTTTTCTTTCCCTCTTTTATTAGGAATGGCAGCAACAATATTATATAGGGGCTTCACCTCTTCTAATGGGTGGGACCCAGTGGGTGGGAACTCAGCGTCACCCTCTGTCTGAAGCTCCACCCCTTTATCTTCTTCATCCTGGGTGTGTGGTACTTCAGCCAGCGCTGGTGCAACAGATTCGAGTTTGGCTGCATTTACTTTATGCTGAATGAATTGGTAAAGATGAAAATGGAGAGATTAAATTGTCTGAGAACAATGTATTACTGAACTCCATGAAACAAAAGCCCATGTATCCAGTACAGACTCATTTCACATTTATGTGGGGAATTGTATATTGTTAACACATTCAGACAAGTCGACTTAGTTACGCAATTAATAAAATACGAGTATGAGTGTTAACTGCAAAGATTATTTGCAATAAATGTCAGCTGAAGATCATTTGTTTGACATGATTTGTGGCAACAGGACAATGATCTGCAGTACCTGTGTAATGACGTGGGATTTAGGTGTTCACAGTGCTTTAAAAAATTCACATTAATGTCACATGTAGACATAACAAACAATTTTATATAATCATATATATATATTTATATATAAACAAATGAGATGGGAATGTAGTGATACAGTGATTTTGGCAGTAAAAATGGTGAAATGCTAAACCCACCTCCTCTTCCCCCTCTAGCACCACCTCTAGCACGGGGGTGTTGAGCTTCCTGGGCCGCTCCTGCAGTGGTGGTGGAGTTGGTGGTGGTGTTGTTGACACTGCCTCCTCTGTGGGCTTTTAAAACACACAACACACACTAGTTACTGTTGAAGTGGTGAAAGGTTTACCATCATTGTCAGTAGTCAACAATGTCAGTTTGTTGCTTTACTGCTCCAGCACATCCAGCTGAGCTCATGGATGACTAAATCATCAACTGTGTTCAGCGCTTAGTAGTCCATCTAACAAGCTGAATTAGACAGAAGTAGCCTAGTGAAGGGCAAAACTACAAAGTGCCTGGGGTCCCCTGAAATGAAAGCACTGGAAAGCCCTGCATTCAAATGTAAACAAAGCAGAAAGTCTGGCTCTCTCACCTCTTGAATGGCTCTGATGTGATCATCCTCCTCCTTCAGTAGTTTCTGATGAAGAGCTTCTTCCCTGGCTCTCTCCAGCTCCTCTGCTAGCTGTTTCTCATACACAGCCCTCTGAGCAAAGGCAGAGGACACTATTCTGAGGGGTGAAGTGTGGTACTACACTCACAAGGCACTTCACTAGAACCTCTCCATAAGGTTATTGGCTGAATATGTTTTAATGGTGAGCCATTTTCAACCCAGCAATGACACAGACATGGAAATACAGCAGAAAGAATAGGCTAGTAGAATGGCTTCTATTGGCCCAACACCAATGACCATGCTGCTACTCAGATATAACCTGGTCAGCAAACTGATCAGTTTTAAATTAAATAAAGCATGGCTTACTAATTGTACATTTCAGAACATGCTACCATCTAACTGTATGCTTGTGTACCTGTAAAATAAAATAGAGTGGTTATTGAGGGGACACAAAAATGTGGTTTGTTTGTTATAATTCCATAATATTGCGCTATAACATATATTTTAAGTCATTCATAAACTCAGCTTTGAAGGAGTTTGTCATTACTCTAAGATTTAATGTCATCATCAACCTACGATAAACTACCGCCACCTGTCGACAATACTAGAAATGTAAACTCGGAGCTACCTTTTCTGCGTGTTCCAGGTTTTCCTTGTATTTATATATCCAGCTCGCTAGAAATTCGATAGGATCTAAAGGTCTCTGCTCCGCGACTTCGGCCAGTCCTTCCACCAAACATTTTCCCAGTTTCTGTTTCAGATACTCGGAGTCCATTCTGACAGAAAGCCGCTAACTAACTTATCCAATGTATTTATTGAGACAGCAATGTGACTTTTTCAGCTGACTAAATGTGATTTTAGCTCGCTGACTAAACCAATAGATAGATAGCTAACTAGATATCTAGCGATGTTATGTTATTAATTTTCAGCTGTTCCAACTTCTTCTGCGTGGTGTTTCTCATCTCCATAGCAACTGCTCCGCGTTGTAAATCTACCCCCAAGGTACAATGTCTAAGGTTCCTAGTTCTTTGTATAAAGTATAGACCGAAATTGTCATATATACAGTCTGTGGCATAAAGTACGGGATAAGCAAACTAACATTGACAAATATGGTAAAGAACAGTTAATGAGTGCTTTTTCTGCCAAAATATTCTAGTAGAAATAGTACTTTTCCCCCCTACCATTTATTTCAAAATAGCCAGGCACACAGAATCGGTTTATATTTCTGGAAAGGAATGACAGGAATTAAGCTGTCAGAATCTACAGCATCTGGTAGTATCATTTGATTTTTTCAAGACGAGGCAACGTTTGTACTGCTTTATTTTACCCTTCCCACACGGAAATATATTCTGTAAATGTCACTAACAGTTCAGTCTGCTGTTCTGTCATAACTGTGGTTGTAAGAACTCAAACTACATATCGAGAGACACTAGCTATTAAAAGCTAAAGACAAAGTGCGATATTGATGAATGGTACATGAAAATAACAGAGTCTGTATGCTTACGCAGAAACATATCGCATGCGTACACCCACACCCTTCTGCTACGCAACGAGAAGTAAAATTAGATCCCGGACACCAGAGGCTATCTAATTCCACACAAATTCCAGGAATAACCAAACGCGGATTCTTTAGATACAAATAAGGAAAGTTAATTTATATAAAACAGTAAAACGCGATAGACATCGTCTTTCCACTGTCCAAAATGACAAGCTATGCAGTTTTTCACAAATTACCATCGCTTACTCTAGACTATTATTACTCCACCACTGACTCTATTATTGGTCCATCACTGACTCTAGACTATTATTGGTCCATCACTGACTCTGGACTATTATTGGTCCATCACTGACTCTAGACTATTATTGGTCCATCACTGACTCTAGACTATTATTGGTCCATCACTGACTCTAGACTATTATTGGTCCATCACTGACTCTGGACCATTATTGGTCCATCACTGACTCTAGACTATTATTGGGCCATCACTGACTCTAGACTATTATTGGTCCAGCACTGACTCTAGACTATTATTGGGCCATTGCTTGACATTAACCTTTTCCAGTAGGTAATTCAGCAGTAGGTAAATGAGAAGAGACTAAATGTAAAAAAACAATGGCCTGGTGTATATGACATCTTTAGATGCATTTGCTTTCTTTAACAGTAAAGGAAAAGCATCAGGATGAAACCCAGCTACAGAACATGTGTCATGATTTATGGTTTGACTCGAGGTTTCAATTAGATTTTCATTTGTTTGTTTAGTTGCTTGATTTTGACTGGCTGCATGACTTTAGAACACAGAAAGAAAAAAGAGAAAAGCAAGAGACTTGAGGAA
>JAOYMR010000011.1:17097917-17117353 GCA_025802075.1 Tenebrosternarchus preto
GTAAATAGAGACAACACAGGAGAAGCAATGAGACTGCATGAAAAACTAAACTGCACGAGACATGAGAAACAAGGGCAGTGCACAGCCAGTCAAGTCCTGTGAACCTAGTACCGCATTTCCTGCAGTAGCAACTCCACACAGACACAAGCTACTGGCCTCATTTCATCTCCGTGTTTTAGAAGTCAACTACTAGCCTTCTCCGTGTTTTTGTAGAAGAACAGAGATTACGCATCCATGTTTTTCATCCACTGTCTGAACCAAAGGCCTTTCAGTGTGTGGAATACCCAGTGTGCCCCATGATATACATGTTTGCTTTACCAAGGCTGCTGCCTCTGGCTTCATGCCCAGTAAGAGGTTTCTCAAGCAAACTTCCCATGGGGTGATTGCTGGGGTGGGTTCAGTCCACTTTTATTTGCACATGGCTGTTTTGTTCATATCCGCTGAGGGTTAGAAATGCAGCTTCCAGCAACTCACAAAACCGGCTAATGGCCTCTTTGTATTGAGTATAGTCTTTATATTGTAGCCGAATGTTCTGGTTTGGACAGTGAGGTGAAATTCTCGTACAATCTGTTCCCATTTTCATTGTAAGTAAACGTTTTGGTTCTGCTGTCTTCAGGCAGAATTCCTGACAAAAAATCAGTTCTTTAGCAAACCCTGCTTGGTCCACCTGAACAATGCATGTGAGTAGTTTCTCCATACAGGACGCATATTAAAGCTGTCATCACCAACAAAGGTTTTTGTTCTAAGTATTAAATCAATTTCAGTAAGCGTATTTAATACTTTTTCCCTGTGTAATTTTTCATTATTACACATAACATATTAAACATGTGTGTTTATGGTCATCTATGGTTTGATTTCTTTACATGTGTTGATTGGTTGTGTTTCTATCGACATCTGGTGAGAATTTCATGGCATTAGCAGCTTTAGAAATATATTTACTTACAAAATTGGTGACATGTTGAATACAGCAGCTTCACCATAACTGGTTCTCATGAAGTTGATGTTAGGACCAGTATAGCCTGGTGTTTTCCCTTTACTCTGTGACTTCCCCATACTTTTCTAATTTTGACATTTTTGAGAGGATAATTGTAGGTTAAAATTAGAATTTCTATGCTTTATCTAAGTTGGTATATGTGCGATTTCTCTCTTTTTTGTACACAGAAACTCAATTTCACTCACACAAATATCCCCTAAATACTGGAGTTCAAAAAGTTTACCTTCAAACCTAAATTAAACAGTTTAGCTTTGAAACTAGATTAAACAGTTTACCTTGAACCTAGATTAAACAGTTTACCTTGAACCTAGATTTTACAGTTTACCTTGAACCTAGATTTTACAGTTTACCTTGAACCTAGATTAAACATTTTACCTTGAACCTAGATTAAACATTTTACCTTGAACCTAGATTAATCAGTTTACCTTGAACCTAGATTAAACAGTTTACCATTAGTCTTCTCGTAGAGTAAATTAGTGGCCATGCTGCTATTACCTTATAATATAATATATTGGATGTTGCCGTGTTACAAAAGGCCACGAATGTTATTACTGTATATTGGTTCCAGAATGTCTGTACCATTCAAGATTGCAGCACTAGTGCCAGCAGAATTTAGAGTCTCCATCTCCTAATTACCTCAGAGGTTGAAACCTAAAAATTATTTTATCCTTTAGGGAGCCACCCAACTGTTGCTTCCGAGTCCAGATTGTTATGGAGAGATCTGGAAATCAATACACCGAAGCTCCTCGCACAAATGAGTTTATTAGCAGCTTCACACAAGAATGGCACTCTCTGAGGGCAAGTCCAGAGAGTGAACTCCCCATCAACACTGAACACTCCCTTCATGCAGAAAGGAAAACAGACAACATCTGCTGTGCACATGAGGTGGTGCACGTGAGTGCCCTTGTCACAGAAAGGCTAAAGAAGAGTTACACTCAGAACATTGGGATCCTGGGGTGAGTGTCATGAGAAACATTTCTAAGATCTGCTAGAACATTCCAGAAGGATAGCACGTAGAAGCTTACTGAAGAGAAACTTACTGATCAGTCTTTTTCCATTATATTAGTAATTTTCCATTACAGTACACAGTCACACACACTCTATATCAGAAGCTATATAAGCAGAATGATGAATAGCTTCCCATAGCTTCCAACAAAGTGATGACAAATTTGGTTTGTGTTGGCCTTTGGGGAAAGGAACTCAATAAACACCAAATAGCCTGTTCTGTTTTTTTTAAAAAAACTTTCTCAATAGTCCTTCATACATTCACATAAATCAGAGTCTGGCAGGAGGTTGGATTTGGATCGTCTTTGTCACAAACTGTTACTTTTTCAGAAATGTGTCTGAAAAGTGGGAACAAGAGGCCTAGGACACAGCAGTGGGAGAGGACCACAGAAGCAGACCTGGCCAGGCCTGGTACTGCCAAAGTACAATATAGTCTGTGTTAACTAACATCTGTTCCCCCCAGAGGTGATAGCGCACTACTCTCAGGACGATGGTTGTGAGCAGGATGTCTCAGAATAAACCAGATGGCAATTAGGAGTTTTGTTTACCATTAGAATCATACTGCTTTATGTGTTTTGTTTGAATATTGGTGATCCACACTTAGAAGATGGCAAGCAGAACAGGGCCGAACTGACTGTTGACTGGGCGTGGAACTGCTGCTATGTACAGTCAAAGTGGTGTACAGTCAGAGTGGTTTTTTGTTGTGCTGTATGTTTACACCATGCTTACTCAAGGTTCTTACCAAGGTTCTCTCAATCTGCTAACATAAATTCACATGTTCCCATCACACTACATGCACTACCTACCACCTCTCACCAGCACCCACCTCTCACCTTCACCTAGCTTCAACCATTTCTCTCCAGCACCCACATCTCAACTGCAAGAAACTCCACATCTAGTGCTTTTGTACTATACTACCTTCTCTTACTACATGCAAATGTTTACATGTGTGTGTGTAGCACTTACACATGTGTGTTTTTTAGCGCCTGTCTTGCATATGATTTAACACAGCAGTGATATGAGCAGCTGCATTATGGTAATCCAAGAGCCAGCCGTGCACGTGCATGTGCGTGAGTGTGTGTGTGTGTGTGTGTGTGTGTGTGTCTCAATTAGAACAATAAGCCCCATGACTTAAGTATAATGGGATGCCAGAGATGAACAGTCTGTATTCCAAACAACCTTCCAAAGACAGTAGTTCAAAGGTAGTTCGAAGGCAGTTTTGTATCAACAGGAATACATACACACTCAGTGGTTATAGAGCAGAATACATACACACTCAGCGTTTATAGAGCAGAATACATACACACTCAGTGGTTATAGAGCAGAATACATACACACTCAGCGTTTATAGAGCAGAATACATTCACACTCAGTGGTTATAGAGCAGAATAGTGATCATGAAAATCAGACGAGAGTACATTCAAACACCAACAACGTAGGAGCATCATTCAGGATCTGATACTTTTCCAAATCGTAGATTGTTGAAGATATGTTCTCTTTTTTTATAAACAATTCCACAATTATCCTGGGTTCATTACAGACAATTTGTTAAGAATGCAGTATACGTCAACTCTTGATGTTTAAGATTGTAAAGTAAAGGAACACTCTCACCCAAACTATTAGAAGCACTTTCAATGAACATTTATCAAACATTCAACAACATAATTTATAACATATTTGACACTTTTTTCAAAAATAAATTCACATAAAAATTGCATAATAATACAATCTTCAGTTTTCTACAGTGACTGCTTATATTGCCACACATTGCTTATGTTACTGTTACATAAACTGATTATTTTTAAATGGAACCATGTGTTAATTAATTCTTTTTAAATACATTTTTAACATGCTGTAAGGCCTTTGTCAGACAGCCTTAAAATGCAATTAACATGTGGCCAGAGGATGATGGGTCAACATCCTTTGGGTCATGGTTCCCTTCTTCCTCATGGTGTGTTTTCTTGCCAATGTCGCCCTGGGCTTTGATCACTGGGAGACATCTGTAAAGCTGCTTTTGTGACAGCGGTGCTATATGAATAATTTTTTATTTTAATTTTGAAAATGTACACATTTTGAACACATTGTGTTTCTGCTCCAGATTATGTTTTAATCTGGAAATCTTTATCTTTGAAACAGAACAAACAAAGTGACCTTCATCACTATGGTAATGAAGCTTTCATTCCTGTTACCACAAACCACTGCCAGCATCCATACTTGGGGCTGGGTGTTTACAGAAAGTGAGGAAGGGATTACTTTGGAAGCCTCTGAATAAACTGTTTACGATAAACATTTCTTGCTGACGTTGGCATGGCGGGAAGAGGAAAGCGGGGTTTGGAAGAGCTACACACCCACTCCTCTCTCTGGGAGTTTGGTGCAGAGCTTCAATGTAAAGAATTTGGGCTGTGAGTGACGTGTAGGTCAAGGATTTGGCTAGGTGTGTTTTGATTCCCGGTAAGGATTTGGCTAGGTGTGTTTTGATTCCCGTTAAGGATTTGGCTAGGTGTGTTTTGATTCCCAGTAAGGATTTAGCTAGGTGTGTTTTGATTCCCAGCAAGGATTTGGCTAGGTGTGTTTTGATTCCCAGCAAGGATTTGGCTAGGTGTGTTTTGATTCCCAGTAAGGATTTGGCTAGGTGTGTTTTGATTCCCAGTAAGGCAACGAGTATAAGCCTAACTCTGATGTCCACAGAAATGAGTCATAGGGGAACGTTTCCTGCGTAAATATGCAGCAGAATGTTTGACTGGTCTCTGATTAGGCTTCTTCAGTCAGTCGTATCAGAAACTGTTTAACTGTGACAGGAAAGTCTCAAACCACAGTACCATTTCCCACCTGTGCTCTGTAGCCTCAACTCAGCACAGCTACATTCAGTAATGTGGCGAACAACAACATAAGCAGTGATGAAAAATGTTTGTGGTAAAGAAATACACAGTGAATAAATCAGCATGACTCTTACCAGAAAAGGCTGATATGCAAAATTTTCTAAACAAGAACTTTTAGAACTTTTTTGCTTGGTTCCATCTAATTGGCTCTGAATACACATTTGTTCTGTTGTTTTTATTACCCAAAGACATTGTTCTTCAATACTAAAAGGTCATTTGGGGCATCTTTCAAGAATGTGACATGATAGATATGGCTAAAATTCATGAATCACAAAATTGAAAGGTAAAAAATAAAGATTCTAAACATTTGGCATTTGACATCTAAAATTTTTTTTTTCACCAGTTTGAAATCAAAACTTGGAATCTATAAGAATCGATAAGCAGAATTGGGGTTAGAATTGGAATCAGAAAAATGCAAACGATACCCAACTTAAACTACACCCACACAAAGGTACACCATTTTTAAGCCCAGCCGTACCATAAACTTTAAATGAACATTCTCATTCAGCAATAACGTGGCCTAGTTTGTGTAAAAGATCTCCACTGAGTAAACCTGAAACTTGTACTACATTAGTTAACATAGTGGTAAACTACTAATAACTATTAAATCGTTTCTGTTATGGTTCCTTACGTGGACGTTTCCTGCCATGGTCAGCCCTGCAACACAAAACCAGCCAATGCAAAGCTCAACGGATTGATTTGCTGTCTTTAGATCATCAGCGCAACGAATCAACATCTTTGGAACACAGGCAGAGACCAATCAGCATCACTAGAACACAGACAAAGACCAATCAGTATCCCTGAAACAGACAAGAATCAGTATTACTAAAATGACTAAAACAAAGCCAGCTGCTAGCAGTCATGGAAGACAGAATGTAGAAATTACAGGCTATTGTGTTTCACATCCATGATGTTGATTTATGGAATGGTGCTCTGACATGCTAAAACTATTTTCATGTATGTGCTGAAATAAATATAATCACCATATGTTGAATCACTCAAACTTAACCCCAGTTAAAATGTGATATCACAGTTGAACAAGGTGTTATGTGATTGTTTGCATACCCCATGTGCTGGGGTGTGTTTATGCACTCAAAACTAGACACTCCTCCAAGCAGTCTGTAAAATGAACCTAAATGCATGCACATACTTAGAAAAAACACTGTGTTGTGACTTCATGTAATGAAGGCATGTGAAGGGTTAATTATCTCTGAAAGCATCTGATTGATACCCCACTTTCCATATTTCCTCTTCTACCAAACAAACGTCTTAGTTAAATGCCCTGTATCTGACAGAGATAAAGGGCTCTGCCCAACTTCCTAAATTTGTCCCTTTCTCCATCTCTGCAGCTCTAGGAATTCCAGAGGGCTATGAGCACGGCTTTCTCCTCTTGCAGCTCTGTTTATGGGAACAAGGATCAGCACAGTCCACATTTACTGCTGAGACTCAGGGATGTGCAAAGTACTTGCAGTCAAAACTTAGCAAAACTAAGACTTGCTAATACAATGTCCCAGGCTTCTTGTGCACTAGCTACAGTTTGCTAAGAGACAGCATGTACTATATGTATCGGACATTGTAACACATGCCCTGCTGTTCAAAGATGGACCCCACTGCTACACTGCAGCTGTTATGCTGATGTGCCACAGGCCTTTATAAGCACAATGTAAGGGGTTTAGGTTTTGGTCATCAAAGTAGTATATATACAAATTATGTTAAAGTGAGCGAAGATGCTTTATTGCCTACCTGCTCTATGATCCCTGTCAGGGAAGCTATGATGAATAAACTGGTATGTCAAGATACACTATAGTAATTTCTTTTAAATGTCTCACAATTTCCTATTGACAAACAGTGACATTTAGAGGTTGCCATAGCTTACAATTATACAGCTAAAAACTCAACTGTTGAGACTATGACAAAGGCTATTAACCATATATAACTTCTTTTGTGGCTTCATTTTTCACAGTGTGGAGTTTCTCTGGGGGTGAATATGGATGTTCTCTGTGGGTGAGTGTAGAGTTTCTTTGGAATGAGTGTGGAGTTTCTCTGGGGGGTGAGTGTGGATGTCCTCTGGAGTGAGTGGGGGAGGCCTGCTTAATGTTCTTGCTGGAGTTGTACACTGTTACATAATACAAAACAATAATAGATGTAGAAAAAGGGTATGAGTGAGTGCATTATACAAATATGGTGGTTGTAGATTGCCGTTACATACCTATGAGATTAAGCACTGGGAAATAAAAAAGACTGTGATTGGAAAAACAGACAGTAAAGTGAGAAAGTGAGACAACAGAGCCAATGGTATTAACATCAATTCTCAGAGCTTTGCTAACAGAGCTTTTATTTCTGTCAGAGGTTGTTTTGTCTGGACTTTTTTCTAATGTCTGCATTCTGCCAGTGTCCTCATAGAACATAGCTAGTACAGGTCACCCTCCGGGGAACACCAGTATAACATTAAGGGTAATTAAACACAGATTCAGTAGAGGCTTTTATCCCTGTGCAGTGACAGTGGTGAGCAGAGCTATTTTGGCCTCCCTCCAGGAGAAGGCTGCGACTCATCCTTCAGCTCAGCTTTCTCAAAGTTCTGGAGTACCTGGAGCCTGGTGTACCTCCAGCAGGAGATGATTGGGTGTCCTTATCAGATGCCCAAACTCCCTCAACTGGCTCCTCTCAAAACATCGGCTCTGCTGTAAGCTTCTCCCGGATAGCTGAACATCTCACCCTTGGCAGAGCCCAGCGCCCACATGAGTTTGACTTAATGGCGAGTATGCGAGCACAGCTCTCTAAGGGTATGAGGATCGAATGGTCTGCATTAACAGCCCCCGACACCCTATACTCCCAGAGCTTCTCCCACAGAACATCTCTGGACACGCAGTGATATGCCTTCTCTAAATCCACAAAACACATGTATACTGGAGTGGCAAACTGCCATATCCCCCTCAGCTATCAAGAATGGATCATGATGTTGATCAATACCAGACAGCAGCAACAACAAAATGGTATCATTTGAACCTTCTATATGATTATAACCCCCATATAATAGATGGCTAAGCTATTTTTAGCCACCAGAGGGAGGCACAAAACCACCTCACAGCATTTAGAGGCAATCAGCATCACCTATCATCCAGACCTCTTAATAGGAGCATAGGTTCTCTGGTGCTCAGTATTTATTCAAAGATCTGGAAAACACAAAGCCAGTAATGCAGATAGAAGGCTGCCTCTTTTTCTTCCTGCTCTCTTAGGTTCTGCTACCTTTCCTTGGTTGGAAAAGGAATTGAAGTTTTCCTTTTGCTCTTCTTATTCAAGTGTGTCAATCCATTGTTAAGTTCACTGCACTGCCTTGCTGTTGGTTGAACACTGGCTTGGTCATTCTGAGAGTGGTGGTTTGAGTCCCAACGTGGGTGTTTGGAGCTTCTTCAGCTTTGGAATCATTAATCATTCCCCAGACCTGGTGGGCCTGGTGTTTTTGTGACCTTTTTATTTTGTTTCTCTAGCATACTAGCTGCCCTGTAGTTGCAGCCTATGCCCTGTTGGCCTCTCACTCAGTTTTACCTTGGTCCTCTGTATATGGGAATGTGAGATCCAATCCACCTCAGGGTGAGTCACCCTGTTACAAAGGCAGTTTTCATGGACACTCCTGCATCATACAAATACAAGGAATAATGAGGACGCCTGCACACATCATTGGTGATGAATATCTACACGCATACAAGAGAGACTTGAAGCATCCATTTACACATTCTCTTAATGTCGAAGTCCATTATGCAGAGAAGTAAATGGTAATATAATCTAAAACAGTTTAAAAGTTTCTCAGCCAGTAAAAGAGTGTGCAGTGTGTGGATGAAAATCTACAAACAAAATTCTGGTTCTTGTTTTTGGTTACTTGAGGAGTCCACACAGTGAATCTAGCAAAAATGTATTTGCATCATCCAATTGCCTACCTGGGCAGTATACGAACTGAAGAAGGTCTAACTGACCCAGAGCACTTTAAACAATCTTCTCAAATGGGTTCACTAGCAGAGATGTAAAATCTATTAGTTAAACATCAAAAAACTGTAGTATGTTTCCACACCTGAGGACACAAATAACAAGGGAGTTCTGAACTAGCTACTGGATTACAGGTCCCAGCACAGTATTTTAGTGTTTTAGTCCCACATATGCCATCAGAACCTGGAACCTTTGTGAATGTGAATGGCCTTAAAACATCTAGAAATACCAGCACTCAATCAAAAGGTTGTCCAGAACACAGATCTTGCCTTAAAGCAGGTACACTTAACATGTTCCTATCAAACATATAGATAAAAGTAACAGGTAGACTGTCATCAACTTTGTCTGAAGGAATCTCTGGCCAGATTTACTGAAGCCGTTTTCAATATCTTGGCAATTGCAACAAAAGTTGCAGTACAGTATCAACTTTATTTTTCTATGCAATCTTGTTTAATGGAAAGCTGTACATCTTTATTTACCTCAGTCTTCTCTTGCTCAGTGCAAGCAAAAATGTTCTCTTTGTGTTAATCTTATTGACAACAGTTTTTTGATCTTTTGTAATCAACGTCTTATTATTGGGAACTGTGGTAATAAGATCTAGAAGGTGTATTGCAATTGACACAAAAGGTAATATAAGATGTCCAGCTGATCACTAAGATGATATTTAAAAGCAGATCCCAAGGAGGTACTTTCAAAGCAGCTTCTAAGATTGTCAGTCACAATTAGCTCATATTCTGGTGCCACCAGGACAGAATTATGACCAGCAAAACCAAGATAAGACACCATTATAGACTTAAGCACTGGATAGCACATATCCACAGTATAGTACATATCCAACATCTTGTTGAAGCAAGGGGCCTCCAAGAACACATTTCGGAGCAACAGGAGACAAAAGGAACTCCATTTTTTTAACAATATAATCATTGGTCACATGTATATTGGCCCAAGTATGTATTTATACAAGTATAAAACAACAGGGGAACTTCTCTGAGTGGATAAAAAGAGGCTACAGAGGTAAGTAAATTCATTCCAGCTGTTCTACTGCACTCTTGGTGCTGGTACTCTTCCAAACCTTCCAAAACAACAATTGGTTAAATTATTATTTTTTTTTAGCAGGAGTCAAAAACAAGTGAGGTATGTAATATGCTATTACTTTCTTTTTTCAGGAAAAAATGAAACTGCACCCCGAGGTTAAAAAAAAAAAACTGCATCCCCACGCCTCTGTCCCAACTGCGTTCACCTGAAGAAGGCAGATTGCTCCAAATGCTTTAAACATTTTTCAAAATTGGTTGCCTTGTGTCAAATGTCAAAAGAACAAGATTACCAAATATTTGAATCGCCTGCCGTTCTCCAGCTTCTAGTTTACAGAAAAGATTTTTATGACTCATGCGTCTTCTTGCTTCCACTTCTGCTTTTCTGAATCTGTTCTTTGTCTTATTTGTACTAACAGTCTCACTGGAATAGTTCTGAGACCATAAACCTGAAGCGAAACAAAACACCATGAAGACACAGGGAGCACAGGTCTATGAATACTGCAACTGAAAACAAGGTTCACCAAACACGTTTGTAAGTATAACACAATAATTCTAAATTTGTCATACAGATGTTACTGATATGAACTTGCAAGAAGAGAATTATAATACTGTGTTTTTATTTGTACAAATTTAGTTGATTAACACTGAATGGTACATAAAGGTACCAGTTTAAAGGAAGTGTCCTTTACACTTGCATGCATAGGCATCGTAAACAGAACAATAAGTGCTTCCTGTATATGTGCAATATAAAATACTGTTTATACAACAAAACAGAATATAGAAAAAAAAAAACACAAAATAAGATTAAGTCATTTTGCATGGAGATTTCACTCTTGTTCAGTTATGGCCATTGAATTCCGTCTGAATCTTTCAAATATTATCAAATATTAAATCACATTTGGCTCAACATTTGTACCATGCTTATGTGTTGAAGAGATGCAGCACTAGCAACAGTGACTGCACTGGACCAAATAAGCAGCACTAAGTAACCTTACACACAACGCAGAAGTGCAACAGAACCATCAAATGTCTTTGGTTTGTAAGACAGTTAGATTAGAGAACATTTCTGAGAATTTCCTAGAATACCCTGAAGCATGTTTCTGTGTCCATATTTGCTAATCCATCAAGTGCTTGTTTTTGTTTTTTGAGACACAGACTGAGACTAGAATTAAATACCGCTGCCAACGTACATTTAAAAACTGTGTTTAGGACTGTACTACTTGTTCATTTATTTTTCTTCACCCTGACATGCTCAAATGAACTGAGCAAATTTAGTCACATTAATCCCTTCAAATGAAACTGAAATGTATCTTCCTCTTCGAACTAACTTTGGTTGTCCATAATTTACATTATGATTGTCTACATTAATCTCAAGGATTAATGTGATTTTAACACCTGAATGATCTCACAAATGATCTCACTTCAGAATAATCTGGGCTTCCTGTATACGGTTGCCCTTATCAACTACTCCGGCTTGTTTATCCAAAACGACAATGCTACAGGACGTTAAGGCACAATCCTGCTGAAGGCGAGAGGAAAAGAGGGACACAAGCTGAGTGTTAAGACTTGCTGACTGAAAGTGGTATCACTGGAACAGTAATGGAATGTCCTGGTGGAAAGAATTCTAGGCCCGAGCATCACTGGCTCCTGGAAGAGCATTCCGAGGAAGAGGAGAAGCAGCCAAGCAGGTCCTTCCACCAGGCCCGTCGACCAACTCTCCACAGCCACACCACCGCAGGCTCCCAGGGCTTCAGCGGCTTCTCTCCTGTTGCAGGACTGATTTAAGCCTTCTGCAACTCAATAAATTTCGCATCACACTGTGATGAACCACAATGAAGCCAGACATAACGCGCAGGAATCAGCTGATTATGATAACGCGCTTTTCCAATGGCAGTCAGCAGTGACAGGCAGTAGGATGCAGGTCCACATTAATCTTGAGAATGAATGGAATTATGACAAAACACCAAACCAGGCAGAAATGTGCCAGAGTCAAAGCAAGGACTAAAACCATCCTGCACAGACTAGGGAATGAGTTGTGTTTTGGGCTGGGGAAGCTCAGGGCTGAAGTTGCTCTGTACACATCCAATCAGGTCTTCTTAAATATCCTTCACACATTCTCAAGCATAACATACAGCTTTTCACCATCCTTCAGTACAGAAAAACAAAAGTCTCTTCACTTGTTCATTATTATTTCATTCTGAAGAACCCTTGTATCTGCAATGCCTTAAACAAACATTAAGTCATTATGTAGCACTAGTAAATATTTACTATTTACTAGCTCATGTTTATCACATTATACAATCAATTTTGTTTCCTGTTTGAAATAACAATGCTTATCCAGTGTTAAAAGAAACAATGAAGTGTTAATTATGACTTATTATTAATTGCACACATGGATTCTTATATGGATTCACTGTAGTTCAGAAGAATTGCAGATACAGGGGTTGGACCAAGAGGAGCTCAGAGACAGATGTTGATCTGTTTGGCTAGTTCTCTCTCCAGATCTGATATTAAGTTATCAAAGTCTTTCAAACTTAATCTACATGTAAACGGGGCATCAAAGTCCAGCGCAAATTCTTCGGCGTACAGATGGCTAGAGGACACCCAGTCTTTCGTCTCCTTCTTCTCATCTTCCTCTTCGTCATCACTCTCGCTTCCTGCCACCTCATCGTAATCGGCATCATCATCATTGGACAAGAAGTCCCGTCCACAAATGCTCCAGTCTCCGGCGTAACGGTTGCAAGGCGGGCTCTCCAGACGGCCTCGCCCCCTCCGGGAAACTACCACCACGTCCTGCGGTAAAGGAAGCTCCACACGCAACGGCACACGGTGTGTGCGGCGCTGCAGGGATTTCTGGGATGGAGGAGGAACAGAAGAAACCTCTGGACTGTATGGTGATTGGACAGTCACCCTTCCTGTAGGAACTACAACAGAAGATTTTATTTAAAAAAAAAAAAAAAAAAAAAAAACCCAAAAGGGGTTTATGAAGCATTTATGGTGTGATACAAACAAAAAACATGTTTATCAATACTCACACACACACACACATGCACATACACACACACACACATACAAAGTACGTTATATGGGCAATACAAATGCTCAACAGCTGTGAAGAGCAGCTGAAATTCTGGGAGCGTCCTCTAGATGTGAACCACATGACAGGATTACGGGTTTCAGCCATTACTACTGACATAAAGTGTTAACAGGACATTTCACCAAACAGGCTCATGTTATTGACAGCCAATGAAAATGCTCATCTGCAATTTTCAGATAAGAGAATCCTTGACATGGATAAGACAAGTTTGCAATATATTTAAGAAAATGAGTTACACATGTTGGATTGCTGTGATGCATCCATAGACCTGCAGAACACTAATTTGGATGTTTGTGATTGGTCAGGATACTCAGCAGCCACAATATATATATATATATATATATATATATATATATATTGGTAGGCACCTCATTTGCATATTGTAGCCTTCTCTGATTTAAGTATTAAAATGGACGAATTTTCAATAAATCCAAATATTAAATATTGAAGACCACTCCTACTCACTTGGCCAGAGCTGTAGTAGATAGTGTAAGGCCTCTATGTGTCTCTTGAAGTCCACAGCGCTGGTTATCTCCACGGTATTAAGGCCACGTCCCCCACGACTGGCTCCAGGTCCTGTATGGGTCACTGTGGCAGCGCCCGGCACCCCGGCCCTCCAGGACTCCTGGGTCGGCGTCAGCAGAACTGGACCAAAACATACGGCCAGGTTCTGACATGTCATCAGGTTACAGTGACTGAAGGAAGCCACTAAACTCAGGTGATCCAGCAAAAGGGACAGGGTCGCCTACAGACCAAACACAAAAACAAACGTGTCACCCACACAAACACACGCACACACACACACACACACACACACACACACACATCAAAAATAGTATTAGACATTAGAAATGATTATTTTAATGAATACTGCAAATAATGAATATATTACTTCTGTTCACACTGTCAACGCACACACACACACAGATTACCCTCTCTGGTTCAGGCAGACACTGTAGCAGGGACACTGTACACTGGGTGCTCTGTGTGTCACTCTTGCACGCAGGCCGCATCCGCATGGCTTCCAGTACCACCTCATACAGGGTCCTCGTGATCAGAGGCGACGGCAGCTCCCGCAGGTAGTCCTTCAGAATGCCTGAAGGAAAAGGTCAGTCAGGTACCTCAGGTCTGAGAACATGGGAATGATGAAGGAAACGCAGCATTGTGACGGGCTCACCTGTAACGACGTTGATGTCCGGGTACAGCTCTTCGCTCAGAGTGACGGCCTTGCTGTCCTTCTCGAACGCGTCACGCAGTTCCTTCTTTACTGCCGCAGAGCCACAGAGACGATATAGACCGACCACCTACACTCACGCACCACCCACAACACCGCAATTAAACAATGCTCATCGATGATTACTATCAAATAATAGTTTTGATCTTTTTTAGACTGAACTACCAGAATAAAAGAGGAAGCAGTATTGCTTTGTTTTCTATGTATACCTTGAGCCCCCTTTTTTCTATCTCTGCCACGCATTTCTGAATGATGCGAGGCACTTTGGATTCACAGCCCTCCTTGTCCACAAGGCGGCGCAATTCCACTCCAAACACGGCGGGGGGGAGGAGCTCGCTGAGTCGGGGTGGGGGCACGTCCCACTGCTCGAGCAGAGTCAACTTCACGTACAACGAACCCCGTGGATCCAGCTTCACACACAGCTGCTGTGTCCGCGAGGCTGTGAGGGGGGGGGGGGGCAGTGAAGGAAGCAGGGAGGGAGGGATATAGAGAGAGAGAGAGAGAGAGAGAGAGAGAGAGAGAGAGTGGGTGAGAGAGCAGGAGAGAGAGACAAAGAGAAAGAAGAGGGGTAGAGGGAGTAGAGAGAGGGGAGAGGGGTGGAACAAGAAAGGGGGAAGAAAGACGTGAAGTAGAGAGAGAGAGAGAGAGAGAGAGAGGGTGAGAGGGTAGAGAGAGAGAGAGAGACAGAGAGAGGGTAGAGAGAGAGATAGCGTGAGAGAGAGTATGAGAGGGAGAGAATTTTTAGGGGGGTAAAGATAAACAGTGAGAGGGACAGAAGGGGAGAGTGAACCATAGGAGGATGAACAGAAGCTTAAACTTCCCAACCAACATGAAACACACAAACATGTCCTCCTCCGTCTTCTCTTCCTTCTGCTCTCCCTCTCTCTCCCTCTCTCTCCCTCTCTCTGTCCACATACCCTCCCCCAGATTATATCAGGCTATGTCTCAAGAACTGTCAGCAGAGACTAAATGGAGGGAAAACCCATTTTGTTTTTAAATAATCTGTGTGGAGTCTTTGGTCTAAATCTGTATTATGTAACTGGGTAGGCATCTGTCAGTAAACACATACATTAAACTAAACCAGTTCTGAACACAAGTTGGCACTGAGTGAATGAATGAAAGAATTACTGTTAAATATCACAGACAACAAACACTGAACTACAGCAAGCAGCAGGTCTCACCCTTAAACAGGGGTGGGATCACCACAGCACCAAGACAGCACACTCGGTTGCGTGTTTGACCACCAGGGGCGGTCGACCTGTCGGTAGCCATGGTTACAGTCGGCGTGAGAACCACCAGCTTGAGCAGCCGGGCCCGCTCCAGCTCCAGGTTGAAGGTGTGGTTTAACGGGAGACAAGCCCCCCGGCAGGTGAGCAGCGAGGTGCGTGCCCGGGTCACCCCGTCCACCTGGATGGCACAGAAAACATCCCTGGCGGCGTCGCTGCGTGGCGAGCGCGGCAGTTCCTCAGCGCCCAGCAGGTGCACCGTCAGGAGGCCCGACATCCTCTGAGCGCAGCGCGGCTGTTCCGCGAACGAGTAGAGGCGGAACGCCCCCGCGTCCGCTATTCCCGCTGTGTCCGCCCCTTCGTGGTGGGGAGGGGGAGGGGGTGACCCCTGAGACCCGCCCGTCGACACCTGATCCGACCCCTGCTTTGGCAGAAGTTCGGGCGAGTCTCCGTCGCTGAGGTAACCTCCCTTGCTGGAGGAACGCGTGCGAGAAGACCTCCGCCTCGGCCTGGCGGGGGCGCTGGAGTCCAGGTGGTACTTGCTGATGACATTGTTGGAGGACTCTTTGTGTGCGTTGTGCGGTGAGGCCTCGTCGGCGCCCCCTGCTGCCCCGCCACTCTGTCCCTGCCCGTGCCGGTGGTTGCGGGACGAGCGCAGGCTAAGCTTGCGCCGAAGTTCCGGAAGCTTCCGCATCTTCATGGAGAGGCGTCGGACCGTGCTGGGGGATTTGATCTTATCCTTCATGCTGCTGCTGCTTACTGTGGGACTGTTCTTCAGAGCACCAGGACTCCCAGACGAAGTGGCCGAACTGTGAGCCGAACTGCCAACGCCTTCACTAACGCAGCTAGCACAGCTGCCCCCGCCGCTTCCTGATGCTCCGCCCACAAGCTGAACCTCTGACTGACAGCTCTCTGGAATAATGTCTGCAATGACAAAGAAGATGGCAGTCTGCATAATCATGTTTAGGAAATTTGACAGTAAGTATAGACTATTACGAGACTTGGCAGTTTGGCACTATTGACAGTTTCGGCTAAGCTACATAACTCCTATTCTAATAACTGTTTTGCCAATATACTGTCAAAATACTCAGGTTACTCAGAATTATCACTGTTGTCCTGCAGGCAGGGAATGTTAATAAGCCAATATTACCCTGTAATTCCCTTTCCTCATTCCCCTCACCTGAGGAACCTGAAGCTCTAGAAACAATCATAATGAAAAATGATCCATTAAGTACTGAGAGAGAACTACAGAGCCTGAATATTTCCACCCTGGTCTGGGCATGGTCCTTCGTCTACCTGGATTAAAATAGATACTAAATTGATTGTTCAGCTAAATAAAAACCAGCAAAAAACAAGAAAAACTAGACAAACCCACATGAGACCCTGTATTATGTGGGTAGCAAGTAAAGACTTTTTTATGGGTGGGGTCCGCAGTTTTTTTCTCTGCTCAGACTATTCCCACCCATCAGGTAATTCTGTCCTGTCACATGACAGCTGCCAATCAGAGAGGGCGAGGGCTGTCACATACACATGCAGCCAATCACCACGTCTCCTCAAGCTGCAGTTCATCATGGGGGAGGGGAACATGCTCAGAGGACGGCACTATCCACCACTTTCTGATGCATGAGCTCACAGGCAGTGGTGACTGGCCAGTGTCACTGTGATTGACAGTAGTGAGAGCATCCCCCCCCCCCCCTTTTCGCCCTTTTCCAATGAGGAACCGGAACCGCCCACCTTTCTGCTTTGCACTTCTGAGAACCTTGGTGCTTTCAAAAGAGCTGGGCAACATTTGCACCTTTTGTTATTGGAACCAAGGATGTATCATCAATGGAGGGCGTGGCAAAGTGCACATGGGAGTAAACAATAGTAACAAGATGGTGTACCACATAGATTAGCTGTGAGCATTTGTGTAGTTGCTACAGATGTTTGTGTTTACACATGTGTGTCTAGCTCCACTGCATGGTAACTCTTCTTTTGAGACTGTACTCTTTCATTTTTTCAGCTTGTTTATTACCTGCTAAAACCCTGCCTAAGCCAAATCTGCCCCCAGTTCACCATATAGCTTTTCTGTTCTTGACACGCCCCTTTGTCGTCATGGTTTGCATGGTTTGCAACCTCGGAACAAACTTTGAGGGTTCTGGATATTTATTTAGGTGGAAATGTACTGAACGTTTGGGCTTCCTTGTTGGTGGAAAAGGGCTATCTGAGAGCACAGGTTCTCAGGTTCCCAGCCAAAGATGGCTGTCAAATCATCAGGTATTGAATCCACAATCTCTTGATGACTTTTCTTCTGCACCAGTTTTCTGCTGTAGTAGTTTTAAAAAAATGCACCAAGATCATCTACTGTTGCTGTAACTCTCTGCTTTTCTAAACACAAGCAGGTTTCTCACCTCTCCTCTCTTCCTGTCGTCCTTCCATCTCTCTCCTCCTCCATGGATCTTGGGATTCCTCCTGTTGCTTCATTTCACTGGCATGACTGTCTTCCTCCTCTGGGATGGGGTTGTACCAAATGTTGCTCTCCCCTTCAGCAGTGTGCTTCCAATCTGTAAGACATGCTGGGTAGGTCTCGTCTGGAGCCTGGGGCTTTCCTGTGGACAGCACCCAGGCTCGGCTGCTTCGCTCCAGGTGCTGGAGATAGGCTCCCTGTCCGGAGAGCTTTGCGATGCTGGAGGAGAGACAGAACTCTGCTGCTGGCAAGGTTAACTCAGGTATGGCTGCGTCAGCCCCGTCAGATGCCCGGGAAGCTCTAGAGTAACCCAGCTCTGAGTCCAAGTCCTTCCACCATCCCTCCAACTCCTCTCCCCTCACAGTTCTCTGGCTCCAGGCCTGTTTTGAAGCCTGGGCTTTGCCTGAGCCACTGTCCCGGTCTGAATTCATGGAGGGTTGCTCTGGGCTGCCTGGGTCTCGGCACGTCACAGAGAGCTTGGCCCAGTTCTGCTTTTTGGAGACGGTAATCTGTGTGTGTCTGACGAAGTCCTCCACAGGAGAATCAGGCTCTGCTGCATGCACAGAGGTGGGCACCGAGGGCGACGGAGAGCCAAGGGCGAGATCCGTCTTCCCTGCATCTGAGAAAGAGGGGAAAGGCTTAACTCAAACACTCAGCATCACTTAAATATTCAGCATTACTCAAATTTTCCATTTGAGTGGAGTGAAGAATAGCTTTCAGAAAGCCTGCTGTGCACTCAGACCAAAGGAAGAGAAAAAACTCAAAAGGGAAAATAATCCAAATATAGTCATGATGAAGATGACAGATACTCTTTTTTTCTTCACTCTCATTCTCTCTCCACTTCCTCCTCCTCTATCTCACCTCTCTCTCTCCCTTCTTCCCTCTCTCTCCTCTCTCATCTCTTCCCTTTCTCTCTCCCCTCTCATTTCCTTCTCTCTCTTGCACCTTTTTCTTATATTCTGCACATTTGGAAGTCTGTCCTATTTTCCTTCTTACTTTATATGAGTCATAACACATAAATTTTAGAACATATTACTTAACTCTCTGTCCCAAGAATACAATTTGTGTGTGTGTGTGTGTGTGTGTGTGTGTGTGTGTGGGAGAGAGAGAGAGAGCAAGAGATTAGAATGTTGAGGGAGGCAGATTATTATAAACAAAATCTACATTAAAATGTCTCAAGACAACATTAACACACACTACACAAACAAAAATGGATCTGATAATCGAGTTTTCCTGCATGAGTGAAAAGCTTGTGTCAAATCCAGATCAAACATTTGGTTATGCGGTGGAGAACACACTTTTAGACATGCCTACTGCTCATGACAGCAGCAGTGATGTAGCAGTATGACGTCATCGTGCTATAACTATCTGTAGTCAGTGCAGGGGTGTTCACGTGACTGCAGCAGTGATGTAGCAGTATGACGTCATCGTGCTATAACTATCTGTAGTCAGTGCAGGGGTGCTCACGTGACTGCAGCAGTGATGTAGCAGTATGACGTCATCGTGCTATAACTATCTGTAGTCAGTGCAGGGGTGCTCA
>JAOYMR010000011.1:17123896-17136650 GCA_025802075.1 Tenebrosternarchus preto
AATTTTTCGATATAGAATAAGATGGTATACTAATGTATCCCAATAAACACATTTCATATAGATCGAAAACACATTTCTGGTAATGTTTTATATGTTACTAGACTAAATAAATTTCACAAATGGCTTTGTTCTTTGATACTGGGCGTATGGACTGCTTAAATTAAAATAAATCTTAAATATTGCAAAGAATTCTGTATCTGCCGTGTTATTCAGAACCGTACATACATGTGTGCAGGGAGAGACGGAGTTTGCGCGAATCATGTCACTGGTCGATCCAAACACCACGGGAAAAGTGACGTTCCAGTCCTTTGTGGACTTTATGACCCGCGAGACTACAGAGACTGACACAGCCGAACAGGTCGCCGCTTCCTTCAGGATCCTTGCGGGTGACAAGGTATGTGTAGGTGTGTGTATGTGTGTGAGTGCGTGTGAGAGAGAGAGGCCTAAGTTTTGAATTACCTAAATATGAGTATTTTGAATTTGCCTGTCTTTGTTTGAAAAATTACTTAACGCTAGATCTGTGTTTGTGAATAAAAGAATATACTTTTCCAGTCACTTTCATATTTGTGTTTGCAGCCATATATTCTGGTCGAAGAGCTGCGTCGTGAGCTTCCCCCGGAGCAGGCGGAGTACTGCATATCGAGAATGCCTCTGTACACAGGCCCTGACGGCATGCCACAAGCTCTCGACTACACAGCTTTCTCTAGTGCACTGTATGGGGAGAGCGACCTCTAGGCAGCAAACAGGGGAACTGCGCCTTCAGAAAAATATTGTAATCTTGGAGTCAGACCGCCCTCTCTTGCCCCTTCCCCAACCCTACCCACAACATGAAAAGCCTTTAAAAAGATTTGCTTATGAAAATGTTAAATAATACAAATATGTATTGGTTTTTAAATGAAAGTATGAGAAAGCATTTTTGAATGGGTCTCTATCTTATCTTCCCCCGAGAGGGCAGGAACAGTTATAAAATAAATGCAATATGTTAAATAAAATAAATGTAATACAACAGTAGCATATTAATCCATTTGTCTTGTTTTTTATGTTTTATATTTTTTCCTGAAAGCTTACTAGTAGCCGGTCTGTTCTCTGAACTTTTTTTTTCTGTGAATATTTTCCATTCCAAACATATATGGGATGTTATACTCTAGCAAGTACATGACTATATCAGAAAATACAGAGACAAAGTTTGTCAGGTGACTGAACAGACAACAAGAAGAGTCCCATACTGGTGTGTGTTGTGTTTTCATGCCAAGAATTGGGTCCACTGATCTGGCTAAACATGTCATTGACCGGTACGCACTATGTTTCACTTGGTGACCATTTGCAGCCTTTCATGGTCCAGCAGTATAATCCACTGTCCACTATCTTGCCAACGTTGTCCTGAACTGGTTCATGGAGCATTCTGGAGAAGCTCTGGTAAATGGTGTGGCCTGCACATTCACCCAACATGAACCCAATATGAGATGTGGTCCATTTACACGTGAAATCCTGCACATACAAAAACCACAGAGCTGTTGATACCAATCCAGACGGCATGACTCAACATCCCTCCAGATCTTCCACCTACTTGTGGAATCAATGCCACATTTAAATTGCTGCATTTCTCCGGGATAGAGGAGGCCCTCACACAATACTAGCTTCTGTCCCATGAATTTTGGCACATCAGTGTAAATTGCACAGGCTCACCTATACTGGACAATAGAAGATTGGGAGTACTGGGAGATTTCTCAGTAGCCTGGTGTATCAGCTGGCCTGGACAGCCAGGGAAAACAATGTTACAACATGATTGACTAAACAGTACAACACAGCTTGCGAACACACAACACAGCTTGTGAACACACAAACAGGACTCTCTTCAGTCCTGTTTCACGAATCAAGTCTTTTTCCAGGTTTTGTTAGCACTTTGTTCTACTTGCTCTTCCACAATAATACAGCTCACCTGCTAGAACAGGTAGGACATGGGTTTGCTGCCCAGGGAGCATGAATGCAGTTATACTGAAACATGTGGAAATCACTGTGCATCACAGCATCTGTCACATGCTATTGTTAATTTGAAATTAATGATAAAATCAATCAATAATGTTATGTTGAGATTGGAATTTAAGTTGCAGTTGCAGAAGCAGGCGCTTCATCCTTCCAAGGCGAGACTTCGCCCTCCTTTGCTCTTGGTCTGCGGGTGCACAGATAGATGAGGGTTGGAAGTTATTCGCGAATGAAGCTAGATGTCACTGAGCGCGGAACTCGAGTGGCGCATGCGCTGTAGGCAGACTGTTTGCACGAGTTGGCATGTTGAACCGGGTGAATCGAAGAAAGTTTTGAGTCGGTTTGTGTGAAGAACTAAGAAGAATACCGGACGACATTTAAATATCGCTGCTTTTATTGCTTTTGTGCAGTTCGATCTGGAATGTTATATTTTTACTGACATTTTTTAAATGGCGCCGACAATTCATCATGCAACAGGAGCAAGTAAGTTTGCAGCTATGTCAGATAACTGGATGATAGTAATTTACCTTGTATTAAAGGGAAACGACCAGGTATTTGGTATTATCCATTCATCCAACGAAACTCGCTAACTCACTTAACTTAGCTAGTAAATGACTCAGGACCATATCAGAAGCAAATAATGGTAGTGACTACAACGAACGTGGTCCTATGTGAAGGTTCAACATTCATCAGGACAGGATACGTTGGATAGCTAGCTAACCTAGCTAGTTAGTCGAGTTTTACCTAATGTCAGTTGACCGGCTGTCTAAATCTTCGCTGTGAGTTTATTCGCTTGCCACCTAGATGTATCGATCGCTACCGATACTTTGATTGCATCAGCGTACTAGCACCTAGCTCTCAAATTCCTGGTTAACTTTAACCCAGCTAGCTAATCAGCCGGCGTTGTGTGGCGATCGTATACAGCGCAAGAAGCGGTACCGGATACAACATGTTGATTTTCGTAGACATCGAGTGTCTTAGTCGAGGTGTTGTGTTTTACTCGAGTTAGATCACTTCACTCGGGCGCTTTGACTTTACTGGAAACTATATTCTGATGATTCTGCAGTCGTACACGTGGCTGTATCAAGACAGCTGGCAAGGTTCATGACACATTTGTCAACATATTTGAACACACGTATTTAATAAACGTTTGTGGCTGTAGTTTTCTTGATGCCATGTGTGCTTTGTACTGCGATGGTATACCCCTGTGGGGCTAAAGCTGCTTTTTAATCATTGGACACTTGATTATGTTCAGTGTGGGGTTGTGTAACTCTGAACCTCGTAGAATATTAACAGAATCTGTGGGTAGTCGACCGAAACGAACGTGTTAATTAACAGCGGCTTAAGTGCATCACATTGCATCCAGTATTGCGCGTTTGCATATTACATAGTCGGTTCACTGACAGCTATCAGAACATAAAGAAAAAACAAAGAAAAAGAACAGATATTCAATGTTCCAGAGTACCTTTTCTACACTTCATTGTGAGTGTAATATGAGAGCGAGTAAGTCTACTGAAGTGTGTGGAGCACCCAAACTATACTCACAGAGATCTCCTATCCAACCTGGGTAACCAGATCATGCGAGTAAGATTAGGGTTGCAACTGAAGTGGTAGACCTTCCAAACTGGGATTAAGCATCTAAGGCATGTAAATATTGGGTGATCTGTGTGGTGCATATAGGGGGCGCTGCTGCCTCGCTAGAGGATGAGCTCAGGGAGACACTTCAGAACAGGATAATGGTCCTGGATGGAGGAATGGGGACCATGATCCAGCAGAGAAAGCTACAGGAAGACGACTTTAGAGGCGCAGAGTTCAAGCACCATCCCAGGAGCCTGAAGGGCAACAATGATCTCCTGAGCATCACCCAGCCTGACGTCGTATACAGCATTCACAAGGTGCTTGCCGTGCGTGTGTGTGTGTGTGATGCGTCTGTGTGGTTGTGGTTGCATTGCTGACACATGCTACAGCATGTCTGTGTGGCGTTGTGACGAAGCCTAAAAAGAGAGCGGTTAGGAGGAACTGGACAAAAAATGTGGATCTATCACACCATTATACTTAAGTTATTGCATCACATTAGGCTTAATCATGTTTGTTTACCCAAGTTTGCTGTATTATGGAGTGTAACTAGGCTAGGAAATTGGGTGATTATTAATAGAAATGTATGAAAGTCTTGCCTCTAAATTGGGTGGGACCTCACCTGTGGCTACACAGTATGACTGACGTATTTGGTGAGTCAGAGTCATGTGAAGTGTCTGTGTGTGTCTCGATCTCATTTTAAAAAAAGAAATGTATTTAAGAGAATCAGCTCACATTGATCAACATCGTTATCATGATGTAAATATGCCAAATGAAGCCAGTTAGCTAATTGGTCATCTGTAGTCCCTGGAGAGTTTGATTTAAAAAATAACAAACACGTACTTCTCTCATAAGCAAAACGGAGGATATCACAAGACAGCGTTGCAAGAATGCAAAGCACGTCTCACTGTCTTATGTCTGTCTGTATCTGTCTGTCTGTATCTGTCTGTCTGTCTGTCTGTAGGAGTATCTTCTTGCAGGTGCAGACATCATAGAGACGAACACGTTTAGCAGTACCAGAGTTGCTCAAGCAGACTATGGTCTGGAGGACCTGGTAAATCCCGTACTGTGCTGAATGTAGCTTGCTTACGCCGAGCTGTGTTCTCATAAATGCAACCATGACATTTTATTTTACTTTATGAATTGCAGTTTTAGGTTTTACAAAATTTGTTATAGATTTATTCATTTTACAGGAAAATAACCATAAACCCACAATGCTTGGCTCTTGGCTAATAAACAATGAAAATTGGTAGCCACTAATAAAATATTAATCTATATATATTTAGTCTGACTGAATATCTTTAAAGATGTACTCATTCATGATTGACGGTGTTTGGACAAACATTTCATTACTGATATTAATGTTAACAAAACAGTCCAAAATGATGTTCAGTTATGTTTCTGGAAATGCCTCCTGGTAAGTTATCTCATCGGTAAGGTGGTGATGGTCTGGTCTGGTGATTTGGTGCAGGCGTATCGGTTAAACAAGGCTTCAGCAGAGGTAGCCAGGAAAGCAGCTGATGAAGTTACTGCTCAGACAGGTATGGCTGTGGGAAATAGATGATGTTGATGACAATAACGATATGCTGGCCCTTTTAAATGCACCTTGTATACTAGAAGCAGTAAGGAGCCAGGCTTGTTTAGAGTCCATTTTGTTGTCAGGCGTGAAGCGGTATGTAGCTGGAGCCGTGGGTCCGACCAACAGAACATTATCCGTGTCGCCCTCTGTTGAGAGCCCAGACTTCCGAAACATCTGTAAGTTGGCACTATAAAGACTAAACTCAAAGTCTTTTAAAATTCCTCGTTGTTTCAACAATGTCACATTCAGATCACACTGTCCTTTATCTGGTCACTGAGATAGATAATGCTCTTTTTTCAAGTACTTTGCCCCTTTTAGAGGGTCAAATTGCCCTTACTCACATCTGAAACTTTTATGGAATTTCCATATACCATATCTTCAGTGACCCACAAGGGGGAGATGTTGAGCAGTGTGTATTAGAATTAAGTTTGCAATGCACATTGGAATGTGCTTAATTCAAGAGCTTACAATTTTGTTTATGTGAAAAAACATTTTCAGATTTTTATTTCAAACTAGTGATATCTGTTTGGGGAGTATATTTAGATTGTTTGTGTGTGTGTGTGTGTGTGTGTGTGTGTGTGTGTGTGTGTGTGTGTTTGCTTGCGCTCATCCTCCGTAGTGTTTGATGAACTGGTAGAAGCATACTCGGAGCAGATACGAGGCCTGTTGGATGGAGGTTGTGACATCCTGCTGGTGGAGACCATCTTTGACACAGCTAATGCAAAGGTAGACCTCCCTCTCGCATTTTCTCTCTCTCTCTCTCTCTCCCTCATTCTCTCTCTTCCTCCCTCATTCTTTCCTCATTCACTCTCATTCATTCATTTATTTAGTCCTACATGCTTTCACACACCCATAACCCTTTAAAAGCCTTTAACGGTGATTGTTAAAGTGCTTGAATAGGTGTCCAGTTGCTTGAGTAAGTTTTGCAGTAGTACAGAGTGTGAGTTATGTTCCCCTCTCTCTCAAAGGCTGCTTTATTTGCTATTGATGTGCTGTTTGAGGAGTTGTATGAACCAAGACCCATATTGGTGAGTAACAAGATATATTTATTTATTTGTTTGTTTATTCATATATCCATTATTCTATACATTTTAATCATCCATTTATCAGATTTTACTTTTTTCAAAAGTGTCTTGCAGGCATGTGACACATTTGTCGACAACTTTAAGAACGATCATACCTACCTCCACTCTTATGGATGAACAGAATAATTTAATCTTGGCGTGTGTGTGTGTGTGTGTGTGTGTGTGTGTGTGTGTGCGCACGCCTGCATGTGTGTGTTCTAGATCTCGGGAACCATTGTGGATAAGAGTGGTCGTACTCTCTCAGGGCAGACGGGAGAGGCATTTGTCATCAGTGTATCTCACATGAAACCTCTGTGGTACGACGTTCTGAGAAGACACAGTCCCAGTCTTGCTTAAGAAAGAAAATGACATTTTAAATCATATTTTTATTAGTGCATCTAATATTAGAGTATTGCTAGTTCAGAAGTTTAAGAAGCCTTTATTAAACACTGTCATTCATACTGGCTGGGCACTTTTGTCCTCCTCTAATGTCTTTTTATTTAACGAAAGGGCCACGATGTGTGAGGTGTGTAATTTAGAGTTGCTCATTGATATCACCTTCTACCCCTGCTGGACAAAAGCATGACTCTTGTTTCACAGCCTCTTGTTTTCGGTGAACATTAACCAGTGCAAACCTCCTCCTTTCCCGCAGCATCGGTCTGAACTGCGCCCTGGGGGCCACCGAAATGAGGCCGTTTATTGAGGTGATCGGCAGGAGCACCGGTTCTTTCGTCCTGTGTTACCCCAACGCAGGTAACACCTCGCTCTTCAGGCAGGCCCCTGCTCGAGCTCCAGCTCTGGTCCATCCTGACCTCACTGCTACCTCGTTCCAGGTCTCCCCAACACGTTCGGAGAGTATGATGAAACCCCAGAGATCATGGCTTCACAAATCAGGGTGAGGTTTGCCTCCACACTGCAGGTGCTGGTTAGTGGCAGAGGAGGTTTTTGTAAGCACATTTCTAGCGCAACTAAGGGGAAATAATGTTCTTTTAAAGCTTGAAATTACATTATTTTACAGTCAAGAATTAAATAATTTATGAACTATAATCCAGTCTTATCTAGGATATCCAGTTTTTTTTCCAATATTCATAAGGCTTTGTATTAATCAAACCTGTTCCTTTCGTTTATTGGCAGTCTTTTCTTTGCCACAGGAGTTTGCAGTGGACGGCTTGGTGAATATTGTCGGGGGCTGCTGTGGAACTACGCCACACCATATAAGGTAGTGGGTCACCATCACTGTGTCACCATGGCAACTTTGCTGGCTGTGTTTCCATGGCATCCTCGGCTGATTGCGTCACCCTGGCAACCTTGGCTGACTCTGTCACAATCCTGTGTGTATTCAAACCACATATGATAAAAACCTTTCCCTCTGTAGCAAGTGCCCCACAGGTCTGGAATTGACCCTTTGCCTGGTGTCCAACAGTCATGGTCTTTACACACTGTGTGCAACAGTGAACTACTCCAGCCTTGTTAACAGCATGACTGTGTGTGTGCAGAGCAATTTCTGAGAGTGTGAAGCAGTGTAAAGCCAGGCTTCCTCCCAAAGATGTTTTCAGTGACTTCATGCTGCTCTCAGGTAAGATGCTCCTCTGTCATTCTGTCAAGACTCTGAAAAGACTCCAAAATTTTGCAAAGCCTATGGATCTTGCAGCATGGCTATTTGTAAGACTGTAACTACATACCCTTTGAGATTATTTCCCAACGTGTTCCTGTTGGAAATCTGAGGAGCAGCTGTGGAGCTCAAACAGAAGCAGCTTTTAACAGGCAAAAAGTCGAGGCTTCTTCAGAGTCTCCTCCATGTCTCTCATCTACCTGTCAGACCTTCCTGTTTGCTCCTTCCTGTTTGGTGCTGGAGAAAGCTCACCTACTGGCCACGTCACTATTTACATGAGCCAAGACGAATCTAATGATAACATTAAATCAGACTGATTTTATCGGAACATTCCTGATCACTTTGCACTAAACGATTGAGAAAACTCCCATGTTTTTCTTCCAACATTGGAAATTTGTCTGCAACAGTGAAATTTGAAAAGTAATTTGGTGTAAGACCAGCATTAGCTGTAAAAATCTGAAATTTCCCGTATCGGTTATGTACAAGAAATGTTTAGATTCCTCGGTCTGCTACAGGTGCCCCAGCCGGCTTGGTTATGTTCACTGTACAAATTGCCTGGTCATTTTGAAACAAAAGCACTAAAGGTTCATGTCAGCACTGCAGCCCAGATTCTTAGTGCTCGAAAGTTTGGAGAAATGGACTAAAATGCTGACTGTGCAAGCTGCTCCTCCAGACTAGTGACTAGATCTGTTTCGAATGTTCGTTCTGTTGCTTTAGTCTTCTTGCAGGTTTGATAGAGGCCTGTTTTACCATCTTAAAGTGTCTGTGTCTGTCGTGCAGTTTCCTCAGGTCTGTCTGTCTTTGTCTGTCGGGGTGTCTTCAGGTCTGTCTGTCTGTGTCTGTCGGGCTGTTTCCTCAGGTCTGTCTGAGTCTGTTGGGCCGCGTCCTCAGGTCTGTCTGAGTCTGTCGGGCCGCGTCCTCAGGTCTGTCTGTGTCTGTCGGGCCGCGTCCTCAGGTCTGTCTGTGTCTGTCGGGCCGCGTCCTCAGGTTTGTCTGTGTCTGTCGGGCCGTGTCCTCAGGTCTGGAGCCGTTTCGGGTCGGACCGTACACCAACTTTGTCAACATCGGCGAACGCTGCAATGTTGCCGGATCGCGCAAGTTCGCCAAACTCATCATGGCAGGAAATTATGAGGTAATGTGTGATTAAGTCTGTGTTTACAGACATTTACAGACCAGCATTTCAGGGCATCCTTAAGCATTATTTTCACTTCTTAACTGAATTAGGTTCAAATATCACTGTTGCTCAATATGAGCTCTGTTGTGTGTGTGTGTGTGTGTGTGTGTGTGTGTGTGTGTGTGTGTGTGTGTTTTTGTATACTGATCTGTAGGAAGCATTAAGTGTAGCTAAAGCCCAGGTGGAGATGGGAGCCCAGGTGCTGGACATTAACATGGATGAAGGCATGCTGGATGGATCTGCTGCCATGACACGTTTCTGCAACCTCGTCTCCTCTGAGCCTGACGTTGCCAAAGTAATGGCCTACAAATAAAAACACTTCAAATCTAAACACTAAACCAGAGTAATATGCAGTTGTGTGGTATAGAATTTGTTTTATAGTGAATATTGAAAAATCACAGAAATGTGGTCAACTAGTATAATTCTGTAATTTAAAAACAATTACATTTATTTACAAAATATTTCACTTTTTATGTAAACTTATATTTTTATAGTGAATAAACAGCAGACTGCATACTTAGGCAGAACTTGGAGCTGCTCCTTCTGGAGCTGTGAGTTCTAGTGCGTAAGTCTTTTGGCTGTTATTCAGGTGCCGCTGTGCATCGATTCGTCCTCCTTCGCCGTGATTGAAGCGGGGCTGAAGTGTTGCCAGGGAAAGTGCATCGTCAACAGCATCAGCCTGAAGGAGGGCGAGGATGAGTTCCTGAAACGTGCCAAGCAGGTTCGTCGCTACGGCGCTGCAGTCGTCGTCATGGCGTTCGATGAGGAGGGGCAGGTCAGTGGGTCTCGCAGTTCTCCATCCAGGAATTACAGAACGACCCGTGTCGGACTGCTACAACGTGCCATTCCTCCTATTCTGTTCTATTTTCCGCTGACTCATATCTGTGCACTGATTAAAATGTTTGCAAAACACCTCCTTCAGGCAACCGAAACTGATCAGAAGGTCCGGATCTGCACTAGAGCCTATCAGCTTCTGATCAGTAAGGTGGGGTTTAACCCCAATGACATCATCTTTGACCCCAACATCCTGACCATAGGCACAGGGATGGAGGAGCACAACATGTACGCCATCAATTTCATCAAAGCCACCAGGGCTATTAAGGTTAGACGAGACCCGATGCACTGCAACATGCCTTACCTGTCCAATTCACTACTGCTCACATTTATACATCCTTTATTATCTTACACCTGCCTCTCTCTCTCTCTCTCTCTCTCTCTCTCTCTCTCTCTCTCTCTCTCTCTCTAGGAGACCTTACCTGGTGCTAGGGTCAGTGGTGGCTTGTCCAACCTCTCCTTCTCTTTCCGAGGCATGGACGCCATCAGGGAGGCCATGCATGGAGTTTTCCTCTACCACGCGATAAAGGTGCTACACACTCAGAGACTCACAGCTCCCCTATTCTCACTAAAAACCACCTCATCTCACTGGTTACTCAACAATCCTGGGACTTTAGACAGGGTCTAAGTCTGTGTTAGAGGACCGTAGATGGTATCCATCAGATATCAGTATGTGTCTGTATTTTCATTTCTTCCTGCTGTTTGGGGCTAAAAGCTCTTGGAGCTAAAAGCCCAGTCTTGCAGCAGGAAGTACTGGAAAAAAAAAAAAAACTGAGGAGATGAGAGCAGCTTGTATGTTCCAGCTGTAAAAGGGTTAAGTGTTAGTGTGTCTTAAAGTAGATGAAGTCTACACTGTGTCTCAGGGTAGAGTGCATGTTTTAAAGCTTAGGGTTGGCATTGCGCCCCCTGCAGGACGGGATGGACATGGGCATTGTGAATGCGGGCAGCCTACCGGTGTATGATGACATTGATAAGGAGCTGCTGGTTCTCTGTGAAAACCTCATCTGGAACCGGGAGCCGGAGGCCACGGAGAAGCTGCTGCAGTACGCTCAGGTACGCTCAGATACACTCTGGTACGCTCTGGTACGCTCTGGTACGCTCTGGTACACTCTGGTACACTCCGTTACACCCGAGTACAGCGGCCAGTGCAATAACTAGCTAAATAAAGGGAATGAATGAAATGGGTACAGCTGATACCTTTATAAAGTTTTAAGTGTTCCACGTTTTAGCAGCATGGCTTTGGGCAGATCTGTGATGGTAGTTTGTTTTCTCGTTCTCCTGTTTGTCACTCCATGGGAACTGCTGCCACAAGTTGTTTTGTCTTAATGAGTCGTTTGTCGTGTTTTCTTATTGGTCTTAACCAGTCGTTTGTCGTGTTTGCACACATTTTAGAACAATGCTAAAGGAGGGAAGAAGGTGATTCAGACGGATGAGTGGAGAAAGGGAAGTGTGGAGGAGAGACTGGAATATGCTCTTATTAAGGTAGGTGTGTGTGTGTGTGTGTGTGTGTGTGTGCATCCATGCATGCATGTTTGTGCACGTGTATGTACAGGTGTGTGTGTGTGTGTGTGTGTGTGTGTGTGTGTGTGTGTGCGTGCATGCGCAGGGTATAGAGAAGTACGTAGTGGAGGACACTGAAGAAGCTCGAGCTCAGACAGGGCTTTATCCCCGCCCCCTCCATGTGATCGAGGGTCCTCTTATGAACGCCATGAAGACAGTGGGAGACCTGTTTGGAGCTGGCAAGATGTTCCTGCCACAGGTAGTTTACAACACACACACACACACACACAGCCCCCCACATATAAACAGACAAATGTACAGTTAGATTTTTACTGTCACAGATTTCCACACCACTTCACCAAGTGGGTTCTCTCTCTTATCCAGCACACTGCATTCAACTGATTATTAAGCCCTTCAAAGCCCATGTCAGAAGAGAGGAAGTCAACCTTGGGCAGAGAGGAGAGGCTTTAGGCCTGCCGCTGTGTGCATCGTTAATTCACTCTGTTCTGGTGTAGCATCCCTGACAATGGGGTTGTATTTAAAAATGCATTTGAGAAGCCATTGCAAATTTTTGACATCAAACCAAACAGTATTACCCTGCAGTAGAGTATTAAAACTAACCTTTCTAACAGTATTTGTCCTCAAATTTCTAACGCTTGCCTCAAGAGAAACTGTTCGGGCTCATTACATGTCACTTAGAGAAAGATAGTACGTCAGGTTGAGATATCAAATGGATATCAAATAAGTGATGCCTGTTTGCCACTTTTTTTTGGTCTGTTTTTGTGTTTTTTTTCTTTTGTTTGGTTCTCCAGTATTTATAAAAATAGCCCATATAGGCTTATTACCATGCAGTCAATAATGAGAATACTGCACTGAACCGTGACTCTTAAAATTGCATTTCTGTTAATTGTGTGTGTGCGCGTGAGATCAGGTAATAAAATCAGCTCGCGTGATGAAGAAGGCAGTGGCCTATCTGATTCCCTTTATGGAGAAAGAGAGAGAGGAGATGATGGCTGAACCTGGGGCGTCTGAGGACATTGTGAGTGTTCACGCGTTTACACACAACTCAGATGAAGCACGGCGGTAGAGGTTAACAGGAGTGTGAGGGTGTGGGGCACGTTGGTCTTCATCCCAGCCCCTGCTGTTTAGCCTGTGTTTTTCCTCATGGTTCAACACTGGTTATTCCATGACAACTAGCCTAGATCTTCCAGTTGAAAACTTCTATTAAATACACCAGACCTCTATCTATTATACATCTATTAAATACACCAGACCTCTATTGTACTTCTATTAAATACACCAGACCTCTGTCTATTGTACATCTATTAAATACTCCAGACCTCTATCTATTATACTTCTATTAAATACACCAGACCTCTATTGTACTTCTATTAAATACACCAGACCTCTGTCTATTGTACATCTATTAAATA
>JAOYMR010000011.1:17136750-17150885 GCA_025802075.1 Tenebrosternarchus preto
CTCCAGACCTCTATCTATTATACTTATATTAAATACACCAGACCTCTATCTATTGTACTTCTATTAAATACACCAGACCTCTATCTATTATACATCTATTAAATACACCAGACCTCTATTATGCATCTATTAAATACTCCAGACCTCTATCTATTGTACATCTATTAAATACTCCAGACCTCTATCTATTATACATCTATTAAATGCTCCAGACCTCTATCTATTATACATCTATTAAATGCATCAGTAAAATCCTATGTTGCAAATTGTCTGGGTTTTCTTTCAACAACGTCCAGTGTACAACAGGCAGTTGATAAAGCTTGGAATAAACACAGAAAGCTCAGAGGGTAAAACTTAAAAAGAAATCATAACTTCAAAAAGAATTTGGAGTTGAGCTGTAGGATTTTGCAAGGTCTCATGAATGTTTCACACATGAAGTTTTCAAAGAAAGGACATGGCATGAGGGAGGCCCAGGAGAGTTGGCCTGTAGTGACCTTCACGCCTTTCTTCCTGTGCACTGTGTCTGTGCTGGAGTGTAACTCAGCTGTGTTTGGGTGTTTGCAGGACCCATACCAGGGCACCATCGTTCTGGCGACAGTCAAGGGAGACGTCCACGACATCGGCAAAAATATAGTGGGTGTCGTACTTGGATGCAACAACTTTCGGTACGCAGTCAACTCTGTGGAATACACGGCGGTCGCTGCCACTCTGTGGAATGCATGCCGGTCGCTGCCACTCTGTGGAATACACGCCGGTCGCTGCCACTCTGTGGAATACACGCCGGTCGCTGCCACTCTGTGGAATACACGCCGGTCGCTGCCACTCTGTGGAATACACGCCGGTCGCTGCCACTGCTATTTGCCAAATCTGCAGCGTGCCAAAACTCACATGAGGCCATGATGATGATGAATGATTAAGCGTGTGTATGTGTGGATGCTCTTGTGATTAGGCTCTGAATTGCTCTTCATTGTTATGATAGGTGTATAAACAGCAGCATCACTTACTGTGATGGCGCCGTTAGCATAGCACTCGCGGCTAATGAATGACTGCAGGGGTCTAGTGAGGCAGTTACCCCTGATTAAGCTGTTAGCTCTGATTAAGCACAGCTGTGTGTAAAGTCTGTGTGTATGAGAGAGACAAATTGAGCAACGTGGGTTACAGTATTGGGGACACGTGTGTGTGTGTGTGTGTGTGTGTGTGTGTGTGTGTAACCATGGCTTTTCTTCTTGCAGAGTGATTGACTTGGGGGTAATGATACCATGTGACACAATCTTAAAGGAGGCTATTGACAAAAAAGCAGGTGGGTCTCCAGTATTGGGTTTGGGGAGCCCCCCCCCCATGTCATAATGCCATGCTGCCTTCCACTAGGGCATAAACTAATCTAGGGCTTAAACATCTATCATGAACATCCAAATGAAACATGGAAAAATTGCATACTCAGTTTTACTGTCATTTAAATAGTAGACCTAAATTGGTGTTGGAATCTGTTCCTGTAGACTAACAAACCAACATTAAATAGCAATTAGTATTTAACGAAAAGATTAAGAATAGAGAAGACGTGAGATGTGCTGTCGCTCACGTGCGTTTGTGAGATCTCCTGTGGCTCACGTGCATTGTGGGTGAGATCTGTGGCTCACGTGTATGTGATGGGCGAGATCTGCTGTGGCGGGAACGGTCTAAACCGTCTCCCTTATAAATCATTACTCCATTACTCACGCTCAGCGCCAAGGCAGGGTGCAGTTCATCTCCAGCTAGTCTCAGACCAAAAATAAATGAACTTTTAGTGGTTGTTGTTAATGGTAACTGTTGACAACAGGGCATAAACTCATTTTGTCTCACTCCCTATTGCACTCTATCTGCCTATTTGTGTGTGTGTGTGTGTGTGTGTGTGTGTGTGTGTGTGTGTGTGTGTGTGTGTGTGTGTGTGTGTGTGTGTGTGCGCGCGCGTGTATGCAGATATCATTGGTCTGTCTGGTCTCATTACTCCTTCCCTTGATGAGATGATTCATGTTGCCAAGGAGATGGAGCGACTGGGCATGACGACCCCTCTCCTGATTGGAGGAGCCACAACCTCGAAGTCGGTCCAATGCACCTGACACTTATTTATAAATAAACATTCAGAATTGGGGGAATGTGAAGCAATTCTGTATCACATGCACTTTGTGTACCTGTTTGTATATCTCTGTGGGGACCAAATGTCTCCACAAGGGTCATTTTTTTTTACATTTTTGTCCTTGAGGGGACTTGTCCTGTGTAAAAACTTACACTAAAAGAGCCAAACGGAATCATCTGCAGGAAGTCACAGATGACATTAGTAGAATAGAAATAGTAAAGAGCAGTTTAGTAAATTATAAATGCATAAAATATCTATTAGAACTACTTATCATTTATTAGCATACATATGTACACCAGTGTAAAAAGTTACTTTTTGTAAAAAGTTTGTGTAAAGACTGCCCACCCTGGAGATCCCACACAGTTTGAGTTAAATATGGTCAGGTCACCAGTAATAAGAGTGAAGGAGGCCAATCCAGGCAAATGCAGAGGTTGAAGTTAGTTGTAGGTAGCCTTACTGCATTAATTAGCTACAGTAATCATTGTTGGTGGAAGATCAATATAAAGATAGTGAAACAAGACGTGTGTGTGTGTGTATGTGTGTGTTTGTGTGTCTGAACAGAACCCACACAGCAGTAAAAATAGCCCCTCAGTACAGTTCCCCAGTAATTCATGTTCTTGATGCATCGCGGAGTGTGGTGGTGGTAAGTAGGGGTTGGTTGGTTTGTTTGTTTGTTTGTTTGTTTATATCCATTTCTAAATGTAAAAAAACAATCATAACATTTTCATTTACCATAACCCAACTTTTGGAACACCGCGGAAAGCGTTAACACTCCGTGATGTAATTACCCATCAAAACCCTGTTGGCCCAGTTGCAGCGTTTATGATTGGTTGATAATTAATAACGGCAGCTCAAGGGCCAGATGAGGAAGTGCAAATTAAGCCTGGGTGTTTGTAGTCAATTAAAACTGTTTCTTTTCTTGTGAGTTATAATTAGTAAAAATCGCTGACTCTGTAGTGGTGTTCTCAGTAATGCAGCACACTCTCACACTCCTCCACTCAGCTGCCCGTCTCTGCGTTTGGCTTTAGAAGGACCATAAAGTTGTGTTTGCATTTGGTTTCATCAAATTTTTACATTTAATTAATCTGTAATGCTCTTGTAAAGGCTGTTATCCTTCCCCAATGGCCTATTCTCTCTCTCTCTCTCTCTCTCTCCCTCCCTCCCCCTCCCTCTCTTCCTTCCTTTCCCTCTCTATCCCTACTTTCCTCTGTCTTTTTTATTTCTCTCTCCCCCTCTTCTCTCCCTCTGCAGTGTTCCCAGCTCCTGGATGAGGGAGTGCGTGATGATTTCTTCGAGGACATGACAGAGGAGTATGAGGAAATCAGGCAGGAGCACTACGACTCTCTAAAGGTCTGCTTGGCAAAAGACCAGCTGTTTATGTAACAACAAAAATGAATCATCGCCATTATCTTTAATTACAGAGCACTATTCATTCTGGTTCAAAAATCCCAAAGCCACCATTTGGTGATGATTCCTAATACACTGATAAACTTCACTGCATTTGTCACTGTACGTAATGGGGTGAACTATAGATGCTGTTTTGCTTTATTGTAAAAAGAAATCCGAATGAATTAAGACCTGACTGATATATGTGTGTAACTGTGCATATAGTATAGTGTTTATGAAGTATAGTGTAGTGATGCCCTAGGATATGTGTAGTGAGGCATCTGTAGCTTTCTTGAATTTCCCTCTGGGATCAATAAAGTGTCTGTCTGTCTGTGTCTGTCTGTCTGTGTGTCTGTGCAGCGCATGTGTAGTATAGCGCAGAGATTCTTAAGAGCATGTCACTGTTCCTCTTTCAGGAGCGGCGCTACCTGTCTCTAGCACAGGCGAGGGAGAAAGGCCTCCGCGTGGAGTGGCTGTCCGGGGCACCACCAGGTCTCTGCTCCAGCACCGTAGAGCCCAGCGCTCCTAATAATACCCTAGCATTTTAAAAACGTCACACCCGTATGGTACAGCTGCACAGAGCGGGAAGCCAAACTGAAGGCTTTGGGAGCCTGATCACCCATCAGGTTTATACCTTCTGTTAAGAGTTTGGATGGAAGTGTGTGAGACTGATGGCCCCTTCGGGCTCTCTGCAGTTCGGCCACAGTTCCTGGGAACACAAGTGTTCGACACGTATGATCTGAGGAAGTTGGTGGACTTCATTGACTGGAAGCCTTTCTTTGATGTGTGGCAGCTAAGAGGGAAATACCCCAACCGAGGGTTCCCCAAAATCTTCAATGATAAAACTGTAGGTAAGGAACGGGGGTACCCAAAATTCTCCAGTGATAAAACTGTAGGTCAGAGATTAATTCTGTTAAGTGAGCTCTTTCACAAAATGTTTACCAAATATTTGAGAGTAGTGGCATTTTTCTGTCCTGCTAGACCAGATATTTAAATTAATTTTAAAGATTTATTATTTTTTAAAAGTATAAAATGTATCCTTATTGTTTGTGTAGATTTTATAGCTTTATTATTATTATTATTATTATTATTATTATTATTATTATAGTACATATTGTTGTAGTTTTTTTATTGTTTTTTTATGACAATACAACAATGCACAGCAGTTAATGTTATTGTATATTGTGTGGATTTCTGTGTGCATGTGTGCGTGCACTTGTGTGTGTGTGTGCGCGCGTGTGCGTGTGTGTGTGTAGGAGAGGAAGCCAGGCGTGTGTATGATGATGCTCAGAGCCTGCTGAACAGGGTGATTGACAGTAAGGGTTTGCAGGCCAGAGGGTTAGTGGGCTTCTGGCCTGCACAGAGCCACGGGGACGATATTCTAATTTATGCTGATGATGTCATTCCTACCTCGTCCAATCCCATCGGTACCTTCTGTGGACTCCGACAGCAGGTAATCAAACTTGTCTATTAAAAAAAAACCCAAAAACCCCCCAAAAAACCTTTCCCATCATGCATACAGACCATACAGTAGTGCATGCCTCTAAACATAATGACTGGTTTCTTTTTATATATAATATCTGATTATTTATTAGGTAGTTACAGTATTAAATGTAAACAAAAATGAACTTAGGAACGGGAAAAGACGAGGGTAATATTAAAGTCTGATATTTTGATGATGGTCAAAAACATCAAAACATTCCTGTACGGTTTAATCTGAAGCTGGCAGCCTGTTTTTTATCGCCCCCTGCAGGCAGAGAAGGACTCTGCCAGCTCTGAGCCGTACCTCTGCCTGTCGGACTTCGTGGCACCTGTGGGCAGCGGCGTGCGGGACTACATGGGGCTGTTCGCCGTTGCCGTGTTCGGGGCAGAAGAGCTCTGTCGGAACTTTGAACGGCAGGCGGACGATTACAGGAGCATCATGGTGAAGGCCCTCGCCGACCGACTGGCTGAGGTACAGCAAAGAGCCGCACCAGGGTTTAAGCACTGCTCCACATCGTCCAGCTCGCACTGATCCAGGATCAGCTGCTTTGCCCAAATAGGACAAGGATTGGTTGCTAAAAGCACCAATTTGGCCGACAGCAACTGGTTTAGTAGGGCACAGACGAGCAGACAGACTGATCTGGTTTCAGGACTGACCAAACTATCCCTCAAACGAGCAGGAAGAATGGGTTCATCTGGGCGTGATCTCGTACCTACCAATAGTTAATTTAAGGAGATATATATAAACATATGTGTGTTTGTGCGACTACTGGCAGGCCTTTGCTGAGGAGCTGCATGCTCGTGTGAGGAAGGAGCTCTGGGGCTACAGCAAGGAGGAACAGCTGCCAGCCAGCGACCTGCACAGGCTCCGTTATGCTGGGATCCGGCCGGCCGCCGGCTACCCCAGCCAGCCGGACCACACTGAGAAACTCACCATGTGGCACCTCGCTGGAATACGGGAGAAAACCGGTATGACATGGTTCTCGCCAGGCTCTGGGGTCCAGGGGGGGAGCACTGATGTTAGACTGGACACTAGTGTGCAGTTAGACTGAAGGCAACTAACACCTCTGAGCAATTTTCTGTTTTTTTACCAGTAGCATGATATTTGCTGTATATATTTAGTCTTTATTATGCAAACCCTTTTGTCCTTTGTCACTGGTCTGGGTAAACCTCTTCGTCTTCATCTTCATCTCTTTCTTTTATATTGATGAAAGCTGCTCATTTGCTTTTTCCCCAATGTGAACGTAACGGTGTTGAGTCCTGAAGGCACACTGGAATTGGTTGAGTAGAAGTGTGAACACGACCTGAGTGCTGCTCTGTGGTTTGCTCTGGTTTAAGGCATCGCTCTGACTGAATCTCTGGCCATGACCCCGGCTTCGGCCGTCTCCGGACTCTACTTCTCCAATCCCAGGGCCAGATACTTCGCTGTGGGCAAGATCACCAAGGAGCAGGTACCCACTTCAGACGTGACCCAACCGCGGTCGTCCACGCCCACTCTGTAACTCTTTGTCCCTGTGAATGAGCAGTGAATGTCTGGGAGGTTTGCCTCAGAGATTGGCAGCTGTAAAGCTCAGGGATTCACCGTTGCTTCCGAGACCTTCACTTCCTCTTTTTTTGTGGCTCTGCACAACTTTCTTTATATATTAAAAACAATGTTTTCAAAGTTCTTAAATCATTTAAATGATTAAAGAAACTGATAATTTCAAACAAGAAACAAAATTAATAGAATAATAAAAAAAATAACTTTTATATAAAATATTTGATTAACGAAGGTCTGGATAATTAGTGCCTGAGATGAATCAGGTGTTTCAGAGTCGTATAAACTGGGGCAAGTTTCTCACTTTGTTCACTTTTAATATTTGAGATGACCCAACAGCACAGTTGTGTGGGTAGACTGAGACTTCTGCGCTCTACTTCAGCCTCAACGTTCCAGGCAGAATTGCACTCGTTGTATAACTATATTTAAGTGACTTTAAGCCAGAAGAAAGTTTGCAGAGTGGACGTTTATTCCACTGTTCAAGGGCTGCATTTATCCGCACACATCAGTGAGTGTAATGCTGATATCTGATATTTTATGAGTGCTGAGAGGAGATTTTTATTGCCCCATTTTGGCTCCATGTAGTTATGGAGACCTGAATGCAGACAGGCACTGTCCGAGGCATCAAAAGTTCTTTCACGCGTCCCATTGTGCAGGCAGGAGTGTTTGAATGTTGTGTTTTTCCCCACGCTCAAGGTGGAGGATTATGCCAGGAGGAAGGACATCCCTGTGAGGGAGGCTGAGCGGTGGCTGGGCCCCAACCTGGGCTACACTAACTGAACCAGAACCTGCACAGCAGAGCCAACAGAGACACGATGAACAAACAGTGAGATGGTTTTTAATTCAAGACACCGTGTTATCTGGGATTTGGAGTATGGCCCACAAAAGAAGATGGCTTGGAGCCCCGCATGGCTGCCTCTCTGCTCTCTATTACTACTCCTACCTTAAACAGTTGACCTGTCACACTACACAAGTGCCATACTATAATTATATTATTTATAATAATAACTTTTATTATTATTATTATTACTGATAACTTGTTAGACACACTGTGGACTTTTTTCAATTTTAACCTCAGGTTCTGTAATTTGTAATTTTGTTGTTAATGAAACATTTTTTTATGCCTTCATTGCTAATTCACTGATCATAAATGCCTAAGAGGTGAGTGCTAAATTATTTTTCAGAATGTTTTACCATTTGATGGTTTTGTTAAATTAATTTTAAAGACTACGTTTTTTTTAAGTGTAATTAAAAGATAATATTGGGACTTGAAAAAACGTTTTTTTTTTTTTAAACTTCCTAGCCAGTTTTATGATTTTAACAGGCTCATCAATTCATACTTTTGTTGATGGTAATTTTCAAAACCACGTCTGCTTGTAAGCTGCCTGATAAATGCTCATTTTAAAATAAAAATGTTCAAAAGTAACCGGTGATCGTCTCTGACCTCTCAAATGGTCCAAATGTACAATCGGCCCTTTTCATCCTTTTAAAAATATTTTTTCTGGTGAGTTTTACGTCCGTTTGGCAGCTCTCTGGTTAATAAGTTTCATGTTGGAAGTCTTACCAACCTCAGCTGCTCTCGTTTACAGATGTGGAAGCAGCAGGCCCATCTAACACAGCACAACCCAGCACTTGTGTTCGTCCCCATTCACAGAGAGGAACTGTTTTCCCCGTGTTTTACATACAATCACAACTTCCTTCAGTAGAAGCACCACCTTATTAGATGTTGTAAGTGTACAGTTGGGGTCTGAGTGGCAGGTAGAAGCTGGTCTGGGATTCGGTAGAATGGGGCTGGACCTGTTGTGTGTCCAGACTGGAACTGTGGTCAGTGTGTGTATGTGCATGGCATTGTTTCTAATAAAGTGTTTGGCATGTTGTTAGACGGGGCTTTGTGGACAACTTGTTGCTTTGTAAATCTTAATTCTATATTTTGAATTAAGCTGTTGGTGGCTGATCTATTAGGACAAGCAAGAATAGAAATAAGTCACTGCACTGAGGTTGGTTGGGTAGTGCTGTATTTGTACTTGTTGTTAAAACACATGCATTCAAACCTGTAAAGATTTATGTATCCAACTTTATTTTATCCAAATATTCCAGCATCTTGATAAACAGTATGGATTAAAAAACATGGATTAAAAAAAAAATCCATATGGCTTTGTGAATGGACTCTGTATACAGGGAACAATGCTGTTGTTTCAGGAGTGTGGTTCAGCTCGTCATAAATAAAAATCTTATTAAAACTAAACTGCTGCTTTTTGGTTGATGTCCTCTGTACGTCTATAGTCCTACTGTTTTCTCCAGTTTTAAATGCATCATTGCAAAGATGTCTATCTGTTCTTTTCATCGTATTCATATCGAAGCAACACACACACACAATGTATATGTATATGTCTGATATATTGAATACGTATATAATTTTGTACAGCGTCCTTTTTTGTGTATACATTATATCGTATAGCTGTAGAGAAATTACACTTACCTGCGTTACACAACACGCATCACAATGCACGATTGTTTTGGGCATATTGTTCATATCCAAACTTTAACTAGGCTGCGCAAAACGGCGCCCGACGCTACGCGAAAACCTTGTTGTTACCATACCGCAGCAGACCAAGAATAACCGGTAGAGGGAGTCGCGTGTTCAACACAGGCTCTCACGCAGGCTCCCACACGCGCTCACACCTGGCCGGCTCCTCCCTCTGAGTATGATGAACGTCCAATGAGGATGCGACAGGGGCCACTCGTTACACCGCTACAACGTAGGACCTGTCGCCGCCTCCACAACTCTCCGTCCAGCGGTAAAACCTGCGGCTAACCATGGCGGAAGGTGGAGAAGGCGAGGATGAAATCCAGTTTTTACGAACCGTGAGTACGAGCATTGTGTCGGGCTTAATCAAGCTGGATGTGTCTCTGGTCCGCCGCAGACTGCACCACTTGCTGTGATTTTCCGTCTTTCTCGCGTGTCGCTTTCTTCGGTGTGGATGCCGAAGGCGTCAGCAGCAGCAAGCTTCGAGGCGCACTTATATTGACAGCTGTCCCTGGGTCAGCGATGATAAGATGCGTAATTAGAGTATTCGTATGACTGAAAGTGAATTGCGTTGTGTAACTGTCGGTTTGTGAGGACGCGAACTGTTGGACGCGACTGCCATCACTTAATCCCGTTTGGATGAGTTTTATTAACAGCTTTACTTCAAATATTTGATGTTCCCGTTTTCAAGCTGTATATTTTGTACTGCCGGTGTCGTTTCAGTTGAGCCGCGTGCAGAGCACGTCTCGTTGCATTGCATCAATCCGCACTGAAACGGAATATTCGGTACTGCCGCAGACAGCAACACCAACCAAGGCGCAATAGTTTACCATTCGAGTTCGGATTAATGATGTAATGCTGTCTCCAAAAAGGTGCAGTTATTCAGTTAGACTAGATATGTCGCTTTCCGGTTGAAATGCGAAAAAGAGAATTAAGTGAAGTTTGTGTTTATTTGGTTATTTTTTTTTTACGTCTTTACGTCTGCTTCATTTAAACATTTATTTCGTTGCTGGTGATGTACGAAGCGTATTATTTGAGCCAAATCGTCACTGGGATGAATGATCTTTGCTGTACAAAAAAAGAGATATAATCGGTGCCAACCTCGCCCATAACCTCGCTCCTGTATTAACGAGTACGAGCGCAGTGTTGTCGCGTCAGTTTTGTGAAGGTTTAGCCCGTAGGAGCTTCGCTATTGATCTGTCGTGTGAAGTTCAAAATTGTGGCTCGGAGAAAAGTGTCCAAATTGGAAGACTGTCTCTCCTCGGCACCCTTGCTGCGAATGATCTTGCACCATTACGCCTAATGCAGAATTTCAATGTAAATCGATACATGATTTCCTCTGGCCGCTGCCGCGTGAAACGCAAAGCAAGGTAATAGGACACAAACACATATTCTGATGCTTTTGGTTAAGCATTTCCTATTTCAAAACATAAATAAATAAAATTAATTAAATTAATAAAACAATAATAACGACAATCCTGCAAACCTGCCCTTTAAAACAGATGGGAGAAAACACTAGGAAAGGTAAATTGGGCTAACCATAATAAAATAATAGATCTGAGGGTAGTTAACGGTCTTTAAATGTTAATACCAGTAATTAGAAATATTAAATAATGTAAATGCTTGGTTTCGTCGCCTCGCAGCTTCATTAAAACATCGCAGGGCTACTTCGTAATTCTATGTGACAGTATTAATTGATGTGTGTTTAGTATAGCGCTTTGCAGTGGGTCTTTGGAGCTGGCTTTTGTGATCTGCATTATAATGAGAGGGGTGTTCTGTCTCCTGCTTGTGCAGTGGGATCTGCCGATTTATCCGTGTGGGGTAGTGACCTCGTGGCCCCATCCGTCCACGCATCGAACGTAATGGAAACACAGGGACACGGAGTATTTCATGCGTTACGACACCAGTTCAGAGATGCGTCATGCGAGTAGGAAGCATACAAAAAAACCACGTGTGCCTTAGATGTTTGACCACAGGGAACGCAAAATGAAGTCTCTTTCTTGGTGTGTGCATATTTAGATCAGCTACCCTGTTGATAGTCATAGCGAGCCTAGTGACGTTTGAGCTTCGGTTGCGACTGACCCGTATTATCTGTCTTGGATTTGCTGGCTATGTTCGAGCAGTCGTCCCGCGTAACAGAAAGCACTCACCCCAGTGTTCTGCTGGAGCTGGCCGACCTCTGTACGTCACTGCGAGGCGATGCTGCCTCAGTGCATGGACTGGGAGCATCTGTCTGGTTTGCTAGAGGAAATGTGGAAGGACTTCACAATACTGAATACAGAACTCGAGCAAGAGTCTTCAGCCCATAGTAGTGAGCACTATAGTGAGTGTTTCTACATTACAGCGGTGAGAGATGGGAGCAGAGAAAGAAAAATCTCATCTCTCTCTGTGTGTCTGTCTCGGTATGTGTCTCTCTCTTGTTCTGTTGGCCCAGTGCAGTGCTCCCCAACACATTAAAGTTTAATAAGATCCTCCCATTATATAAAGGAACAGTGGAAAGAAAGCACACACATCAGCCCACACACCCCAGCGGAGGATAGCCTCATTCTTAACCCCACGACAACCTCACAGTACTCACCACAGTACATAACACTGTACTGTTAACAGTACTCATCATGTTACTGCTCATAGTACTCACCACAGTACATAACACTGTACTGTTAACAGTACTCACCATGTTACTGCTCATAGTACTCACCACAGTACACATTATGGTACTGCTCACAATACTCACCACAGTACACATCATGGTATGTCTCACAGTACTGCTCACAGTACACATCATTGCTACTGCTCACAGTACTCACCACAGTGCTCACCATGATACTGCTCACAGTACTCACCACAGTACACATCATGGTACGTCTCACGGTACTGCTCACAATACTCACCATCACATCATGGATCTCCTCACAGTACTCAAAAGCGTATGTACCTTGGTACTCATCACGTTACTCTTCAGGGTACACCTCATGGTATACTTCATGGCACTCACCACAATACTCACCACAGACCTCCTGACGTTACACACCACAGTGCACATGATGTACTCCTCATGGTTTTCCTCACACTATTACAGTGCTCATGGCACTCACAGAATGGTCACAGTACTCCTTACAGTACTAAATACACTACTTCTCCAAGTACTTCTCAAAGTACTCCCTCCTCACAGTACCGCAGTGTAAGATGACAGCTGTACTTCTGTTGTTACTACTGTCACGCTAAGCATTGGTAAGATGATGCACAAGACCAGCTGGTGACAGCCAGGAAGGAGCGGCAAGTCTGGTCCATCAGCCTGGACTCCTGCCCTCTTCGTACTCCATCTTACCAGTGCTTAGCGTGACGGCAGTAACAGCAGCAGAGTCGTGGGCTGCTACAGTGTGGGCCCCAGCCTTGGCATCCTGCTTCCTGCTGACCTGGAACAGAAGGGGGCTTGGTTTAAAATAAAACTCTGGATCACACCGACGTCATGGTGACCATCTCCTTTAATGAAGTCAGTGAGGTTCCACTGCAGTAGCTCTCTGATTTACTTTATAATTGATAGAGAGAGAGAGAGAGAGAGAGAGAGCAGTCTCAGCGATCTAGAGTGCTACTTTGATCTATAACTGTTGTAAGAGCTCTTCCCTTTCTCTCTTTCACTCACTCATTCTCTCTTTGTCTCTTACTTTTTCTCACTCCTGTACTATACTACATTCCTTCTTCTTGCTTCTAGCTCCTCACTCCATGTTTTTTTGGTATGTGTGTGTGTGTGTGTGTGTACTTTCCTGTGATTCTTTGTCCAGCTCAGGAAAGCACCATCACATAAGAATAACACCACAGTCTCATAACTAGGTGTCATGTAGAAAGTTTGACTGACAGAATGCTTATCTCTCTTGTACTGTCTCTCTCCGTCTGATATTATCTCTCTCCGATATGTGACCAGTAACACTAAAACGCTTTTCATAAATGCCTGCTAGGTACTGAGTCAAACTTTTTTTCTTCAGTGTGTTTACTTATATTTGTGTTTGTGTAAAAGACTAAAGATTAAAATGGGAAACTCTGTATTAGGGCAGTTCTTGTGGGCACATTTGAAGTGAGCTTGCGTGTGGGTCTATGGCCGTGTATACAGTACACATATACACACATTAAAAACTTTACTCCAGTAAAGGAGATCCTGCAGTTCATTTCCATATTTAAAGTCTTCCTCTTTATAAGGCGTTTATGGGTTTCCATATTTAATGCTCGTTCACTTTATGATTTCTATATTTAATGATTTTCCACTTATAAGACATTTGATTTCCATATTTAATGCTCTGCCACTTTATAAGGCATTTATGATTTTGGAATTTGTCCTGTGCTTGTAATGCAAATAGCAACTCTGATATTGTTTGACACATTCTTTCACACACAGACATGGATCATTTTTATTTGTGCATATAAATATTTCTCTGTCTGTATGTCTCTCTTTCTCTATCTCTGTCTCTGTTTATCTGTCTGTCTCTCTGTTCCCCATGCAGCACTGCAGTAGTTCAGCCTCTGCAGTATGAGTAGCCACTGGGAGACCACCCCCCCCCTACAAACACACACACACACACACACACACACACACACACACACACACACTTGTCGGAGTGTAGGTTCTGTGAACATACAAAAATGGAGAGCATTTCACTGAAAGCAGTTTAGAGCAGCCAATAGAAGCTTTTTAAAAATAAGATTTTGACAGTTAACTTAATTTATTGCATGAACTACCTGACCTGATCCTCAGATCTCTGTTTGTAACGACCTTTTTGCTGTGTGTATGTTGGAGCTTTGCTCTGCTCAGAGTATGTCAAGTTTATTGAGTTGCACCCTCACCCTCCATCTGCACAACTGAGGTGAAGTGAAGGATTCTGGGAAAAGTGATACTGCATTCACACCACCTATAACCTGTATATATATAATATACAGTACTGTGCAAAGGTCTTAGGCAACCATTAGATTTGTTGTTTTAGTAATGGTATAATGACTATATATATTTATTTATTATAAAAATTATTTCTCTCTTTATTAAAAAAAGAAAAAACAGACACACACAGGGGGGGGGGGGGGGGGGGGGGGGGGGGGGGGGG
>JAOYMR010000011.1:17150985-17184551 GCA_025802075.1 Tenebrosternarchus preto
ATGAAGAACACCATCATGAACAACACCACCATGAAGAACACCATCATGAACACCACCACCATGAAGAACACCATCATGAACACCACCACCATGAAGAACACCATCATGAACACCACCACTGAAACATGTTATGAACAACACGGATTCCCACACCTGACAGTTGCTGGTGGAAACGTTTAGCCCTTTCAAAACACCTTGTATTGTGTGACATCACAAATAAAAACTCAGATTTCCTTCCAGCCATCTTTTTTCTCCCCTCAAAAAATCAAAATAAAAACAAAAACAGTTCAGCTGAATATGAACCAATAAAGATGGCCGTCCCATCGCTGTCCTCCGAGGGTGCTGCTCTGCTCCCTGACGCTGCCTGCAAAGGTGATTGGCTTCATGTGACCTGCAGGACACCCCTCACCCTCCCTGGTTGGCAGATGATGTGTGATAGCTGACAATTACCTGATTGATGGAAATTGGATACACCTAAAATAAGGAGAAAAACTGAGGGAAAAATCCCCCACCCACCAAAAAAGCAGAAATGTAAAATCCAAATGTTAGTTTGGTTTGTAGTCTCTTTCCATCTCAAGTGAAATCAGGAATGAATTCATCAGCTCTTCCAAAAGCCAGACCCAGTACTAATGATCCTTGCAGACAATTCTGTGTCAAAATTTTGAAGTGACACAAAGATCACATAAGCAAATCTGCCTTGAATCATAATATAAGTAAGAAAAAAGATATTTATTTAGTTATTAGTTTGTTGACCTGATTTTCTCTCTAGTAAAGAAAATTGGTATCTAAAAAAATAAGATTGTTGTTTGTAGGATCTTACAAAACTAAAAGTTTTCCTTTTTTTTTAAATGTGGTGCTAATAAATACTAGCATATAAAAGCCCATGTGAGGAAGACTATGCTAAAAATGACGCCTGGCAAAGGTCTTGTTGGGGACTGGGCTCCTTTTGGTGATGAGACATTCTCCTTTTCTGTATTAAAAACATGCCAGACACAGAATGTAAACAACACATCATTGGCCAAGAAGCACACCCATAAATGTAAACAACACACACCTATAAATGCCTCATCCTGACCGAGTCAAACATATGTCAGTTGATAATATTTAGGGCAAATTCAGCGTTTTAGTTTCGTTTGTGACATTATGAATTGGTTTTGTCACCACAAGCCACACTCCTCTGTTATTTGCAAACGAACAGCTTCTCAACTGGCAAATATCTGCACGTTGGAGAGTGATGACGAGCTTCACCACCACCCACTCTCTACTCTCCAGCTCTACGTGGCGCGTTTCTAAACTGAGTGAAACTGGCCAGGGAGCAAGGAACGAAGCCAAGACAACCACAGCGGCCAGTATTGAACAAACAGCGCGTGAAACGACACACGACAGCATGACCAAGGTGCAGAAACAGACCGAGCCGGCATCGCTCTTGCCTGCAGAACTAGCGCCTGCTCACCGCGCAAATATGAGTTACGTGCTCGGCAACGGAAGCATCGTTTCCATGGAGTTTTCGGAATTCCTTTCAGCTTTTAATCCTTTCTCTTTATGGAATTCATTGATGTTTAAAGAGTTTCATGAGCTGTACATCTATTAAGCGTGCCTCATGTGCTCTGGTGAAACTCTGTAAAACAATCTGTGACTGTCTTATGTGTGAGAAAACATGTTTCAAATTTTTTTTCCCCATGAAGGTTCACTTGCTTCTCACAGTTACACGTATTGGTGAAATGTATATAGACATTTCTATACATTTTGGATATTACATGAATATTTTCAGTAAATGTTTTTGTCATTCAGTATGTCAACCTTAAGGAAGAGTGCATGCATACTAAACTAAGTGGCATACTAAACCTCTGGAATGAAACCTACTGTGTATCTGGCTCCCACCAAACACATAAACATGCATGTAATGAACCACTGATGAACCTTACCTTGCCCTCTAAAGTCCCACTGGTCTAGATTGGTCTATCAGATGCTGGCTAGTGTAGTACACAGGTTACTGTCTGACTCACGGCTCCAGAAAAGGCTCCTCTAAAGTTAGCCTGTGAGAGCGCGCCCACTGTCAAACACCAGCACTTTCAAGAACTCCAGTGCTCTGGTGTAGGATTCCCTCTCACATATAATAACAGAGAGTAAGCAAGGCCACCTTCACCCCTCAGATGGACCTTCAGCTTACAAACGAAAGTTAAATTACTTGGCTCAAATAAATAATGTGCAGATTAAAACAAGCAACTTAGCCAAGTAACTTAAAACAAGCAACTTAGCCAAGTAACTTCTGGAAATTGAAAACATCTTGTCCTGTATAGATTCCAGTCCTACCCTTACATATTTCAACACAGCACAAGTTTTTACTGATGAATTAATGCCCTCTCTCAAAATGCCCTATAGATTAAGAGCCATCTGATAGAAGCAGTGGTATGTGTGTGTGTGATCACTGTGTGATTTCTGCAGAAGAAGTGCTGTGTGTGAGAGAGAGATCACTGTGTGTGATTTCTGCAGAAGCAGTGGTGTGTGTGAGAGAGAGATCACTGTGTGTGATTTCTGCAGAAGCAGTGGTGTGTGTGTGTATGTGTGTGTGTGATCACTGCTATTTCCATCTGTGTTGTGCTTACCTCCTCGTGTTTTGGGCCAAGCCCTGGGAAATACCTCCCGCATAGAGTACATAGAACCCCCCTTTCAGAAAATACCACCTTTAACATGGCTTTTGTTTTATGGTAAGAATTTGAGTGAGTGGCACTGTGATGTGTTTTTTTTTTTTTTTTTACTATGGCCTATTGTATTGGTATTCACACTATTTCAATGACAGCAGTCTTTTATCGAGTTTTATTAGACATTTAACATGCTTCTAAATGGCGCATTGCTCTGTAAGCTAGACTCAGCAGGGGCATTTTGATCTGACTGTGACAAGGAGCCTAGAATTTGAAGATAATTAACTGTATGACAACACATATAACACATATAACTCATATAACACATATAACTCATAGATGAACACAGTCATGCTCACAGATGCTTTAAATGACTTATATGATGTGAAATGACTACAGAAAAAATGGATGATCCAGATCCTTGGCCATAGGATGATAAAGATTTTAAAAAATTAGGACTTAGGCAAGAGTTATAAGGCTATGTTATAATGAGGGTTATAAGACTATGCTATAATGACGGATATAAGACTATACTATAATGAGGGTTATAAGGCTATGTTATAATGAGGGTTATAAGACTATGCTATAATGAGGGTTATATGGCTATACTATAATGAGGGTTATAAGCCTATGTTATAATGAGGGTTATAAGACTATGCTATAATGAGGGTTATAAGGCTATGTTATAATGAGGGTTATAAGGCTATGTTATAACAAGGGTTATAATGCTATTTTATAATGAATCCTTATTTAGTCTCCAATAACCAGTGTTATAAGGTAATTATAGCTATATAGTAGTTCATGTTCATAAGGTATGTAACGGCCTACGTGTAACAACCTGCTCGTGCTCATACGTACACGTGTAAAGTATAACAAACTGCAGTAACGTTACAAATAATTAATTCATATAGAGATAAGTAAAACCTCAATTAAAAGGTCGTTGGCATGATTTTGAGTCTTAACTTGAGGCAGAAACGATTACTTACTTAAATATCACCCTCCCCAAAAATGAACGGTTAAAGCGAAGTTTTAATTATTCTAAAGCTTTGCACACGAGCATAATATCTTCAAGGTGGGTGTCAATGAACATACTAGCTGTAAAGTTGAAACTTTAATAATATACATTAGCTGAAAAGTTTATACCTTAATAATATATACTGGCTGTAAAGTTTACACCTTAATAATATACGTTAGCTGTAAAGTTTATACGTATTTGTAGACGTAATTTGTTTATACGTAATTTGTTTATACGTAATTGTAGACGAGCCCCGCTCAGACATAAATGGTTCGCATTAGAAAATATACTGAGGAGTCTGAGAATGAAATACCTCTTAAATTTAACATGATTCTGTGATTAAAGTCGCCAGCATGCGAACAGTGTGGTAAATCTGTTAAAAATACCCTCCGCTGTCCTCGTGTCCTATTTGCCAAGCCATATATGGAAACATTGACATTGGGGTTCAGTATTTGGCAACTTGGACCACTTGCCGACTAGCACGCCTGCGCGTCCACTGCGTTCTCATTCATGTTGAGTGACTATTGCCAAGACTGTATTTTACAATCGTTTAAGACCACCATCCGGGCCTCTATCGCACACACTTGGACATATACTTATGGCAAATAAACAGTAAAAACATCCGCAAAACTCTCCATGCATCGTTTGGTGTGTGCGAAAGGCAAAATTACAACGTAACCTATCGACAGCAAATATTACTGATGACAATGAAAGATAAAAGAAATAGTTAAGATGGCCTTCTGCATATCGTTGCTAGAGAAAGTATTTTTTTAATAATAACTGACACAATGATGCTTCGCATTAGGGGAAAAAACCATAGCACAGAGTGCGTCGGTCGCGTGCATGCATCCACCATAGCTTATTCCTCTTTGTCTAGATGGAGATTTTCAGGAAAGAGTAAGAAAATGGGGAAAGTGCGACGTAATGATCTACAGAAAACACCAAAAGCGGTGTAAAGAAAGTGAAGAAACGAACAAAGTCTGCAGTTGAAAATGTACAAAACAGACAACGAGAAATAGCCTACTCACCTTTTGGATTCTTTTCAACGCCATTTGCTCGTTTTATATGAGCAGACTCTTAGCTAGATAAGATACGGGCCTCTACAGTTTAGATGGGAGCGCTGTTTGCCCCTCACTGTCACGCGCTGCGTTTAGAACAACAACGGTACAAGAGCAGAGATTGTAACATTTACCCAGCTGTTTAAACGTCAGTCTATGATTTCAGTAATTCTTACCCCCTCTAACCTGACTGACAGCTTTTGCTGCTGTACACAGAGAGCAATAAGCTACCATCGCGATAATATCCGACAACAAGGCCTCCGTTATCTTGCTCACGAGATTTGAAAAGGTCTACTGGGAAAGGTAGTTTTGTCAGCAGTGTGATTGTAAAAGAAGGGTCGTCATTGTACTAATATTGTTGAAGCAGTGTATACATACAGAAGCAAATGATTCTGTAAAAAAGGGTTATTTTTTCTATAATCGTTCTTTTAACACAGGTCGGTATTTAATCATTTGTTTTAATTATGTTGAAATCATATAACTGTTAATAACGGGACCGAAAAAATAGTCAATTATAATCCGTGTATTGTTAAGAATTCCTGCATTTTCTGTGAACTGTGTACCATTACGGCATCTGATTTACAGCAGCCTGTGTTGCATCCTGGGAAAATATCTGCAGTAGTAAAGATTATTACTGTAGAGCTTCACTTCGGCTTTACTGTAAAAACAGGCGCCAAATGCGTATCTATTTTGCTATTTAGTTTCTATCCTACTTTCATGTCCGAATTTATTTATTTATTTATTTATTTATTTATTTATTTATTTATTAATTATTAATAACAACAACAACAACAACAACAATAATAATAATAATAATAATAATAATAATAATAATAATAATAATAATAAGATTATATAACAACAAAAACGAAAATCAACAGAAGAATTGAAGAACACTTCTGTTCAAAAGGAAAGCGCTTTTGTTCTTTCAGTCTGAAAGGTTCTTTCAGTTAACAGCATGTAGTCTTTAGAAAAACTCCCACACAGCCAACAAACAGAATGGTACTTAACCAGCAGGGAAAATAGGACGAGAATAACTAAAAAAAAAAAAAACAGGCACACACAGTAAAAGTAACACATTTTTAACACCACGCAAACTACAAAAAGACATTGCTTTTTAAACCAAAGACACCACACACAGATTTACAGCTATTTTTGTTCTGCACTTTGCATTTTTAAATAAAAAAGGACTGCAGCATCTTGAGAGTCTGTGCCATACTTCTCACCCATTGGCTCACAGCCCAAGCCTGGGGCGGATGCTTCAGTATATAAACCAATCAGCTGTAATATTAAAATCACCTGCCTAATATTGTGAGGGCTGCCAAAACAGCTTTGGCCCATTGAAGCATGGACTCCACAGGACTTCTGAAGGTGTCCTGTGGTGTCTGGCACCAAGACATCAGCAGCAGGTTCCTTATATCCTGTAACCTGCTAGGTGGGATCTCATGAATGAAATATGTTCTCCAGCACATCCCAAAGATGCTCGATCAGATTGAGATCTGTGTAATTATTAGAGACCAAGTCAACACAACATAATCTTTGTCATGTTTTGCAGTGTTCTGGCAATTTTTTTCATGGCACATTACCTGGTTAAAAGAGGCCACCGATACTTGTGGATTCCATTCCCTATTAAAAGGTGGACTTGGTGTTAAAATAATCAAAATGGTCATTGTAAGATCAAGAAATGTGAATATTGGCTATTAATGAATTGAACACCAGTAAATGTTAAAACATTTGTGTAGAAATTTAATCAGCATAAATATGAATGAAACAATATGAGCATGTTTAAAAATAAATATGGTTTCATAAAAGGTTCCAAAATGAAACGTTGTGGAAAACCCTTTTCAACAATTAAAACGCTGGACGGAGAACCCTGAAAGCCCACACAGTGCTATTTGTTATGAAGATAAAACCAAATGAAACCATTTTGAGTTAAACCAGTATATACAACTTATCGAGGAGATAAGAACTGTAGAACAACTGTAATGGTAAGAAAGTGAGATTCAAAACCAGATTGGAATGGAGATAAAATATTGAACCAACTGATGAACTGTGATAATTGTTTAAAAACAAGTTTCTCAAGTAAACAGAGAAACTACATTTCGTTGCCTTGTACTCGTACATTGTGTAATAACAATAAAGTTGAATCCAATCTAAAAAAGTCTATAATTAATAATATGCAAGTGGATATGTCATCACTTGAGCAAATATAACTTAGAATCTTAAAAAAAACATCAGTAGGCAAAATTTTTCTAAAGGAAAACTAACCATTAAGAGTATAAAAAATGGACCAGCAAATAGGATTTAAGGTTTTGGGAACCACAGGTGGAAGAAATTATGACAAAGCTCAGGAAATAAGTAAAGGATCTGAAATAATTTCATGATTAATTCATATCTGGTTTATGAAGTTATTAATTTTATTGAGAATATGGTTAGGGTTAACAAAACCATGAAAAAGACTAGCTTTATAATTATTGCATTTGGCTGAAGCTTTTATCCAAAGCAACTTACAACTGTAACGAAACACATCTTGTGTTAGGTTGAGGGTTAAGGGCTTTGCTCAGGGGCCCAACAGTGGCGACTTGGCAGAGGTGGGGTTTGAACCTGCAACCTATAATAGCGTGGTTGTCAGAATCTAAACGTTTACCTATTGAGATGTTTTAAGCCACAAGGTGTCGCTGTTGGATTTTATATTTTATTAAATTTTAACTGACACGTGCAAGCGCTGACTCCGCTGCTGGTTGGAAAAGGTACGTTAATTAATACATTTATTAATACGTTAATTAAGGATTTAGCAACGATATCGCCGTTTTTAAACTGTTTTTAGTTCAGTTCTAGAAAATTACGCTAAATGTTTGCCTTGTAAAGCCTTTCTTTTTATTAGGTGTGCATTTTACTTATTACTAAGAAAAGCTTCTAATAGCCCTACATATAAAATGCACCTTCACGAGTTTTACAGCTGAAATGCTAATAAAAATCAACACACAAGCATAACATGGAAAACTCAAGTAAATGAACGCAAAAATGTGTAAAAACTGAACGCAAAAGTAAAAAAAAGTGACATTTCAGCTGTTGTTTAAAATGTGTTTGTAAAAATCTGTTGTTTGAAATGTGTTTCAGATAATCGGTAACGGCTAGAAAAACAAGGGATATCCACTGACACCGTGGCTTGTACGATATATGTTTATACGTTTAGATGGCTCGTGCAGCAAACTCATTTCTTACAATACAACAAGTAGTAATTACCCCCATGGTTACAAGAAGCATATTGTCTTCAATAGTCCCTTCACTTTTGTCTGTTTTGTTAGTCTTTAGATCCCCCGGGGAGGACTCGTTAATTCTGGGTCTTATCACAACATGAATATCAAGTAGCCAAGGCCAGTTCTTTTTGTAATGTAATATTGTGTTACAGAACCTTACTCTTTGTCCCAGTTTTACCCAAAATACCTCGAATGCCCGGGGTGACCATCTCTTTCGCCCTAAAGGAGACTCGTGATCGATCTGTTCAATCCAGCTCCAGGTGCTGGGCGTATCGATCTCATCACTCTCAGGTAAAGAGAGCAGGGGATCATTGTTTACCACTTACTGCTTAAGATTTATGGGGCGTGCTGGGATAGTGTCCTTATGAGAAATAATAATATGCCTGTTATGACAAACCGACAGGGTGACACCACTTTTGTGTCGCCCTGTGACTGCTCCGCGAATGCAGCTGAAGGCTTCTCTTTCTCAGACGAGCGACTAAATGTTCCACCACGCTGCAAATCAGCTGACATTAACTCCTCCGTCATTACCACATTTAAGTTTAATCGGATTTCCAAGCTTGGTTTCATAGATCACATCAGCACATTTCGGAACCGTTTTTTTTTTTAATCAAGTGGTGCTGACTTGCGTGTCTGCATCTCTGAGTGTGCGTGCATGCCAGCTATTAGTTCACGAGACTCCCCTCTTTTTCGTTTCATTATTTATTTATTGGCGTAGAGGAGCCTGGCTGACAACGGGGGCACGTCTGTGCCGGCGAGCGCGCGTCCGCATTGTGCCCGCTCTATTCATGCGCGAGTCAGCTGGCTGCTCGGGTTTCTGCGTGCCCCCGTTGTCTGCGAGCGCTCCTCATGAGCCTGCCTTTCTGCGCCTTAAACAAGGGGAGGGAGAGGAGAAGAGGGGGGGGGGGCATTCTGCCAGCGGGCGCTGCATGAATAGCCGCCACTGTTCACTGCTCTTAAATGGCTCACTTCAGTGTCAGGTTGGTGGAGCTTCTCATCAGCACGACACTGAGAAAGAAGCATTTTCCTTTTGGAAGACCTAGAGATTCCTGCAGATAATATGCTATTGTCGGAGGAGGGCGGGGGGAGGGGGATCGTTCCTGCTGTTTCAATGAGCCCACTGTTCTGTAGGTTGCGTTTGGCAAGGGGCTGCAGCCAAAGGCCGGCGCGGGGCTTAGAGAAGCCTGGGGCTCGCTTGGGTACCTTACCCAGAAGAGAGTGGTGTTGTCATAGGCAAAAGGTGCAGCCAGGTCCCTTGGCCCCAGTGTTTGAAAATCATGGCTTCATCACTTGAGTATTATTTTTTACATTTTTTGGCGGCTGAACACGTAGGAAATATCAAAAGTAGTGTGATTATTGACAAAAAAGAATTTAGGTGAACAAACAGAACTCTAAAGGAACATTGTACCTACAGATGGGCCTGTATATCTGAGTAAACTAAAATGTTATAAAAATAACTAAATTATTTAGTTATTAATTTTATGGCATTTATTCTGGATATACATATATATTTGAGAGCTGATCATAAAACACTAGAGTCTGCATATTATGGTGCAGTATCTACAGAGGAGGGAGGCTGTGTGCATGTTGATCTATGTAAGTATGTAAGTGATATTTCTCTTAACACGTTTGGTATATTGTTATGCCTACAGAGTCTATAGATGTCATGCACAACAGAATTTGCCTGTTTTTCAAATTAGGGGAATTTTGATGCTGACAGACTAACAATTCCTTAGGGTTGAGAAGAGGTTAGGTGTGTGTGTGTGTGTGTGTGTGTGCACTTACTGGGGGAGGGGAGCTGTAAAATCAGAGTGTCTCTCTCACACTCTCTTCTTCTCCCCCAGTGTTGAATTACGACAGAGCGAACGTGCTAGGGTATTTTAGGGTGTCCACTTTCACCGTCCAAGCCATGATGGGCACCCCAGGCCCTGGTGTGATGTATGGGTGTTAGCATTAGTTTGTGTGTATGTGTGTGTGTGTGTGAAGGCATGTGTGTGGGGTGTGTGATCAGATCTTTGCCCTGGAGTCAGATCTTGACATCTGGTTCAGAAGTGTATAAAGCGACCTCAGTTTACACCCAGACAGACAGACTTGTGTTTGTGTGTCTGTGTTTGTCTAGTTTTGTGTTTATTGTATCAGTTTCTACAAACCAAGATGCTTAGAATAAAACAAAGCTCAGAGGGGAAAAAAAACCTTAGAAAATGACAGCATAGGGAATACATTATCATTCTTTGACAGGAGTGTTATAGTTTGTTTATTGTTTTGTTTAGTTCTAAGGAAACAATAGTGGTGGAAAGAAGTGGTCTCCACCCCCCCCCCTTCCCCTGTGGACATGTCAGCTTATGTTTCCAGTGGCCTGCGTTCGCGCCTCTGTAAACGACACACACATGTTCGTAATCATCTCAAATGGCCACTGCTGGCAATTGCGGCCCAACGATCCAATTAAGGACCTTTCTGGTGCAGACGCTCTTAGCCCCGCCTCTTTCCTCCAGGCTCCCCACCGGTACCCCCCCCCCCCGTCCCAAATCAACGGCTGTTCGACCGGATTCAGCTAAACGATGACTGTTGTTGTTGTAATGCAGCACAAACTAGTTCGAGTCTGTCAGTTATGCTGATGTGGGGGGGGGGAAGTACTAGATATGTATCCATGGTGAAACTTTGCAAGTGTAAACATTCTGGGGATAATGTTGGGTCTGTGCTTAAGTGGACTGGGTGTGCTGTGCTGCTGGGCCAGGCCCTCATCTCTCTCTGGGTGTGTTGTGCTGCTGGGCCAGGCCCTCATCTCTCTCTGTGTGTGTTGTGCTGCTGGGCCAGGCCCTCACCTGTCTCTGGGTGTGTTGTGCTACTGGGCCAGGCCCTCACCTCTCTCTGTGTGTGTTGTGCTGCTGGGCCAGGCCCTCACCTCTCTCTGGGTGTGTTGTGCTACTGGGCCAGGCCCTCACCTCTCTCTGGGTGTGTTGCGCTACTGGCCCAGGCCCTCACCTCTCTCTGGGTGTGTTGTGCTGCTGGGCCAGGCCCTCACCTCTCTCTGGTTCCCATGAGGAGAGCAGAGGGGTGTCCTCAGGCCTACCCTGATGTGATTATGGGCCAGAGAGAGAACCGGGGCAGTTTTCATGTTTATGATGTGGTCAGCAACTCTTGGCACAGTCTCTGGCTGTCTGTGGGCCAAGCTAATGAAGAGAGGCTATTATCTGAACTGCAGGCATGCCTTCATGACCCATTTCCTTTAGTGCTGATTTAATTCTGTTTGCTGAAGTGTGTGTCTGTGCGTCTGTGTATGCAGAGAGAGTTCATGAACCTTTTGTCTTGTCAAAGGGTGGATTGATGTAGTGCACTCATCTCAGACAGATGGCATTCCTGCACACACACACATACACACACACACACAGAGAAAGAAGCAGAATGAACAAGGAAAAATGCAGCGTAATAATTTTTTGCCTTTGTATTAGTCTAGGAAATGTTGGAATGCTCATAATCGGTTTTAATTGGTCAGATGAATTTCATTAGTAGCTTCTCAGGCATGTGCAGCTTTAATAAATGCCTACAAAAAGTTAACTGCTCTCACGATTTGTACATTTGCTTGGCTGATAATATCTAACAACCTTCCATCGCTTAAGGAGTGCTTCTGGAGACACAAACAGAGCTTACTCTGAGAGTGGTGTGTATGGAATGAACATCTGCAGAGAGAGGCCTTTGCTTCATGTCTTTGGTTCAGCTTTGACTGTCTAACTGGCCCAATCTAATGTTAATCTTTCGGTTACGTCACAAGAATCCAAGTCCCGGGTTCCCTGGAACAATGTCCTCTGGGCACATAAGGATGCCCAGTCCTGGCAGCTGGGCATTGGAGAGGTGGAGAAGCAGCAGTTCTTTAGTTACCCCCCTGCTTTATGCGAGGGATGTAGTGAAGTGGATCGATTAACGAGAAAAAACGGCAGTTTGAATAACGAAGAGCAGCCATGGCAGCTACTCCAGGGTGCCGTCGACCTCTACTCCTATATCCTAATGTTCTCAAGGACACACAGAGTTAATAGCAATAGAGAGAGAGAGAGAGAGAGAGAGAGAGAGAGGGAGAGAGAGAGAGAGAGAGAGAGAGAGAAAGGGAGAGGGAGAGAGAGAGAGAGACAGACAGACAGAGAGAGAGAGCGAGAGAGGGTGAGAAAGAGAGGAAGGGAGGGAGAGAGAGAGAGAGAGAGAGAGAGAGAGAGAGAGACAGACAGACAGACAGAGAGAGAGAGGGAGAGCATGTTAGGCACTTCAGAAATGTGCTGTGTGGTTTTATGTAACATCACAGTAAATGTAATGCAACTGGTTATTTAACACACTGCTGCCACTTTTGCAAAACATTAGTCCTGAATTGCTAATTGGTAGATATGACATTGGAGTAAAATTCAATTGTACATATACACAGAGTCATTGTGTGCTTGTACAATGGCCATTCATTTGAACACAGACTCAGCACAGGGCTTTAAAAGCAAAAGGACACTCTTTGGCAGGCTGGTTCCAACTTGTACGTTGTCAAGTAAAATAAAGTTTACAACATTTCGCTAATGAAGCCCTGGTGATCATAATACCATCGCTGCCTTTATTACTGGCCTTAAAGTATAAGTATTATAGGTAATTTGATTATGTTTTTCCAGGTGGGGGTTATATCTTTATATGGGTCCAGCTCTGTAAGCTCTGCTGGGATCTGTGATACCCTGCAGCATTCTGGGAGTTGCGGTCCTGGGCCTTAGACCTGCAGTGAATCAGCTCCTGTGTGCAGATGAGTCAACCTCATAAAGCAAGACCAGCCTCGGGGTGTGGGTGGTTGAGTGGGGGCTGTGGTGGTGGTGCTGGAGTGCTCGCATAAACAGCACTGTTTAGCTTTAACAGCCACCAAGACTAACTCTTCCCAGCACTTAATTGCCTTAATTGGGTCTTCGGTACGAGAAGGGTCTGATTTAGTAGCAGGGGAGCTGGTCTAACAACTTCTCGCTTCCTTCATTTATCTGATTTAGGTGTTTTATGAGGAGCTTAGTGAGGCTGTACATGGCTGCCACACCACGAAGGCAACACAACATGTCACCCAGCTGTAGCCGAGAAGCTGTGCCTCACATCTGACTTTGTGACTGCTAAAGTTAGCTGCATAGCTGGTTTTGCATCACAGTTTCCAGGTGTTACTGTGTGTGACTCTTAAGAAAGGGCATATTTAGAGAAAAAATTATTATTAAGGGTTCTGAAGTATTCTGAGGTTACCAAACAAGTTATATTTCATAATAATTCAGTTGTGACCTTTAGTTTTAACAATTCAGAAAGCAGGAGGGATATTTCTGTAAGCTTGCTGCAGAAAACATTGACATGTTTTTATACGCGGTGGTAACACAGAATGTTTGAAGTACATCTTTTGAATAAAAAATGCGATTTGTTTGTTTTCTTTTGCTTCTATCCTACACTTTGAGAGATGATCCTCCAGTTGGTAGTCCCTCTCCCCACAACACTAAAGGATCTGACTCCTCCCTTTAAAAGGAGGAACGTTCCTTTTCTTTACACTTCAACTGGGAGATCATATTGTCAGTCAGGTTTTTCTGGATTACTATTGGCCTACTGGTAGAACACCAAACCAATCAGGTTCAGTACAATTATTTGATGTTAATAAATCACAAACCTCAAACCTGAATAAATCATGAATAAATCACAAGTGACATTAAGAAAGTAACTAAAATTAATGCCGTAACAAATGACTGATCAAGGGGTGGAAGGGTTTTTTGACATCTTATCACCATCTAATCTTCTGCAGTTTAGTGACACTGCCGGTTACCATCTCTATTGGAGTGTATTTGCCCGTGGGCAGCACTGAAGACACATGCTAATTATGTTGTTAACATTGATCATTATGGTGAAGATCATGCTTTGTTAATGATATCTAACGTTGTAAATAATGTTAACCAACTTTTTTGTAAAGTGCACTGCTAATTCAAACCACTCCTACAATAACAGGAACATGGAAAATATGTACAAATATGCAAAATATGCACATGAGTTTTGGGGCAATGATGAGATGTTTTGATTTGATAGTATGAATGTAATGTTTTCACATGAGTATGCCTTTTCAGTTCCTTCTGAAATTACATGAATTTATATCAGCCTGTAAAAACCAGATGTGGTAACCTGATCCATTAACAGCCAGTAATTTCGCAGACTATGCAAGATCTTTATGTGTGTAAAGTAAAGAATTCAAGGTAATTGAAAAGTAAATAGAATTGTTTGTTTGTTTTCTTATGAGACACCAGCACTAACATTTTGGAGGGGGGGTGAGAGAGGGAGAGAAAGAGAATGAGAGAGTGAGAAAATGAGTGAGAGGCAGAGAGAGAGAGAGAGAGAGAGAGAGAGGTATTTGGGCATTTGGTGAGAAGGCCAAGCTAAACAGGGCTTTTGGGAAAACTTTTAACACCTTTCAGTCTCATAAAGGGGCCCATTGTCCTGCACTGGATTACATCATTAAACTTGTCAGGCAGGCAAAGGCAGCAGTTCTACTAAAGTCTCTCTCTCCCTCTCTCTCTCTCTCTCTCTCTCTCTCTCTCTCTCTCTCTCTCTCTCTCTCTCTCTCTCTCTCTCTCTCTCTCTCTCTATGGATATGAGTGCTGGCCTTGAATCTCTAGGCTAAGATGGACTACAGTAAAACTAATCTGTAATCTCCTCTCTTAATACACCACTACTGAGTACATGAGGGTTTTTTCGCTAGGCATTCATAACCTTTGAAAGTGATAATCAAGCAGAAATGTAATGGAACAGAATTGATAGGATGTAGTCACGGTATAATAAAAATACAATAAAGTGCTTTTCAGTGCAAAACAGCGAAATTATGGTCAGTGTCAGAGGTATTTCGATTTTAAATGACAGTTCTAACTAAATTAAATCCAGCTAAAAATAAATGAACTGACTGACACCTTAAAATGGTTCTTTGGGCGAGATTGTAGAGGAGGTGTTGGAGTTGACTAAGAGAAAGCTTAAAAGGTGAGGTGGAGCTGATTAAGAACTGAGAGGAGGCTAATTAGATCTCCACCCAAGACCTTGTGAGCAGTTACTGACCTGAAATAAGCAAATATTTTCATTCATTAGTCATGAGTGCAGTGTTTCAGGAACCAGACCACAAGAGAAATGAATGAAGCTCTGTGTGTGTGTGTCTGTGTGTGTGTGTCTGTGTGTGTGTGTCTGTGTGTGTGTCTGTGTGTGTGTCTGTGTGTGTGTAATTGCAAGAGAGAAGACACTAAAATGACTAAAATGCAGAATCAGCAGTCCAGGCTCCAATCCGTGATTTCTACACTGAAGTGGAATCAACAAAATCCTTTTTCCATACACCCTACTGTATATTTCAGTCAATACAGATTATACTCTTAATTTTCAATCAGAAATATCTTAATTCAGAAACATTTTGTTTGGTTCATGGTCTGTTAAAAATCTGCCCATGTATCAGACGTTTGGAATGAATGTTTTTATGTTTTAAATTTTACACAAATAAGTAGATCACGTATCAGAGAAATTCCATTACTTTTATGAATCATATATGATCATTTCACTAAAGCTTCCTTCATAACAAATGAGGACGTGGTTATGTTTTGTTTGATTTATTTATATATTTATTTTGCTTTGAATGGCCTGGCCAGATGATGGTATCTCTGAGCAGTATCAAAGACATCAGAGCATCTAGTACAGCAGTGTTGGGTTTAGCAGTGTCTAGTACAGCAGTGTTGGGTTAAACGTGTGTAATACAGCAGCGTTGGGTGTATAAGAGCTCGTAGGATGCATGTTTCTCCACTCCTCAGATGTGTCTCAGCTCAGACCCACAATGCGGGAGTAGTAGGGTACAGGACTGGGCTAATTTTCCACTCACTCATTATGGCATCCACTCATTATCAGGCCAAAGTCGGAGCTCACATTGCTAATGGCTACCTGCCTACACGTCCACTCTGACTAGCGCAACGTTTCTCTGCTTTATTTTTGTCTTTTGAGCCCTTTGGGCCTGTACAGTATCTCACTAAAGTGAACATACCCCTCACATTTTTGTAAATATTTTATTATATCTTTTCATGGGACAACACTGAAGATATGACACTTTGATACAATGTAAAGTAGTCAGTGTACACCTTGTATAACAGTGTAAATTTGCTGTGCTCTCAAAATAACTCAACACACAGCCATTAATGTCTGAACCGCTGGCAACGAAAGTGACTACACCCCTAACTGAAAATGGCTAAATTGTGCCCAGAGCATCAATATTTTGTGCGGTCACCATTATTTTCCAGCACTGCCTTAACTCTCTTGGGCATGGAGTTCACTAGAGCTTCACAGGTTGTTACTGGAATCTTCTTCCACTCCTCCATGATGACATCACAGAGCTGGTGGATGTTGTAGACCTTGTGTTCCTCCACCTTCCATTTGAAGATGCCCCACAGATGTTCAATAGGGTTTAGGTCTGGAGACACGCTTGGCCAGTCCAGCACCTTTACCCTCAGTTTCTTTAGCAAGGCAGTGGTCGTCTTAGTTGTGTGTTTGGGTTGTTATGTTGGAATACAGCCCTGTAGCCCAGTTTCTGAAGGGAGGAGATCATGCTCTGCTTCAGTACGTCACAGTACATGTTGGCATTCATGGTTCCCTCAATGAACTGTAGCTCCCCTCAGCCAGCAGCACTCATGCAGCCCCAAACCATGACAGTGTCGTGACAGCCATGCAGACCAGTTTGATCCAGTGTGTGTCGTATGGTCTGAGCACTGACAGGCTGTCCCTTCACCCCTTTAACCTCTGCAGCATTGCCCATTGAACATTTGACTATTTTCACTTAAGGGTGTAGTCATTTTCGTTGCCAGTGGTTTAAACATTAATGACTGTGTGTTGAGTTATTTACACTGTTATACAAGCTGTACACTGACTACATTACATTGTATCAAAGCGCCACATCTTCAGTGTTGTCCCATGAAAAGATATAATAAAATATTTACAAAAATGTGAGGGGTGTACTAACTTTAGTGAGATACTGTGTTTTTATGATTTGTTATTGAGTTGGCTACACACACACACACACACACACATTTGCCTTTAACTTAAACCCCTCCTTCCTTTTTTTTTTTACCTGTAAAAATTCACCCCATATTTTCCAGGTACTCTATACCAGACAGCTATGCAGTTGTGCAAACCACTGAGCCCTTCAGACACACATGAAATATGACAAACTACTGTTTCTGTTATTAACAGTATTGTTTTGTTTTTCCATGCCATGCAGAAATTCATGATGAAGGTAAGATTGCATGTGTATACCACGTGTGTGTTTATCATCACGTTTTTTTTATTTTCATAGTCTTTCATGTGTTATGAAAGTTTTTTCTCATTTTCATGTCACTTATGTCACACAGTTATTGACATCTGACTTGTCCAATCAGCAGCCTCTTCTGGTGATATCACCTGAGTGGTTTTCTCTAGTTGGCTTGTGCTTTGAAACGGTTCAGAAAATGTAGTGAGAAACACAGACCAAGTGGCAGATGGAATATTCTATTGTGGTCTGTGTGTTAGCCCACAGACACACACACATACACACACACACACACACACACACAAACACACACACATCTCTCTCTCACACTCCCTTTCTGTGTCACTGTCACTGTTACACAATACGGATGTTCCTTTTCATTAGTGAGACTGTGTGTTGGTCATTACTGACATGATGTCCAAACGGTTTAAGGCCAGACTGTCGGTGCACAGCCTGGTCTGGTGTTTTGCCTGCTCCTCTGATAGATTTCTGTCCTTATGTTTGCTGAATACCATTTGAAAAAAAAAAAACCATACATATTAATTTGTTGATTTAATGATAAGTTTACAGGAATAGTGACATATTTTGCTAGTATATACATGTGTAAACAGTAATGACAATGCAAATTTTAGTTGAAAATCTTGGACTTGTTAACCAACATTATTTTCACACTGTTTTTCAAGATAACACTCTTTTCTTATGCCAGTGTATTTGTGTTGTGCTTTTTAGCAAAAGTTAGTTAGTGTCAGCAGTCATGCCGTTGTGTGATTCATGACAGTTCTGTAACTGTGAGAACAAAATGGCATTAAGTTTAAAAAAATCTGGTGATGTTGTGCTTGCCTGTTGAGTCCATATCACACCTCTGTCTGCACTGTGCTCTGATATTGTCAATAATCAATAAAATCTTAATCAATAACAGCTAGTTCAATGTAAATTAGTGAGTTTTATCTCCTACTGTGCATGTGCGATGTTGGTGTGTGTTTGTGTGCCCATGTATTTGTGTGTATGTGTGTGTGTGTGTGTGTGTTTAGAACACATTAAAACCAGACAAAGGAAGCAGCTGTGGACAGTTTGAGGTGCATTTCCTGTGTATTAATTGTTATGGACATTCGTGCTCAGTGCCTCTCTGTTCCACACAGAGGTAGTGAAAGTAACACTCCTCTTCATCAGTGGAACTCACTCAAAACCTGCTGTGTATGTGTGTTTGTGTGTGTATACTAGATAAAGAGAATGAAGGTCTAGCGTTAACTCTATGTAACCCTGTTGCTGTGTGTGTGTGTGTGTGTGTGTGTGTGTTTGTTCTCTGTTATAGACAGCGCAGGGTGGAGGTCATCGCACTCTTCTCTATGGCCATGCAGTCTTACTCCGGCACTCCTACAGTGGAATGGTGAGAAGATAAGTTTGTGTGTGTGTGTGTGTGTGAGAGAGAGAGAGAGAGAGAGAGAGAGAGAGAGACTTGAGACTTGTAGTCTGTTTTGAAAATTCCAGCTTTGTGTCTAACTCAAGGTTGCACTGACCACACCCTCATGGTCCTCATTCATCTCCTAAAGGGCTTGATAGTTCACTAAGGAGCTGTGATGTGTAGCTCAGATAAAGGAGGGCGTGGTAGATACAGGAGTGTGTGACCAGTGGTGAGGGATGGGATTCTTTACATTCACCTTTTCTCCTGCGCAGTATCTCTGCTGTTTGGCCACTTCACGTTCTTCGACAGATAAACTAGCATTTGACGTGGGGCTTCAGGAGGACACAACAGGTAAACGATCTTCTACAGGACACCTTCCAGTAGTTTAGGACTAACTCAGACAGCGCTGAAGGACATATTCCAGTAGTTTAGGACTAACTCAGACAGTGCTGAAGGACATATTCCAGTAGTTTAGGACTAACTCATACAGTGCTGAAAGACATGTTCCAGTAGTTTAGGACTAACTCATACATTGCATTTCATTCATCTGAAAATCTATGTTTAGACCATTTGTAATTTTTCAGTAATAAAAATTAAATAATACATTTTATACTTCGTTTTTGCAGACTTCGTTCTTATTAATTCATTATTATTAATTGTAAAAATGCTACCCAACTAAGCAGAAGGACCTAGAGTGTTTCTGTTTGCTCTGTGATGTACTTCTGCTTGTTAATGGGTGTAGAGTGTGGTGTTGGATGTAGTGCGCTCTGTGCTAGTGTGTGGTGTTGGGTGTAGCGCGTGGTGTGGTGTTGGGTGTAGCGTGTGTTATGGTGTGTTTATGTTGACTGCTTTCACTTGTCACTTCAAAGATATAGTTCACACCAGTTTGCCTTGTGTGTGCGTGTTTTGTGTACATGTGTGTATGTGTATATGTGTGTGTTTCTAGGAGAAGCCTGTTGGTGGACCATACACCCTGCTTCTAAACAGAGATCAGAAGGTGAGAAGGTTCGTGTTGGTGATGACCTCATCCTGGTCAGCGTGTCCTCAGAACGCTACCTGGTGAGTTGCTGGAAGAGTGTGTGTGTGTGTGTGTGTGTGTGTGTGTTTTAGAAGTTGTGCATTAAGGGGGGTTGGGATGGGTCTCAAGCATTTCCAAGCATTTCAACATTATTTAATGTTTTACTTATTACAAAGAGTCTGCAGCATTTTATTTACCAGCACTTTAGTGTGATACATAAGGGGGGTGCTCTGCCCATACTGGTCTCCCAGTGTTACAGCCTGGAATCACTTAAAAAGGGTCACCACTCTTTCCCTGTATGCACCAATAAAATGGATCTACCATAAGCAACGGTCACAGGCCTGGGATTGATGACAGAGGTGCTGGAGCATGCTCAGAGCGTGCTCTGTGCTCTGGGATCTGGGCTCTGCAAGCTAAATCAAGCCCCAAATCAAAGGCTTAAAGCGAGGCACATTTATCTAGGGGGCAAATTTCAGACACAAAGAAATTTAGCCCAGCTGCTCTGGTACATCCACTCAGTCAGGGTTCAGTTAAGAGCCTGAAACAAAACCTTAGTAGCAGTGACATCATTGATTCAGATCAACGTGTTTGTAAGAGTCCTGGTTTTGATGTTCTCTCACTCATGAAGTATGTGGTCCATGTTTGGGTTCTCTCCGAGATCTCAGCTAAGCTAGAGGTTCGGTGTTGGCCTGAGCACTGTGTTAACAGTGAGAAGGTTCTGCTAAGAGCGAATGCGAAACATTGTTATTGTTTGAAGGAGAGAAATGGCTAAGAGATAAAAGAGCAGGTTTACTGTGTCCATTGAATCCTGATTGCCAATTAATAACACTCTTTCTTTCTTTCTTTCTTTCTTTCTCCCTCTCTCTCCTTCCTTACCTCATGTAGCACTTGTCATATGGTAATGGCAGTTTGCACGTGGATGCAGCCTTCCAGCAAACACTGTGGAGTGTTGCACCAATCTGCTCTGGGAGTGAGGTTGCTCAGGGTGAGAATGAGAGTGTGTGTGTGTGTGTGTGTGTGTGTGTGTGTGTGTGTATGAGTGTATGTGTTTTTGTCTTGGGGTGGGGGGGGTTAGATGACATGTGTTTATTGTCTTTTACTGAAAATGGAAATCCCCAGCACTGGCACATGCACATGCTCTCTCTCTCTCTCTCTCTCTCTCTCTCTCACACACACACACACATACACACACACACAGACACGTTTTCTTTCTCTCTCTCTCTCTCTCTCTCTCTCTCTCTCTGCTGAAAAGAGAATAATGCTATTGCCAGAATTACCAAGCCTGTTAGACACATTTTGATTATCTTCTATACGCAGAGGACTACTCAAATTCAGCCATTAATTTGTAATTAAGTAACAATTAGTTTCACTATAACAAATGAAATGAAGAACTGCTCCAAATTCATCAGACCCCTTTCTGGTTTTTGTTCCAGGCTTCCTAATTGGTGGAGATGTCTTGCGGTTGTTACATGGCCACATGGATGAGTGCCTGACTGTTCCATCAGGAGAGCACGGCGAGGAGCAACGCAGGTCAGGAGCACATGAGCTCAACCATGAGGCCTTCAGAGGGCTTCCGCAGTGAGCTCAACCATGGGGCCTTCAGAGGGCCTCCGCAGTGAGCTCAACCATGGGGCCTTCAGAGGGCCTCCGCAGTGAGCTCAACCATGGGGCCTTCAGAGGGCCTCTGCAGTGAGCTCAACCATGAAGCCTTCAGAGGGCCTCCGCAGTGAGCTCAACCATGAGGCCTTCAGAGGGCCTCCGCAGTGAGCTCAAGCATGGGGCCTTCAGAGGGCTTCTGCAGTGAGCTCAACCATGAGGCCTTCAGAGGGCCTCCGCAGTGAGCTCAACCATGAGGCCTTCAGAGGGCCTCTTTAATGAACTCAACCATGAGGTCTTCAGCAGGCCTCTACAACCTCTTTAACCATTAGGCTGTAACCATAAGGCCTTTGGTAGGTTTCCTTGATGACTTCATCTAATCACACTCACCAGCTAAAGCCCATTAGAAGTTGGTTTAAACTGGTGGACACCATCCTGAAATGTTTGAAGTTAAGGGCTGAAGTTAAGTTTGAAGAAAAGTGTGAAGTTAGGGCTACTGGAAGTTCTCAGGAGATGTGAGCATTGTTTTAGAAATCCTCGGGTGCAAAATTCTGGGTAGGAATTTGTGGTGGTATTTGGTGTTTATTTATACAAGATATTTGTGTTAAAAGAAAGGACTTTGTGTGTGTATGCATGTGCTGATGTCCATGGAACTGAGAGTATGTGTGTGTGTGTGTGTGTGTGTGTGTGTGTGTACGTGTGTGTGTTTGTGTTCGTGTGGCTATTTATGGCTGTCATCCTACAAACTATTGATCCTTGATTGTTTGTGGAGATGTCAATACAGCAGCATGGGGTAAACAAACAGTCTGAATGAATAATTTTTCATGAAAGACATGGACAGAAAGTGTGTGTGTGTGTGTGTGTGTGTGTGTGTGTGTGTGTGTGTGTGTTTATGTGCTTGTCTGGCAGAAATTCAATACGATCCAGATCAAAGTCACATAGCGACACAGCTTTCTATCCACCTCTTTTACATAAAATCCCTACCTGTGCTAGGTCCTCTCTTCCATTAGCTGTGTCTGAGAGAGGACCACTGGCAGCCATTTCTAACAGCTGTTCCTGACAGTGAACAACTGGTAGCTCCTCCCATTGGCTGTGTCTGAGAGTGGATCACTAGCAGCCTCTCCCAATGGCTGTGCCTGAAAGTGGACCACTGGTAGCTCCTCCCATTGGCTGTGTGAGAGTGGATCACTAGCAGCCTCTCCCAATGGCTGTGCCTGAGAGTGGACCACTGGCAGCCTCTCCCATTGGCTGTGTCTGAGAGTGGACCACTGGCAGCCTCTCCCATTGGCTGTGACTGAGAGTGGACCACTGGCAGCCTCTCCCATTGGCTGTGCCTGAGAGTGGACCACTGGCAACCTCTCCCATTGGCTGTGTCTGAGAGTGGATCACTGGCAGTCTCTCCTCAGCTTTATCAGGGAGCCCAGCATGGGCAATATGGGTATTGCGCTGAACTCTTATTTCCTGTACAAAACCGCAGTCTCCTTCTCTGGCTGCAGTAATCACAGTCCAACAAGGCCCCACTGGGCCTCTCTGCTCTCTCTAAATACACCAAAGCAGCACAGCGCTGACCCCAATATCTCTGCATTCACTGCAACTGCCTCTTTTAGCCGCGCACCAGGCTCTCCGATCTGTTACACGAATCTCCTGCGTGAGTCTTTCATGCTTATCTTTGACTGTGGAGTTTGTGTGCATGTGAACAGGATGCTCCGCAAACCTCTGGCTGACAGCTGAACAGAGCATCAGCACTGCTCTGTCACTTTCTGGCCTGGAGGTTTTTCACGCCCCAGCTCAGTCTAGCTGCCCAGGCGGCTTCTCCCTCTTTCTCTCTCCAACACGATGGCAGGCCTCCCGCTATGTGGATTATGCATAAGTACTCTGAGTATTTCAGCAGGCAGTAGACACACACACACACACACACACACACAGATGTACACACAGACACACACAGTCATACAGACACTGTGCTAACTGCCACTTTATTTCTTCAAAATCTTCATGTTTTGTATTTAATGTGAATTCAGTTCTCTGTAATTCATTCAGAGTAAAACAATGAAAATATAACAGATGGGTGTGTAGTTCTCCCCTGAGTATGTGAGACGTGTGTAGTTCTCCCCTAAGTTCAGGCAATTCTTTAAAACCTTTATGAAGGATTGTGGTCTTAGTCATTATAAGATGTAACATGCAAGACTTATGCATAATCCACATAGCGAGAGGACTGTCATCGTGTTGGAGAGAGAAATGTCATAGTAAGAATCTAAAAAGGTATGTCACTTCTTGGCTGACACTAGTTGATTGGAATCATTTCATGAGCAGCTGTGATTAGCTGGGTGTAGATCCATGTGGTTGTGAATAGCAGATCAGGATTAAATAAGTGTCTGATCTAAAACAAATGGCTAGTCTGGAATAAACAAACATATGGTTACAGTAAACAACTGGTCAGCACTGGTGTTCAGAACCTTCATGACCTGTCCAGGGTCAACAGCAGCAGGGGGAAGCTGTTTTGGTTTGACGTTTTCAGGAACGGCAGGGAAAGTGGACGGACTGTGGATGTTTATGCTGCAGGTCCTCATTCTCTTTGGAACAGCGTTTGTCTCTCCATTCTTAGTTCAGTGTGTATGTCCTGGTTTAGATGGAGCTTTGGATGTTTGCATGGGTAGCGTTCCCACTGCCAGGCCTGAAGTATTGTGAGGCTGGGAATACAGATGAAGGAAGAACGTTCCTTCACCATCGTGAGCTCTCTCTACCCCTCCCTTCCTTCTCTCTCCATGGCTCTCTCCGGCGCTTTTATTTCACAGGGTTATGTAACCTGCAAGTGATGCGTAAGCAGTCATTGTGTGGGGAGAGCTTCTTTTGTAAGTGTTCCTTGTGTGTGTATGTATTTATATGTCCATACCTACCTTACTGTGTTGGTAGGGATAAGTGTGTGTGCGTTCCTATCTTGTTTTGGGTATGTGTGTGTGTGTGTGTTTGTGAAGGTACAGATGGATGTGTGTGTTGGTGTGTTGGTGTGGGTGTATGCCCTTCACTATTAGAAATCAGTGTTAAATAGCCTGTTCAGATACTCAGCTTAAAACTGTATTCAAAAGGGCAAGAAGAGAAAAGCTCTTTGGTTTTCTTTGGTATTGGTAAATGTATTTGTCGTTCAGTATGTGTAGAATTATGACTTATGACAGAAGCCTGGAGCAGCATCATCTCTCTCATGCCTCTGTTTAGTAATGTTCTACATTGGGGTCCATGTTCAGCTTTGACTCATCACTACTTTTGATGTTAAGTGTGAACTGGGCACCAATCCTGGCTACCGACATCTTACCTACATTCTACCAACATCCTACCTGTGGCCTCGGAGTTACCTGTTTCCTACCTCTTCCCTAGGTCAGTGCACTACGAAGGGGGAGCTGTGTCTACCCACGCCCGCTCTCTCTGGAGGCTGGAGACGCTCAGAGTCGCGTGAGTGTGATGTCTCATAGCAGATCATTAGAAAACATCATAGGCTCAGGTTACAGTGACACTTGGCATCATTTGCACTTTCTGGTGATCTCTCCCATATTTACTCCATCCATTCCAAAGCGTCTTGGTGACTTTCCATAATGACTCACCCAGTTTTCTCCCACCCAGTCCAAGCACCATGCCAGACCCAACCGCTGACCCCGCTCATGTTGTCCTTTCTAATCTAAGCAGCACATCTTTTGCCAGCATCCTAAAATGTCACGACTGGGCCCATTGGGACAGAGTGTCCTGGGTTGGTGCAGGCCAGAGGGACACCTTATACAATCCAGTTACCAGCCTTAGTCACTTCCGGCCAGGGCCAGCACAATGATGGAGTTACACAATATTTTGTGTGGAGAGAAATCTTGCAATCACCCTGATAAGTGCAAACCTTCAAAACCTTCAAATGCCTTATTACATTCCGCGAGGCAAAAAGGCTAAAAAAAAAACAACAACGGCAACAACAACAATATAAATCAAATGGAAGTATCCTTGCTTCCACATGACAGAGATGACATTTTAGCATTGTGGCTAAATTTCAGAGCAGTTGCGCATGTACATGCTCCTTTACTTTTGTGTGAATCCTGTAAACTATTATTTTTCTGAGTTAAATCTCTATTTATCCATATATTAACTTTTCATACCAGACCGTCGACAGCCCTAAATAAGATTGCGGTGAAGGTCAATTTTAATTTACGGATAAATATTGCCAGAAGTTGATGTGGTTGGAGCCCGCAGCTCTGTGGTGAAGCGGTGCCGTGTGTTTGTCCACAGCTGGAGTGGAAGTCACACTCGCTGGGGTCAGCCATTCCGCCTACGTCATGTGACCACAGGGAAGTACCTCAGCCTGCTGGACGACAAAGGCCTCGTGCTTATGGACAAGGAGAAGGCCGACGTCAAGTCCACAGCCTTCTGCTTTCGCTCATCGAAGGTAGGCCTGACCGAACTGGTTATATTGCTAAAGACTGATGAGCATGCCTTTTTGACTTTGACAGGTGTTCCTTTATATACTGGCACTTCTGCACTTTAGGAGTTTATTTCCCACCGAAAGAAACAGAGAGACAGAGAGAGAAAGAGAGAGAGAGATTGAGTGTGTTACAGAGAATTAGGGAAGAAATGTGAGAAAGAAAGTGTGAATGAAAAATTGACAGTAATTGAAAGGTAGAGCCAGTAGGAGGAAAAGAGAGAAATACAGTGAGAAATGATGTAGTGAAATGTGTGTGTGAGGGGGAAAGAGAGAGTGAGAGAGAGAAAGAGAGAGATGTTAGAAAGCATGAGAGAGTTCCTCAGGCTCTGAGCTTGGAGCATTCTTGGAGGTGGAGTTTCATGGCACTGCTCTATCAGCCCAGAGCAGCCCAGTGGGAAAGTGAGCACTGCTGTGTGCTGTGTGTGGCAGGTCTCAGATCAGCCTATGAGTCTGGAATAACACTGGGCCACAAATATGTTAAGGTGCCACATTTGGCCATCTCTAAATGTGACCTGAGAATATATGAAGTGTTTGCGCCATTTAGCCCAGCTAAGACAAAATAAGAGTGAAGACCTGGGTCTGGACTGAACTCAGAACACACTACTGAATATTTGGTATCATGTGTCCTCCATGACTAACCACATCCCTTCAAGACTCAACACTGCCTCTTATTGACAAATCCCTGCACCTCTCTGACTAACCACAGCCCCTCCCTGGTTAACCACAGTCCCTCCAAGACTAACCACTGCCTCTTCCTGACCTCACATCCCTGACAAACCACAGTCTCTTTTGCTCTGCTGTGACTGCAGGAGAAACTTGACTTTGGGCTGAGGAAAGAGGTGGATGGCATGGGTGTTCCCGACATCAAATACGGCGACTCTGTTTGCTACATCCAACATGTGGACACCGGGCTCTGGCTCACCTACCAATCAGTGGACGCCAAGTGTGCTCGAATGGGCGGCGTCCAGAGGAAGGTGCGTATGCTCTTACGCGGCCAATCAGACTTTGACGATGGGATGCTGTCACACCAACACGCCTTGTTCTGAACTTCCTGAGCTGAACTGATAGCACGTGTTGGTTCAGAGAATCTCACCTTAGAGGATCCCACATTCCCACATGTTTAATAGAATTCTCCATGTTATCGGCTACTGCTCTTGCTTCATTTAAAGTATTCCAAGCATGTGAACATGGGGTTTTGTTGCTACTGACGCTCCTCTCGGTTGACGTTTGTTCCCATAGGCATTCGTTTCTGCTGACAGGAGTTCCTGTTGATGTTAGCTTTGCTGCGGTTCGGAGAAGGGAAGAGTGTTGGCGGTGGTTAGAAGGAATGGATGGGATCTTCCTGACACTATTAGCTTAGCGTAACAGTTTCATTCATATGAGGACAGCTTGGAGCAGATTTAGTGAGGCAGTCTCATTAGGAAGATATAAACCACTTACATTCATTTTTCCTGTGCTACTACTGAAAACCCCACCCCCATTCTCTCACTTTGAGTTCAGACAAAGGTGTGCGTGTGTATTTGTTAATGGGTCAGAGATCAGAGATCCACTATTACATGCAAAGGGGGTATTTGTGTGCAGCTGTGTATATGTGTTGCGAGTGTGTGTGTGTGTGTGTGTGTGTGTGTGTGTGTGTGTGTGTGTGTGTATTGAGCTCAAAGGCTGTTCTGTTTTCAGGCTATAATGCACCATGAGGGTCACATGGACGATGGTCTGACACTCTCTCGTTCCCAACATGAAGAATCTCGTACTGCCAGAGTCATCCGGAGTACAGTCTTCCTGTTCATCCGCTTCCTCAGGTAACACACTATCACGTGAGGATACACAAAACTGTGTGCACATACACATTCACTGTATTTTTATATCATTGTTTATTTGCTGAAATGCTTAGTTGTGTGAGGAGATCTTCATGACCATGTAAATGCATGACATTTTTATTTATCTTGGTTTGAAAAGGCTTAAAATGAAGTGTGTCAAGTTTAGTCATGATTCAGCATCCCCATCTCTCGGGTTTAGCATTCTTCATGTGTCAACTTCAACATCCCTCGTCTCTGAACTTCAACATCTGTCTCTCAGCTTTAGCCCTCCCTATCTTTCAGCTTCAGCCATCCCTGCTTCTCAGCTTCAACATCCTTCACCTCTGAGCTTTTGCATCCCCACCTCATAGCCTCTACAACCCTGCATCTCAGCTTCAACATCCCTGCCTCTCAGCTTCAACATTCCCTCCTCTCAGCATTTACATTCCCATCTCTCAACCCTTTCATCCCTGCCTCTCAGCTTCATCTTCTCCACCTCTCAGGTTCTACATCCCTACCTCTCAGCTTCAACATCCCTCACCTCTGAGCTTCAACATTCTCCATCTATCATATCCTACATTCTCTGTCTCCTGATACTTTCTGTTAAATACAGTAAATAAAGTTTTGTTCAGAGCTAGTGTTGCTCTACTACAAGTTTTGTTCAGAGCTAGTGTCTCTCTCTCTACCATTTACCAGGGGACTGGACACTCTTAGCAAGAAAGGAAAGACCTCTATGCTTGATCTGCCAATTGAATCAGTCAGCCTAAGTCTGCAGGATCTGATTGGCTACTTCCAGCCTCCTGATGAACACCTGGAACATGAGGACAAACAGAACCGTCTCCGGGCCCTAAAGAACCGACAGAACCTTTTTCAGGAAGAGGTTTGTAGCTGGAGACCTTTATACTTCAACTGAGTATATTAACATTCTGAGAAACACTGTCTTGACACAGGCATTCCTATAATCCAACAGAGATTGTACAGATACAAATGACTTCACCAGTTGTAATTAGTCAGGTGCTAAGTTCTGCACTTATCAGTGCTTGAGTGTGTGTGTGTGTGTGACTGAGCTTGCCTATAATTCTTCTACTTCTACCTTAAGTTTTCCACTCATCTCCTTTAGTCGCCATTGCTGTAAAAGACCCTTGACAAAAACACACTTTTCACCTCTGCTTAGACCTCTTCAACGATAACCACTGTAATAACACGACTCATTACTCTCACATATACATATGTTTGCCAAGACAATTTAAATCAATGGATTTGCAGTTCAAAGCCCCTGGAGTGCATTACAACCAAACACTTACAAACAACAATGGTGCATGTTTGTGTGTGCATGTGTGTGTGTTTGTGTGTGTGTGTGTGTCTTTGTATGTGTGCGTGTGTCTTTGTATGTGTGTGTGTGTGTGTGTGTGTTTCCATAGGGAATGATAAACCTGGTTCTGGAGTGTATCGACCGCTTGCATGTATACAGCAGCGCTGCACATTTTGCGGATGTGGCTGGTCGAGAGGCAGGAGAGGCCTGGAAATCCACCCTGAACTCACTGTACGAGCTGCTGGGTGAGAACCTGCACACCCTCTACTGAACACCCACCCTCCATCTCTACCTCCCCCACACCCACCCTCCACCTCTACCTCTACCTCCCCCTCACCCACCCTCCACCTCTACCTATAGTGGGTGAACCATATAGGACCTGCATGCATAGTTCAGCCATTACACAGTAAGTGGACACTTTGCTCTTTCTGAACTCTCTTGGGCCTCTTGGGCCTCTCTGTTCCATTATAACAGTAGTTCATGAGCAAGCATAAAAAAATAGATTAAAAAAATTAATAATCCAGAAGAGTCAGTGCCAGTAAAGTAGGATCTCCTGAGGCTGAAAGTTACACCACCTGGTCCAGGACTGCCATACGGGGAGAAGGAAATGTTAAAATACGAGTGTAAGCAAGAAAACCAAGATACCAGCTCCAAAAACTGCATAAAGCCCACACAAGATACCAGCTCCAAAAACTGCATAAAGCCCACACAAGCCAAATACACAGGGCTGTACATGTAACAACTGTACGAAAAAACACACAACAGTAAAAGTTGTCAGTACTTAAAAACCAGCAATGAGGAAATACATGTTTTTCCTTTTGCGGATCAACCAAAAAAAAAAAAATGTGTTTATGTAACAACAGTTGGAGGTGTTTAAAGTTTCAGTCGTATTCTGATTGACGTTTGACACAGTGCCGCATGAGTCCAAGGAAGCTTTTAACCTAAGAAGTGGAATATTTGAAAGCAGCACATTTGCAGCCGTTTGTACTTCCAGCAAGCGGAAGTAGAAATAAAAATGATCAGAAAATGTGTATAATGTATTTATATTATTTTTTAAACATAAACCACAAGGTTTTGCAAAGTTTCGCCTGTGGGTGTACAGAAACCACTGCACCTGTTAAAGAGTCTCTATTGCTGCCACCTGAGAGTTAAAATGAATGACATGTTGTTATTTAATTCATTGATTAATCCATTTTTCTGTATCTAGTGCATCATAGTCAGTCACAGTCACTCACTAGAATGGCTGCCATAAGCTCCACACAAACATGAAGGCCTGTAGTATTATTGTTTTTTTTTTGGGAAACTATAACGTTACTTGAGAAAAAATCCGATATTTTATCTTACTTGCAGCGACTAGCCATTTGTGAATGTGTGGATGGGCCCCTCCCCTTCCCACAAGGTGATGGCAGTGGTTCACTGCCAACAGTTCTTTACTACTCATGAAGACATTCTTACTGCTATTCAATATATAATTGAAATTTCTATTTCAAAAGTTTTATCTCTTGCAGAGTTTTGTAACTAATTATCTGTCTGTAGACAGTTAAGGCTGAGGAAGGACAGAACCATAGAAACTACAGAAAGAGTGTAAGAAAGATGAACCTGGACCAGGTAATGGAACTAAGAGTAGACAGAAGAAAGAACAGCCCCTTATCCGAACACCACGGCTTATCTGTCCTGAACCGCCCCTCTGACTCTCTCTCTCTCACTCTCTCTCTCTCTCTCTCTCTCTCTCTCTCTCTCTCCCTCGCTCTCTCTCTCCATTATCCACCACCTCCCTCTGTTTGTTTATTGTTCACTCTCTCTCTTTTTCTGTGGTGAATGGATTGCATCTTGACCTTTAAACTCAATGTCATTGTTAAAAGCACATTTTCATTTCGTTTTATGTTGATTAATTGGCTACAGAAAAAAAAGCCATCATTTAATCAAAAAAACATATCAACAAATGCAGCCAGGCACAGATTTTCAGGCACACAAACACACATGCGGACACGCACGGACACGCATATTGTCAGGAAACGGTTTATTTGGTGCACACAAGCGCAGAGTGTGTCAGCTTTACGTGGATCAGAAACATGACCAATGAAATGAATATTAATATTAGAACTGTGTAAAACAAATACAGACAAAAAAAAGGAAACATGGACTCAGAAGACGAAAGGACCTAGGGAGGAGTAAGGCACGCTAAAGTCAAAACAGACAGGTATATTAACAACAGTCTGAGAATACAGTACAATACACAATACACAAAACAACCAAGCTGTCAGAAACACAGGAACAAGATGAGAAGCTAAATAACAAACAAAGAATCCGAAGAAGGCTAAACGAACCATACAAAATACCTGAGGAGTTCAAACCAGGAGTATATATACACAAACAAATGATTAAACTAACGACAGGTGAAAGCTATAGACACAAGGGAAAAAAAAAACATGGTATTGGAGGGGAGTGTATGGTCCACCGAGGAGGGGCGGAGCATACACACATGAACATATACAAGGACGCATACTGGGATTCTGTGCGAGGGAGGAATTTAGTATTTTCTGATGATATGTCCAGTAACAGATTGTGTCTGCCTGTTCGGGTAACAGAGACTGTGTCTGCCTGTTCATATAACAGAGACTGTGTCTGCCTGTTCGGGTAACAGAGACTGTGTCTGCCTGTTCGGGTAACAGAGACTGTGTCTGCCTGTTCATATAACAGAGACTGTATCTGCCTGTCCATATCAAGCCAACTGCATCGATCTTGCTTTCTTCTGGAGAATCATAAGAGTGTTTCATACAATCACTGCTCATTAACTATTAAAGAACAAAGTGGTAGCCATCAACTATTGCTGAACAATGAGTTCTTCTCTCTCCCCCTCTCACTATTTGCTTGGCTTACTCTCCCTTTTCTCTCTTTCTCTCTAGCTGCCCTGATCAGGGGCAATAGGAAGAACTGTGCGCAGTTTTCTGGATCATTGGATTGGCTTATCAGTCGTCTGGAGAGACTGGAAGCTTCATCGGGTATGCTGTAAACCTGAGGCGCGCTGAAGCAGAGTGCACAGGCAGACGAACACTCTCACCCTCCAGACGAACACGCTCACCCTCCAGACAAACACGCTCACCCTCCAGACAAACACTCTCATCCTGCCCTGTCCAGAGCACACTGACCAAACGGATCCGGTCTAGCCAGTATTGCTTGTAGAATCTGGATCGATTTTTATAAAATTAACAAAATATCAGGTGAAGGCCAGTCTAACCGTCATCCATACAGTCTGTGGTCCTCCCCTCCACCCAGGAGTGTGGGGCAATAGTGAAGAGAGCAGAGTGGCCTGTGCACACACATGGAGAGCATCAGCTGCCTTATGGCACAGCAGACAAAGCAACAGATCATTATCGTAAATTGTTTATATATAAATCAAAAAGGACAAAATCTGGTTCACGTGTGTAAGCCGTTGCTTTTCTCAGATTTTCAGGAACTGCTGTCAGGGCTACTGACAAAAAAGAACTTTGATGGAAATTGTCCTTTAAACAGAGAGGACAACTCCAGACTTGTTGGTCTATGCAAATACTTCCCAGTAATGCACTGAACAGCAGGAGTTATCAGATGAGTTCCATCTAAAAATGTCCTAAACAGGTTCGTAGATAAGTGCTAATATGCTGTTTACTAGCAGGGCATAATGGAAATGTGATCCAGTTTAGTGGGTGTGGTTGTCGCTCTGGTTGTTGTGCTGTGGTTGTGACTTTGGTTGTTGTGCTGTGGTTGTAACTTTGGTTGTTGTGCTGTGGTTGTAACTTTGGTTGTTGTGCTGTGGTTGTGACTTCAGTTGTTGTGCTGTGGTTGTAACTCTGGTTGTTGTATTGGCTGTATACAAACTGGCAGGGTCTCAAAACTTGGAGGACTTGCACAGTTACTGTAGCTATTTGAAACCCTTAGAATAACCCTGAGACTGATACCAAGTGTTCAGCTGTGTGTGTGTGTGTGTGTGTGTGTGTGTGTGTGTGTGTGTGTGTGTGTGTGTGTGTGTCTGGGAGCTGTGTAGATCAGGTGGAGAGGTTAGCAAGGTTCTGTAGTCGGATTCAAACAGCGAGGTGCTGTACACCTACATCAGCACACCTGCTTCGCTCTGCATGTGCACATGATTAAGAGGGTCAGAGAAGAACACAACAAAGACGGGGCTAGAGAGGAAATGAGGTCATCAGAGAGGAAATGAGGTCATCAGAGAGGAACTGAGGAAAAGATGTGATTGGAGAGAAGGGTTAGAGAGAGTAGATAGGAAAAAGAGAGCAATGGTGAGGAATAAAGGGAGAGAGAGAGAGAGAGAGAGAGAGAAAAGCAGAGAGAGAGAGAATGAGAGTGAAATGCCAAACATTCATTACTGTGAGAGGTAGAGAGTTGGTGGGGGCAGGATGATGAGTAACACCCTGGTCTGAGGTAGGTGATGTGTGGTACGTAAAGCCACTCATCACACTCCTGAATTTTCCCATATCACCTCACTATTCTGTACACTGGATTCGAGAAGCTGCTCGTATCAGATGTTTAAAACTGTGATACGTGTTTACAAGACCAAAAATAGACCTGCTTCCTTTTACTTGTTCAATCCCTGATCTGTACATTGAGTCGTTTAAGATTCAAGTAGGACGGTATGAAAGCTTGGACTAGATGAAAACAGTCACATATAGTCTGTCCCAACCAGACCCAGGTCCAGCCTGGACCGGGTCGGACCACGCTGTCTCAGCTCATCTTAGACCA
>JAOYMR010000011.1:17215583-17226354 GCA_025802075.1 Tenebrosternarchus preto
GTGGCCGAGGTCTTCATTTTCTGGGCTAAGTCCCATGTGAGTGAAAGCAAACACACGCGTACACACACACACACACAAAATGCATACACACCGCAATCATACACGCACACCCCATCTTCACACTATCATCCCAGTCTTCAGCTAAATCACACTCAATCATCTCCACATCAAAACTGACATATTAATCCAGCTGTAACCGTAACCTTAAATCTCCCAGAAGCACAAGCAGCCTTTGTCTGTTCAGATATAAGTACTTGGTGAGAGCATGTTGGATTGAAGCCTGCCTCTGTGGAGTTGGCTGAGCTGAGCTTAAAGGTTCGGCTAAGCCATTTTAATGAAAAGAGAGAGCTAATCGTTTGAATGATTCCCTGGTCTTTCATGAATTAAATGAAGCCTACAAAACAGTGAACACCTCACATTTCAAAATGAAAAATGGAAAAAACAATGCACGGTTTCTTGTATGTTGTCAGAATTTCAAACGAGAGGAGCAGAACTTTGTTGTTCAGAACGAGATAAACAACATGTCGTTCCTCATTACTGACACCAAATCCAAAATGTCCAAGGTAAGAGACTCCACACACCCACTCACACAACACACACAGCTGCTCAGGAGTTGATGTTTCACTAATGTTCACTGCTCATTTCTTACATCATCTCTAACTTTAAACCTGTGGTTTTGTCCTGAGCAGGACTCACAGCTAACCTTGGCTTTCGCTCTGAGCCGCTTACAGAAGGGTTTTTGTTGGGTCCATTTCCCCCTAACGCTGATACATACATGCAAAGATATTTTGAAAGTATTTGTATTTGTTTTGAATCTGAACAGTATTTAATTTATATGTAATTTATATTGGCTATCCTTGTTACGTCTGCTGTTGGTAATAAAGTGTAGCACTGAAATTATTTTTAATAATAATGTTGTGTGTTCAAGCTCATATTTCCCAGGGTTATGTGAACTTCTTTGAGAATAAGCACGAAGGGTAAGGTAACGCCTTCACATCTCCTTACTGACCCACAGGGGGCAGTGTCAGACCAGGAGAGGAAGAAGATGAAGAAGAGGGGGGATCGGTATTCTATGCAGACCTCTCTCATCGTGGCTGCCCTGAAGAGGCTGCTTCCTGTTGGTCTAAATATATGTGCACCCGGGGACCAGGAGCTAATCGCCCTCGCCAAAAACCGCTTCACCCAGGCACGCAAGGGCACCTACATCTCTTTCTCACACACACGCACACACACACACACACACACACACACACACACACACACACACCCTGCCCGGTTTGTTTACATTTAAGCGTTTTGGCATTAAGGCAAGTCAGTGAAGACAGATATCAGATAAAAATAAAAGATTAAAAGATAAAAATAAATAAAGACGTTTATTTATATAGCACTTTTCATACACATTTGCAATCCAAAGTGTTTCACATGAAGGATTTAATTAACAAGCTTATTTCACTCTGAGATCCGTCACCTCAGGAAGATTTTTGCAAAAAGAGAAGATTACATAGATAAACACAAATATTGATAATATAAGATAATGAAAGTAATTAAATGAACAAAAAAGCTAATGAAAATGGAACACATTTCAAACAGAGTGTCAGTTAAATAGCTAAAAAACTAGGAACTAAAATAAATTAAAAATAAAATGCTTAAAGACTTCAAAATTAAGAGAAAATTAGGCATTAAAACAAATAGAAGTGCAAGTTCTTTTGTGAGTTTGCCAAGGGAACAATGTTTAAACTGAGCTGAGTGCCTGCTCAAATAAGAACATTTTTAGTTCAGATTTAAAAGTATCAAGGATCTAAAATTCTTTGTCATGCTTTGCCTGTACATGCTTTCTCTCTATCTTGGGTGGGACTAACTGACTAGACTAAGTGACAGGACTAACTCACTAGGACTAATTGAAAGGACAAAATAACAGGACAAGCTAACAGACCTGGACTAACTGATGGACTAACTGACTAATTCCTAATGATCTGAGAGTTTTGTTCAGTTTTGTTCAGACGTTATTAATAAGATTATAATAACAAATAAGATATATGACAATAACAATTTAACTAAATGTTAATTGGAATTGGATTGTTCTTAAAGAATATATTTAGTTTAGGTTTATAGTTCAGTGTGGAAAAGCTACAATATAAAGTATGTCATTCTTGTCCAACAGAAAGACACAGAAAACGAGGTGCGGGAAAGCATCCGGAATAATCTCCACCTGCAGGGCAAGGTGAGGTGTTTCTCCCTTTGTGTCATGTTTCCAGGCGTTATGTCTTTGTCCTTTTCAACTACACATTAATTTGATTTGTTTCATTGATCATTTGATTGAATTTATTCATTGATCATTTGATTCTGTTTAAAGATTCTTTTGATACTGACTGCATCAAGAAGAATCCAACTAGTTATTTATTCATAACCATGTTGGCCTTTTGATAATATTCTATCAGGCTGAATATTTCTTCTTTAAATAGGGAGTCTTCAGATGATACTTACATACCGTCCTTGCATGTGTCAGTGTTTTAACTCCATCTTCATCCCCTCCACTTTCTGCATGTCTGCATGATCCCATCCCCGGCCCCGCCCCCTGGCCCCACCCCCTGGCTCTGCCTCATGGTCCCACCCCTGGCCCCGCCTCATCAGTACGGGGTTTCCTGCTTCAAAAAGAGGTTCAAGTGGCTCATCATCTTGAAATGGATGAGGAGACAGCAGGCCAACCTAGACACCCAGAACAGCCCTCAGTCAAATTCCTGTCCATTTGCAAGCTTTCCACAACCCTGGACTCCACCTACTGGGCTGAGTGGGTGTTCCTGTGCCATGAAGAGATCCTCGTTGGATTATGGTGGATTCCTTCCCGAGCATGGAAAGGCCCTTGCTGATCTGCCTGAGCATCCCGGGTGACTCCCGGCAGATTTACCTCTCTCAACCCACTGGGTAGCACGTTGATGTGTTGGTGGAGAGTGGGATTGACAGCTGGATGTATAGCACATAGCATAATCCCAATTTGTAGAATTTAGCCTTTAACATAATCCCAGCATGTATCACATTGCATGTAAATTCTACAGTATAGCTTTTATAACATTAAGGATACACTTCTGTGCTTGTGGAACTGTTTTGCTTGCAACTGAGAGCATTTTGTTGATTAAGATGTTTGACTCACTAAATTGCAAAGATCTGTTAAATTCATTCATTCATATCATTGTGGATTAATGAAAAGTTTATTTCATTAAGTTAATAAGTTTCAACATGGTTTTGCATCTTAGAGTCAATATTTGAACTGTATTTAGAGGGGCACTGAAAAACATGCTTTGAAACTTTAACTATATTTGCATATTCAAAATAAACTTCACTGAAGCAAGGGCAAATCTTTTTTCTATCATAAGGCCTCTTTAATAAAGATGAGATTTCATTGCATTGGGTTTCACCAATCAGCTCAGTGTAGTAACTGTGCAGTGTACATTTAACCACTTTAGTAGTTGGTTTAGCTGTTCGTTTGACTGAGACGTGTCTCCTGTAGCTGGAGGACCCTGCTATTCGCTGGCAGATGGCCCTGTACAAGGATATGCCCAACCGCAGCGAGGGTACATCAGATCCAGAGAAGACGGTGGAGAGGGTACTGGACATCGCTCATGTGCTCTTCCATCTGGACCAGGTCAGTCTGGAGCCCTAGATGGACAACTGGAGCCCTTGTTTGGAATGACCTCAAGATTTGCAAAATCCATTCAGACTAAACAACAGTAACAACAGCAGTTTTTATTCCAGGCCACCAAATATTCCTATTTTTTTCATGTAGAATGTCATAGCATGAAAATTCCATTGTATATAACAAAGTGGAATAAGGTTTCACATTGTAAACCTGAAGTGACTCAAATCTGATTTTTTTGCCTTTTAAGATACAAACCTTTTTTCAAAGTGGTGTGGACACAAATCTGATCTTTTTAAATCAGATTTGAATCACTTTGATAAGTGGTCCTAGATAAGATTCAAATCCAATTCGTGGTCATGAGATTTGAATTAAAATGGTCAGGATTCTTGTGGCTTGTGCCTGTACGTATGTGCTTATCACCATCATTGTCAAAACTGGAGAGCAACAGTAGTGACAACAGTAGATGTGAAAACAGCAGAAACTGGTTGTTTCATCTCAGCCTCATCATCCACTGAAGAGCCCAGCTGCAGTCCTACAGAGTACGATGCCATGCCTCAGTTAGCAGCGCATTCATTCCACAGTTTTAATACCACGGTTAATGCTGTTTAGAAGCAAGCATGTGTTCAGTGCGGTTTGTAGAAATGAAGTCTGTAGTAGCTGTATGGCTGACTTCACTAGTGGTTGCAGGAGTGAATTCAGTAGAAGTTATAGGTGTGAATTCAGTAGTAGTTGTAGGAGTGAATACACTGTGCATAATCAGGTGGAGCATCCTCAGAGGAGCAAGAAGGCTGTGTGGCGTAAGCTGCTGTCGAAGCAGAGGAAGCGGGCAGTGGTGGCCTGCTTCAGGATGGCTCCCCTCTACAACCTGCCCAGGTAGGAGCTGCCAAAACACTTTCAGACACACCTGCTTTGATTCGTTTCCAGGAGCATTTGTAACTCTGATTTGCCCTAAAATGAATGCGTAAAAGTAAACTAGAACCAGATTCTCCACTCCTGGTTCATGAATCGGAGAGTGCTTTGCACCCTATCCATTTGTGTTGCAATTCATCTCATAAAAATCCTGTAAATTAACAGAGCCCCCACACTCAAAAAGGCTACCAGCACAGAGAAACAGCTGCACTTTTTATTTTCGCTCTCTGTGGGTAGTCCTTGTCCTTATTGTCCTTTGTTCTTATTACCTGTACCATGCAGGCATCGTGCAGTGAACCTCTTCCTCCAAGGCTATGAGAAGTCCTGGATTGAGACAGAGGAGCATTATTTCGAAGACAAGCTTATAGAAGATTTGGCTGTAAGTGTTGCTTCTACCTGTCTGTCTTGCCTTACAAAATCAAAACACTCTGTCAAGCGGAAGAATGCATCCTTCTGTAGGTTATTGATTCATTGAATTCCAGTGTTCTCTTCAGCAAGCCACAAATTAATATTCAAAGTACAGGTTTTCAGCACCTGTGCTTGTAATTGCCTGTTGGTTTGATGTAGCAAGAGTAGCTCAAGCATAAATGCTGGGTTTCACCTGAAGGGTGCGCTAATGTCTGATATTGTTTATGAAACGGCACTAGTGCAAGAACTTCTACTCCTTCAGAAGTGAATTACCAGTATGCGCTTCAGATGTAGTCTCCTAGATGCTTTTGAATCAGAAGATGGAGGCCGTAGGAACTGAGGTGATTTGTGTTGTAGAAGTCTGCTGGGGAGGAGCCATCAGAGGAGGATGAGGGGCTCAGACGCATGGATCCTCTTCACCAGCTCATCCAGCTCTTCAGCAGGACAGCGCTCACTGAAAAATGGTGAGCACTCAATCTGAGGATTATATTAGCATCATCAATAACAAAAGTGGTCTCTCCTTCTGATAAACTGTGATGTCTTTTACTGTTCAAGTTATGCTTGAAACACTAGAAAGTAATTTATCTATTTTTTAAATGTTTCTATTCTGTTGTAAATTACATTAACTGCCACAGATTGGCACCAACGTGTCCTCTGTTAAACATCCATCTTTTCAGTAAACTGGAGGAGGACAGCTTGTACATGGCCTATGCTGACATCATGGCTAAGGTAAGACTCCTTAATAAGAATTCAGTGCACAAAATGAGATATACAGCATAAGAAATGCCATTCAGCTACAGTGGCTGTTGTTTTGGTAATTGTCCACAGAGTTGCCATGATGAAGAGGAAGATGAAGAAGTGAAAAGTTTTGAAGTAGGTGACTTCTTATTTAGAAATATCTGAAAATATCTAGAAGAGATGTTCTGTGTTTCCTGGCCCCAAACATTTTCTAAATGCAAATTCTTTTAAAATGTGGGTGCCTCAATTTGATGTTGTTTTCTGGTGATGAGTGTGGTGCTTTTTGTTGATGAGAGTAATGCATTTTGGTGATGAGTACAGTGCCTTTGGTGATGAGTATGATGTTTTTGGTGATGAGTCTGTTACATTTTGCATGATGAGTCTTTTGCAACACACTTGTCCACACACAAATTGTCCACACTACAGCACACAAGGATTGAGTGAAGATTTAAAACAAACCATGACTGCAACAAACCATTGCTAAAGTTTATGACAAACTATGTCTTTGCACAGATAAAATGCCAATAAAATTACTGATGGAACTGACTGATATAATTTACATAATAATAATAATAATAATAATAATAATAATAATAATAATTACACTTATACGCAAGATATAAAATATCCGCAAAATTGATACGAGTATATTAGAGTTTCACAGAAAGATGCCCTACCTACTCTTTATTCAAACAACCACTACTGCACAAGCTCAGGGCTCATCAGGTAGGCACTTCCCTTTATCTGTGTTTGAACCCACAACACCTCCAGGAGACTCAGCAGTGAGGACTGGAATCACAGCCTCACTTCTTTCCAAGCTCACTTTTAAAACAGGCTGCAGTTCCTTTTTAATAAAGTTTTTGCCTTCCAATCTGTCATCTACCAGCATCTACCAGTAAAATAATAATAATAATAATAATAATAATAATAATAATAATAATATAGTGCACCTTTCATGAATCAAGGATGCAGCTCAAAGTGCTTTACAGTACAACATAAACAAATAACATGAAGAATATAACAACCAAAAAACCCACAATTAAAAATAAACACTAAGGGGAACACTTCACTCTTATAATTAAAAATAAAGAAAGAGCAATGTTAATTATATGTTAATGATAGCTGTGCAAAGGTTCTACCGGTAACTTTCTTTTGTTATTAGTTATTATAGCTTTCCTTTTAAGGCTTTAAGTATTAAGAGAATAATGAGCTATTATAACGATGAAGAGGATGAGACGGGACAGAAGTGCTAATCATCAAACCACCAATGCTAGCCATCCCAGGGCTCTAATAGCTTCTTTGAATTTAGCTCCTCTGCCTATCCATTTGTATTTTCTCATTCTATTCATGTAAGAGAATGAAACTCTTTAGGGTGAAAATGAAACTGACTGCATTTCCACAGTATGATATAACATGAATGATATAATCATGAAAATTGCCAGCAAAAAGAAAATAAAGTCTCTGATAGCCAAGCTAAATGTCCCTATTGGTTGAATCCATCTGCAGTTCATTTGTTACATTTGCCTCTTTATTATTTTTATTTATGTATTTATGCTATTTTATTCCACCCTGATACACAGTGTTAATGGGAAGATTGGCTCCTTCCTCTCTACTGTGAATGTTGATGCTCCAGAAGGGCATGGATTTCAGATTTTCTAGAAAGGATGACTGCCATTTTAAGCCTAATGTACCGTCATGCTGAGTTCAGAGCCGCTGTGTCTCACAGCTGGAACTAAGCTGGTCTAAGCATATAACTGGCATACTACAGAGTCAACGTACATTATTACGTTATACAAAGACCCTGCAGCTGGAGTTAATAAACAGCTCTCATTCTCTCACCTCACTCATCAAGTGAGAGAATCAGAACTGTTTATTAAATCCAGCTGCTGGGTCTTTCAGTAGAAGAACTGAACAGCAACATGGTTTTTGTTGCTTATGAATTAAGAAATGCACTTCAATTCAAAACAGATCTTAAACAGCTCACCATCGAGTTGTACTTTGGATACTGTAGCACCACTGTGTATGAGAAAAGCAGTTAAACTATTAGAAGATGTGTCCCATGGTTCAGTGAAAAAATTACATGCCCTCATAAAAATCTCTTGACAGTGAGAATGAAGTTGGCTGTCCAATGAAATGCTGGTTGTCAAATGAGATGTTGGCTGTCCAGTGAGCAGCATGGGCATTCAAAAGTCCTAATTAAGACTACAGAGGTTTATTTTTCAAACTTAATGCAAGACAAAAAAGAGCAATATTATGACTACAGTATCTAAATGATTAAATAATCATTAAATATCAGGGACATTTTTGAATCTTTTATTTTTCTAGTCATTAATAGCTATAAGTATTTACATCAGTGAGTAGTTACCATCCATAAGGGGTGAATTTCAGCTGAAGGTTCCTATCCTTAGTATCTATAGTATTTATAGTATCCATAGTATGTATAGTATCTAGTATCTATAGTATCAAACTCAAATATACAGTGGGCCAAACATTTAAAATTAAACAAAGCCGCAGGCCAACGTTGAACAAATGAACCTCTTAATATGGACTGCACGTGTGTTTGTTTCACTTCTAGTAGTATTAGGCTTGAGTGCAAGAATTGGCACTGTCAACTGGCATATTTTAACAGATATTCTGGAAAAGTGACGAACTGGTTAGATGTGTAATTTGAACAACATGTTCTGTGACAGGGGTGATCAGTGTGGCTGGAAAGAAGATCTACATTCCAGTCCTTTGTGGAACAGCTTATGTTGTTCTTTGACATCAGTGAACTACCAGTGCTTGCAAAATCCAGGACTGGATTATGGATTTGATATCTGGAGTTGCAGTAACTAATCCATTTTGCAAGCAGATTGGTAGGATCATGCAAAGATTCTGTTAATGGATCTGATTTCTGCATTCTGGTTTCTTAAGGGTCACATGTATATGGCTTTGGGGCACTATTAACCCCAATTTAGGCACTAAAACAATGTTTGTACTTATAAACATTTGTAAAGTTGTCACCGTGACGACAAGCATCAAGTATGTGAAGGAATTGAGGGCTCAGGTTGTTGGTGTAATTTTCTTTCCTTCATTCTGTCTGACTGTGTTGTTCGTCTGCCTGCCTGCCTTCTGTCTGTCTGTAGGAGAAGGAGATGGAAAAGCAGAAGTTACTGTACCAGCAGGCCCGACTACATGATCGTGGAGCAGCTGAGATGGTGCTACAAACCATCAGTGCCAGCAAAGGTGGAACACCATTTATTATACGTATATTACTGTTATATACACCATAGTACTATTTATATGCACTATTATAGCCAGATATATTCTGTTTTTTTTTTTTTACTTAATCTGATATTTCTTTCAAAACACTAATAGGCACATTCCTGAACATACATTACATACAGTGGTGTGAATACAGAGTGTTTGTCCCTTCCTGATTTCTTATTCTTTTGCATGTTTGTCACACCACTATTTATTTGTCTATTATTTATATTTGTTTGGTGATCTGAAACATTTGTGACAAGCATGCAAAAGAATAAGAAATCAGGAAGGTGGCAAACACCACTGTACATACAAAACACTACTGATCAAACACTGATAGAGAGTTTACTTCAGAAAAACATTTTTGGTTATATAACTTTATTATACACAGACAGACATTCAAGCACAGTATCCAGGTTACCAGTGCTCTGCCAAATGTTTCCCCTCCCTCCAGTTCTATGTTCTCCACATTTGGAGGTTGCAGATTTGCTCTGATTGTTCATGCAGGTGAGATGGGACCAATGGTGGCTTCCACGCTGAAGCTAGGCATTGCTATACTCAACGGTGGCAACTCCACAGTACAGCAGGTGTAGTAACCCAGAACTACAAGGGATGGTAGTGTAAACAGACATCATAAACCGAGTGAGACTGTGATGTAACGTGCTTTGTTTATGTTGCACAAAAAGGCAAAAGGTTTTAATCAAAATGGTTTTAGTACCACAAAAGCTAAAATGTAGAATGTATTCACACATCAATTTGTTTCCCCTTTTGGGTCTGTCTGACTGACTCTATCTGACTGACTGTGTCTGTCTGTCCGATGTGTAGAAAATGCTCGACTACCTGAAGGAGAAACGGGATGTGGGGTTCTTCCAGAGCCTCGCGGGACTGATGCAGTCCTGCAGGTCAGACTGTTTACCCATCAACCCCTTTAACTTTCTCTGAGCACCGTACACATAATCCATAAACAGAGACTAAACTTTGGAAGCAGTTTCATGTTTCTCTTTTAGGTAGGTCAGAATTGGCCATCTGTAAATTAAACCAAAGAATGGCTTGCTCTGACCAGTGTTTGTCTTTTTATTTATTGATTGATTATTTTTTGTTGCTGGATTTGTTACAGTGTTCTAGACCTGAACGCTTTTGAGAGGCAGAACAAAGCTGAGGGACTTGGAATGGTGACAGAAGAAGGCTCAGGTATGTTCATCACAGACAGAAAGTGCTAGAACAGCTGCAGCACCTAAATTGTTGCATCTATTTATACAATAAGTATAACCCATTATCTGAGTGTGTACTGAGGTTTTCAAATGTGCTCTAAGGTTGAATGGATATGCTTAAACATACCATGTTTTACTCTGTCTAATAATCAAACTGATCCATTTTCCATGTCTTGTTTTATGTTAATATTGTTTATGTTTTATTTGATTACACAGTGATTCAGCAGTGGTTTTGGTGTCCACATTCATGGTCATGATTTCCAATGTTCAGGTTATGTCTTAGTAAGATTAGTTTTTCTTTTCTTTGGTTTTCTTCTGTGTTTGTGTGTGTGTGTGTGTGTGTGTGTATTTGAGTGTACATATAACTGTTAGTTCTCATATGTTTGTTTCCTCATTTGTAATCATTGATACTTTTCACCTTGAATTGATAATAATCCAAAGACAATATTCCAAAGTGAGGAAATACTTCACTTCAAATGTGTTTGAAAGTTGCTGATGTATTTTTCTATAAGGGTACCATGACAAAAAAAACAACAGCCAAAAACAACAACAACTGGGGGGGGGGGGGGGGGGGGGGGGGGGGGGGGGCGGGGGGGGGGGGGGGGGGGCGAGGGGTGGGATGGGTGGA
>JAOYMR010000011.1:17289829-17303666 GCA_025802075.1 Tenebrosternarchus preto
ACTTACACGCCCCAACCCCCCCCCCCCCCCCCCCCACACACACACACACACTGATTTCATCTTCCTCACGTCACACGCACACGATATATGGCTCATTGGTCACAGGTAGCAGTCACAGAACGTTGAATAAGTTTAAGGTTTGAAAGTTGTTCTGCCCAGGGATGTGTAAAACTCAAGCTGTCCCTGAAACCACTCTACCTTACTCCAGAAGAGCTGGCCAACCAAAACAATCAGCGCTGCAGATGTGGGGTTCCTCGTTCCCTAGACAGAAGTAAATGATGATCCTTACCAAAAATCACATATTTCAGACACAGTATCTGGATGTTGAAGGAGGTTCTGAACGATTCATCTAATTTGGCTGGTTCATGAGGGCTCAAACTAAAATTTACTGCACGTTTGAAATAAGGATGATGTATCCAGGGTCTGAACACTAAACCCCAGCCCAAACAAGCATGCTTGGATTCCGCTGCTTCCTGGAGATGACCCCTGACCTGTTGCGGTTGGCTGCCACAGAGCCGTTCTGCACCACTGTGGTTATTGAACATCTAATGAAATGAGTTACTTTATCTACATAATGCAGGTGTGCTGTTTTTTTCTATATTAATGGGATTTACCTCCTATTTTCTCTTGTGCTCTCGCTCTCTCTCTGTGTGTGTCTCTGTCTAGCAAGACCAGTTGTACACGTGGGCCCCGGTGAGCCAGCCACCTCTATCTCTGGAGCCCTTTGAGGGCCGTTTAGCTGGACACATCAAATCCCTGTGGCCTCCACCCAAAGCAGGAGTGGAAGAGAGACCTGGACTGAAGTACACTGAAGCAGGTACACATGTATGCACACACAGTTTTGCAGATATCTAGTCCCTACTCTATAAATAATAAAGTACAGTCAGTCCAGACAGTCCAGAACGTGTTGCTCTGACCAGTACAGTCGACTCTGTTGGCTTCCTAGCCAACCAAACCTTTCACATTTTGATATTTTTTGTTTGACCACTAGAGGGCACTGGAGACTCATAAACACGCACTTCTAAGAACAGGTTGAGCTGTAGCAGTGTGTGTTATACACCTGGAGAACGGGGGGGGGCATCAGTCATTGCTTGGTGTAGAATTTTTAGTCTAAACTGAATGTTTCTCCCTTGCTTTCTGCATTTATACATATAGAGGAGGATGATGGTGAGTAATTAATCATATCTTTATTTTCTTTCAAAACTATTTCATATTACTCAGAGTACAGGTTCAGGTTTAATTATTTTTATTTTTTCTTGGTTCATTGCAGCTAGTAATATAAAATTAGCCAGAAAGTATATTTGAGCAAATCTGTATTTATAGGAGGGAATCTCTGCTTTTGCATTAACATCATTTGGCAGACTGTGTGTGTGCTCACAGGAAATTAAATGAATGGTATTCGATCACTCTCAGATTTTTTTTTTTTTTAGTTTAGAGTTCATTACAGTAATGGAGATGCATGTTCTTCCTGCTCACTTGCATTTAGAAACCAGGTATGACCTTCATTTACACAGCAAGTTTATACCTATAGTTACACAGCCAGACTGAGTATAGGTTCACTTTCTTAATTTGCTGTGTGATTTCTACCATCCTGTCTGTGTGCATATCTACATGAAACACCAGAATCCTTCATTCCAACTCCACTAACACCACGTCTGTTTGAAGCTCTTGTTAACTTCTTAACCCTGTTTCTACATTCCCACCCCCACCCGTCTGTGCCTCCGTCTTCCTGGTTTGCCAACACACTGCACAATATGGCACAAATAATACTGGTGGGCCCGTATATCAGTGTTGACTCCTTTTCTTCATACGTTTCTGAGCTCCCAGTAATCAAAATACAACATCTATTAAAAATGCATTTAGTAATAACTGCAGCGATTTTTTTTTATTTATTTATTTATTTTTTTTTACTGTTGCTGGATTTTTTTTTTGTGAACTGTTGGCCTTGGGCTGTATATTGTGATGAAGTCTGAAGTCTTGCTCAGATGTTTTTAGGCCATATTGACCAGTTCTAGTTTGGCACTTCAGTATTCCAGACTGTGTGTGTTTTGTGTGCTGCTTTTGTGTTGTTTAGCAGTTCTGATCTATCTGCTCTTGCTGTAAATCCTAAATTCAGCCTTTGGTTGTGTTGCAGAGCACCAGGCTGCTGTTGTAGGGCTGAAGAAACAGCAACAGGAAGAGATCAAGGAGCTTCAGGTAAATCTCATTAACTTGGTTACATATGGGAATTTTTTTTTTTTTGCGGGGTTTTTAAAGTCTCCATATGAAAACTACTTTTTGGCTCTCTTGAGATTAACGCATGAAAACCACGTGTCATCATGACATCTCTGGTGAACACGGGGTCGGAGTGTTGGAAGGGAAACTTCAGGTGAAACGAATCCTCTCGGAGCAAAAGAAAGGACACTGCTGCTGTTCAACCTTGGTTTTGTCCAGGAGAGACTGAGGGTGCATTAAGGTGACGTGCTGCATCATCGCTGGGTGTCGTACCTCTGCTGAGTAGATTTTATTTCTGTGTTTTTACATCAGACTTTGCATTTATCTGCGTGTGCTGGGTAAAGAGAACGTGATTAAATCAACCGTACCTGGACCAAGTGTAAGGTGATGTGAATACGTTCTGTGATGTCACTTAACTAAAAGGTCCAGAAGCTCCAAAATAATTATTTTATGCTTTGTAGGGTTGATGTGCCTGTGTGCATTTTTTTTTCCCTTTTATATGACATTGTCGTTGTTATGATTGAATATCTAACTTCTGACTGCATCAGTCTAGTAGTTGAAATAATCTTGGTGCTGTGGAGAAACTTGACTGACTGTGCACTTACCCCAGTGAACCAGTAGAGGGCAGAATTAGATCGAGTTGAGCACTACTGGCTACATCCATTTGTCTGTGCTCCTATTTTAAACAAGCACTTAAGTTTTGTTGTCATTACACTGAGACCTGCTCCACTTTGAGAGGCTGTCATCCAAACATGATGGTGATTGAGTTGATTAGACTGGGTCCATGCAGTGGGTGGTGTTGAAACCAGTGCAACATTTAACCCATCGACCTTTTACTGAACAACCCAATGGTTGGACACGCTAGAGAAAGAACAGTCGGCTTAATCAAAAGCCTGAATGCAAGTCAGGTTCTTTCAGTCTCACATTCATCCTTTTAGCATCCATCTCCCCACAGTAATGTATTGGTGCCTCAGTGTTTAATATGTACTAGCTAACGCTGCATGCTATGCTAAATGTTAGCCAGGCCTTTCTGCTGACATGCAAAACAGTACAACCAAATACTCCACTCTAGGGTAGTTGTTTCTGTGTCATTTGCAGAAGGCAGCAATGACCGATCGTTAGACTGTAGCAGGTGCTTCTTCACGCGCTGCTGTGAGAGTGAAGCTGTCTACACACACACCCTCCCAGCTCTGAAGCGTGCGACAGGCCACAGTCAGGTCGGCGTCAGCACGTGAGCTGCCATCGGCCACGGACGCAAAAACATCCCGTCCTGAAAGAATTCCTTCAAGCGGCGTACGGAGCCATGACGACCCTACAACATAAACCCCCCCCCCCCCCACTGTTAAACTAACATAAATGAATGCTATATAACATTTGCTAGACAAACAGATCAAATCTCGGTGCCTTCAGGGCAGACTACGCTCTCCGTAAGTTGTACGGCTCGCCTCTCGGTGGGAGCTGCTCGAGTAATGCTCTGACCCTTGGTGTGGCATTCGAGATCCCTCCCCCCCCCCCCTGGGAAAAGGTGAGGGCATGTGGAAGAGGGGACACCATGCACAGTAATGGAATACAGGCCTGGTCTTAAAGGTCACATGTCCAGGTTGTTGTTGGTCGGGCCGTTTTAATAGAGCAGTGAAGTGTGACCACTCGTATGTACTCGGACTGTGCAAAGGCTATTATAGCATGTTTAAGCATTTACTAATTTACTCGCATGCTGGGTCATTCTTTGCTGAATGCAAATGAGGCCGTGTTGCAGCTCAACTCTCGCACTTTGAAATGTCTCGTTACTTATTCAGAGTCGTGTTTTGGGTGGTGAATTATTTCAGCTTCTCTGTACTTCCTGATGCTGCCTTGTGCTGTTTTGCTTGTTCATGGTCAGTCGGTCTGAGGGTCTGCCAAATGGCCAAGAAAAGTTCTGCGCGCACACACACACACACACACACACAGCACAACATGGCCATATACACTCTTCCTGTCATCCTTCTTTCTCCCTCCTTGTTGTGTACTAGCTGTGGCCAGTAGCTGCTGAGTGTCACTGTTGTGAGATTGGACTGCCCAGTGCTCCAGGCCTCTAGGGGCAGTATAAGCCCCACCGAAGCGTGCTTGACGATTGTTGTCGCATGCTAACGGGGCCCAAATCAATCTCTGGCTGTAGTAAAGTAGAAATATCTGCTAATAATCTGTCAGAAAATGTTTGCATCAGTGTCCAAGTCTGCTAAGTTGCTAATTCACATGGAGCACTGAGTCATGTTTGTGCATCTGCAGGCATCTGTAACCCAGCAGGTAGTCCCAACCATAATGCTCCAGAGCTTCAGGTCTCTCTCTCTCTCTTACACATTCTTCTTCTTTCTTACAGGAGGAGTCCATGTTGAAGACTGTGCGCCTAAAACAGGAACATGTGACTGTGATTCAGCAGTTGGAGCAGACGATCGAGGACCTGCGCAGCAAGATTGCAGAGCTGGAGAAACAGCACCCTCTGCTGGACAGAGATGTCACTACGCAGGACCAGGAGTGCGGAGGGGACGAGAACCTGCTACCGGACGTCTGCCACGTGGACCTCCAGACTGAGGCCGCCGCACTGCTGGCGCTGGAGGCCAAATCTGTGCAAACTTCACCCATAGACGAAAGCTTTAGGTTTAAAGTGCCTTCTCCAGACCAGGGGCTCTTGGAGCCACCTCCACCCAGGCCAGCTGAGCCGTCGCCAGGCAAGGCAGAGGGATCTGCCGCTGAGCTGCCGGTAACCGGTTCTCCAAAAGCAGGGCAGTTTGTGTGTACATGCCAGCAGCAGCTGCCTCTACCCCTCCCTCCTCCTCCACCTCCACTACCTGGTTTGCCTTTTGTTCCCCCTCCCCCACCTCTACCAGGACTGCCCCCGCCTCCACCTCCTCCCCCACCTCTACCTGGACTGCCTCTGCCTCCACCTCCCCCACCTCTACCAGGACTGCCTCCACCCCCTCCCCCTCCTCCACTACCTGGAGTTTCTATCCCTCCACCTCCACCACCCCCTCCCCCACTCCCTGGCTGCCCTGTACCACCCCCTCCACCTCTTCCTGGTCAAGCCTTAGTACCTCCACCTCCTCCACCCCTCCCTGGTGCCAAACCTCCGCCCTTACCGGGCACTGTGGCTCCACCCCCACCCCCCCCTCCACCACCACCAGGACTGGCTGGGCCTTTGGCGCTTCCTCTCAGCGGCCCCACTCCTCCCTTCGGACTGGGCTCTCTGCCTCCTCCCCTGCCTCCCGGACTCTATGCACTGGCCGCGGCCCAGGAGAAAGTCCCCCGTAAGGGTGTTGTGGAGCCTCCACGGCCCATGAAACCCCTCTACTGGACTCGGATTCAGCTCCACGCCAAAAAGTAACCTGCTCGCATCATTTGTCGTGCTTTGCTGTTAATGGTTCTGTTGTTGGTAATGTCTTGTAGGTGGAGGTGAGTGTGTGTGTGTTGGTGGGTGCTGGAGCTTTGCAGAAGTATTGCATGTCACAGCACCATATAATTTTAGCATACAAGTTTGAAGTGTCATGTAATCAATACTAATAGTAGCATTTCAATTTAAATGGACTCTTAATGGCGGCTTCTTAAAGATGAACTGTGCCGCCTATTTAGAAGAAAAGACCGATGTTTACATAATAACACACAAACCAAAAAAGCTCACCATTAACCAGCAAACCCTTCAGTTATCAGTGCTGCTTTAATAGTGGTGGATTTGGTACATCATTATGTTTGACAACTTTTGTTTTGTCTTTGTCAGAGATGCAAGCCCTCTGATCTGGGAGAAGATCGAGGAGCCCACCATGGACTTTGAGGAGTTTGTGGAGCTCTTCTCCAAAACAGCTGTCAAAGAGAAGAAAAAACCCCTCTCTGATACCATCACCAGATCCAAAACAAAACAGGTGAGTGGTTAAAGGGGCGGAGCCTAGCAGAAACCCCTCGATGACTTGTAAATGTTGTTGCAGGTCAGTTCTGTCTGCTTGTATTTTTTGTAGTGCAGATTTTGGACTGTTTTAGTGATGAACATGTTTTGTCAGATTCCCGAAGAGTCTATTTCTGGCACTTGTGTAATGGATACATGCACTGACGAGCTCCTTGCGAGTCAGACATCAGTTACTCATATTTTAATCAATATCAAGAAGAGATGCTAAATGGAATTTTTTTTTAGATTTAATGCTTTTATTTATGTCCTTAATCAGGAACATCAGCAACAAATGTGGGATCTTGTGGCTGGGGTCCTGTGGGTGGGGCCTAGCAAAGGTGGAGCTTGGTAGGTGGGGCCTAACAAAGGTGGAGCTTGGTAGGTGGGGCCTGGCAAAGCTGACGCTCGTGTGTATCCGTCAAACCCAGAGACTGGTGGTGATTAACACTGCTGGAATCAGCCAGACATCTGAAATGAGTCCCCCATCTTTGCATAGATGGAACAAAAATATTTACATGATTGTAAACCTCAAAACAGAAACTGGCCAATGACAAGATACCAGTGCAGTACCGGAGAACAGAGTAAACGCCCCTGCTGGTCCTATGGAACAGCCTTTATCTGACGCTTCACTTCTCTTCCTTCCGTCTCTCTGTTCAGAGTCCTGATCGTGGCCCCAGGTTTGATTTTTATGACGCAACACTGCGCGCACACACTTATGTTCACCTCCACCTGTGTGCTGTGCTACAGCACCTGTACCTGAATATCTTCTCCCTGTGTGCGTGTGTGTGTGTGTCCTGGCAGTTCTTGGTGGAGTTTACTGTGTGTTCCTGGTTTCTGGTCCAAGTACTTTTAATACAGTAAATGCATGTTTATGAGCTCTGTGTGAGACATTTCACATCTGAAAACGAGCAGCTCAGGAAGGGCGTCACGCACGCTGTAGTGTTAACAGATTGCTACTTGGTGCAACTCCTTAGCTGTTTAATAAATAAATGAAACAAATTGAAAACCTTTTGTACTGAACATATCTACATCATTCAGTCCATCTGTTTCTGAATCATATTCCAGTATACAGTCCCTTCAGCAAATAAGTCAGTCGACATTGATTTCCACAGATAATGCATCTGGATCACACTGGACATCTGTTTGTAAGCAATATCCATGTTGCACAATCTTGTCGACAACCCCAGAAAAAAATATGATGAATAAATAACCAGACATGGGTTTGTACTGATAAAGTCGGTCATCTGTGCACTCCTGACGTTGCCCTGGGCCTCGAGCCTTTATGAATATGCACAGCACTTTTCCATTCAGCCTGGCTGTCTGGCCAGCATCGCTCACCCGTTACCGGGCACGCTGGAAGCCCCGCCCACTACTTCTCACCCACCCCCCCCCCGCCCCCCCTCCGGTCCGGTTCGCCCTGTTGGGGAGCATAGGCCTTGGGGCTCATAACACATACCAGCCACTGCGTTATGGAAAACAGGAGTGCAATCAGAAATGATATCCGTTTATTATGTAAATATTCCTGCGTGCAGAATCTTTTGCTTGGCCTTGCAGGTCGGGTGGCTCTTGTGAAGAGTGTTTTGGGGGGGGGGATGGAGAGTAGATCCAGTATCCTCCCCTGGTCTTTCACACCACTGCTTCAATTCCCACATGGTCAGTGGAAACATAGCTGTGGATGTGGAAGCAGAGTATTTCAAATGCAGGCAGGCCATTTCCTGGAGGCGGGGCCTCCCCGCTCTAGTTCGTGAAGCCGGCGAGACCCGGCTCTCCTCGGGCCTGTGCCGAGGTCGGCGTCGCAGCCGACGGCGGGCGTACCCGAGGCCCCGCACGCAGACGCACCCACCTCTCATCTTGATGGCGCAGGGCCTCGGGGACGACGCCACCCAGAACGTCCCTCCAGAACCAACCACATCATGCAGGCCTTTCTGCCTCCACACTCCTGTCTTCTGAGAGACGCTCGTGTCCATCGGAGTCTGAAATCGTGTATTAAGTCGTCCAGTGGGTTGAAGGAGACTAGAGCAGTGTATTGTTGATTAGTTATTTATTTCCATTGTTCTATGTTGGTCAAAAAAGAGTTAAAACTGCCCTATCTGTCCTATCTAAGCCATACGTCAAAAGAACAAAAAATTGGAACGATCTCTGAACAATCTAGAAAACGGATGGCGTTAGCTTAAAGCTTGAGTATTGCAGTACTAATATCTAAAATGAACATTTAAGTAGTCTGATTGGAAACATGTGCACTCTCTGACCCCTTCATTAGGTAAAGCCTGTTGTAGAAATGCATTTTATAAGTATGGAGTTACAGACTGGTGCTTTGCTTCTCACTATTCACTTTGTGGCCCCACATGACCCCTGCTCAAGGCTGTAAGCACTAGCCTGTTCATTCCTTTATTGTTGATTGGAGGCTATAAAAAAAAAATCATTGCCTTGTGTTGTCTCTTAATTCGGGTCAAGAAGTCCTTGTGTCTGAAGGCACCCAAGAGAGAGACTGGTGGCGATGGATGTATGACTGACTGTTTCTAAGTGCTTAATGGTGATGGGCACATTTCTGTGGTTGCCTAGCAGCTTGGCTGAGGGCTGCTCTGTATGTAAGCGGGTGGCCCCGAGGCTCACGTGGGCCGGAGCGGCCGGCCGGTGACGGTAGAGGGGGTGACGGTAGGGTGACACCCCCGGCTCGGTTACGAGGGACAGAGATCCAGAGAGTGTGCCAGGGTCACGTCCTCCCCACCCCAAACACGTTCTCACGCCGCACCCCGTCCCGAGAGTGTTTTGGCGTCTGTGGCTGCTTTGTTCTGGAAGGTTCTCTTCGCCACGGCGTAACAGAGACTCCTCCAGCGCTCTATGTGGCCTGCCTCTTCTTCGCAGAGCTACACATTCACACACTTTTCTCCTCTTTTGCATTGTGCTTGCAGTGAAGAATTTTTCACATCTTTTCCTGAATATTTTGCTTTGTGGTGGACTTTTTTTTTTTTTTTTTTAAAGACCGAAAAATAAATGGTAAATAAAATGGTAATTCTACCGACATTCTTTGAATGAGGTACAGATTGATAAGGCGCCTAAGGGGTTTTACGTTCACCATATAAAACTATTTGGGAACTGTGCCCTGGCTGACCTCAGGAACGACTGGCAGCTTGGTGCAGAAGGCATTTGAGGCCCATGTTTAAGACATTATCTCAGGCAGCATTTTGTTTGAAATAATTGGAATTCCCCCCCCCCCCCCCAACCCCCTCGTAAGACACAGCCAGGAAAGAAAACTCTTTTGATAAAGTAATGTTTTCTTTTGTCTAATTGCAGGGGGAAAGCTAGTGTAGCAAAGGTTCCTCTCTTTTTTTATATATATAATATAATTTTTTATATATATATATATATATATAATTTTTTTTTTGGTTACACACAAGCAGCTTGTTTAATATTAACTCACCCCACCCACCCATATAACAGATTATATGTATAACAAATTATGTGCTCCTAGCAGGAATGTGCTCTCTGACTGGACTACATGGCTCTCCTCTCTCTCTCTCTCTCTCTCTCTCTCTCTCTCTCTCTCTCTCTCTCTCTCTCTCTCTCTCTCTCTCTCAGTGTTTAAAGTTTGTGTTTGTGTCTTGGCAGTAGTGAACACTAAACAGCAGACACTCATAATGAGCTCTAGGAAAAGGAGGGGAAAAGCATTAAGAATCATTAAAGTGCAGCGAAGTCGTCAGAGTTTTCCACACTAATAAATACTAAACTACCATGTAAGATGATCTTCTGTTTAGTCATGGTTGTTTGGAAAAGATTTTTTGTTGCAGGTTTTCTTTTTTTCTTGTTTTTTTTGTTTTTTTTTTTGGTATTGGTCTTTTTTTTCTTCAAGGAACATTTCAGCATGTTAAACCAAGCAGTTCCTTCCTTATTGATGTATTAATAAGAAACAGTTTACAATTCAAAAACAGAATATTCTTCAAATTCTAGTTATAGTTGACGTTTTTTTTTTTCCAGGCCACAGGTGATTTAAAGTCTAGTTTGTTGTCCTTTTATTGTATTGTTTTCTCCGACAGACGTGTTTAACGAGGGTGAGCGTCTGAGAGGGACACAAGGACTAGGTCCATGTGACCGATGCTGTGTTGTGTGACGGCAGCAGTCATGTTTGGTGTACTGGGCTTCTCGTATGCTACAGGTGATCCTGATGGTGTGGGTGGGTGGGTGTGTGTGTGTGTGTTGGGAGGCTAGGGATTTTTCTATTTTGTTCTTTTTTTTTTTTCTGAGCAGAGACTAAACGAGTGGCTGTCAGAGACGGTGGCCAGTGTAGCTCTGACCTCACTTCTGTCTCATGCTGATACATGTCTACTCATGCAGTTGAAACAATCCAGCTTTGTTCACATGATTCCGGCGGTAGAACAGGATCCTGCCACAGACTGCTCCCTGTCTCGCACTCTCATGCATTTATTTTAGCCTGCTCACTCTCTACAGAGACTGAAAATCACCCACTGTAATTATTTAATCAAGTGTGTGTGTGTGTGTGTGAGCGTGTGCATGCTTGCGCAAGGATGCATGCGTGTGTCTTTTTTTGCCTCTGGCTGATGGCTAAATGGATGCTATTAATTTCTAATCCTACACAGAGGTCCCCCCCCCCTCCCCCACTGTGTCGGTCATAATATTCCACATCCCTTTAATTGGCGGGAATTGGTTGTCGTGGGAGCAGGAGGGGTCAGACAGGAAGTAGTGGAACTCTGAGGGAGCTTATGAACCTCAGTTCAGTGAGAGAAATTCCTTTCACTGATTGACAGTCGAACCCTGACAGCAGCTCCTTTGCTTATTTGAGGACAAAGTGATGTTTACAGAACACTTTAGTTTTAAGAGACTGCAGAATTCTTTGCTTTAGTAAATGTGCGCTCTAGTCATCAGTATGTAATCTCTTGTTGTGGATTCTGTGCATGTATTTTTGACAAGCAAGAATTGCAAATTAAATTTGTGTGAAATTCTATAACTCCTCATTTCCAGCCTGAACCCCAACAAATATTCATGATTAATGAGTGCCAACCCTCTGGCATCTCGTCCAGACTCTGGAATGACCATGGAGCTGAGAAAATGAACGATCTCATCAAATGACAGAAAGAAAAGTGATGAAGGAGTGATGAGAGGAAACTGAAGAGATCTGCACAAAAGTACATGGACTATAAACCCAAACGATCCTTTACAGTCAGAACCTCTCACCTGTGTGTGTGTGCGTGTGTGTGTGTGTGTGTGTGTCACCTGTGTCTTTGTTCAATTACGTAATTATCTAATCATGCAGCAATGCTTAAATGCCAGTGAGGTGAGGAGTCTCTGTTAACATTCACATTTAAACACCAGAAGTGGGAGTGGTTGTGAGTAAAATGACTGTGGCGTGACTGTTTGTGCCAGATGTGCTGGTTTGAGTATTTCAGAAACTGTTGATCTGGGATTTTCATGCACAGCAGATTCCAAAGTTGCACAGAATGGTGAGAAAACCAGAAGGCACCCAGTGAGCTGTAGTTTGTGGGTAGAAAAGCCTCCTTACTGAGAGGGTCAGAGGAGAGTGGCTGGACTGGCCCAAGCTGACAGGAAGGCTGCGGTAACTCCACTCACTGCTTTTTACGACCACGGTGAGCAGAAAAACACCTTGAAACATGCAGTGTGTGGAACCTCAGCAGCAGAAGACCACACCGTTCTGGGAATTGGCCTCCCTGAAGTAGGACAGGTGGAAAACAGCATTTTTCCAGTTAGGTTGATGAATCTTGATCTTTTGTTAGCTGGCAGTGGAGTAAAGGAGTGGAGAATGGGTCCGGGGTGGGGGGTATTATAGAATAATGAAGTATTATTGAATGCCACAGATCCCCTTTATGGTCACGGTTTACCCACGTCTACTTCCAACGTGGTGATGTACCTGATCACCAAACTAGTGTTTCTCAGACTAGTTCCCTTATTACTACCATGAGGTCAGTGGACTTTAAGTGGCCTCTCCAGCCACCAGATCTGAATCTGACTGGGCACCTTTGGGATCAGGTCCTTCTCTGAGAGCAAATGTTCTGTAATGATATGCTCCTCCTAATAAAGTGTCTCCCAGCTGCAGTGTGGGCATGGGGGCGGAGCTCCTTCCTCTTTCGTTAGCCACCTGCCTTCCCACGATGCTCGTTTCTCTGCTCGAGTCCAAGCCTCAGCTTGTCCTGGTCATCGTTTAACCTATGCTAATGGAGCTTAATTGGCATATGCAGGTTATAGTTCAAGATGGTTGTCCGCCTCCCATTTTTTTCTGCGGTGGGTTTTGCATGGCAGGTAATGGCGCCCCTAGTGGGATTTTCAGAGCTGCGCTGAGCATCCTGTAAACGGTGCTCTGCCGTGTGTTTACGCGTGCGGCTGTGGACCAGTCGCAGTCGACTTCAAGATCCCTGAGTCGAGGGTAATTCCGTCCCACCGAGTCTGAACTGCGTGTTGTGGAAGGGTGATGCATCCCTCAAAGTTCAAGTTCTTCCTGTTAGTTATGCGCTTTGGTCCGACGCCCGTTTCCTCCCGTTTTTGTTTTGGGTTTCTCTCTTGATCTCTGTGATCCTTTGCTAGCTGATGGGCTCCATGTGAGTCTCTGAGCGGTTAGATGAGGTGGAGATGAATCATTGTCCTGTATGGCTGGAGAGCAGCTCTGTTCAAGCACTGGCTCAGACGCGCTCTGTTGCAGCCAGCCTGTTGAGCTGGACCGCTCCGAGCCCAACAGCAGGCGAGAAACGGGAGGGGGACACACCGTGTTCACACATCAGTCCAACTAGTGGCTCTGCAGGACTGGCTGTTGTTTGATTCATTTGTGTGTGTGTGTGTGTGATAGGTGGTGAAGCTGTTGAATAACAAGCGTTCTCAGGCCGTGGGGATTCTCATGTCCAGCCTGCACCTTGACATGAAGGACATCCAGCATGGTGAGTTATGCACAGAACATACACACATGCGTGCGCACACACACACTGAATAGAGCATAAGCATGCATAGATTCAGTGCCAAATGTGTGATTAGGTATCCCGGCTATACACTAAATACAGGTAGTACTAGACAACATCTGATGTCAAACTAAACCAGTGAGTACATGACTGGGCTGAACAGCATCTTCCCGAGTAATGAATGTCTCTGTAGATTGAAAGAAGAGGTTAAAAACATAGTGTTGCTGCAGAAAACCAAACACAAACTGTAAATAATAAACAGGACACAAGGTGGATTAAGGCTTAACTGGTTCAGGGCTTGACATTTACTGTTGTTGCTCCACTAGGTATGGCAGTAACATGCAGTAATGTGGCTCCTGGCAAACATAAACAAACGTGTCGGTCTAATGACAGCTGACGCACATGACCCCTCAAAATGAGCTCAGCCCATCGCTGCTCAAAGAACATCATGTCTGGAGTAACGGTGCTCTTGACTGTGTGTTCAGGAGTGTGTCTATGTAGCTGTGCACTTATCGTGTATCGTGCAGGCTTGAAGATTTGGAGTTGGCTGCATGTTTCTGATGAGGTGGACGTTAACAGGTGTCTCATGTTAGGGTAGTGCACATTTAAACTTTGGAGATGCCTTCCTCTAAAACATGGGTAACATTTCTTCAATTAAAGAATGAAAATCCTTTGTAGACGGCCATTTACTGTGCTCCTTCTACTGCGCTCGAAATTTTCACACAGACAGGGGGGGGGGGGGGGGGGGGGGGGGGGGGGGGGGGGGGGGGGGGGGGGGGGGGGGGGGGGGGGGGGG
>JAOYMR010000011.1:17303766-17324237 GCA_025802075.1 Tenebrosternarchus preto
TCTCTCTCTCTCTCTCTCTCTCTCTCTCTCTCTCTCTCTCTCTCTCTCTCTCTCTCTCTCTCTCTCTCTCTGCAGTCTTTGATGTCTTCTATTATTGTGGTTGCCAGACTTTCACGCTGAAATCCCACCCCCTCCCTTCCTGAATCACAGTGTGGGTGATGTCATTTCCCATGTAGACTTCCTTTGATTGTGTCTGAGGCCCATTGGCTGGAACGTTTGTCTTCTCCACAGCTTAACCAATTGGAAACAAAGGGATATGAAATCAGAGTCTTAGCTTGAGGTGAAACCCATTCCATAGACACTTACACCTCTTAATAATTTCTAGCCATGAATACATGCTATATATGCATATTTTAATGTACGGGAGCAAATCATTGAGTGTAAAACTAATCCTAGTGCTAAATGTAGCCCTAACCATCATCAATGTTACAGTGCATGACTAGAATAACCAACTCCACAGGCCTTCGTGTTTGTGTGGAGCTTATAGCAGCCTCCCTAGTGATGCACTAGATTCAGAAAACAAATCAATAAATATATCGTGACATCCCTTGGCAGCTATTGCAGTACTTCGCTGTGTGCTGTGCAACTCGGCCAAGTACCCAGAGAAGCCCTTAACAAATGATGAGCTGGCGTGTTCCTGCTTTTCCGTTTAATGAATAACTACACAATTTCTGATCGTTTTTACTTTATCTACTTTCGCTCATTAAAAGTACAAGCAGCTGTGAATGTGCTGCTTCCAGATTAAACGTGCTTGGATTAAACGTAAAGAGTCGGTCAGACTACGCCCGAAACGTTAAACGTGTCCAGCTACTTCATCGTTAAATAAAAATGGAATTGGAATCAAGATTTAATTTGCACAATTGTGTCCATATACCATTATAGATGCTATTTACAAAGTGCAGACAGTTTTTACTGCACAAATTCCCGGATGTTTAGTGTCTTGTATCTACCCATTGGTAGCCTACTCCCTAAATCTCATTCTAACCCTAAAGCACCCAAAACTCTCTGCCCCCCCCCCCCCTTGCACAAAGACTCATACACAGTGACTTAATAAGGCAGTTTGTTTTCCATCCTGTGACCTTTGCTTTCGTAATGAAACCCTGCAGATTCAATGTCGTCACCAAATTTCTTTCCATCACAATCTGTTTCTCTCCACAGTGTATTTTATGTGAAAAATGTTGAATAGTGCCATTCCATAAAAAGGTCAAGTCCAACACTGAGTAGAATTTATGACCCATTTTAAAAATAACTTGGAACCATTTACTTTTCAGCTTAACTGGGATGTTGCACATTACTTTAATGTCTTATTAATAAACATTGCCTTGGCAAAGTTATAGCTTATAGCCCATGGGCCAGATGAATAAGGCAGTTGTAACTGATGAAAGGTCTGATTACAGTCTGATTTAACTATATTTAATGTGACTTTGGGCATTCTAAAATGTCGCAATCAAGAGTCTGTCCCCGGCGTCCCCCTGGCTAGTGCACTGTGCCGTTCCTCACCTACATCATCCCCAGCTGATGAACAGCTGTTTCCAGCAGCAGGATTCTGGCCAGGCTGTTGCTTCGTGAGGACCTGGTGAAATGTCCATTAATTCACGCAAGGACTACTTGTTTGTACACTCGCACACTCGCTTTCTGGGTCACCTGCAGGGCTTTTAAACATAGGAGAGACGTTTCTTCACTTAAACAGGGGCCATCAGTGTACTAAAGTTAAAAATGCAGAGGTAGTAAACATTTCATGAAACCAATTTCTCTGGGTTCTAAAGCTCTGAGGATGTACATCAGTTTTCTTTTCTCCGCTGTTCTCAGCCACCCTGCGGTAGATGGCAGCTGTATCTCTTTCTAGGGGCGTAGTCAAATGTACACTGGAGAAGGCAAGAGAAGGTTTGCTGATCATTTTGTTGATGCTAATAAAAACTGTACTAATGTTTGTGCATTGCTGGTTGTTGCTATGGCAACAATCAACTGAAGAAACTTGAGGGGGAAAGAATCAACGCCCTCTCAACTTTGTGTCACTGTGGAATGAATGAACTTCGTATCCTTGAGGGATGAATGTTATGATTTAAAAAGTCTATTTTGTTCGTAAATCTGTTTCACCTTCTAGAACTACAGAAGCACTTTTTCTTGAACAGCTGATGGACCTCTGATGAAATGTCCAGTTTCTCTAGAAACTGTGTGTAACAAATATAAAGCTCTCTCTTTATCTATTACATCTTTATTTATATTTACATATAACCACTGTTTCATTATGTGATTAACAGAGACGGAGAGGCTACTCCTCCAACCACTGGAGAATTAAATTACACTCAGGAGCGTCTCCTCTTTCCTACCAGCATGTTGGATGCCAGAAAAGTTCACTATAGAGTCGTTCACACAGATGGGAGCAGAGCGTTGTCCAAATTCTTCTCCGTTTGGAGGTGTGCACTCGGTGTTGAAACCATGCAGGGTTTCTTGCAAATATCAACACTTGATATTGGTGGATATTTAAGGCCGAGTATGTGGAAAACCACGCTGACACGCCTGTTTGGAATGACTGCAGGTCCCCTGAGACTGTGTTAGCATTTCCTCACAAAGCCCCAAGTACTGGAGCTGCAGTCCCAGCCAGAGAAGCCGGGGTGTAGTAATTTTCATGGGCTGTGTTTTGGAGAGGCGTTCTCTCCCTTGCAGCCGAACCCTGAGGGGGTTACGTTTAACCCACACCCCCTAATTGATGTCTTGAGCTCCATCACCTCCTTTGTTTAACTTTGGCTGGATGAGATGGGAGAAGGATGCAGGTTTTTTTTTTTTTGGGGGGGGGGGGGGGGTGTGCGCACGCGTATGTGTGTTTGTTGGATTTTAGGGCATTTGGTTGAGAAATGGACTTTACTGAATCTGTTTGCAAACCTAATACTCGTCACTGGCTTGTCACTTGTACTGAATTAATTTTTAAAATAATTTTTTTGTACTGCATTTAAAACTTTGATTCAATTAAGTGTGAAAATTGCACCAAGTATTTTTGTTTTTGTAAACTAGGTTAGCAATCTTCTCAAACACTTAAAATTTAAACAATGTCTCCAACCCAAACTTTTGGAGTTAGTTGACTTCTCTGTGTGTGTGTGTGTGTGCACGCGCGCTTGAATGTAACACTATATCTCAGATTAAACAATCCTCAGCTCCAGTCCTGTTTGTGTTCAAACATTTACTTTTAAAGGATTACAGTTTGGGGCGCCAGATCCTTAATGTAGAGACATGCAGGCGGCAGTATTGCTCAGTGTGCTCGCTCTGTAACCTGACAGCCAACCTCTCTCTCTCTCTCTCTTTCTCACTCTGTTTCTTTGTGTATCGCCCCCCACGTGTGTGTGTACGTGCCTATTTCTGTGCCCTGCATGTGCAGTCTACCTTTCTGCTCACTCTCTTTAACCCTTGTTGGTGATTCTGATGTGATATTTAATTTGCTGATTTGTTAATTTGTGGAATATTATTGGAAGTAAACTGACAAATTAGAGCACATTTCAGAATTTCATGACCATCTTGGCTTGTCGTACATTGATTTGTGGGATTGTTTTGATGTGCATGTATGTGTCACTTCAAAATTAGAAACTGATGGTTCATTCATAACTTTAAGAGATTGTAAACGTCTTTTAAACTAGAATAAAACACAGCATCAAGACTGTGTGTGTGAGTATGACTTGCACTTTAAAAAGGTCTGTCTTAAGTTGCTTAAGGTATTTTCAAAGGTGCAGTAAGCAGACTCGACACCCTGGCCTCTGGGGCTGATCTTGCAGCTAAATGTAGTTAATTACCTCCAGACACTTCAGGACGTATTAAGCTACTTAACAAGGTCCAGCAGGGAGGGGAGGTCTCTGGGGGCCCCAGCGGGGCCCCGTGGGTGGCACTGAACCCTGTGGGAAGAGGAAAGAAATGTGCCCAAATGTACTCTTAAGCTGAGTTTCGAACACACTTGGGTGTGGACACCCCCCCCCCCCCCGAGGGTGTGCAGTGTTGATCCTGTGGTGGGCGTGGCTTGGTGAATTGGTATTCTCCACCCTTTGTGATGTCTTTTTGCTTTTATTTATTTTATTTTTTTTGCTGCCTTGTTTCAATTCGTAGTTCGTGTCCAGTAGTTTTATTGCTTTCTCTAGCTTCTCGTGTGTGTGTGTTTTATACCAGCATGTTTGTCAGCAGCTGTGTCACTGGAGTCTAGATGAGTGTTGAACTGCTCTATGTGCTTTGACTCGTGGGCTTTTTTAAGTTCCCTTAGATCACTAGGGACCTGAAATCTAAAGAATCAAAGCATACCTGGGCGTAACAGCTGTTAAAGCTTATTCAGTACCTGAATGAAAGAAATACAAAGAAACTGCCTTCCAAGATTTAGAACAGTAACAAAAACGGGCTCTTTATGAAGCGTTTTAATGTTTATCAGATTCATGGCGCCCATTTTCTCTTTTAGAAACGTGGTTGAGACAGATGTGAGATGAACACCCACACTACAAAACATTTAAATAGTGTCTTCATTAAATCTTGATGGAAGTTTTAGTTACTTTAGTGTAGAACGCAGAGAACATGTAAGCTGATTTTAAATGAAATTATAAATGAAAACAAATGTTTTTGACACCCTGTCAAAATAAAAGTATTTGCTTCATCCGCATGTGCTTGTAAACTGTGAAATGCAATAATGTACCTAAAGCATGCTGCTAGCTCTCATCCTCTAACGGCTCTTTCTTTAATATGTGTGTGTGTGTGTGTGTGTGTGTGTGTGTGTGTGTGTGTGTGTGTTCGTTCTGTGTGCTCCTCAGCCATTTTGAACCTGGACAACACCGTGGTGGATCTGGAAACCTTGCAGGCCCTCTACGAGAATGTAAGCTGCTTCTACTCATTACAACCAATTTTCTGTTTTAGTTGTTTTTTTTGTTTGTTTTTTTTAAAAGACTTCTTTTTTGTTAGCTGCATTTCACTGACCGATTTACAGATCATTATCTAACACAAAATTCCAACTTCCTTTTCTTTTACTGGTTGTCTTCTTCTCGGTCTTGATTTGGACCACATTTCTGTGCAGACGTTCATTTCAGTCAGTTCCTGTATTGTCTGCACATTCGTTCAGAAGTTGTCTATTGTCTAATTGTAGTGCAAGATTTGTGGCTCTCTCCATTTATCTATTCTCTGCTCGTTATTATTAATGATGCTTTTACTTATTGTTGCTAGTAGCGGTAAAAATTTTAACGGTTTCAGAAATCTGTAGTCTGTCCATTCTGAATGGACTTTTTTTTTTTTTTTGGATACGTGCGATATGTATGAGAAGCTAAGTCGGTCTGTTTCTCCAGTACTGCAGATGCAGTAATTCCTCTTCAGTCATTATGTCCTTTAGACCTGAGTACAGGCAGCCTGTGGCCTCATTACTGAGTAGGGAGGGGAAAACACTTGTGTGTTTGGGACGTGTTCTTCAGGATGCTGGATCCTGTGAAGCGGCAAAGTGAATTGTACACCATCTCGGTTTCAAGCTTTCACTTCTGTCCTGCCCCCCCCCATGACATTACAGAGAGTAACGACTGTTGCAGTCTTTGTCTGTTTATTTCTTAACCTAGGGGGGTGTAACTTGTCTAAGGCTGTGTAGCACTTTTCCAGAAGCTTAAGTCACACTCTTTCTCACTATCTACCGATCACACTGGCATGTGCTTCTTTAAGGAAGTGCTCCTTCCTGGGTGTTTTTTAGGCCTTGATTTTGGAACTGCAGAAGGTCCCTCAGTGGTGTTTGGAGTATCTACTGTAAGTTCCATCATCTTTACCCTCTCGCTCGCTCGCGCTCTCTCTCTCTCTCTCTCTCTCTCTCTCTCTCTCTCTCTAGCACAAAATGGCATCTCAGCTGAAACCTCTCCCCACCTGTTGAGGCTTTCTCTGTCTCCCTCCATCTGTCTGTCTGGTTCCAGCGCACGCTCTCTCTCTCTCCTCTCTCTCCCAGTCTCTCTATCTTCTGTCAGTTTCTTGATCTCTCTGGAATCTTCACAAAAAAAATGCGACTTCAAGAAGAATGGTTCAGATGTTTGTGTCTGGCTCGTCCAGCAATTAGAGAAACCAGACATGCTCACATACCGAGTAAGAAAAGGCCACTTAGCTTTAATGCACCTAATGATCTTTTGTAATGCCACCACCCACCCCCTCACCTCCACCGTTTATGAGCACATGCTTCACGGCTGGCCTGCCTCTGGACCAGCCTTCTGGCCCCGGACCGCCCAGCGCACACCCCTCTCAAATCTGTATATTGTCTTTTGATATCTGCTGTGGACTTTCCATTTTAAATGCCAGGCTTTAAAGTGCGAGTGGCTGCTTCCCATTAGCAGTGGTGGCAGCTCGAGTGCAGCACGCTCAGGAGAGCAGCTCGCGCCCTCGCGGACAGATGGTGGGCGAGGCGAACGCTAATCGGGGCGGGGGAGGCGGCCGTTTGAAGCGCACGGGGAGCTCATGCCATGGCAGCACTCAACCCCTGCTTTGATTGAAGCTTTGATTGAAGCTTTGATTGAGGCTTTGATGGCGCTTAATGCACTGGACTGGCTTTCCAGTGTTTACATTCCTGTTCACACATCTCCCTCCCACACACTTGCATTTACGTGTGCACACACACACACACACACACACACACACACACCACTGAGAAATGTGCATGCATGTTTTTTTTTTTTTCTTCTTCTTCCCTCCTCCTTCTTCAGGTGCTTCATGGTCTGCTATTGGAAACCAAAGCATTTGCATTTTATTCTCTCTCTCTCTCACAAGCGTGTGCGCACTTCTGCTCCACTCATCCCCCCCTCACCCCTCCCCCCCCAACCCTCTTTGATCACCTTTCAGGACAGCAACCATTTTTTGAGGCTCCAGTGGGGGCCTGTAGCCATGGGCTGTGCGTTTGATGTGAGACCGGGTTGTTTACCGAAGTGTTTACTTTCTCTCAGGGAGTCTGGAGAAGCTCTCATGTGCTGGAACGTTGGAGCTTCCTCCACTTGCGTGATTGATTGAGCCGTTGGAGGGAGGGAGGGAGCAGGAACCTTGCTGCAGACCTTGGAACTCGTAGATAGTGAACACTGCAACTCTGTCTGGCCAGTACAGCTTTAGCTGCAGCATCTAGAGCCCAGGACAAAGGAGCTCTTCAGTCCAGAACACCAGCATAGGGAACAGCTTATAAAGTCTATGATGTAGCAGTACTATTGGTCTGCTTACTATTAGTGAATAGAAACTTGGATGTTGACGGTGTAGCATGTTTTTCTATGTAAAAAATAAATGAATAAATGCAGCCATATTATATTTAGCAGTGTTTGATTTTGAAGTAGTAACTGCAGTTCCAGAGCATGTAACCCTCTGAAATAATACACACCACAGCTGTTTGTTTCTCTTTACCACCAGAAGAAAGGGATGGATGGAGGCTGCATAAATAAATACAAACTGAGATGGTTTTAATGTCTCTCCATGGTTTGTTTTAGAATTTGTCATTTATATAATGCGGGCCACAGTAATGTCTGTGTGACGGTAATGTCTCTCTCTCATCTCCGTCGCGGTCGAGTACGGCTATATGACATTGTTTTTTAATGGTTTCCATCATTTTGTTCCCCAGACGCCTTTTCCATCACGGTATAGGACGCACCATGGAGGAAATGCTTTAGACCGTGTGGCTTCTCTCTCTTTGCTTTATGGGGTTCGGGGTTTCCTGCAGACCCTGTTGATGGCTTGTTTTCCTTCCAGATGTACAAAGTCAATACAAACCAGCGTTCTGCCCTTTTGAGTGATGAATGTAGAAGAACGACAAGAGCAACTGTAACAGGAGGCACGCCCTCTAGCTGCTGGCAGGGGGATTGGTTTGCTAGTTATTTGCAGGATTTCATGGCATGACTTTGTGGGATCAAATCAAATGTAGTGGTATATTACAGGATAAGTATTATAGTATATTAGAATATAGCTTTTTTAAGTCGAATCATGTCAGGAGGATCCAGGTCCAAGAAAGTTTAGATGTATGAAAGGAACATGTCGGTGCTGTGGAGATTTTCTCAGTTCCTGTGCTCCTGTTCTAGAGAGCACAGTCAGATGAAGTGGAGAAGATCGACAAGCACATCAAGTCCTCAAAAGACAAAGAGGGAGGAGCCAAGCCTCTGGATAAACCTGAACAGTAAGAGCCCTCTAGTACAGAGAGGGGGCTTGCTCACGTTCTCTCACTAGACATCCCCCTCCCCTCTCCTTGTCTCACTCGCTTGATCTCTCTCATTCTCTCTCATAGCAATAACGGTGGATAATTCATAAATCTTGTACTAAAGACAGGAATTTAGGAATTCTGTATGCTTCAACTAGAACACTGCAGATATAATATGAATTAATCCCCCGAATGTACTTACTGCATTATGTGCTGATTACTAACTGCTGGTTGTGTAAGTCTGCATTTCTTGACTCTTTCCCACTGTCTGTCTTCTGTCCAGGTTCCTCTTTCAGCTGTCTCAGATCCCCAGCTTCTCAGGAAGGGTATTTTGTATTCTGTTCCAGTCCACGTTTTCAGAATGCATCTCGTCCATCCTCCGTAAGCTGGACATCCTGCAGAAGGTCTGTAAGGTATGGCGAGCCAGTGTATGCACTCACCTGCTGTTTCATTGAAGTGCAGCTTGGTTGTTGGAAAAAGCATTTAGATCTAATGGGTTTTGGTGAAGCCCCCTCACCTTGATTTTCTGAAAGGTTGGTCTATGAACAAATTGCCAAGTGTGTGGGTCTGCTGCTTTATCCATGCATCTGTAAGACTGGCACCCACTGCATATCTGCACTGACATCACCCTGGTCACTACATGCACTCCTGTCTGGGCCTTTAGAAGGTATATTCTCTTCTATATCTTACAGAGGATTCCCAGATAAAGAGCTTTGTGGAGTATAAGGAAAAACAGTGATTTAAACCTTCATCTTCCCAGTATTTTGTTGGCCACTGGGCTGGATCCTAGTGGGTCTGTCACCTGTGGGGACTGTGTGCTGGTTCAGTAGGGTGGATGCACGTGGGTGTGTGTGTGTGTGTGTGTGTGTGTGTGTGTGTGTGTGTGTGTGCTGGTTCAGTAGGGTGGATGCACGCTGTGTGTGTGTGCTGGTTCAGTAGGGTGGATGCACGCTGTGTGTGTGTGTGTGCACGCGCGCGTGTGTGTGCGTGCATACTGGTTCAGTAGGGTGGATGCACGCAGGGTGTGTGTGCGTGTGTGCGTTCGTACTGGTTCAGTAGGGTGGTTTCTTGTGCTGTGTGCAGACTCTGCAGAGCAGTACCGGAGTCACACGGGTTCTCAGCCTCGTTCTGGCCTTCGGAAACTTCATGAACGGAGGGAACCGGACCCGGGGCCAGGCGGACGGCTTTGCCCTCGACATCCTGCCTAAGCTCAAGGATGTTAAAAGCAGTGTGAGTCTCGCAGGCTCACACACCCCTCCTCACATTCGGGGAGCGTTTCCATATTTCAGTTCCCACATGTTTGGAAGATCTAATACCATCATCTTCTCTTCTTCTTTTGCAGGACAACACCAGAAGTCTTCTGTCTTATATTGTTGCATATTACCTGCGACACTTTGATGAGGTATGCTGAGTTCACACCATTAGAATTGGTCTACAATCTAAAAAACAGTTGTTCTTGGTTTGACTTGAGTTTGATGTATTTTACTGCTCTGTGGTCAGTTTTCTCATGTTATGTGGTTGGTGTTCAAGACCAAACTTCAGGCCTTTACTTTCCTCGTTCACTCGCACACATTCCCTCTACTTTTCATGTGGAATTATCTGAGAACGGTTTTGGAAACACTTTGTGATTTGCATTTAATAGCCAGAAACACACACAGGACAAGTTTCATTTAATCTCGTGCGTGCATGCGCGCGCGCGCGTGCACACGTGTGCTTGTTTCAGAGCTGTTGGGTAGGTGTGTGTGGGTACATATGCTTGTATGTTGTGTTTTGAGATGGTGGTCACTTGCGTTCTTATTGCCTACAGGCCGTGATACTATTGGCAGCATCACTTCAAAGGGTGTGTGTGTGTGTGTGTGTGTGTGTGTGTTAGGATGCTGGCCGGGAGACGTGTGTGTATCCTCTGCCAGAACCCCAGGACCTGTTCCAGGCATCTCAGATGAAGCTTGAGGATTTTACTAAAGACCTCCTGAAGCTGCGGAAAGACCTACGAGGTAAACTCTACTGCCCCTCAACACAGCAAGGAGCTAGAGCAGTAGCGTGAGGGGTCGCCCCCGGACACGTCATCGGGTGTTGAATCTCTGGGTGTCGGCAGAGCTAGTCTGTCCCCTCTGTTCTGCTCAGCCATCCTGTACTGGTGGTTCAGGCAAGCCTCAAGCCCTCTCTGGGTCCGTGTTTTAATGGCTTTTGCGTGTTGCAGATCGGGCCGAGCCGCTCCTGGTTGCATTTAGGCTTCTTGTAGAGTGTGATCCAAACCATCTGTCTGAAAGCTGTTTGCCCACACCAGCACACTCTGAGCAGCTGAGACGGAGCGAGGCTGCGCTGGGAATCGCCTCCTCCAGGCCACTGCAGCAAAGCTGTGGGCTCGAATCAGGGGGCATTTATGCTCAAAGCCGCACCAAGCGGCTCCCCTCCAGGAGAGGGAAGCTGAGAGGTTGCCAGACGTATTGCCCAACTGTGCAAACATCACAGCACCGACGGATCTGAACGTCTTCATGAAAGCGTTTGATTTTACATGCACCCTCTGTGCTCACGTGTACAAGATGTGGCTCCTCTGCTAATCATTGTAGAGGTTGTGGTCTCTGGTGAATGTTTGATCTCCTGTAGCACTGGCATCACCATACCTGATTTATGACTCGAGTGCAGCCAGAGAAGGAAAGGGGAGAGGGAGAGGAACACAGGGGGAAGACTGGAGAGAAACTGGAATATGATGGGGAGGGAGAGAGAGAGATGGAGGGAGAAGAGAGAGAGAGAAAGAAAGGGGACAAGGGTTTTAGAGAGAGATGGCGGAGAATGAGAACGCGAGACAGAAAGTGTACAAGACAAAGCTTTACAGCAGTCTGACTTGATTCCACTGGAGAAATGCGTTTCTCTGAAATACTTATGTAATGCAGGATGGTCTTAATTCATGTCCTTCTGGACCAATATTGTTAGAGCTTGAGATTTGGATTATTAGTGAAAAATTGCCCCTACTTTTTCGTATCCAGTTTCATGTCCCATCACACATTATGGATTGGCAGATCATTCGTATTCCTTAATGTACACTGTTCAATCCAGCAGTAGCCAAGCGTGTCTTTTGATTTAATGAGACACTGACTGCAGATTTCAAAAGCTCAGTCCTAGCTATTGTCTAGACTCAGTCAGAAGTCCAATTAAGTGCTTAAGGCTCGAAGCGCTGGGCAAATTGCCTCCACTTCCATACGTAAACATGGAAGAGTGTGCTTGCTGTGCGGCTGGGGCCGTGGGTAGGTCTTTGAACACGGGCTTTAAGCATGAGGTTATTTCCCAAGGTCAGCCTCTTGTGTGCCTGGAAGTTGTTAGCACATTTGGAACGGTTACCAGGCCTTTGCTTCTTCCCATTTCTCCCTCACTATTTTCTGTTCTTTTCTTTTTTCTTTTTTTTCTTCCCCTGTCAGATTCCCCATATTTTTTTCTGCTCGCTCTCTTCCTTTGCCCCACTATTAATCAGACAGGTCAAGCGCAGGAGGCTTCAAATGCAGAGGGTCTCGCTGGTTAAGCAGCGACCTGTCATGGCTGACCAGAGGCCAGGCTATTTCAGGAGTCTCTCAGTAATTGGATGTGTTCGTTTTGGTTTGGTAAGCTGACAAGCCCGTACATTGATTTTACCAAACTGAAGGAGCACAGAAAAATGAGAGAGGTTGATATGCAAGGCCACGGTTTTTAGGCTGGGCTTATAGGCTTTTCCCTGTAGATAAAATGTTTCAGTGCTGATAAAAAGTGGGGTTGATTGCTTCCGAAGGTTCAGATGTTTCAGTGAACATCTGATTTCTCTCCTGTCTGGTAATAAGCCACATCAAGTCAATGAAGTTGTGGATGGGTAGGGAGGGAGGGGGGGGGGCAACTAAAATGCCCTCATAGCATTAATAATCCAGCCAGGGCAAGTGCAGCCATTACTTGTGGAATGTGACCGTCATCTCTGTGCTCACTGGATCTCTGGACACCTGCTCTGAGAGATCTTTCATGAGGAAGTGTGCAGAAGGAGAAAAGAAGGTAGCTCCGTGTGAACCACCACAGCTGTGACGGAAAAGAAGGATGCAGGAGGAAGAGCTCAAGTGTGTTTCACTGGTCTGCGTCTTGGACACTGTTGTCATAGCATCAGGCTCGTCGCTGTGAGATTAGAATCCTTGCACCTTTTATGTAGAACGTTGAGTTAGTAGACTGTCCAGATACTCTCCTCCTCTATGTAGTACTAAACATTTGATTTTGTTTACCTATATATATATAAAACACACACACACACGCACTGGGAAACTTTTGATTCTCTCCCCTGTAAGAATTGAAATAAGTTACTATGTTTTAAATCCAAAGGGCCCTTTGCCAAGGAGAGGTTCTGGGTGAGGTAACGGAGAGCCTGATTTGTTCTCTTCTGATCGTAATTGGTATAATTGTGCCATGTTTTGCTTAATGATCAAAGACTGTCTTTCAGGGAAGTCGAGGTCTGATTTCCCTTCACCTCTGCGATCTTTCCATTTGGAACTTCCGGAATGGTTTGGTCATTTAATTGTTGCCATTTCATTGACTGAGTAGTTAATACGGCAATTAAGCATTTGACAGATCACTTTTTTTTTGGGAGGGGGGAGGTGTGAGAGAACTAAAACCAAATAGTTCTTTAAATTCCGTAAGGCACCAACAGTGTTTAGTTGATGTATTATTTTAGTTCTGTTGTTTTCTGTGTTTGTAGAATGCAGGCTTGAGTCTTCCTCAGTCATTCATCATGTTCTTGAATGGTGCTACTCATTTCCCATCAGGATGTTCTAGAACCGTTAAACAAAGGTCAAGTCCTTGCTGCCCTTTTGGCCATGTGGTTTTCCCATCAGAAACTAGGAAGCAGCTTTGCTGATTTTTCATAGTGACCAGTCTCTGGGGTGTGTACTCATCACCACGCACTGTTCCACACCTGCTTCTCTTTTACTCACAATACTCCTCAAAGCACAATACTCCTCAAAGCATCAAGTTTTTTCCAAAGCATCATGAAATGATGCCCATGAAGGATCATTTTATCTGCATTTAGGTTTAGCACTGTCCCTTTTAAACACGTTTCAAGGGAAGGTGCGTTTCAGTGGTTTGAGGCAGACGAGACGGCTTTTCTTCAACTCTCTTGTGTCTTTTACTCGGTCCTGTTGGTTCCTGTGTGTTTGAGGGTCATGTGAACATTCTCCTCTCTCGATTTATTACACAGCATGCACCGCAGAAGTGGAGAAGGTGTGTAACGTCTCCTCTGAAGAGCACCTGGAGCCCTTTAAGACCAAAATGGAGGAGTTTGTGACCCGAGGTGAGCCAGTTGCACTGAGCTAAGGGCAGAACAACCTACTCAGTCAGGAAACCACCACACATCTAGGTCATGAGTCAAGCATTTAGTTTGGCTTGTTTCAGTGATGTCAGTGTGACTCACACATGCTTGGCCTATTTTTTTATTTATTTTTTTAATATTATTAAAATTTTATTTTTTTATAAGAGCAATGGTTCTAAGACTCTCTTTGGGACTCTTCCCGTAGTCATGACATCACCCACATTTATAGAATTCAAACTGCACATTTATTTTTCAAAACCAGACTAGTGTATACCACTTTTTAATAGCATAATATACACATTTAATAGCATAATATACACATTTAAAAACAAAATATATACATTTTCAGTCTTGCAGAGTCACACATTTAAACTGCTCTGAAGGCAGCTCTACCTATTGAAGCAGAAAGAACCTGATTGGTTCACAGTATAATCCGTCATTCTAGACAATGTTTTAATCGTTTGAAAACAAAATGATTCCTTGCCGTTTCATGTACATTAACTGTATGATGCTCTAATTGTGGATTTGCCTTTTTTCCAGGATTTCTAATTCCTCATAAAACCATCCGACAAGCTAGCCAGCCTCAAACTAACAGTAACTGCTAAGAATGCTAGCTAGCTAAACAATGGTAGTTGATGGAAACGTAATAGTTTGATGTTGGTCTTGGCTAATGAAGGGGGTGTGGTGGTGGTGGTGGTTTTAACTCATTCTTTATTTTTAGGTGTTGACGTGGGAAATTTGACCCACTGTTGGGTCTTGACCCACCAGTTGAGAAATCACCCACACGTGTATAAAATGCTGCAGCCATTGGCTTTGCTCGTCAACTGTATCGGTTCCAAAATTTCATTATGTAACACTAATATTTAAAAACCCAACTTAATTTGTGATGTCATAGCATACCTCCGTAAAACAGCAGAGAGTCCGAGATCAAGCACCCACAGGCTCACACTCGAGGAATGTTTTCATTCCTGAAAGCTGCGATCAGTGCGGCGGCGTCTGGCTGAGCCCGGAGCCGTTTGCAACCGTACCCTCCAAATGCCCCGTGTTCATCAGGGCGGGAGGTGCTGTAGGCTAGGAGTGGTCCAGGCCCCCAGCAGGAAGGCTCGGTTATGGCCAGACCGTCGGGTTATGTTCCCAGCAATTGACTCCCAGTTGAACGTGGACATTCCTAAAATTCTTTACCTCACTGGTCAGCAAGAGTCTCCCTCGCTCCCTCCCGCTCTCTCTCTCTCTCTGCCTCTTATAAGAAGGTGTTTAAGGCCTTCTCATATATATATCAAACTGACTGTGGTGTCCTGCTCTGTAGCGGGGTGGGAAATCGGGTGGTCTGGCCGTGATTAGCCAGCTGTGGATGCTATACCTATTAACACAGGCCTGCTAACGTGTCACGACCCCTGGAGCTCCACCCGAGCATGAGATTTTGCCAACCTCCCTTCACCTTAATCCGTCTCTCTGACTCCCCACGACCCTGGTGGAGGTGCTGAGCTGTGGGTCATCAGACCTCGCTTCTACAAGACACACACAGATGTCAAACAGAACCAGTATGCGGTTTTCAAATTCCGTTTCATCACATCTACAATGTGAACTCTGTTTAGTTTTGGACATTTATCGATTCCTGTCCTCAATATTGGTACAGGAATGGCTTCTCTCTTTGTGTCTTATTTTTTTTTTCACTTTTTTTTTTTTTTTTTTTTTTGGTAGCAAGTTTCGTTTGGCACCATGCTGTGAAAGTTGACCTAGTGTTGTTATTGTTGAACTCTGGTCTTCAGTACCACCAGGCTGACGGCTTCAGTGGAGATCTTCACTTCTGGCCAAATTTTTTCCATACACCCATACTCATCTCACTGTCTCTCCTTTCCTCCTCTCTCTCCCTCACACACACACACGGGGGGGGGGGGGTTGTTTCATGGTCTGAACTCAAAACTACTACCGGCCTCAATTTGTCAAAGAACACCTAGGTCAGTGACCCCTTACTGCCACATATTCTTCTTCTGAACCCTTTCTCACACACACATGCGAGATGGTCTGTATCTCTGTGTCTGTTTCCCTGTGAACAGACTGGTGGAAGGCACAGTAACCCCTCCTATTGTTTTCTCTTATTGTCTTTTTCTAAAAACAAGTGCCCTCCATGTTTACTTGGTGTGAAGTGTTTTTCAATGACTTGGCACATTGTTTTACCAGTTTAATATTTAAAACAATGTAACTTTTCCCCACTAAGAAAAGGGACTGAACTCTTGTTTCAGAGCATGCACAAAACACAGGCAGGTTGAATTTAGATCTTAAATGTATTTATATTCTCTTTTTAGAGTGTGTGTGTGTGTGTATTACTATGTATATATACTGTATATTATAATTAAATAATCTAAAGAGAATATATATATAATTTAGATGAATTTATATAATTTTAGCCTTCCACCTTTCTGAATATTTACAGGTTTAGCTAATATGGAGTGATGAATCCTTAATCAAACCTCCTGCTCCCTTGCGTTCCTCTTTATTTCCCTATATATATTACCGATTTTCTGTTTTGACTGATGGAATAACCTCACGAAAGCAAATTCAAACTAGCGAGTATGTGTGACTTTTTTGCAGAGAGCACTCAATTATAATTTTTTTTTTAATACTGAAGCGGGCTGTAAACTCTTGCACATGTTTCCGTGTTGCCGGTCTAGCCTGTCTGGGCGACAGTGACTGTGCGTTGAAATCGGGGTTTCGCAGTGTGTGCTTTGAAGTTGGGGGAGCGTGCGCGAGGAGCTCTCTCCGCGGTCGGACGCTGCGGACCAGTCACGCCGGCTCCAGCCAGAAAACCGCCGCCAGACGCGTTTGACAGTTAATTTCATAGCTGGCATTGTTGTTATAATTCAACAACTGTAAAATACAGACTCAGGACTCCGTGCTGTCAACGGTTGTTATTACTCGAGCATGAAACTGCTTATGGCAAAGAAGTGAAAGCAGACGTAAAACAGTGCCTCTGTTATGTCTGTGGATGCCATTTATTTCACCTTTCTTCTGTGTTTTTTCTTTTGCATGCGTTCTTGAGTATACAGGAAATCTTGTATATCAAAGTTTGTGCGCGCGCACCCCAAACGTGTCTGTCATACTTGCTGACCAGTAATGAAAGACTTCCAGTGAGTTTTAATATCTTTTACACCCTTTCATGTTTTAATATTTAAATCTAAAGGTGTTTGGAGGCTCGGGTCTTGTCAAATGAATTCTTTGGCTTTTTAATCTACATCTGCATCCCCACCACCACCCCATTTTTTACGATATAAATAATTGTTGGAAGCGCGTGTCCTTGATCATGAAGTCGTGTTTTGTGCGAGACTGAAAATCGGCGTTAAATGAAGCCTGCTGGAAGCTGCTCCGAAAGTTAACATTCCCATAAAGTCACACATTGGTGATGAACAATTAGCTCGGGTATGTTGTCTGCTCAGTTTCTGCGTGAATACCGTTCTCTAACATAATTGTTACCACATGTGGGAAGATGAATAGAAAGATTTAGTATCGGGAACTGTAGATCTTTTGCTTTTGACCTCTCAGGCGGTCTGTGAAGTGGATTCGACTACACTCTGTCAATTGTTTGATATTAAAGAACGCAGGATGAAGACCAGAGTGAGTCGATTCTTTCGGTCTGCGCGCCGTTTGGCGTTTACGTGAGTTGGGACGAGCTCATTGCTGCAGAGGAAAACGGAATCGTATTTCGTCTTAAAAAAAAAAAAAAGGTTATTAAAAATAAATAAATAAATAAAAAGTATTTCCATGCTCATCATCCACGCGCGACACTGTCCCAAACCGCCTTAAATCCCCAGTGCTGAGGATACACACCTTCAACCATTTGGGCTGCGTGAGTTGGAAAGACTTTCCACACACACACAGTCAGTTTGGCATCGGCATAATAGAAAATGGTTTACTGGCCTGTTTGTTTTTAACTTGACCAGTCCAGTCTACTCACATAAGCTACTGGGGAAGTAGGATTGGTTATGACATTGGAAGCAAAATGTTCTGGTATCAGCAGAGAAACTATAACCATGCTGTGGTACAATGGATTTACCCGTTTGTTTACCGGTAACCACGTTAATCTGATCAGAGCTGAGCAGTTTTGTGGTGGTGAGTTTTCACCTCCAAAGAAAAGGCCCTAGCTGTTGATGTGAAGGTCAGACTGTTCACATTCGGTGTTCTCGTCTCCTTGGAAACAAAGGTAGACCCAAGTGTCTTGTTTGTGTTTTGATCCAACACCACAGGTAAATGTGCAGGGCAGCAGAACGGCGAGGTCACATGGTTACGTGTAGTGCTACACTGATTTGGTGTCATTTTTAAACATCCTGCAGACCTTTTCAATTGTGTAAAATTTGTTGCAAAAAAATTTGGCTGTCAGAAATGAAACTCCTGAACAGTCGTGTGAAATTCATGTTCCCGTGTTCTTCACAACTGCCATACTGTCATGATCTTTGATGTAGCCTTCTTTTTTTTATTTTATTTTATTTTTTTTTGGCGTAATTAAAAACTCATCACCCCTGTTCCTCGAATGTTGTGTGATGTAGGTATCGTTTTGCATGGGGGAAAACCTTTTAGAATGACGTTCTGCTCTGATGTTTTGGGGGGGATTTTGTTTGTTTTTTAACTCTTTATCCTTTTTGTCTGTGTTGCAGCTAAAAATGAACTGGAGGCCCAGGAAACCCAGCTAAAAGAAACTCATAAAATGTAAGGAGCTCTGTGTGCTTGCCTGTGTGCCTGTGACCTGAAGTCACATCTCTGAACTCTTCAAGCTTTTGTCTGTTCAGCATTTATTTTTCTGAGGTTTGTCAGCAAGAGATGGATCAGTTATTCCTCTATATGCTTTCGTCTAACCTCTTTATAAATATTTATTAAACCATAGCAGAATATCCACAAACATGAAATGCACAAACATATTTCTGCATTTACAGAAAGCTCATAAACAGATGGTTATGGAGAGCATGCAATAATATAAAACTTTATTTATTTACTTATTAAAGATCCATGCTCAAGACTACACCCATGATTATAGTTTATACAAACAGTTGAACTTTTTCATTTGCAGCCTCTAGCAGTTTTTCTGTTTTGTCATCTTTGTCATGTGATTTTATTTCTTTCTTTTCTGGAGGCAGAATCATTTGATGGATATAAAGTAACTCTCAAATGTGCGAAACCTCATGTCTACAGCCGCTAAATCTGCAATCTGTTCCTAACAAAATGGCAGAAGACCTGAGGCTAAGGAAATGCAGAGGATGTGCTGTAGCTTTGGAATCAGTTAGGAGAAAATGGCTAATCATTTCCTTATTATAAAAATAACAGTACGTTTTTCTAGGATATTTTAAAGTTCATCGAGTATTGTGGCATCAATTTAACCTTGGATCAAACCACTTTAGTGCGTTTATATACCTGCTAGCCTTTGACACACACCAGAGCTACATAGTGCTTTGATGTATAGGAGATTTGGAGCAGCTTATGTTTTGGTCTGCAACATCCAACTGTTCACTCTGAGATTTTGTCTCCTGAATGGACAACAATGTCCATGCAAATGAGGAGGCAACCAAGTGAAGTTATTTGCCTTTGCTGTAGTCCATACAGTAAATGTGCACAGTAAGAGTACAGTAACACACAATAAATACAGTGCCTTGTAAACGTATTCAACCTCCTCAAGGCACCAGACATGACACTTGTTGGCACCAGTATTTTGCTGCAAACCAGAAAGGTGGTGGGGGGGTTTGTCTACTATGTTTGCAGAGTTTCACACTCCTCTACTACACTGAGCTTGGAATCACCATCCTGCAGAAAGATCCAGCTTTGGGTGTGTTGTAAGCTGAGTGAAGCAGGTCCTCTTGCAGTACCACTTTGTATCTTTGTTCCATCCATCCATCCATCCTCCTGGATGAACAGCAGTCTCAGTTCCTGCTGAGCAGAAACATCTCCACTGCCTGGTGTGTCTTCCCCCATGCTCACTGCACGGACGCTGCCATGGCGTTTGGGAAACAAATGGGCAGGGTTAAATTTGCACCACACGCAGCATTTTTAATTTGAACCAAAAAAATATTTTCCTCTCTTCTGACCACAACACATTGTCCAACATTTTAACAGGATCGCAGTGTTGCCTTTCTGGTAAACTCCAGATGTGCTTTGATGTGTTTTTTTTCGGAGGGAGGGGGGGTTTGTTTTTTCTGTTTAGTAATGACTTATTTCTAGCCCCTCTTCCACACAGGCCATTTGAGCTCTTGATATTGTTGACTGGCGTACCTTCACTAGTGCCCTCCTCATGTATGGATGGTTGCCCTGGGTTTGGCACTGCCTGCCCGCAGTGATGCTGATCCTTAGTTTTTCTGACATCGTTAACTGGGATATCCAAATACTTGGAAATTATTTTGTAGCTTTTTCTAGTTTTGGGCAGGGCCTTAAACCCTTTACATCCCTAAATATTCTAGAATGCTCTTTTGTTAATTTCTGCAGCTTTCCTTCAGATTCACAGTCTGACCCACAGCACTTGAATTGAGGGGGTCTTTTATCCAGAAAAGGTGGAGTATTTTAATGGTTTGGGGAATATAGGGCTGAATATAGTTTCTTTCACCTGTGTAAACCTGGAGTTTCTCTACATTGATTACTTGTGCAAATACCACATTTCAGTTTTTATCTTATCAGTTTAATTTGAGTTTCAATATTTTTGGTGTATTCATAAAGATAATTGGTATTAAAATAGTTCAATATTTCATGCAGTCATATCATTTATCTCAATTTCAAATATGACTTAAGCGGGTTGAATAATTTTGTACAGCTCTGCGTGTACAGTGTCAAAGTTGAATTATAGTCAAAGTTGAATTCCCACACTCCTCAAAGCATAAACCAAGAAAAAAACAAAAACTACATAATGTGGTAGAGTTATGGCTGGATCCATGGTGCAGCTTATAGTCAGATGAGGGGGGGGGCCCCCCCCCCACAAACAAAAAAAAAAAAAAAAAAAAAAAAAAAAAAAAAAAAAAACAACAAAGATAAAAAAGAGGCGGGAAA
>JAOYMR010000011.1:17324337-17346876 GCA_025802075.1 Tenebrosternarchus preto
CCCCCCCCCCCCCCCCCCCCCCCCCCCCCCCCCCCCCCCCCCCCCCCCCCCCCCCCCCCCCCCCCCCCCCCCTTTCCTTGTAAGGTAATAGAAGTCAGCTGAAATGTGTGTTGCATCCTATTTCTTTAATCTCTTGTTTCACACAGGTTCTTGGAGTTGACCGTGTTCTTCTCAGTGAAGCCGAAGAGTGGTGAGAAGGAGGTCTCACCAAACACGTTCTTCTCCGTCTGGCACGAGTTCTCCACCGATTTCAAAGACCTCTGGAAGAAAGAGAATAAGCTCATTTTACAGGAAAGGTGGGGACCGCTCGTATTGGAATAAGAGTGGCTAAGAATATATTTAGTTTTTGCCATGACACGTGTGGTGTTTAGTCCAGGATCAAGAGCTGTCCTGCTCGCTAATCTCTCAGGAATGCTAAAATGGCGCAGTGAGTGCCAGACCTTGCGTCTGTATTTGTGGTTTATTTTAAAATGGACAGTGTTGCATTTAAATGTGTCCCCATAGGTTAGTCATCCCTCAGCATGTAGGAGCTGATTCATTTGGCACTCTCCACAATAGTTCCCATTGTCAGGACATTGCTCTTTCGATGTTGTCTAAACTAGCCTGTTTCTATGAGGAAAAGTAGGGGGGAAGGGGAGGAGGTGAGGGTCAGGAGGAGGAGGAGTGTTTGGGGCTGTCTGCAGTCCGTGTGAAGTGTTGGCAGGGTCGTGCTTCAGTGTGGCGTTACCTCAAATATCTGCCTTCGCCATTCTCTCCTCGCCTCTGCCTTTTGTTTACCGTTGAAGCCCCGGTCAAGAGATGTGATCTGATGCTCCCAGGGGTGCCTGGTCCTCCCTGTGCGTTCTACCCATACACCATCTGTCAGACGCGCTCGGAAAATACCGCCAGCTTGGCCGAGAGCACCACAGGGTCAGATTTGTTACAGCTCGCGGCCACCCAGGCCTGAGTGATGGACACTGGCTTTGTAGTGACGGCCGGAGGTGGACGGCGCTGCATTCCACCAATCAGAGGCTCCGACACGGAGATGAATCTTCTTCCCCGTAGTACGACACCAGCCTCCAGCTCGAAGGCCTTCACCATGTGTGCGCATGCACGCTTTAGACGAAACGTGCTTCTTTGATGACTTTAATCCACTACGCAGAAGATCAAAGCCGAGCTGTTGAGGTTCAGCTGTCATTGCCGTTACTCTCCCAGGCAACGGCGTGTTAATGACACCTCCTACTCCTAACTAGCGCAAGATGGTTTATTCTGCTTCTACCGTCAGACAAATGTTTGCAAATCCAAAACCACGCCACATTTGTGTTTCAGGTTTATTTTTTTGTTTGTGTCTGCAGCAAAACTCCACAATAATGAAACACAGTCTAAAACACAGTCACAGTGGAAAGGCAGCGAGCTCTTTGTGTAGCACGGACTGACTGACTTACTGTTTGCTTTGTTCTCCCATAACTTGTGCCATATGTTTGATATTAGATTATATCTCCTGTATTTAAAATTCACTGAAAAGGGGAGAGCTTGTCAAATGAACCCTGACTATTTTTGTAACCCCAATAATGGAAAGAATACTTGATTAGTACTGTTAGCTTCCAGTGGTTTTGATGAGGTTTTGTGATAATGTTGAGAGTCAACAAATACAAATTAGGCCGGTCTGTTGAAAACGGAGCAGAGCGGGAAAACTTTTCCATTATTCATGGGGGAACACCACCGAGGAGCAGCCGTATCTGGCTACATCTGTCCCGAAATGCACAATTCAGGTCATGTTTCTTTAACCTCGTGCTCAGAAGCCCCCTCTCCTCTCCTCCGCTATAGCTCGCTTCACATACGTTGCGATTTTAGATCTGGGGCTCCAAGTGCCCCATAGAAGCGCCGACCTAAGAAAATATTGCCAGGTCATGATCCTGCTCCTCACCTTCTCTCTGCTCGAGAGTGGACCTTGTTTATCTACACATTTCAGGTTTCTGGTTATTTGCTATTTATCTAAGCCCTGCAGTTTTTCTTTTTTTTTTTTTTTTTTTTTTTTTTTTTGATCCTGGATTTTGCCATTTATTTCATACATGATGGAAAAAATGTAACTTTGAACTCCACCCAGTAGTTCTGCTTACTCTCCGTTTATAAAGGAGTACCTGCAAAAATGTCAAAATTAGAAATTTTGGGAAGGCAGAAGGTAAAATAATCGCCCTATGCTCTCTTTAGACGGAATGTAGGTGGGTTGGTTGTTGCTCTGTTCATGTGACACTTTTACTGAATGGCTTCACCTGGCTGAGGTAAATGTCCGATTTCTTCATGAATGATTTATGAGGAATCGCAGCTGAAGACACGGTGGAAAAAAGATCTCGCCCTCTTTCACCGCGTTTGTTCCTGCGTCCCTGCTGTACGCTGATAAGGTGGCACTTTCCTGAACAGAGCCCTTCTTTATCTGATGGTGCAGAATGAGAGCTTTCGACTCCTTAAGTGCGCGTCCTTCAATAGCCCCCATGAGTGCACCGACATTAGATAGATTAGTTCCCACCGGCAGACACGAGTGTTGCGTTTCTCCCAACATTTGCTCCCCCTCTTAATCAGGAGATCTGTCTCTAAAGTGTTTGTCTTCCTTCTCCAGTGGCACCTAAAACCCCAAAGAATTTTGCCCCTCTGTGTCACTCTGCCCCAGGTGGCCATGAATCGTTGTCATTTGTGCACTTGAACAGGAGGGGTTGTTTTGGAGGCGGCTGGCCAGCACGTCAGACTGGAGCCAACGAAGAGCGATCTGTCTGACGCACTGAAGATGCTTCCTCTCTCTCTCTCTCTCTCTCTCTCTCTCTCTCTCTCTCTCTGTGTGTGTGTGTTGACCCCAGTCTCAGGAGGCAGCTCATGTGTTTATTTGTTTCTCTAAGCCTCCCTCTGCTTAAAGGCTTGCCTTAGCTAAACACAGGCTTAAGTGGAGCAGCCTGAAGTAGGAGAATGATATTCAACTTTCCCTTCCAGACAGCACTCGCCCAAAGTGGACATCACTCGCCGTGGTCGTTAAAGACTCGGGTTTCACCACCGAGCACCATTGAGGATCATTCTGCTTTGCTGTAGAAAAGTGTTTTTTGCACAGGGTACGAGAAAACTAACAAAGTAGAGAACTAATTGGAGAACTAACAAAGCAGACTGGGGTGAAGGAAATGGGTCGTTTTCAGTTTGTAAATGCTAATATCCTGTCAGAATATTAATTTAATTTTATTTTTTTTAACCTAAAAGAAGTTCTATTTTTCATAATGTAATTATTTCCACAAATGTGGACATAATCGCACAGCTCGTAAACGATTTGCCTTTCCTCCTTTTTCTTCTGGGATCATGTAATTGCTGGTGGTAGCAGTGAGGGGGCGCTGTAGAGGCGATGTATAGGTATAGTGCAACAAAGCTTTATGAACAAACTGGAATCTGCATCTGTAGATCATTTAGCTGGCCGAGCTCTTAAGGAACTGGATGTGCAAACACCCACCTATGGTCTAAAGTCCAGATCATGCCGTTGGTTGTGCTCAAATGAGGTGGAGATAACTCCTGAGACTTTTGTGGTACTCTATCAGATCAGCTACAGTGGTTGTTGAACTGTGAGGCTGTTTAGGTTTGATGTATCCATCTAGCTAGTATTTGTGGCACTGTAAAGTGTCTTGCATAGAAATCAGATTAACTGTGTGTTGTGGTTCTGTGCATCAGACCATATGTTGGAGGCTCTGGAGCAGTGCGATGCACCTCAGCATTGAATCTGACTGCAAGTCCACTGGGCTTCAGCTACAGATCAGACTGAGCACTGGAGGACAGATGGGGTGCAGTGTTTGAAGTCCGATGGACAACAGCTATAGATCAGACAGGACACCGCCTCTGAAGGTCATTGGAAGTTGAGTGTTTTTGTGATCAGACCGAGCACTGCCTCTGGAGGTCAGATGAGGCACAGTGTTTGTGGAGCAGTAGATTACTGTTTCTCAAGTTCAAAAGTAGATCAGGCTCCAATTAAGCGGACTGTAGATCACACTCGATTGTTTGTGTTGCTGTATATTAGCCCAGCTGTTTGGTTTGTGGAGGGATAGATCATGCTGTCCATAGATCATACCAGACCCTGCATCTGTAGATCAGACAGCATGTCGCCTTTGTGGAGATTTTAGGCATAAAACTGACAGGTCATTTATGCTGTAATGATTATGCTCCTGTGTGATTAACTGTAGAGTTTGAGGAGTTCAGGGGAACCAGAGAGGTGTGTGGCTTTATACCAAACACAATAATTTTTATAGTCCTGTCGCATTACAGAGTTGCTCTGAAGCCTTTGGAGCTACTGACCTCTCCGTGTATAGATCAAACCTCACATTCCACGTTTGGATCAGATGCCGGAGAGTTTGTGAAGCCCCTAAATCTGTAGACGTGACGGATAATTCAGACTTCCTGCCACTGTGATCCTTTCTAGCGGAGCAGTTCAAGTTTTCTACTTTTTCATTCTCCGTCTCCACACACACACACACACACACACACACACACACACACACACACACACAACCCACCAACCCCCCCCCCCCCCTCCCGCTTCGCTCGCACGCGCACAGAACAAAGCCTGGCGAGTGTCTCCGTTCTCCTCCACCGTTTCCTTCATCACTGTTGCGGGAACCGTTCTGGATCGCGTCTCCATATTTGGAGCCGTGCAGCCGGTAGGGCCTTGGGCGGCCGGACCCAGCACTGCACATGCGCATTTAAGGGCATGCGGCTTAAAGAAGTAGCCAGCTACCGCTGAGGCGGGGGAGGGAGTCCGCAGGCCTCGCCCAGGCCACCCATAACTCTCTGAGGTGTAAACAGTGCAGAGAGCGAACAAGAACGAACGAGCACGCTACGCACGGACAGCTCTCTGAGCGGCCAAATTCGTCTCCACCCCCCAAACCCCCCCACCACCACCACCACCCCAAATTGAGCAGTTAGCTTTTGTCTCCTTTCTTCCCAAAAGCAGCTGTGGAAGTGTGAGAGAGCTTGGGGTGTGGAGCACGACACTGTTACGGCTCTTTCTCCTCCTGTGGAACACGTTTTATGATATTCAACCCTCTGAAGTCGTGGTGGGGGGGGGGGGTGCTTGGCAAGTGGTGATGGAGTCGATTAAGGCTGCCAGCCGCAAGTTAAAAGCTGTTAAGGAAAGTGAACCGGTGCCAAACATGAATGGTTTTAATCGGTTTGGCCGACCTGAAGGTTCCATAGTCCTGAGTAACAGACAGAGGTTTCATCATTTTTAAGACCCAACACTTAAGTTTATTTGATGAGGCTGAAGTATCCATCCGTCACTAATTCAGTTCTAACCTTTTTTGTTTTCTCCGTGCACACACACACACACACTCCCTCATAAAGCAGGCAGTGTTAGTTACTTGCTTCCATTACAACTTGCTATTTTCCAACACATCTCCAATTATGGTGCTGTTCTGTTTCTTTCGGCTCTTTTGAAGGTTTAGGGGTCAAGGAAATGAGTTTAAATGCTTGGCAAGATCCTGCTCTCTCCTTCTGTAGCTGCCATGTTAACAAGACATGGGGAAGCAGGGCGGGGTGTTAGCAGTGATCAGTCATCTGCTTCATGATTGGCATTGGATTGAAGGTTTTGTAGTGCGTGTGCGCATGTGTTGCGCAAACAAAGCAACGTTAACCATGGGCGCGAGGACGGCCCGGGCCGTGGGGGCGCGAGGACGGCCCGGGCCGTGGGGACTGTGTGGGGGGCGCGAGGACGGCCTGGTCCGTGGGCACTGTGTCCAGGTTTTTATTACACGTTCCACCATTCAATAATGCTAGAGAAATAATTCAATATATTAAGGATCTAAACCTCTATATTAAAGCTTTTTAAAACCTCTGATTGCTGTGACCCCACAGGATGGTATAACACTATGGTATATTATTCTAATACTATTTCTTGTTTGTGTGTTTCTAGGTTAAAAGCTGCTGAGGAATGTTTTAGACAGGCAAAGGAAAAAGCCACCTACAGTGTCAAACCCAAGCATGCCTCTGGGATCGTAAGTCCACCTGTTACATTTCACTGTATCCTGAAGGTCATTTGTTGTGTGAAGGAAACTAGACATGGTCCTTTCACACTGCCGTTTTTGCCGTTATCTTGAGAGAAGCTATTATTTTTTTCGCATGGTCGGAGAGTCGTGTGGTGTGTCGTGCTCAGTGGAGCAGATGCGCTGCGGTCCTGTAACGTTTGGACACATGACGGAGGTTTGCGTTGTTGTCTTCCACAGAAAGCGAAGCTGGGCATGAAAATTTGACAGACGGGAGAAGCTGAAAACGTAAAAGCTTACGCACACGACGTGTAAGAGAACTAACAACATCCAGAATAAGCCTGAAGCAGAGAGCATGGACCACAGCCACTGGCTTCCACTCGTTTAAATGTTTGTTTTTCTGCATCCAGCACACATGCGCACACGCACACAGGCTTGTGAGTGAACAGCAAAGCTCTCAAACTTCACCTGCAATGTGCATCCAAGAAGTTTAAATCTCCCAGTATTCCAAGATGTCACTTCCTGTGAGGTTGCTGATGGGTGATGTCTTGCCACCTGATCAAGCTCCTGGTGAGGGATCAAAGAGGAGAGAAGAAATGAAGCCCAACAAAGAGACGAGACAAACATGACGGGCTTTTAAAAAAATCTGCAGTAATTTCCTTGGATCAGTCCTGCTGTGCAGTGCAGTAATGACCCAGCAGAAGCAGCATTCCGTTTTCAGCTGGGCAGATGGTAGCGTTTCTCCCCCAATCAGTAATGCTAAGACGGCCTTCATAAGAGCCCCCGTGTCCAGTGGCGTCCCTTACTGTCCCACTTCACTAAGGTCTTCATTTTAATAACTAAAAACGAGCCGACAGTGGCTCTACTCACTCTGAGGAATTACATCCCCCATCCAGACCTTTCTTCAATCCGCCTTCCCTTGAATTCCAGTGCGCTTGAGTAAAACCCATTGCAGATCTTCACCGAGTTTTCGAGTTTCGTTGCAAGTGGGTCTCACAACAACTTCCATACTGGTCTTGTAGAGCTTCTTGGCAGAGAACACAGGATCTGTGAGCTCCAAAACCACACACTGACAAACCATGTTGCAATGCAGTACGATGCACAGGAGACAAAACGATTCATAAGGGTGGGGGGGGAGTGAGATTTTTAAACAGCAATCCAGAAGGAGCCCCTCCCCTGGTGGGTTATGTGGAATTGGAAAAGGACTTGTGAATGTTGCTTCAGGACATGAGTCATATTGTACATGCATTGAATTCTTCCTTCTCCAGCCAGTGATATTAAGCGTATGACCGAATTGCATCGTGGGAAGTGAATTGTGTCTGTGCTTAACCAACACCATCATGGCAGGAAAAACACATTCAGTAGGGATTTTTTTTTTTTTTATGGCAACATAGTTGATTGCTTGAAATGTATTTAAAAATGCTGTTATTTTATCCAATGTAAAGTAGTATTAACATCTTTATGTAAGATATTCCTGGTTTGTTTGTTGTTTTTTTATTTCTTTTTTCCGGTTTCAGCATGTACGTGTTCAAAGTGTCCATCACTCTGGATCTGGAGCAAGAAGGTTTTGCCCACATGCAATAAGTGTTTGTATCTTTTTGCTTGTTTTTGGAAATAGTGTAATTTATGTAAAATAAAGGAATAATAAATCATGGAATGGTTTGGGAGGTTTTTTTGTTTATTTAATGAAAACATGCGGTGGATCTGGATCCAGCCAGCTCTTTTGAGGGGTGAAAACAGTTCATGGAACAGATATGGGTTTTTCTAATTTTTTTGCAGTTTAACAATGTCTTCAAGAGTGTAACAAACACCGACATATTACTTTGCTAAGAATACTCATGTTTGGTATGTTAAAAGCATGATGTGGTAGTGGTACTGTTTATAATGGCAACATGTCATCTTGGCTCTGAACCTAAATATGTAAACAGATCTATAATGAGAAGAAATTGCCAGCAGGTGTTATGTTGATTTCCATTGTCTTGCAAGATGGACAGAAAACAATTGTATTTGAAATAGATTTAATATAGAGTTCATTTCTTTCTCTAGATATATACATTTTAGTGTACCATAGTTTCATATATAATCTCTATACTCAGTCTAGTAATACATGTTTTTTGTAATATATTCATTGAATAAGACATAATTTGAAGTCGGAACAAGCAGCGTAATTGGCCAGTTCAAGTCTCCCCTTCTGATTGACACTCCAGCAGCACAAATCACCTCCTCCCCCAGAACCGTGGTGAGGAAAGCCTGCCTCTGTGACAGTGTGTTTGGTGGTGGGGAAGCCAGGTTCGATTGGCTAACTCAAATGCCTGTCCAACAGCATAAGGTGGTTCTTTTTTTCCAGTCTGCTGCCACCTATTAAGACCTTTTCATATACAGTTCTTTGTACCCCATTAGTTGCAGTGGCATTTCTGTCCATGCAGTGAGGTGGTTACTGGCAGAACAAAAAAAAAAATTGGTTGTTGGATTTTCTCCCTCTGCACCTGTTTTTGTTTTTTTTTTGGAGGGATGCGCTCATTCATTGTGTCTTTTCAGAAGATCTCACAGTCTTGAGATGCAGGCTTTACACAACACAATAATTAAGAAACGAACAAAACGATGCCAGTAAAACCACCAAAAAAAATAAAAATGTCCTATGACGGGGCAGCCATTTCAAAACGGATTAGCAGCTTTTGACTCGGATGCTTACATAAGGTACTGAATATCAAATCCTGTAAATCAAAAAGAGTTTATCATATATTTTAATATATATATTTTTGTCCAAAACAAGTTGCCAGTGTCTTTCATCCCTATCGTTTCCCAGACTCCGCCACGCTAACCGAAATGCACCGGCACTGCTTTACACGCTGGATCTTTCGATGCCGGAATGCAGGCTGCAGGTCGGGACAGTCGAGCTCGACGGTGAGCGTAGTAAAGCGGTGGGGCTTACAGAAAGCACAGGACTGGAAGGACTCCTGGTCCTTCTTGACGTGCCGAGGGATGTAGAAGGAATTGCACTGGCCATAGCAGAAGCGGTTTATGATGGTGCGACTTCTGCAGCCTTCCTGGCTCACGGTCTGCCGCAGAGGCTGGGTCTTGCACCAGTCGCTCTTCAGGTACTTCCTCTCCGTCACCACCAGCGCCTCCTGGCTGGAGGCTAGGACTTCCTGTTTGCGCCCGCGGCGGTCTGAGGTGTTGGAGCTGGCCTTGTACGGTGAGGGGATGGAACCCTGGGGGCGGGTCTTGCGAGACTCGGACAGGACGCACAGCACGCCTGCCAGCAGGATCCACAACAGTAGCTTACAACACATCCTGAGAGACAGGAGGAAAGAGGTCCATTAGTATAGGCACCCTACAACTTGCATGTCCTCTCCAGGAAACCTCCACCCAAACCACCAAGTCGGCAGACTTGATCCAGGCAGACCAGACACACAACTCCATTAACTGATGGAGGAAGTTAAGCTTTGCATAAGTGTAATTGTAAATTGTAAATATCGGCAGCCTGAACTGTTAAATCCATAGTAGCTTGATAAATCAGTAGGTCCTTTGTTGGCTGTGGAAGTCAAGTTTCTGAATTTCTAAGAGAAGGAAGCAGTTTATATTAGAAAAACTAGATGTTTACATCATAACCTTCTCACGGGGTACTAAATTTCTTTCTGCGATTATGGGTCACTTTTTTTTTTCTTTTGAGTTTCCTAACTTCATTGAGCCACTACATCATGTTACTGACGTGTGTTTGCATTGCCAGTTAATGTTATGTATATTACCATTTACAAGCTGTTCTACTGGAAATGACGTAATATTCAAATAGCAGAATAGAGAGAGCAAGAGAGAGCACTGCAGAAAAGTCACAGAGGAAATATCTTCGTGCTTCTGTGATGGCACCGACACCTAAAGCTGCTGCTTCCTAGTACTGAGAGAAACTCAACTATCCAGGTGTTCATTATAATGCCTAACTTTCAGAGTGAAGGTACTTAATGCAAAACCCTAAATCCACCTGAATTTCTCTGGTAGTTTAAGTGAATGGTTAATGTCTTGGCTGTTTGGTCTTCTCACAACCCCAAGCTAAGCGAGGTTGTATAATTTTTTGGACGAGGAACTTGATGGCTGCTGTTTCAATACCTTTGTTCTAAAGCAGAAAGACAAAACACGTCCCTTACTATTATGTCTTGTACTATACATTAAGGACCAGGGACAGATCTTCTTGCAGAGAGAACACAATCACTCCTAAAGACATTGCTCAGATGGATCAATGCAACCTGAACCCAGTCATTGGATCCCCCTGAGGTTTTTGCTGTAACCCATCTCTCAGTACTCCTCAACCAAGCAATCAAGAATACTCAGTGGCTGGTGCAGTGATGCTGAGATTGAGTACAAATGTAACATCTTGGGGGTTGTGAGGACTGGTTTGGAAAACATGAATTGAAGCATATTTGTTTACTGACAACTCAACTCCACAAGCCACAGCTGTGCCCTTCGGTTCACAGCACATAACCAGTTCTCCACTGGCTCTTGCTGTTCACATTGCTGTCCAAAATGTCTCATGTGGAAGATAAAAGTCCATCTTTACATACCGTGAGAATATGGCCTTAAAGATTTGGTAGCTGGGCAGTAGATCTTGTTGTTAAAGCGAAGCAGCTAACCCTAGTTCAGTGGCTCCATTGAGTTAAATCACTGGTTTAGTGTTTAACCTTACCATGTTTTATGATCATTCTAGCCATGCCCCAAAATGATAACACTGTCCAGCGTAATGCTTAGCTATGGATTTACAATCATGACTGGACCCTTAACCACAACATATTGAGAATGGTTTTCTGAAGCCTGTGATTTATGTGCTCAAAGGGAGAAGTTCACCATGAGAGGCAAAGCATACCTGAAATCCCTGAAATGAAGTTGCTAATTACTCAGAGAGGCAGAAAGTGTTTGCAGTGCATTTAGTGCTGATTCATGGTTTGCAAAATCTGCAGTTAATGTATAATTGGTCTGAACTGAAATGCTGGGTTAGCTTTCAGATGCAGCTATACTGAATATGTTTCAGTAGTGACTTAAAGAGCACAACAAGTAATACAAGGCTTTTGGGATGTTTGCTGTCAGGTGAACTCAGGTTTGTGATGTGTCTGAGCTTTGCAGAAGTTTGTGTGACCTGGGGATTCTGTTACACTGTTGAAACAGTTTTGTCTATGTAACTTGTGACTTGAAAAATCATTTGTTTTGATTTGTTACTATTGTTGTGCAATTATGACCTCATTTCACCTGAACAGCAGTAATTTCTATTACAATTTTCTGGATTTCCTTGGCAAAATATTGCACAAGTACAGATTTTTATCTCTGGAATATGTTGTTTGCTTTTCTTAGAGAGAAACAGGAAATGAATGTCATATGAGAGCATAATTAACTTAAATTGAGCCATTAGTGGTGCCAGTTGATTTGTCAGTCTAAAAAAGTCTTTAAAATAAATGTTCATTAATCAGTGAATGAGGTTTAAGCAGGAGTAAAAAGAAAAGAAAGTTGATTTCACTGTCTGACTTCTAGAAAAAGACAATTAACCTTTCTGCTTGGTCTTCTCTTGACCAATGCAATGAAAGTGAGAGGATTGTGAGACACATGTGAGTAAGACGTGGAGCCGATTCATTTAGGAAGACTTTCACTTTGTCTCTTTCATTCACTCATTTGCCGATGACTCATTAAGTGTTTGAGCCAGCATATTGAGACAGGCCATCTTTCTTAAGTATACTGTTTATCCTCCCTGTCCTCTGTAATGTTTGCAGGGTTGGAAGTCTCTTTAGAGTTTAAGAAGTCTACGGAGCTTCTCCGCGAGATTCAGTGTTTCCTGAGAGGACAGGAAGACCCATATTAAACGTAATTTGTTACTTTGTCCGTGGGCAGCAGGACAAAAGACCCGGTGGTGACGACGATTTCTTTTCAGTCACGAGAGAAATCTGTCAATCACGCCGACATCTTTGTAGCAGATGTGGCAAAAGCCACAAATGCGGGTGACAGTTTTCAAAAAGAAATATTTACAGTATTTGTGTATTTTTGAGACAATCGAGGTATTATTTTTGAGAGAATTAAGGGATCATCCAAGTTTCCACGTGCAGATATGTCATGATCACTGGCAGATATATGCACGTAATATTTAATATTTTAAAATGTTAAGGTTTTTCCTTGGAACTTTATTTGACGCCTAAAAGCAACTTTGCCAGGTCGCCTCATCCGAGCGTGACCGGTGTTTTCTCTCGTCTGCTCTCGCGGTTGGCTTTCCGTCTAACCTCACATATCTCCGGCTACTCTTAACACAGCAATCCGTAGCTCCTAACTTGTCAAAATGAGTAGCTGCTCATGGGTCTGCGGTTCTGGCAGTCCGCGAATGTTTGCGCTGAACATGATAAACGCACGCCCCAGTAACCGCGGCATTCTGCCCTGGACTCCGACGTCTTGCTGTGACATTCGGGCCCCGGCGGCGGCTCCTTGTATGTCTGCATCCGTAACCACTGCTCGTGGAATAATGACTGCGGGAGGAGACGTCAGCCGACTTGGGCCAGCCGCCACCTTGTCTTCCTCTTTTTTCACTCCCCCGTTCGCCTCTGCATGCTTCGGTTCTCTATATTAGGTGTTTTGGGCATGTGCGCTGTAAAAGAACTTCTCTGTTTGGATCGAGCTTTGGTAGATAGAAAAACGTTGTCCACACTTTAAAGCGGTAAAAGAGTCCATCCTGAAACATCCAACCTCTGACATGTTTTCCCAGATACGTTAAAGTAGCCATAATGAAGACAGTTCATCTCAGTTTTGCCTTCTGGAGCATTTTTTTCCTACGTTCTCTTCCTAGTACGTCAACGATTAAATCTCCAAAAAAACAACCATTTTCAGAGAAAGGAGAAAACTAATAATTTGGATAATTTTGCGCTAATCAGTAAGGTCTGGGTCAAGTGTCGACATTCTAGGTTCTAGTTTTTTTTTGTTTGTTTGTTTGTTTGTTTTTTTATTGAGAAGGTTCATGTAGCATAATAGATTGGGGAGGGGAGGGGGAGAACTGTGTTGAAAGTGCCGACAATGTTTTTTAGGGCTTTTTATTTTGTTGGTGATTTAGATGTGATTGATGTCTAAAAAACAGCCAAGGCTGAATGGAACAAGGATGGTGCTGAAGTCATGGGATTCTTAACGGTGCAAATATCTTTGTTAAATATAAGCACGTATTAAAATGGCCTATTTAGTATTGCCCCAAAATGTTGGCAGAGCGCAAACAAAAATTATTAATTGGCCGTGCCTTAAAACAAAGCATAAAAATAAAGATGTCCAGTACATTTTTGTAAAAAGTAAATGAACATCTGCATACATTAGGACTGGTGTATCCCTCCCTTTGGCCACTGCCCCTAACCCCCTAGAGGGGGTTTTCTCCTTGAAAACACTCGCAGTTCCTGACCCCTGTCCCCCACAAAGCTCTAGAGTGGGGCTTAGCTCTTCCCAGAAAGTCAGCCCTTATCCTTTTGCACAGGCTCTTGACTCCGTTTGATCCATGCTTAGGTGGATACCATCATTTCTTCATTGTTGCTTAAAACCTTGGTACTTCACTGATAAAGACATGGGTCAGTAAGTCAAACTAAATCAACACGGATCCTTAGGGATTTTGTTTTTTTTTTTTTGGTCAGGAGAACAGAAATAAATAACTTTGAGCTCACGTGTTCTGAAACATTTATAAATTCCTTAGTGGCACAGTTCCTGAAATCAACCATTGTGTGAAAACCAGAGGTAGAACACATTGTTTTCCTCTGTGTTTGAGAGAAGAGCAGTCATGGATATTTTACTGTTGCTCTTTTGAGATGATAATGTGGTTTTGAAAGTCAACATGTTTATATAGCTTAAAAAATGAAACATGCTCCTGGAGATATTTCTGTAAGAAGTATGCCAGCTCAGACAGGTCCCAAATTAATAGCATACTATCACTGTCATAGTTTGGGCATTTCTTAAATGGCTGTGGATTCCAGTCCATTTGTTATGAAAACAACCATGAGGTGTTTTAATGTTATATACAGTCAATAGGCCTACATTAAGGACGCCACAGGCTATTGTGACAATGCTATGCAACCACAACATACCCCTGTCACCCCCAAAACAACTCCCATAACCCCTTACACACACACACACACACGCACACTTACTTTTTTACCATAATTGCCACCAGCTGAGAGAGAGCTGTTTCTACAGAGATGAGAAGCACATATGCGCACACACATGCCTCAGTAATGTTTACCCTGGCTGCATGTTAGGTTGGTAAAATGCATCCCTAAGACTGTTACTGTATTCAGCATGCATGTACTGTATGCACGTGTGATGCATACTAACTAAACACGCATGTTGCCTATTCTTTCATATAAAACAATGGAAGGTGTGTAGGGATTAACCCCCCCCCCAAGAAAAAAAAAAAAAAAATTGGGAGCGCAGACTCGAGTCTGTTACAGACTCGGCTGCTATGCTCTCACCAAGGTGCCCGTGTTTTATCAGGTTAGGTAAACCATCCGCGTGGAAAGTTAAATACTTTACCGTGCGGTAAAGAACAAAAGCAGAAACCTAGTCTAGGTTTTACCACCTCGTACACACACTAAGGTCGTTTTAAGTCAATTTACAATGTACTGTAAGAGCATTTTTGTTTGCGGACTGTTTTAGCTAAGTATTTTCTTGATGTCAAATGTTTTTTTCATGCAATGCTTTGTTTGTTTATCGTATTTTTACACACTGATAATATAACTCGAAGTGTACAGCATAATGTAAAATTATTCAGTAATTTGATTTCCAGAAAGTCGAAAAAAACAGCAGAAAAGGGTTTTCTAATCGCAATTCTTTTTGAAAAAGCAATACAATTGTTCAGAGGGTAAAAAAAATGGAAACACAGTCAAAATTGCGAAAGTAGATAAGTAGCGAATGAAAGATCGATTAATCGAATATGAACCAAGAGCAAGTGACAGAAGTCGCATAAATGCATTTTTGCCTTGGCAGCTGTCCTCGTGTTACTTTGATTCGAAAAGAGTGTGGGCAAGTCGTTGAAAAAAACATCGCCTCTTCTACACACATTGCAGAAGTACAAAAACATTTATGGTTCTACAAAAATATGCATTTGGTAGTTCGTTTCCTTGCATTTAACTGTTAATACTGTTCCAGGGACCTCTAAAGACCGAGTCTACGCCAAGAGCGTGGACGCAGTATGTGCGCGTGGATATCAGGGAGGATGCAGCAGAGATCAGTAATCCCCAAACCACCGAAAAATAAACAGTCACACCCGAAGCCACGATCATAAGGGTTGATCTCCAAGCTACTGTACTGCTGAAATATCTTGCCATATTTTCGATGTGATGTGATCACTGTTAAAGTGAACAAGTTGAATTAGCTGACAGCACTCAATGACAGATTCGCCAGCATTTGTCATTAGAGCTAACACACTTTAACTGGCTGTGAAAGTGAAAGCTAGAGCAAACCACTCTGTGGAAGATCAATTCACTCTCGCAAGGAGTTGGCACCCCCCTTTTTTTTTAGAGGCAGCAGAACACTTTTTCCGTTCTCAAATGCCTTGGTGAAGAGGGAGCTATAGGAAGGCGAAAGTTAGAATTGTTAAAATGCTGGTCAGTGAACTGTGGAGCGTTGTAAGAGCTGTGGTTGTAGTAGTGCGGTGATGGCTGTGGAGCGGAGTTTGAGCTGTGGTTGCAGTAGTGCGGTGATGGCTGTGGAGCGGTGTATGAGCTGTGGTTGCAGTAGTACGGTGATGGCTGTGGAGCAGTGTATGAGCTGTGGTTGCAGTAGTACGGTAATGGCTGTGGAGCGGTGTATGAGATGGGCTCTGCTCCTGGACAATGGGAACACTTCTGACTGGATAATGACAAAGGAAGCAGGTGTAGTTGTGAGACTCCCACCAAACCCATGACAGTGAATCTGCAGAGGTGTGTGTGTGTGTTTGTATTTCATACAAGCATGCATTCTTGTTACCTTTCACAACCTTCATCCATCAAGGCTTCACTCAAGCTCTAGAAAAGGCCTTCAATCTTTCAGTCAAGCCAACCTGATGCAGCAAGAAGCCAAATGGTGTGATGCCTCACTGGTGTCCAAAGAGGGCGCTGTGTTTGTGTATTTTATTGGGAACTGCTCAGATGAGCTTCTCTGAACCCAGGACAGAGAAATAAAAAAGTGCCCTAATGTAAGAGATACTTAGTCACAAAAATGTACTTTTTAAAACTCTTTGAACTGGCCTCTACTTCAGCTAAAGCAACATTAAGGCATAGAGGTTGTAGAAAAGACTGCCAACACTGGAAGGGGAGCAACTCAGATTCAATTATATTTGTTCCAGTGGTGAGCCTAGCCTGGTCTAACAATCTCACTGTCTGTCTCTGTTCTGTGTGTGTCCTGTCAAAAGTTTACACACAAACCTCCACTATCAAACCCCATACTGCACACATCCAGCTCCACTCTACACACATCCTCACATAAAACACAGGCTGCAACATTAAGTCCTGGGCAAAAAAAGGGTCCAAACTCATAATTACACTTTTTTGAAGGACTCAACAGGAAATAATTGGCACCTCATAACATGCAGACATGTTAGTTTGAATTTTATATAAGAAAATGTAAATTTTTCATGATTTTATTTTTGTATGTATGCAACTATGTAAGTGCTTTGCCCCTTTAACACATCACTGCAGCAGTGAGCGGTAATGAGCCAATACCCCAGACATCTCAGGAGGGCATTTTTAGTTCTCGTTAATGTTCTGACCAATGATTTGTTGTTGCATGTAATTTTGGGTTTGGCTCATTTTTCTGGCCCAGGAGTGAAACTCCACATCACGGTGTGGCTCCTGTAAAAACAGACTTGAAAGCGTGTCAATTTTACTGCAACAAAATTACTTTTGTTTTACAGCAGTTTTACTGCAACAAATTATGATTATTACCGATTCTACTAAATGTGGAGTGTGTTCACTTTAATAGAGGGAAATGTGTAGAATATTCTAAATGGACCTGACCTTTAATACAGCTGTGCTAATGTTTCTGACCGCTAGTGGCTGGCTGCAGGGATAATCTATCTGTCTGTGTTGTTTGCTTTTGGCTGGCTGTGGAGATAATTTCTCTGTGATGTGAGCATAATCTCTTGGTGCTGTTTGCTTTTGGCTGGCTGCGGGAATAATCCCCTCTGTGCTGCGGTGGAGAAGTGTGAGCCATCTCCTGGGTGCAGTGATCTCTCCAGACAGTTACAGGCATCACCATAAAAAAAAAAAAAACTCAACAACTCCCTGCTTCCCTGTTTCATACACATTTAATCATAGCAGTCCAAGAACTGTATTAACCAAACACCCTCTCTACAGCCACTCAAAGTTGTAAAGAATAGCTTGGCTCCTTTCCCTAACTAACTAACTAACGTTTGTTATACTTGGGTCATTACGCCCCCAAAAGGAAGGCATAAGGGATGTGATATGTACAACACAAAATCAAAACCATAACCTATCTTGCTAGCTAATGAAGCTAATGAAGTTTGATCTACAAATGTGTAATATATCTTGAGGTGATCTGTTAAACCAATCAAATACAAGGTATTTGCTTTAATATGTACATGTTGCCCAGGGACATGCTAAAATATTACTGATCAGTGGAAAGCAATTACCACTTCAGTCTAGAAAGATGACAAATAGGTGTGTGTCCTGACATTTAGATGGACAGAAGGACTGAGAGCTGAAAATCCAGACTGACTGGTCACTCTAGCTCTAACACTAGTAGCACAAACTCTATTAGTACATACAGTGTACGGTATGAATGTACAAGCCTAATCAAATATATCCCCCACTGCCACGTGTTCATTGTCTAATCGGTCAAAGCGAGGCCCAGTCTGTGATTTGGATCAGCCATCTTCAGCCAGTCAAATGCCTCCTGAAGTCTACAGGTTAATAACCTGCCTGTGACAGTCTGAGATCTTCACCGAGTCTGAGTTTTATGAAGCAGAATGTATCCAGCCTGTAATAGTTGCATATTGTATTAAGACATGTGCTGGACTATATAACAGCTACATACTACACAAAGGCTCAGACATGTGACAGTCTGGCCACTTCCACACCTACACAACCAACCCACCCATCTTAGTTTGGATTTTTTTTTAATTTCTTTTGCATTTATTATTGTCACGTTTATTATTGCTCTGTTTGCGTCAGCTGGCATTAGATGAAAACAGAATCAAAAGCAGAGCTTTACTGGTCCCAGGCAAAATCCTCTTTGCCTAAGCAGTGCAAGGTGGAGCAGTCCCCAGCCCCTCCACCAAACCCATTAATCGGATCATTAACCTTACGCGCCCTTGATACGACCCAAGCAGAACCCGCACAGCCTCGCACATGGAAACTGTGTATAGGAAGGGAAAAAGCTGACATTTCCACACACTCTCATCAACAGGTATAACTTGGTAAGAGTTCGCTGTTGCAGCCGCCAGGTTCTGCTGTCGATCACGTTGGTGTTTTTCTTTCTCACTTTTATCACAAGCAACGTTACCAAAGAACCTTCAAGCAAATGAAGCGCATGTTGAATGTGACTGATGCCAAGCAGAAACCAAGAAACCAAAATGCTAAATGAGAAATCTCACACGCAGAGAGAGCATTTTACACACACACACACACACACACACGTGTCAGAGAATGGGTACTCCTTATCTCTGAGGTGTAACTCTTTTCCTAATAGGGAAATAAAGATTCATTTGAGATTCTCCACCAGAGACCACCTAAAGATCAACAAAATGTGGTCAGCAGGAAGAAAACAAAATCCATCTCACTTAGGTTGAGGAAGAGCACTCACCTCTCTTCTGAAGTGGTCCAGCCCAGCAGTAGTGTGTGTGTGTGTGTGTGTGTGTGTGTGTGTGTGTGTGTGTGTGTGTGTGTGTGTATTCCAGCAGCAGTTAGGGTGAGAAGTCCAGTGTGTGTGTGACTCTCAGAGAGGAAGTTCTGCTGATGTCCATGGAAGATAGAAGGGGGTTCGTCAGGATGAGTCTCCAAAGAGATGTCTCTGCTTCTCCGTGTCCGAGTCTGCTGTGTGTGTCTGTGTGTGCGCGCGCTTTCTCCAGACGCCCTTCACTTCCACAACGCCTGTTGTGTAGGTTTCTATGGTGCTCAGTGGTGTGGTACCTCTTCAGCCTGTGTCTCTCCTCTCATCTGCTTCTCTCCGACTTCCTCTCTCTGAGCTCCTCTTTCTGCTTGCTGTGTTTGAACTCTTGTTTCTGGCTCTTCTCTGTTACTTGCATGTGGATCTTATCAAACCGCAGGATTTCTATTGGCTCTGATCACCAAACAAATCATGCCAAGTCTCTCTCTTTCTCTCTCTCTCTCTGACACGCCCACTTCTAACTGCATTTTTTTCTTCTTGCCTTCTTTTACTTTTTAACTCAGCTGAGCATGTACACACACACACACACACACACACACACACACACACACACACACACACACACAAATGCATGGAGGCTGCTCATCAGGGTTTCCCAGAGACAGAGGGTCAGAAGAGGAATTGAAGTCTGAATAATAAAGTGTGTTATGCGAGAGTGGATGACTATCAGCTTCAATCTGGACCAGATTCTAGCTCTTCTATTTATTGTTAATTGTTAGTTTTTAATTGTTAGTTGGGCTACAATTCCTTCTTTTTGCAAATAATAGACTTGTAATATTTGGAACAGGCTGAATATAAAAGAAAAGAACATCTGCTGCATAGAACAAGGTGTAGGGGGATTTATAAACTGCAAAACTGTTTTATTCTGTACAGCAGTTCCATTGGGAATTTTTAAGAACAGAAAAATTAACATTTAGAAAGCCAATAAAAAATAATAGTAAATCAACAGTAAAGACTAAAGTAGTTGGTAATGTTTAATGTTGTATGATTTCTTTAATCAAAAAAATAAATCGGTTTAAATTTTACATCAGACTTGTTTATGTAGACTATTTTTGTTGCCTGCAGAAGTCTGACACCTGATTCTGACACCCGATGTTCAAACAAGGGGGTTTCAAACCAAACAATTACTGGGTGGCGTGTAAAATAAAACTCGCCTGTTTGACATTTTTTGTCTCTGAGAGGAATCTCATCCTCTTCTTTTGGCGCCATCTTCCGGACTATTATGAGAACGATTTGCTTCCACATGAAGTTTCAGCACTCGAGCTGGACTGACATCATACTACTATAACTACTACCATTATCACCGCGCCATTATACTTAATTTTACACTCCAATTTATATAATGCCTAAAGTGTTTACTATATAATACTCTATAATGTGTACCATATAATACCACATAATTATCATACAATGAGCTGATAAGGACTGAACAGTATGAGTCACTGCATCAGCCAAGTACCAAATTAGCAATACAAAATGTTATGGCTGAACAAACAAGCCATTACACTCTTATAGATTCTGTCAACAAAAGGTTACAAGGTAAACCAAGCTTATATTTGTACTGCCTTATCAGACATGAGGCACTCCCCAAATACACAGACGCGCGCGCGCACACACGCAAACTTACACGACGAAGAAAGAGAACTTCTTTTCCCTCTAGTGGATATTTCAGGAATTGCAGACCCTGAAATAATAGTACAACCCATCACCACAAAGAAACATGGTTCCTTCTCTTCCCCTCGAATCACTTTATTGGGTTTTGGAATGTATTTACAGAGTCACAGAGTCTTTAGTGGAAATGAAGCGACAGAGGCTGGAGGAACGGGCTTTCCACGGCTCGCCGGTCACCTACACAGCCTTCTTTGGACCTCAATAGCGCTCACAAAAACAAACAAACAAACAAAAACAGTTTGCCCGTTCTAACACTGAATCAAAGCAAATACTTGGTGGCTGAAATAATCAAACAGAAAAGTGCTTGTTCCAAATGCCTGCTCGCACCTCACCAGGCTGACTGCTCGTATACCGTAATATAGAAAAGTGGCAGGAGGTCAAGGCCCTTGACTCTGTGCTGATGGCAGAACTGGCAGTTTGCATAAAGAGCCTGTTAATGGCTTTCTAGTGGTAGTGTGGCAGGCCTCCCCCTCCCACTGTTTGGCGGATGCTCTGGAGCCCACGCTGGCTGTTTGCGCATCACGCCGCCAACATCCCAGGTGGCACGTCGCTATGGCCCTCTGTACGTGCACATCACTGATCCCAGTCCAGTCATACAGTACATCCCAGGGTTCCAGTCCAGGCAGGTTACAGTCAGCCAGCACCCTGTGTCAGGTGAGATCCATGTCTGGCTCTGATCTGCTGCCCTTCTTCAGCTGCACTGGCTGTGCTGCCTGCTAAAAATGGCCTTGTGGGCCTCCTAAAAATGGCCTTGTGGGCCATGGGCTGGGAGTAGTCTGGCGATTTCGAAAAGTACATCAGCAATTTGTTATCTGCTTTAAGCTGTTTAATTTAAGATCTGGTTTCTTTATTAAATCATATTATTCTACAACTGCATAAATGTAAATCGAATGTCCATTTTCATATTTTGTTAAACGACCAAAGAGACTTTTCCAACAAGGTACTTCACAGATGAAACAAAATATATATATTAAAAAAAGGCTAAGACCATCACCAAACAGTACAGCCACATCCATGCAGTTCCAACACAGATTAACCCATCCACCACACCTTTAGGGGGCACATGGCACCCACAATTTCTCTGCTACCATACACACACCCATGTACCCAACCACAACCACACCCACACCCTAACATCCTTCCAGCCAAGTCAGCACACACCCAGCCAAACCTGAATCCACACTGCCTAATCAACCCCCACTCACTCACTCACTCACTCACTCACTCACTCACTCACTCACTCACTCACTCACTCACTCACTCTATCAAAAAAACATACAGAAACACTGACCAGTATACACATAATGTACATACACAATGTGTTACAATACACGTGGTCCTATGGTAGGTCATACACTCCACCAGACGTCTTCCATAAGCACATCACAGGTGAGCCAGAGTCCCAGGGCACCGGCCGAATCAGGGCTCAGGCAGTGAGAGCTGCTTCTTCCCTGGCTACCTACAGCATGGTCAGTAGATTCACTAATATAAAGTAACCACAGCAGGGGAATGTGGCATTAAAAAAGTACACTTTGCCCTTAATTCATTTTCTATTTCTACTCTGCCTCTCCCTGCTTTCCAAGGATTTTTACAGCATTTTACAAAAATGAAATAATAATAATAATAATAATAATAATAATAATCAAGAAATCAGATCAACAAATCAATATTCTTAAATAGAGTATAAAAATAAATGAGAGACATTAAAAGCCTTTTCAAGTACTTAAAGATACGGCTTTTCTCATCCAAATGTGACTTTTACAACTGCAGAGGCATTAGTGCTAAACGCAGGAGTGCACTGAGGTAAATCAGAAGCAATACATGTTATTATAGACTTTATCCACACCAATGGCAAAATTAAGAAAAAAAAGATCTCCAACAAATATAGTTTTTTTTCTAAGCTTATGGGATGTGCTTATAGGCTATACTGGATTTTATTACTATTCTCATGTCACAAAAGTTTTCCAGAGATTTTATTTATTTCTAAGTATTAAATTGGGCAAATGGCTTCTATTTT
>JAOYMR010000011.1:17358541-17368648 GCA_025802075.1 Tenebrosternarchus preto
GAGAGAGAGAGAGAGAGAGAGAGAGAGAGAGAGAGAGAGAGAGAGAGAGAGAGAGAGAGAGAGAGAGAGAGAATTTAACATTTTGCGTGGAAAAGCCTTGCTTTACTGAAATGGAATGTGTGGTACGCAAATGTGTAACTCTAACGTTTTACAATTAAATGTATTGATATTGTCATGATGACACCCAAAATAGTATCCATTACCGTCCGCTGTTTCATCCTTCAGAGCTACGGTCTACAGTGATACCTTTACAGCAGTGTTTTGATAGGTGACTAGTGGAAGCACCCCCATTAGTCGCCTCCATCCTACGTAAATTCACTTAAACATACGCACAACCTAATTACGTTGTATCTATAATAAAATCAACGACAATGCATCGAAAAATGCAATTACTTTTTGCCCCAACATAGCCAAGCGCCAAGGCACAGAGCGATAAGCAGTAGCTGCACTATTGATGTGTGATGGTCAATGGCCGAGATGCGTTTAAATGCAGCAGCAGGCTTTCAAAATAAATAGTTACGTGAGAAACCCTGTTGCCGCTGTCAGATAAATCCCTGATGTCGGAGGGTGATGTAGCTTGTCCGCGCAGGACACTAAAATTCGTTAGCGATTTCAGCACCAGAGACAGCTACCAATGATAAAGCGAGTACTCGGCATCAAGACATCATACATATCGCGAGGAGCAAATAAATATCGGCACCGAGGAAATTACCTGAAACACGAGCCGGATGTGCAGTTCCTCCTTCGTAAAAGATGCGCAGTGCAGTTTGTCAGCTGGCAGTCGAGGCGGCAGAGTGATAATTCATTGGAAAGAATAAATGTTTGGCACTCTAAACGAACCAACTATTGCTTCCCTGTGCTCCACGAAGCCTATGCAGCGGCGCGCGAATCTCACAACTAGAATGTGAACGCGCTTCAACCTGCGGCCAATCACACGCTTGGTATCACTGTTCAAGCATCTACGTGCCCAAGGAAAATAATCTCACAGAGCAAAGTAGAGCATGGCTAACCAGCATACACTTCCCTGCCGCGGTTGCAATCCAAAAGGGCCTCAAGGATCGCTATTGAACCTACGATTATGAGTTCAAACAGATCATTACAAGTAATATCCATCGCTGTCAACTCGTGTTGCAAATGCCACGGCTGTACTGTGATGAATAATAGCCATAATCAAAGGTGTCATCACAGACAGTACTTCCAGAAGGGCTGTAAATTAAGCGACAAGAACAGAATCTGTGCTCGTGAGGCCTCTGTAGCTATGATGTAAGTCCGGAACCACCGTGTCTTCGGAGACGAACTAATTGCATGTCACATGTCTCGCAGGAAGCCGCGAGCCGTAGGCGAAAATGTGTAGCTAGGCATTCTAATATATAGCTTCTTCCTGTTCTGAGATAAAATTAAAACTTTAAGTGCAGACTGATTCGTTGCAGTGTGTCGTCTCAGATAAAGCTTTAAAAGTTGGGCTACTTTCCTGGGAATGTGGGTGTCGACTGGATGTCGAACTAAGTGGACCTTTTTTTCTTTTTTCCAGAGCAAATTAGCTGATTTTACTTTTTTCTTATACGTGGGTTTTCACTTGTGAAGGGCTTTAAATTAGCTCACAAGTTGAATCAGGTGTGTTAGTCTATACACTAACAGTGACTCATATCATGACAAGGATTTTTAAAAACTAGCATTTCAGAGGAAACAAATGTATTAATTTCAACAAGTATTTCAGTATTTCAACAAGCTACATTACAGAAAGAGGCAAACAAAAGATAATACTAGAATAAACTTGCAGAAACCTGAAGATGAAGGGAATATCTGCATTGTGCTTGAAATATGTGGTTGGATCATTCCCATTCAGTCCAATACAGCAGTGTCTTCCTTTTACAAAATCATACTCAGTACAGTTCCTGCTCATATCCCTGTTTACATACACTTGTAACAGTAGGGTGATTCATGTAGAATTGAGAAAGAGGAACATAAGCCTACTTACCCATCCCAGTGTCTTGTTAATACCTGTTATAAAGTGGCCTGCTGTTTTACCTGCAGAGCTCAGTGTCTGCAGCTCTTGAAATCATATAGGACAACTGTTTTCTGTAGATACGCATAGTGAGAAACTGGTCACTAGTGTTGCTCAGTATATAGCTCTTAGTGTCTGTGGTTTTGTGTAATGCCACCAGTATGTCCAGTGTAACCCGTGAGCTGGACCCACTCAGTGGCACAACACAATTTAATCCAAATCTGGGTATAATCCATGTATGCAAAACTAGCAATTAATTTAATCTTGTTTTATTAAATGTTATTAATTATGAAGGCTCTTTCTTCATTTACTGCTTTTTTTTATCATGGTAAAAAAAATGCTGTCTGTGGCTGTCAAATGTTAAAAAGGTAGACATTTAGTCTAGTTTATCAGTTTATTTCCCAATACCATGAAATATATCGACTGCATTGACAAAGGGAAGGAAACATCATTTAACCTGTTACACCAGATATCATGTTCAGTTTAATAAATGAATGTTTCACCTGTTTCTGTTGAAACAACACATATGTACAAAGCACCTCATATTCAAATATTAAATACAGTGGATTTTCCCTTCATTTGCAAATGAATTGCATTTCCCTTCAGTGTAAATGCCCCCTGTCCCCTTGATTCAAATGCATTTTTGTACAGATTGACTTGTCCACTATGGTGTAATTGGGCCAACCCAGCTGGCCCTGAGATTTATGCATTTCGCAAGGCATCTCTCTTCTCAAGGACCACATGGAGCTGAACCAGCAGCACATGGTCCCGAGCAGATGTCTCGCTTTGCCCCTGTGCAAGACGCATCGGGAGGAAGGGCATAATCCAGGCCCAGGCGGCTCTCTAAACAAACATCAGCTTAACACTCTCGAGATTGCAGCTAAGTACTGAAAAATGACGCTGAACAAAGAGTGGGTCCTTTGCTATTCTGAATACTGGAAATAGTACATTCATGGTCTGTCACACTCAGACTCCCTTAAAAAGGACTTTGTAGAAGTATTTGCGCAAAAGAAAGAGGTCTCCAAGGATGAGCTATTTCAGTCATAAAGAATAGTATGTGAGCTGAAACGTTTTAAATTCAGAAAATTGCACATCTGTTTAAGAAAAAAAAAAAAAACATACCTGAAGCTTTCTCAGAGGGCTGGCCTTTGAAGTTATGTATGATGTTTCAGACTAAACATGAAGCTGACATTAAAAAAAAAAAAAGTCTTACAAAATATATTTCCAATTTTTAACCTTGATGAGAAGACAGGACTCTTGTCCATTCTGTTCATGTCTGTACAAAGGACCTCCAGAGGGCTTCTGGATCAAGTTTTTGACCAGACAAGCACAGAGAAACGGTGTTGTACACAATACATATGAAACTGCGTGTATTTGCTTTCAGATTATGATCAATTATAAATACAGAAAAAAAAACAATAAAATTGTACTACAGCAGCTTTGTCCTTTTCACATCAAACAGATTTTGTAGAGTATTAAAATTCAAATGCCTGAATCAGTGAACAGGGAGCAGATTCAAACAGAGAGGCAGAACATGATGAATGTAATCTGGACGATAACGTTGAAACGGAAGACTTGTGGGAGATGCCACCAACAGCTCGTCACCTCAAGTACTATGAAGCAGTACCAGAAACACAAACAGGTACACAGGAGCTCACTGGTTATTAGCAGCAATATTAAAACAGACTGACTATTACTGCTTCAAGTCTCGTTTATGGTTTTAAGAGCCAAGAAGGACATGTTTTTGCAGATTCTGTTGACCTAATTAACAGTACAACCCTGCAGAATGTACCATTTAGACTCTAGTTTTCGTTTTAGTTGTATGTACTGTGGTGCCCATTAGTGTAATCAGCCTTCACTCAGCTGAGAAAGGGCAGCTTGAGTTGGTTGAAGCAATGCTTTCAGAGAAACAGCGTTACACGTGTTTCTGATTCCAATAAGGGCATCATTATCCAGTCCCTTGCTGACACAGGGACCTGCCTATGGCATTTCATCATTAGAATACTCATCTTGCTGATTCAGTCAGAGTGCTACTCTGGTCTGGGCCTGCAGCCACCAAACAGACAAGCCTCCATGGAGAATACACAGCCGGTGGCTTACAGAAAGTCTTTGGAAATATCACAGTAGATATCTCACAAATGCGCAAGTCACATTTTCTATCAAGACCAGTCCTGCTTGAAAAAAGATAGATGTAATGATTGTAAAAAATGATTTGCATATTTGTCTTAATGGACGTAACCGTTACTGATGATCGTTCTCTTTATAGATCTGGCAAAGTGACTTGCGCACAGTGATCTGGAGTTAATTCTTATTTTAATGATATTGTCAAGCTGGCTCTTTAAATTTCATACAGCAGAGCTGAAAAGTAGACAAAGTAGACGAATATCAGTATTTTATGTTGATATTTTCTAATAGAGGAGTGACATGCAATATTTTCACATTTCAAATACAAAGTGGACAGTTTTTGCTTCGTTGTTGTTATCATGGTTAACCATATATGTTACATGCAGATGCTCTAAATTGTGCCCACATGACAAAAAGCAAGACATTGTTTTGGTTTGTCACATCATTTCAAACTTATGTTTCGTCAAGTTGTAGTGCTAAATACTGCAACATATGTACCTCAGTTGGGTTTAAGACAACAGTAATATTCAACAGGAGATTTTTACGGGGTGTTCTGAAAACATGCGTCAGTGCTGGAATACCAGGACCTGAAACTCAGCCAGCACTGCAGAAGACTCGACGCCCACTGAGCTCCCACCTGTCGCACTTTCCCCTACCCTCCCACGTAGCCACCTGTGTCCCCAGGTAACTGCAGAGTCCCTTGCTGTCAGGCTTCACCAGCGCCATTTTGGAAAAGAGCGGTTCTCCTGGCAGGACCATATGGCACTCTGGTTCCCTGGTGTGCCGCTCAGCCCCTTTGCTTCAATGTAAATCAATATAAGAGCGCCTAAGGCTGAACCCTGGGGTACACACCACACCAGGTCAGGACTCATACAGACCTGGATTACAACTCACAGAGCAATGGAGGCAGGGGAAGAGAATCTGAAATGTCAAAGCCTTATTAGATAAGGACAGAGTATTTGTACCTTCCTGTGAACAGTACTGATCTTCAAGAAGAAAGCTGCATTGTAATTTAGCTTTAGGAAAGAGAAGTTATATTATACATGAATGTTATAGGAATTCATAGACAAGATAGATAGATAGACAAGATAGACAGACAGATAGACAGATAGATAGGATTTTTTTTCTTTTAGGTGCTATTTTGAATTTCCATTCATTTTTAATGCACTAAATATGTAAGTTACACTGCTGCATTAGATTTTATATTTATCGTGTTGCTTATTTGGTGTATTAAGTGATATAGACTCGTCATAAAAGTACTTCCAATATATATTACACAATGAATCTCTTTCAAATGTACCACAGAAAGACATCAGTTAGTGCATTATATTAACAAATGTAAGCTTTCTTTTTGACTGGCAAGTATTGGATGAGAACCTGTTCTCCATGGAAGATGATGATCATGGCTTGTAGTTATGGTGACTCACCACATTATATTACTTAAATCAATAAGAGATTTTCTCCAGGAAAAATGAAAGCTCTGTGTCAAAGCTTTAAGATAGGACAGCAAGCAATGTGTGGGCTATTTCAAACGCTAAACTAGCATACAGAACATCTAGGGGGGAAAATTATTCTGGATGACCACAATAAAGTCTTATCTATCTAAATTCTTTTAAAATTAATACAGATATATTGCTTATGAAGAGGAGTCAAATGCAAATGAGAGGTTTGAAGTTTAGTCATCATCTGCTGTGAAACACTGGTTTAAAAAAAAATAAAAACAGACAGAGAGCAGCATTTGACATGGCTTTGAGGCCAACCATACGGTCGAGGGAGAAAAATGTATGAAGTTTTTGGAATTTTTGAGGGTTTTTTTTTTTTGTTTTTTTTTTTTGAGTCTTTTAAAATGTTTCCTGATCTTAGTACATCTAAAAGATCTAGTTTACTGAATATCTCTTAAATTTACTGGGCGATATCTATATTGAACAAATAATGAGTGACTGAGTGTTATACATAAAGATGTCTTTAAGGAGAAGAGATGCCTGATTACCTACAATTGTCATCATAACATTTCCCCATCACTGTTGAATATATGGTGCTCCGTTCCTACATTTGTCCAACTGTGAACTGCCTGACATTCAGATCTTCAGTCATTTTTTTGTAAACCTATCCAGTCCTTCTGAGATCCTCTGAAATCTATTTGATTTGGGCTGTGTTACACATAAAGCAACAAAACATATAAATAGCACCCACCGCCCATATGATCTTAGGTCAAGACCCTGACTGAAACATGTGACTTCAGTGACCCTCCTTCCAAGAGATCATGACCCAAAAATTTTATAATCAATGACCTAGAATGAATAAATCATTTATTTAATGATGTGTAAATATAACAATGCTGTACATAGTTTGTTAAATAAGTCTCTTATTTATTTAAATGACTTATGTAATTGTTTTCTGAGACATTTCTGCAAATTGACAGATAATCCCAAACAAGCCTCCAAATTTCTTTATTCAACAATTCATTGATTAAAACTTCAGAAAAAGCTTTTTTTTTGCTTGTTTGGCAAAAATACATTTTCTCCAGTAGTGCTGTATTTAAGTTCTGGTCACATAAGAGGTTTGGAAACCAAACTGTACTTCCCCTATTCACAGCTAACCAAGCCAGGAAGCACCCATCTCAGCAGATACCGTCAATCTGATTAACAGTACAGTTGTACAACAAAGTCACGAAAGGGTTGCAAATCACAAGGTTGCATTTACTGTAACGCAAAGTTACAATATTGCACATTTCTGCAAATGACAAGCAACTCTAAACTGCTTTTGTGGGATGCAGTGACATCGGGGAGAGCGATCTTGAACGATAGGCTTGTTTTAGAGTAGTTTAATGAACTAAAGAGTGACATCGAGATGGCAGAACCTTAGTCTGAGCACTGATACCTGTGGCGTGGTTGAAGGTCTCACACCTCACGCACACAGGACAGTGAAGATCACAATGATCCAAAGCAAATACTGCAAACTCTTCATCAATCAAAGCAGTTCTGGCTTTACAAGAGAACAACATATTTCAACAACAACAAAAAAAAACTATTTTATTTTACAAACATAGAAATCACTTTTACTTGGGGCCGAGCATGTCCTGGGGCCGCACCCACTGGTCAAACTGCTCCTCGCTCAGGTAGCCCAGTTTGATAGCGGCTGCTTTTAACGTCAAGCCCTGCTTGTGTGCAGTTTTGGCAATGGTAGCAGCTTTATCATAACCTAGGAAAGGAAGCGAGGGAGAAGACAGAAAACGAATTACATAAAAGCTATTTAATCTAAATCTTCTTATGGCATTAAGACAGAAAGTCCAAAAGAGGATTTTATTGTACCATGTAACATATTCTTCAGTGCACATAAAAAAACAAACAAACAAAACAATTTGATTGTGAGGGAGTGGGGGAGGGGGATAGAAAACTTAAGCCTATTTTCTGCTTCCAATTTCGAAGTGAATCAGTGACCCAACATGCATTTACAATTCATAAAACTGAAAGCATTGCCCAGAGCAACTTACATATTCACCAGTGTGTCAGTGCACATCCTCCCTGGGAATCGAACCCATGACCTTGGTGGTGTTACTAGCACCATGCTGGACCTACTCTCCAACCTCAACTGCTAAACTCCAGCCATTGTAACCAGCTACACAAGGGCTTTCCATGAAGCCCAGCATGTTGGAAACTCCCGCGTCTGCAAGCTTTCACTCCTAAACATTTCAACATCAGGTTTACAGATAAAGATCAGCATCTTTCTCCCAGTAGAACATTCCATGCTGCCCTCATCTACCCTCTCAGTTATACTATTCCTATGCACTTCCATTCACTGACAATAAAACAGTTCTGCTCCATTATCTTCCATTGCATAGCACATAGTTACATTAGAAACATGCAAAGGCTTCAAAGACCCACGTGCTGTGTTAACAACCACTTTCTTTTGATGCGGACATCTAGCCACACCCTGTAAATTATTGAGGCGCATATAAAATAATAATAGTCTGATGAGAATCTTTCTTCCCTCTCCAACGTTGTCACGCACTTCTCTGAATGCTGTCCAAATGCCAAAGCCTCCCAAAGCTCACTTGTACCCCAACGTACAATTAATAATTCAGTCAGAAAGGCTAATAATGACTTTTAATGAATGAAGTTAATTAAATCTTAAATCAGTCATATAAACCCTTGGGTGGGCGGGGTGTGTATTAGAATAACACTATCATAACCACTTAGAGATGGAGAGATGGATAAGACCATCTACATACATCTATCCATCTATCTTTCTATCCATCCATCCATCCATCCAAATCTTATTTGCACTGAAATTGTATCCCTCCGTGAGGGTAATCAGACTTTCTGAACCAGTGTCATTGCCACAGTCTGATAATTAAAATGCAGCGTGGCTGTGCGCCGGGATCGGCGCGGTCAGACCAGCACTCCAGGTTGGAAGCGCACACACTGCTGCTTGCTCTCCTTCGAAAGCCAGAGTCTGACCTCTAAAGGAAGGTCTGAGGATCCGAGTACATAGCGAGCCTTTTATTCATCGACGCTGTGTACAAACGAGTGCAAATCCGGCCCTGAATGACGCACGTCTGATTCATGAGTCCACCACACGAGGTCGAGAAGAGCAGCAATTTCAGCACAACTCATGAATCAGCTGCAGCAGTGTGAAAACAAATGAAAGCACACTGGTGTCTCATTTACATATTATTTGCAAAGGGAACACCCTAAACCAGCATCACATACATAATATTTTCATTAAACACACCCCAAATTCATGCTGGGATGGCATTAGTAAGTCAATAACAGGCAAGCATTAAGCAGCTTATACTTTCAAAATGGAAGAGGAACAGACAGAAGGGAATAAATCCAGAGGTTTGCAAAGCAGAATTAGCGGTGCTTGTCAATAACAGTTAGCTAAAGGATTGATTAATTAAGACTCTCATAGCTGGGATACTGATAAACCCAGGCAGTGGACCACTGCTGTAGTGTGTGTTTACAGTCAGGGTCATCAGTCAGGGAGCTGTTGACCACCAGGAATAAATGCACATTTACACACACACACACACACACACACATACGTGAGCATGCATCTATACCACCTGATGCTTTCGTCCACATTACTTTTTTTCTGACTGATATAATAACCAACCCTGATTCCTTCTATTTTTACACAACTTAAAATATCCATATTGCTGCAAAAGCCTATGAGAGAGTGCCCTCTGGTGGTCACTCGATGCGTTTGCGTTTTCTTGCCTATGTGAGGGTTGAGTGCGGTGACGAGCATTAAAGACTCGTTCATCAGCTTGTTGATCCGTTCCGTGTTTGCTTCAATTCCCATAACACAGTTTTTGGTGAAGGAAACTGAAGCGTCACCTAGCAACCGGGCAGAGTTCAGCACATTTTTAATCTGTGGAGAGACAGCAAGACAGAGAGAGACCAGGAGAGACAGACGAAGAAAGTGTTACCGTCATGACAGTGGCATGTCTAAAAATACAGCCGAATTCAACACCCATTACGACATGCACATACGAAATCATCTCCTCTCACATTTAGGTCCTGCCAAACATACAGTGGTGGAAGAGAAGTTTATTTCTGAACACAGCAGGAAGTGGAGAAACTGGGAGAAAATAGAGACGACGGAGGTTGAGTGTGAGCGAGGAGTGCAGGTACTAACGATCATCGGCTTGAAAACGTTCAGCTCAAAGTGGCCGTTGCTGCCTCCCACAGTGACAGCTACATGGTTTCCCATCACCTGAGCAGCTACCATGGTCATAGCCTCACACTGCGTGGGGTTCACTTTACCTGTACACACGTACATGTACACACACACACACACACACACGGTCATAGGCTCACACTGCGTGGGGTTCACTTTACCTGTACACACACACACACACACATGGTCATAGCCTCACTGCGTGGGGTTCACTTTACCTGTACACACACACACACACACACACACACACACACACACACACACACACACACACACACACACACACACACACA
>JAOYMR010000011.1:17387356-17399174 GCA_025802075.1 Tenebrosternarchus preto
TCACTCTGTGTAAAACTTGCTGTCTTTATATTTGCATATCAAGTTGACACTACATCTCTTCTTAGTTCTGTTGCACAATCTTTTACCCCCCCCCCCCCACACACACACACACACACGCGCGCTTTAAAACAGTAAAAACACTTTGCTCATAAAGCAAACCTTCTGCTTCTAACATGGTTAACAGTTTCAGTAAACAACTTTACCTGCAAGGCTGAGCTAAGTCAGTAAATCATATTGAGGATATTTACTTTCTCATCTAAACTACCAACTACTGGTAAAGCACACACAGTCAAACAGATATTTTCTTTGCATTGACCACACTGCATTGATTGGTATTATTCCCATACCAAAAAAACTACATGACAGCATCTTATGCGGATGAGATTTTTTGGTAGACTAAACTCTCACTATTACTGTATTAGTAATAGTGCTGTCAGAGAAGTTGCATTTATACATACATCTTTAGAGGATGAGGTTAGCCATTTATTAGATGATGAATTCATTTATGGGGATCTCTTGACTAAAAGAGGAACTAAGAGACATTGTGTCTGTTTCTATGCATTTCTTCTGCTTGTACCCCCAGTGCTCCATCTCTGCCCAGTCGATTCACTCCATCTTTCTTTTCTCTTACCAGTCTGACAACTCCAAGCGGAAAAAGTTACATAGGAACTAAGTGAAAGTAACCGTCTGCCTGTCACTGTCTGCTGACCTGCTGCTATTTCGAATCTGTCTCTTTCACAACTTATAAGAAGTCACTGAGTGTCATACCAACATCAGCACAATCACAGAGACGAGGCGCTGGCGACAGTCCAACATTTCAGGGTCAGAGGTCAAATGGAGATGCACTTGACACAAAAACCCGACGACAGCTATAGATTTTATGAATAAGGAAAATTTCTCCTAGTGTTGTTAGACCTGTGGAAGATGTATGACCATATGTTGATGTGGTGAAACTACTACTGTACAGTGTATGCACAGAGCCTCTCTCTTGCCAGAGTGCACAAAAACAAATTCTACTTGGATGTTTTCAGCCTATCTTTTGGTACAATTTCGCTCTGGAGTGGAGGTTCAAGTGTGTCAGTTTAACTGGGGAAGAACAAGCCTGGCGGTATGTATCACTCATGAAGGAGGAAGTTCACCACTCCAGGTCTTCACATCTGGGTGATTAAATAACTGAGGGATGACAGCAGAAACTGATATGCATGAATAGGCATAATCAGCTATGCTCACTTTTGCTCACTAGAGCAAACAACGAGCTCGCTTTAAACGAGCTCGCCTCAAACGAGCTCGCCTTAAACACTGCATTAAATGCACTGATGAATTATGTGTATCAGTGCTAATGCTTCAGCCACATACTATGAAACACTGTCTCTCTATGAGCTAGAGAAGGTTTCATAATTGTCTTCACACCAGATCTGGATTCTTGAACACTGTACACCTGTGTCAAAGCGAACACTCCTTTGTCCGCATTCGTTGAAATTTCCATTTCTAATTTGTTTTCTGCAACACAAGACAAGTGGTGTTCAGCTGTAACCAGCCACAGGTTTTTGAAGATGAAACTAAACTATACCGAGACAAACTGTGCAACAGTATATCTATGTAACAATCACATTAGCGTAAGAGGAGCACATAATCTGCTTGACCCTACTACCCCTGGAGTAATGCGTGTTACTTAAAGTCTCAATAACCTCAGGGCTGTGTTGTGGAACACTGTACATTACTGTATTTCTCAATTCCTTACAGAACTGAGAAGTTGTCGAGAGTTTATTACAGTCAAAGACCCAGGAAAACCCTATAAGATCAGCAAAGTCTAGAAAACAGTGTTCACGATTTACACACAAACAAGCAGGGGTATGTCATTCTGCACAGGCTGCAGCTCACATACTTATGGATTTGAACCCAGTATGTCATATACTGATATATGATGAGAGACACTGGGTAAGTATAACTGATCCTTTTAGCAGGTTACTCAGAATACTGGCACTGACAGCAGGACAACTGGAGGAAAAACGCAGACAACGTAAAGCTGTGATGTGCATAACATCTTCTGCAATGTTAAAACAATCATTTTTGAAAGTCTGGGTGGAATGTTCTTGAAAGCCATAGATGTTATATAACATTATATATAAAAACAACTAACCCCCAATAAATAAATAAATAATCTGCGGTTATCCTTAACAATTTTATTTAGTATTTATTTTGATGTATACCTGTAGTCTACTCCTTTAGTGTACATTTTAAATATAAATCTTCTCTGCACACAGAAATGGTTTTCATTAGAATGTTATATATACACATTTTTGACAAAAACAAGGTTGAGTTTGTGGTAGTACAGAAAATCGTGGATATAATCATGTGTGAATAGGACTGATCTGATATATGAAAGACATCCATTAATGCATTGGCAGCATTGTAACTTAGAGAGAGAAACAGAGGTAGAGATATGGATATACACTATATGTATAAAGTATGTCAAAAGTATGTGGACATGTGATCATCACTCCTGTGTTATAGCTTGCTGGAGTGTATTTGTGGGAATTAGCATTCATGTTGAGAGGTTAAGCACTGATATTGGAGATGAAGACTTGTTCCAATTAATTCCAAAGGCCATTCAGTGGGGAAGAGATCAGGCCTCCAGTATAGAGTGGAGATGCACTGGAGCTCCACCACACCCTACTCACCAATCCTTGTGTCTGGACCTCACTTCCCCAAACTGCTGCAACAAAGTTACAAGCACAGAAATGTCTTTGTGTGCATCAACATTACCCTTCATTGAGGAGTTCTCTCCATGTCCTGGAAAACAGCCCCAGTCCATTATCCCTGCTCAAACAAACTTTACTGTTGGCACTACATGTTCTGGTATGTAGCATTTACCTGGAATCCACCAAACCCAGATTCATCCAACAGGCTGCCAGATAACAATGAGTGGTTCATCACTCCACAAAACATGTTTCCACTACTCCAGAATCCAGGGCCGTGTGTTTTACACCACTGCAGCCAGCGCTGTGATCTTTGGTTTGTCTGCAGCTGCTTGGCCATGGAAGCCCGCTTCAAGAAGCTCCACAGTTTTTGTGCTGATGTTGCTTCCAAAGGCAGTCAGGAATGGAGAGAGAGAGGGAGGGATGGAGAGATGCAACTGAGGATAAGCAATTGTTACTCTGCTCTGGGAGCAAAATCTGACACTTTCATTTTACGATAGCATTTACAGATCCAACAACTACTGTGGTAAAAGTGGTGCCCTACGGCAGTGATCCATTTAAAGTCTCTGAGCTCCTCAGTACTATCTATTTTGCTTGTTTGTCAATGGAGATTTTATGTGTTTTATTATTTTATACACCTGATAGCATCGGTCGTAGCTAAAACACTTTAACTCAATCATTAGAAGGGGTTTCCACATACTTTTAGCTATATAGTGTAGACATATCCTTTATTTGTTTGTTTGTTTATTCATTCTTTCACAATATGGTTGACCATATAGAGATTAGGAAATCATCATACCGGCAAAAGAGCTCACATTTAAAGAGATTCAACTTACTCTTCTGTCCACAGAATATGTTATCTACAGGAAGCATTGGTTATCATTTCCTTTGAGTCATAGTTTGTAGGCTTCATTCTATGATCAGATTTCATTACATAGCAAGAGAGAAGGAGGGAGGTAAAGTGGGGGAGGCCACAGACAGAAAGAGAGGGAGGGAGAAGAGGGAGAGAGTGAGTTAGAGAAAGAAAGGGAAATAGTGAGAAACCTAAAGAAAGGCCTTTGTGCCTCTGCATCTCAAGTGAAGACCCAGAGGACCTGTTGTCACCTATTGCATATGTTGGTCTGTATAACAACATGCACTATCAGGGCCAGACAGATTTGCCTGTTGGTCTCATTGAGAGCAGAGGTTTCTGTAGAGCGTGCAGGATTTGAAGACAGACGAGCGTTTCACTTCTGCTTTCCAAATGAGCACTGAGCTTAGACAAAGACATGCTCACTTCACAACAACGGGAGCCAAGTGTGGTGAGCTTCCAATGCAGTTGAGACAAATAGCAGATACACAGATGTGACACTAGACCTGTGTGTGTGTGTGTGTGTGTGTGTGTGTGTGTTTTAGTCTAATTAGTTTTAATAATAATAAGAGGTAAATCGTGAAGCTGTATTTCTGGTCAGGGCTGTGTAGGACAGCATATGTAAAGTACAGTTTTCAATCAATAGCAAGAACTTATTTTGGCAGAGTATTGTTTCCGCTGGCCCCCCCCCACCCCCGAAAAAAAGCAGAATAGGGTAGGCAAAGAGGAGGAATTATGGGATGTGAGAATAGAGTTTAACTCTGCACCAATTAGAATACAATTACAATCTCTAGTTCAGCATCAGAGTGTCACAGTTAACTCAGAATTACATTTTTTCTGGAGTTTTGTTTCTTTGCAGTCTATAGACTTTTTCTTTTCTTCCTGTTTCCCCCTCCAAGAGCAACTTCATCTCCTTGTGTTTTCGAGAGCTCTTTGCTGCTCATGTTTACATTTGAGAGACCAGAGGGATTTTACAACACTTGACATGGCTCTCTCTCTCCATTACCTAGCCAAGTCCACTTGACATGGCTCTCTCTCTCCATTACCTAGCCAAGTCCACTTTACTGTCATGCATTCAGAACTCTCAAAACTCCAAGACACCAGAAACACAGAAGGCTACAAGGTAACGTCAGCTCAAATATAGCCTCAAGACCACACAGATGCACGTAAAGAGAGCACTATCTAAATACATTAGACGTTTTGACATAGGATTTTGTCAACATACAAAGTTTCAAAGGTAGACTGGTATTGATCCTAGTAAGTAAACTCGCCAGACAGTCAGAAAGGTGATCCAAAGACTAATCTAATCTAAGCTTTGGACAAAGAACACAATTAACTCTAAAATAAACGCAAAGCAAACACAAATTTAGCCCTCTCTAAACCTCTGATATGTGGAGGTCTATAAGATGGTTGGCCGTTGGCGTCCGGGAGGCAGCGCAAGGTCTCCAAAAAATCCAGTGAGCCTGACATGTCTGTGGTTGGAAGGGAAGACGAGAGGCGACCAAACTCGGACTCGAGACTCATTAGTCAAATTACGGTTGCTTGTTAGCCTTTGAAGTTGACGCCGGGCCTCGGCGAATGCACATTCAGTAATCAAGTAGCTCGAGGAAAAGCGCGGAAGAGGACGTCGCCCCACGAAAACACAATAGGACTGTCTGAAATTTACGTTACACAATTACCGTATGGCCACAGACAGACTAGAGGGCGGGAAAGTTTAAGGTGGCTGGATTGCTACAGTACAGGAAACAGTTGAGTGCGACCAGGAAACTGCAGAGAGAATGGCACTGTGGAGAGAACGACACGCTGTGACCGGGTTCAAGTACGCCGCGGCTGTCCCAGATGAGCCAGTCACGATTCCAGCGAATCGGCGTTATCTGTCTTTCTTTGCCGCTACAACGTTAGCACGACACTGCTTCCGCCAGATAAATTACCTTGAAGGGAAAAGTCAGCAGAAAGGCCCGCGTGCACAATGCCATCCAGCCGGCCGTTGTTCCTGCGCTGCAGACACATATCCGTTGCAGATGTGAGCAATCATGACCTGTTTCTTGTTTTCGCCTCAGCAATGAGGAAACCCATTGTTAAAGTTTTGGCCGGAGAGGCCAATGAAGATCTGATGGCGCTTGCAGGGACGGCATCAAAAGGCCTCGGTCTCTAGGGAGAGGGGGGGATCACATCTGGATAATTTGGGGGTATTTCCCCGCATATAATAGAGAAATATTACATATTCAAAATTACTCTCTCGGGAATGTTATACAGTATAGTCTGTGTTTTCGAATAGTGTTTTATATTTAGAAGGATGCTAGTGCATTGTTATATTATAAAATAATATGTAGAACAAACACATTTACATTTTTCAGTATTCAGAATTCTTTAGTGATTTTTCAGAGCAAGTCAATATCCGCAAACGTCCCGTTTTCCTTCGTCCTGTTTACAGTGTCTTACTGGAAACTGACCGGTTTTACACAAAATTCTTATAACTGATAAGATTACGGTCTGAGTATAGTCACATGTTCCTGTGAAGGACAATTTCTCAAAGGCCAGTTGGACTAGACTAAAAAAAATAAATATATATGTATATATCAGTAGTGAATTATCACTGACATTTCAATTTTATGCAGGATAAAGATTAAACCATGTCCAGGAAACCAGGCCTAAACGTTTAAGGTAATGACTGACATTTAATTCTTTGGTCTTCTCTATAATAGCACCACCAAGTGGTAATTTTCGAGAAGTGGCTTTATTGAAACGACCATATTCAATGTTTCTCAGTGAACACAATCTGCCTCAGTTGTGTTGTAATTCTGTTCGTAATTTTCTACTGAATTGATGGAGGAACCCCCCTCCCCTAGACTGCAGTGCATGGCTGTGGCAGCATCAACAACAGCACTGTAATCATGAAAATGTTTAGAGGGTGAAAATATACAGAAGAAAACTAGATTAATAAAAAACATTTATTTTTGTTTGCTTTTTTTTTTTTTTATCATGAAAGCATAGTTCAAAACACAGTAATGCCATTTAATAGATCAACATCTGTTTAAAAGAACAATTATCTTTAATTCAAACATAATTCAGAAGCCCTAGAATAAATACTTAGCAATTTCCAGTTTTATTTTCTGAGACAGCTATAGGATACAGAAGTGCTTTTAAAAAGGTAAAACCAACCAGTTTCTTGTGTAGTTTTAATGCCTATGATGTGTCCTGTTAAAAAAAATCTCAAAATTTATACACACTAAATTTATACATACACACACTTGAGATGAATTTGTGGTCTAAATAAATGAGTTAAATAAATTCAAAATAAATCTACAACATTTAAAGATGCATATTGGCGATCGCCATGCAGCACAAGCATGTGTTTGAGCATAATTTACTTCAGTAAGGACCCTGAGACACATCTGATGCAATGCAAATCGCTTCAGTACCATGGTCACAAAAGCACACTTGAACCTAGTAGTGCAGGAACATTTGGAACAGATCAAGTAAACATCATAGGAGGGACTGACATTCAGTGACTGACTATCCTCCTCCCGCTTAAAAAAAACTCAAAGGCGTAGAAGGTATACTATAAAGTTCCTTGAAAAAAAAATTACTCTGTATATCATTTATAATTTATAGGGCTTTAAAGTTGGCATAAGACATTATGGCATAATTATATAATAAAACTGTGGAAAACAGTGCAGAGAGTTACCAATGACAGTGGCTCGGGTACAGTATATGCTAGTCTGCTCTTTTTAAACAGGTTTCAGTTTTGTATTACCACTCTCTCTAGTGGTCTCACACTGGATGTGCACTGTCTAGACCCAAGATTTTGGTGCCCCACTTCTCACACAGAGCTTGATAATAACCAGATGAGCTGAATCAACTGGGTTTGAACTGGTGAAACCTGAAAGTGAATGCATGTATCATTCTTTTATCAAGCCCAAGTATTTCATTCACATGCATCCAATCCTGAAGGCCTGAAAGCACCATGGTATGGAGACCATTTTGAGTCAGGGGTCCCTGTCTATCGCACCAAAAGAGTTTAGGTACAACTTTGATCTGACACTCCTCATCCAGTTAGTTGAGGCCTTGAGTTGCATCTCAGTGACAGAGTTAATATGTGATAAGGGTTAAAACTACAGGGTGGAAAACATCTCTGGTTTTAACTCACTATACTGCAGACGTTTTTGATTTTGGAAACTCATCCCTGCAGAGTTGTTTTACTTTTTACATCTTTACATGACATACCTGGTTCACATGATCAGCTAATTATTTATCAGCCAATGAATCATTTGTTTGTACAGGTGTGATAGAGCAGAGAAATGATTTGACTCTCTGTGGCAGATATTCAGGTTCACAAAGTTAACATCCTCCATGATTTCATACCACCCAGTTGAACTCACCAATTAATTCTACACTTGTGCTTCAGATAAACAGCAGGTTCAGGCGTTTAGTACAAAATTTTGGGAAGATGCTTAGGTTTTCTGAAACTGAACTATCCTTCATGGCTCTCTGGGGCTGGAGTCCTCTAACCTGTTTAGCATAGCCGCATTCTTGCAACAACTTGTCTACCTGTCAGTTAAAAGTCTGCAGCTGGGCCTGATAGAGGTCTGTATAGCTCTGATCACTCTTTGTTCTCTGTCATTCCTCCATTTTCTTTCTGTCATCCGTGCCTTCACCCCTTCATCCCTCCGTTGTTCCATTCCTCCTATGTGAAGCCGCAGCAGCCTGCCTCTCGCTTTTTGACCCCAGTGATGTCATGGATACGGAACCTTGGCTCATGGGGCTGCTCGATTGATTGACCAATCAGCTGCCTATGGGGTGGTAGAACAGAAAATGACTGTCAGGGCAGAAATAAACCAGGATTTTGTTAATATTGCTTATATTGTACTTTTTAGGAACAATCGGTAATTTAAACATTTAAACAAGGGTTTAATAAACATGTTTCTTTCTCCCAACCATTCAAAGAAAATAACAAAACTTGTAATTTTTTTAATTTGTGGAAATTTACTTGGCCACAGTCATGAATGCTAAATCCACATTGATGCCAGTCTTAGCACTGGTCTCCATGAATATGACACCATACTCCTATAAAGCAAAGCAAATCACATAAATTATGGATGTTTTGCTAATTTTAACAATGTGACATAAAAACAAGATGTACAGATTTCCATGGGAATAAAATCTCATACAGAAAAAAAAACATCCATAGACTTTAACCACATGTATATTTAGAGTATAACTTACCCTGGCCAACCTCTCTCCATCCTCACGTTTAATCACTCTGCCATTCCCCATATCAGCCTACAGAAGAAAACAGAAAACGTACTTTCTGTGTGTGTGTGTGTGTGTGTGTGTGTGTGTGTGTGTGTGTGTGTGTGTGTAACGTGTAGCAGAAGGTTCTCTCACCTTGTTGCCAAGCAACATGATGACGACATCACTCTGAGCATACTCGTGGATTTCTGTAAGCCACGCCTAAAAAAGCCATTCAACCAATAATTGCCTGTTAAATCTCTTCCTGACCACGTTCTTACACCTACCATACATTGATACTCAATACATGCATGGATATAATGAATGTAAATGGATTTGTATGGATAAATGCAAATAATGAATGTGTCTTCACCGACTGATCGGCCACTGTTTTTTACGATGAAGACACAATGCAACGGAGACAGCCCAGTGATGTTATAGCGCCCCCTTGTGTCCGTTTCGCCATTCTAGGGGCAGACGTGTGGGTGCTATAAAATAGTGCTGGATGTAACGTTTCCTTATAAATAATACGAGTCTCTATCAAGCTCAGTATGTTTAATAACCAATAATAATATATAATAACCAATAATAATAAGTTTAGATTAACCAACTAAACTAGCTAGCTGGGTTCCAGTGATAACTACGGTTGCATTTACGAATAGGATATCTAACCTGCTGATTTACGTTAACAGGTGAACGAAAGCTAGGACGTATTTTCCTTGCCGAAACTAGAGGGCGCAAAAACACACGGCGAAAAACATAAGCGTGCACGTTTACCGTTTCGCGTAAATGTGAAACTCGCGAGCACAGAAAACAATTTCGTGCACATTTATCTTCATGTTCACTAACCCTAGCTCAAATGGACTTTTTCATTCTCGAATGTTTTTTTCCTTCTCGATTTTATCGTTGTTTTCGCGCGACAATGCACGGAATTGCCATGTGCACAAGTTTTGACATGGGGGTGGTTTTGGCACATGGGACGTATCTATCAATGTTACTGCCTGATGGCTCCTGCTTTTATGACTGACAGCACAGTACATACATTAAGTCTTTTTTTCCAGAACATGACAGACCGCAATGAACTTAGACTGGTGAGTTAGCTAATTAACTAGCTAGATTAAAAGTAAAAAAAAAAATGGTTGATCTAATTTATAATAATAATTTAATAGTCAATCTTAACACTTTTTTATAACCATGCATTCACTGATTTCCAGAATACTCATGTATTTTTGTACTTTATCTATATTATTGTCCATTGGTCACCCAGCTCTCTAAATATCATCATCAGTCACTGAAAAATCCATATTGGCCGACTAGTAGTGAAAAAAAACAGGAATAGTAAGTGCTTACCCTGATGTTGTCAAATGATGACTTGCTGGTGATGTCATACAGCAGCAGGAGAGCTTCACGGGGTAAGAGAAAACAGGAGTAAAGTGAAGGGTTGTGCAATCACTGTGCATCTTAACGAGTGATAAAAGAGATGGAAAGTGGTATTGAGAGAGGCAGACAAAAAGAGAAAACACAGAGTAAACGAGGGATGGATAAGGACGGCCTCTCACCGTGAGCGTCTCTGTAATAAGCGTGGGTGATGCTGCGGAACCTCTCCTGCCCTGCTGTGTCCCAGATCTGAGACAGAGGGATGACATGCCCCCGAGTTACCCAATCAGAACACATCCAATCCCCCCCCCCTCCCCCGCCACGCCTTCTCTCCTGCAGCCACACCCCTTCTTTAGTGGTTTTGCCTCAAATGCTGCTTTGAACAGTCATACACAACTGGCTGGCCAAGGTGCTTATGTGGGTGAGCATAATTTAAAGGACAGACAGCTAGTAAGTCTGAATAAATGAATCAATACAGGAATGAACTAATGAATGAACGATGCAGGAATGTTTTATGAATAGCACATGTATCTGCACTATGAAAAAGATTCCTTTGACAATGGTATATGTACTCACCTGTAATTTAACTTTCACATCCCCCACAGTGACAACTTTATTCTGATGAGAGGGAAAAAAAACAAAAACAAACCAATGTGACAAAAATGTTTATGTGCCACAGGGCTACAGTTCAGATGGGTATGACTGGTTCAGATATCTGATATCAAACATGTGGTTTCGTTCAGTCTCCTGAGCTCTGGGTCTGACCTGAACACTGCTCATACTGGAGATAAGTTCTCTGCTGGACCTAAATGTGTTTTAATTGGTTAATGAATTACAAACAGGGTGAATAAAAGGTGCGTATGTTTGTGTAATAAGAGTGAGAGACAAACGTAAGAGTGTGAAATGGTGTGTGAGAGTGTGGTCACGATGACAGAGGTGAGGTCGACACAGAACAGTCATTTCTCCACTGTGAAAAATTCATACAGGTTCCACAAAATTTCATAGCAAAACTGAAAAAAAAAAGTAGTAGATTCCCAAATGTTTATGTGGTGCCATATGCTACAGGGCTGCAGTTCAGATGTGTATGACAGGCTCTGATATCTGATATCAAACATATGGTTTCATTCTGTCTCCTGAGTTCTGGGTCTGATCTGAACGCTGCTGATGGCTCAATACGAGCATTAATCACTACCTTGTCTTGCAATGGTCTTTATGGCAATAGATTTAGATTCTCCCCTAATCTAAAACATTACAAATGATCCCTGGAGAGAAAAAAAAAACAACACTGCACCTTTTGCTGGAAAATACGTGAAAATAAATTCCAACAAAGCTACTTTTAAATGAACTAGCGTGAGAAGGTGTTAGTGTTGGTTGATGAGTGGAAGAGTCACCGTAAAACCGATGCCCACTGTAGCAGAGAAAGAGCCAGGGATGAACTTCCCCTGATCAAACTGCACCAGCAAAGATGTCTTCCCTACACCACTATCTCCCACAAGGATAGTCTGCAGGAACAGTGTGGGCAGAGACACAGGGAGGGAGAGAGAGAGAGAGAGGGAGGGAGAGAGAGAGAGAGAGAGAGAGAGAGAGTGGGGGGGTAAAGAGAGATAGAGATAGATAGAGAGAGGTCGAGAGAGAGAGAGCGACACAGACAGAGCGGGGG
>JAOYMR010000011.1:17402107-17419403 GCA_025802075.1 Tenebrosternarchus preto
GAGAGAGAGGGAGGGAGAGAGAGAGAGAGGGAGGGAGAGGGAGAGAGAGAGAGAGAGAGAGAGAGAGAGAGAGAGAGAGAGAGAGAGGGAAGTTTGGAAAAAAAAATAAGATGGAGACAGTAGGACTTGAAGTATTCTTTCATGCTCTTTATATATTTAGCATATAAATAAGTGCAATATATGCTAATAATATCTTCCTTAATATTGTGTTCAATGTTTTAACACCACTTTCTTATCATTTCTTATAATGTATTTGCTGTATGTATACTCTCTTAATGTAGGAAAGGTCATAGCGGAGTCCTTTAGTGGAAGCCTTTTTCTTTTCAGCTAGAGCCATTTTAATAGATGCAGAGTCTCAAGCGATGCACCTATTTTGGAATGGACTCTAAAATACGAACTCCAAAGGATCTTTCATGTCACACCAGCTTTTCATCACGGTGCTTTTGTTATTAAAGATACAATGCGGGAGAACAACTGACAGTCAAAGACGTTAATACCCAGGAGCCTCTCAAATCCAGATTTCTTTGGTGTACAATGCAGGCAGTATACAGTACAATGGCAGTATACAGTACAGGCAGCTCCAATTCCTCAAGGTTACAACATGTGTCAGATGTTCTTTCATTGTATAAATACTTTTAGAGATTAAAGAACATTTTACGAAAACCCCCAACTCAGCAATATGCAATTAAAGGAGGCAAAAATGGGCCCATGGAGTGTTTGGTTACTCATGACTTATTATTGAACAGGAATTTAGGGAACATTCTCCAGCATCTAATGTGCAGTGTCATTTGTTCTGGTTTGCTTTAGGTTGCTTTCTCAAAACTCCACCAGCCTTCCTTCAATCACCACACCTTTTCAAATAAACCCAGTGCCTCTCTTAAAATATACAGTATGTACCTATACTATGTGATTTAATTCAGAGCTACCCTAGTGTTTATTATGGCACTGTTTCACCTATTCCTGACTAGGCCTTTAAAAGTAACTGAATTCATTTGTGATCCAAAATAACTGACCTTCACACAGTCAGCACACAGTTAAAACTAAAAAATGTTTTTCACAGGTTTCAGGCTCTTACTCCTTCGCTTGCAATAATTCTGACACGCATGCACTGAAAGCCCCACATCACCCAGCACACGGCTACAGCAAGGATGAGCCAGCTGGAAGGGGGAGGATGTGGTTTCCATGACAACACAGATTCCCCGGCAAGTGTGGCCTACCCTTCCCCCTCCTCCTTATGACAGGAAGTAATTAGGTGGAATAAACACAGATGGTCGGAATTTGTCATTGGAAAAACAAATGAATTTTATTCATTTTATTTTGTGACTGCATGCACACAGTGCACATCAGAAACTATTGGTGAAGACATGATGTGTATGTATACAAGACAAATGTTTTCCTCTTGGAAATTCCTCTTGGTCAGAGAGAAATCTGACCTTAGAGGACAGTTGTCTAATGCAGTGATTTCATGAACACCACATAGAAACCTCGATGAAACTTCATAACCAAAGATAATAAACAATAAACTAAACAAATCAAAAAAATAAAATAAAACCAAATGTACAGGTGCAGCATATCATAAATGTTCATTAAAGTACGAATCCAATGAATTAGGTAACCTTGTCCTTCTAAATTTCATGTAATAAAATACAAATCACTGGATGAATGAATGGACAGACAGACAAAGTTTAACATTAAACATTCTCCCTGCACTGTCCTGACAAAACATTTACATATGTACATACCACGTCTCCCTGCTGAGACACTCAACAGTCGGAATAAAAACGAGCGCAGACAAAATTACATTCATGTAAAAATCAACCAGCATTACAGATCCCAATATTTTATCACCACAGGGACAAAAATTAAATGTATTAGAGTTTTATTTTATTTTTTATTGAAAGCAGTTATGCTTGCTTTCTCGATTCTTTGAAAATCACTGATTTCATCACGACTAAACACAAATCATGTACTCGGATTCTTCTGGAGTGTGCAGTGAACTGCGGCTCCAGGGAACCCTGAGGCCCTCCATCCCTAATCTTAGTCAATCACACACGAGCAGGAAAAAGCTACATCTAACAAGCAGGCAGTCGATCCACACATTTGGAGACAGGCCGACAGGAAACACAGAGCACGGGAAAGACACGAAGCAAATATGGTGTCCACTAGGTCATACAAGACTGATACGATAAGCACTGACCGGCACAAATACTACAAAATGATTTTTTTCTTTACAAAACTGCCAGATTTATCCACATATAAAATACATATTATAAAATCCATGTTTTATAACCTTCTACACTTCATTTAGAAACTAGCGGTCTCTGTTGTTTTAATTCCTTGTAATATCGGAATTTTGCTGGTCTCGCAGTACATTTTCTTGGGGAATCATCCAAACCACCGGGTTTATAGGCCGTTTTGGCTTATTAAAAGAATCGCCTCTATTGATAAAGCCTGTTGCAAACTCTATAAAAACAGATCGTTAAATGCCGCAAAGATTAAGATTACCTTGTGGGTTAAATTCTCGTTGTACACTCCGTATACCGCGTTGCTCTGCGAGTCTTCCGCCTCCGATTCCATCGCTGATCATTGCAAGTACCCCCAGCTCGAGAGGCGCGGTGCGCGTCTTCTCGTGTGCGTCACTTTTTTTTTTTTTCGAAGAAATCCCAATTCATGCGTGTGGTCGTGACGAAAAAGTTCATGTCATATTTATATATTTATATAAGCAAATTAAATGTAAACACATTTAAGAAACGGGTGATTGTTGCATAATACAAAAATAACATCTAACTTTCTGGTACACACAGTTAATAAACATAAAATATTTGACATGAATACGCACACACTGACCATGCACCTGCTTGTGTTTGAGACAAAAATTGTAAAACATGGTCAGTATCACCTGTTGTCAACAGTCACACATACGTTTTATTTCCTCTATTAAGCACTAGATGGCGATATCGTTCTTTACGCCAGTGAATTCACTGTATGTAATGTACTCTGTTATTCAGTACTCCAAAGGACTGTTTTACACAGAGGCAAGACTTTCTCTACCCATGTGAACTACATGGGTCTGCAGAACGGCAACAGGCTATTTATCTGCTTTTTTCATCTAGAGTACGAGTTTAGAAGCTAAGAGCTACGGGCAACGTTTATACATTTGACCATTAAAGGTACAATAAAATTATTTATGTTTCTCCCGTTACTCGAATACAACAGACCGTAATCCTGAATACAACACACGCGGAGTAAATTAGCGTACGTAGGGCAGGAAAATCCCTAAAAGATTCCAAAAGCGTGGAGGTAGTTCCCAAATGCTTGGAAAGCAGAACAGTCACTTAACACTCATTTAGTATATTACTGCCCAACTAAAAGTCTAATATAACAAGATGCAGTAACACCACGGCAATTACCAAAAAGCTATATTGTTCACCGCATTAGTAAAGTACGGCCAATAGGGTAAGGAACGAGGCGTCCTCCCATCACGGCCCCCCGAGCTGCTGAAAGGGAAGTCCGGCTCATGCAGTTCTCCCCTGGATCTGACATCGCTCTCATACTTTCCTGGCTCATTTGCTGCACGGACTGCCTCCGAGAAAATCTGGAGGCAATTTGAAGACGCAGCATTCATTGCAATCAGACTAAAACGCTCCGTCTAGTAACAGGCCTGTTAGACAAAAGGAATAAACACGAAACACAAGTGAATAAAAACAAACTCGAGCATATGTTAGAATAAACAGAAGACGGGAAACACTTATTTCTTATGAGTATATATTGGAAAGTAAAAAGGCTTTGGGATATCACTTTGTGCTTCGTTTTTAGCAGGATTTGTGCTGGATTTAGCTTCTCTGGTTGTTGAAGAACCTGTATAACCAGCGAGAGCCCACGGTGAACTCAAAGCTTGTATTTGTTTCAAGTGGCTTCAAAGTTCTATTGTGTTGGTGTTTGGATGTATTTTCTTCCTCTAGCAGCAGCAATTTTAGGCCACAAAGAAGACTAGATAGACATGTTGTTACTGTATAAACAAAAGTAAGACAGGCACTAACCACCAATGTGCTATGTGTATACCACTGCTGTTTTTAAGCGTTGTATGTTTTCTAGAAAAGAACCAGTCAGAATTCCTGCTTGTTCATTACAGGCATGTGCCTGGTAAACGTAAAACCAACTTGTACAGCCTTAAGCATCCAGCGTACGTTTGGTTGGTTGGATGCACACAGGTATTTGCTGTGTATTGCAGCATTGGCTGAAAAGATTTGGACCCTGTTGCTGTTGTATACATAGCGCTTGCATTAATAGTTCAGGAAGGTGAAGACTTAGCTTACCGTATCAGATCCCTGTCGCTAATGCAAATATAAATGCCGACTGTGCTGCTGGTGCAGAAGGCTGTGTGACTTGGACCTTTCCCAAGTGGTGTCGTCTTTCAAGTCCAAACTTCATGTTCAAGGTGGCCTAGTTCAACGATTTGTGTTTAATGAACTCCACTTTGCATCTTATTAGAAGCACTAATTCAAAACCCTAATACATCTTAAAACATTTTACAGGTATATCATGTATAAACAGTCTTGTTTTGTTCAGTGCTATAGAAAATATATCTTCTCTTGAAAAATACTCATATTGCAATTCAGCATAATCAACATTGCAGAACACAGGACATAGACTTCATTACGTTCATGTATATTTATGTCGGTGGTTATCACAATGCTCATAGTACAATGTTCGTTCAATGCAGAGGTAGCATGAAAACAGGTCAAAGGTGACTACGTTACCCAGAAGAGAATAATTCTGAAAGCATTGCAGTGTTCTACAATGCTTTCGACAATGTGTTCCTTTTCTCTGTTGCTAATAAGAATGTGTACAGACAGCTGCAAACAGGAGCTGATAACAGACAGAAGACTCTGACTGGCTGGGGGTTGGCTGGTAATTGATTTCTTTGGAATCCTGATATAAATAGCAATGGGTAGAGAAACAAAGCAGCCATCAAGTCTACAGACAGGATTGATAACTATGAGCAGGATGCAGGATCATGTAAAGTACAATAAAATAAACAATACAAAAAAAAAACAACAGACAAAAAATGACATTTAGGCAGAGCATTGCTACCAAAATCACTCAGATGCCACTAATATTAACCTTCAGAAATGGTTTAAAGTTCCTATTAAACATTATGTAAATTCTAATCAGGCCTGGACATAACAGTCTCAGTATTATCCCAGCACAACCTACATTCTGTCATGTTTTCTGAATATCAATCCTAGGACATTGTGCAGGCATTGTTAAGCTACGAAGTGATGTCACTTCAGCCATCGCATGAAAGGCAAGCTGAAAGGAGAGATTGTGAAGATGAAAAACAATGGACAACAGCACAGGGTCGCCCACATACCGACATTCCTCCATCTGTCTCATGCTGCTTTTGTTGTTTTCCAACGAGCACAACAGCATGCGGACTAGGACAGTGATGTCACAGGCTCTAATGGAGCATCACTTGGAAAATAGAATGTCAAACTTCACCAGAACCAGCGTAACCTCAAGTGTACACAGAGGGTACTAGGATCCGTGGCTCACAAAGAAGTTAACATAGAGAATGGTAGAAGGTCTTCATTCCATCAAAACAGACCGGGTTCGCTTCACTTTTCTCCTCTTCTCATATCTGACACCATCACACGGGCCGCTCTCCCTGGAGAACGGGAAAAGTTCAACACAGTCTATCAAGTTCCAGATTTAACTGCAATATCACACAGGTCTTGGGAACATGATCCCGCACTGTTGTGAACGATGAAACAAAAATGAGCAACTGGTAAAATGTGCCTCTGAGACAAATCTCCTGGCCTACTTTTCCCTCTGCATGCTGTTCCATGGTCCAAAAACCACAGTCTCCTGACAGCCGGGGCACATCCAAGGGTTTCAGGCTCAGAGACCATGTCAAGCATGATAGTTATCTCTTGGTAAACTTGCAAAGTTTACATTGAAAGATCCAGCAAGACCTGTTAGTTAAGGGCCTACAACTTATGTCTCAGGTACACTGTATACATAACAGCAACTGACAAGTTTCAGAAAATATCCAGAGGTCTTCTCTGTATTGGATTTTAACAACAACAACAACATTTAAAATTATTTGGTTGAGCTGTCTGCAACCATTGGTCCAGCCCTCCAAATTTATTCTTTGTTTACTATTTCACAGTGTTCTGAAAACACCAGAAAACCATCATTGTGACAGGAGCCTTCCAGACAGCCTTAGGTGGGTGTACTGGGCTTTCACTGATGTTTTGTTTTGATGATGTTTTTACCTTGGGCCACATATCTGTCACCTGTTTGAAATTCCCTCTTACATCCGAACTGATGTCAGGTGATGTTCCTACACACACTGTAGTAAGAAGATCACCATAAGATTACCATAAGAGTAAAGTGTGAGAATGACTGTCGGTATACTCTCTAATAGTCAACACGATCCACAAATGATCTTAAAAAGAGATGAATACAAATGAGCTAACTGTTACTGATCTAACATGATCTTAACATGATCTTAACTCCTACACTTTTGGGGAACTGCAGCCTAATATCTTCACCTGTGATTTGAAGGCAATATTTGTTTGTTCCTGAGCAAATAGTCATAAGCTATGACTATCTAAGCACAAAACCACAATCACATTAAAAGACAGTCTCAAAAGGCATGTCTAATTTGAGCAACACGGCAGAACTAAACCCTCCACAAATCCCTCAGGTCAAGAAAATTGGAACAAGGCAATAGATTCACTTTTTTCTAACCAACCCTGAAGTAAAAAGCTGATGTTAAATTAACTACAATAATAAAACTGCTGTGTGGACACGACAAGTTCTGCTATTGTGGATTAAGATATTGTTGGAACTAATTATATATGTACAATGCAAAATAAATTCTGGAGGGGAAAACGGAACGATGTGCAAAAGGTCAGTGACACATTCAGTGGCCTATATCCTACAACAATCCTGCTCTATGTGAGAGACATTGCTCTTAGTGTGTTTTATTTATAGAAGTATGAAATTACAATAACAACAACAACAATAGGAAGAAGAAATGCATATTAAACCACTCAAAATGTAACTTAAGCATGATGGCCAGGAACAATGAACAGAAAAGACTATCCAAGACCATTTCCGCTGGTTCGCAACTTATTTCTACCTCCTACGCCCTTAAGTCTTAACGATTGCATGGACAGACCTCAAGGCTGCTTTTTGTAAACATTGCATTTAGCGATGCGCCAAAACTGATCCAAGATCGGAATAGGGGGAGGTCACTCGTTGAGTCGAGACAGCGGGGAAGGGTCATGTGAGCATGTAAGTAATAGCGAAGGCAGGCTCCTCCGCAAACGGGAAATGGAAGGCAGTTCTCAAAGCGTAAACTTCCCTCCGCATAATGGGACGCTGTCACTGTACGTAAGCAGATTCGGGATCGTTTTCGTATTGTAGCGATGATTTCACGAAAGTTCATATAGAAGACTAATCGCGGCTACGAACGTTGAAGAGCACTTGGTTTTTACAGTAATGGTAAGTTCAACACTGTGCCGCGTTAACTTGAAACTGTTGACTGCAGTCGAGTCCTGATCGGATTAGACGTGAAGCTCTAATCAGCCAAATGAAGTCCAGGCGAAGGGAAAAATATATTGGACAAATAATCCAAAGTTACAGACACGGGTTACGAACAAAGCAGTTTGGGTCACTGCGTTTATTTAATATTTCAGCTATTCGCCACATATTCCTGTTTCGTGTAGTGAAAAGGCGCACATTTTGAGTGTGGACGAAGCGTTATTTATGGAGAAAAGAGTCATGCACTGTTTAAGCGCTTGTACTAGGCATTTTTGAAACTAGTCTGTCATTCAGCCTCGTTCTGTTATCTTGATGTACTTAAACACACCACGGAAATATAGTAGTATGACTATAGAATTCAACAAGTCTATTGCAGTTTTGTAGATTAATGGTAAAAGAAACGTAGTTCATGCTCTGGCATGCATTATCTTTCGCACGCGCGCGGTGTTCTTGCGTTCATATTATACGTTCTGTATATATGTTATGTGTTTGATTAGTTGTAGCTGTGCTTTAATATGCTCTGACAACGTAACTCCAACGTCCTCACAGCGTTCCTCAAATATCTCGGGCTGCCTCGTCATGTAACAACATTAGGTTAGTGAGATAGTTGAGTTAAGAAGAAACGCGGGCGAAAGAACAAGAAATCTGAGTGTTTGCTTTCAAACGTCCACTACCTGTGTGATCAGCTTTAACAGTCTGTAGTCGGGCAAGGTACGCATACCTGAGATTGTCCTGATTTCTCTTTAGGCTAACTGATAAATGCTTTTCAACTCACTCACCTGAACTCGTTCTTTACCCTGCCCTGCTTTACGCAGCCTTACAAAAAAGTACTTACAAAAAAGTATCCTTACAAAAAGTACTTGAGGAACATTTTCTAACCTTATACAGGTTTTTATTTTATTTGATCTATTATAGCACGGTGGTTTATTTCCTTAAAGAACCAGCAGGTTACAATGAAGGGACTTTAATTAAGAAGAGTTTCATGTCCTTTCTGTTTGCAATGCAGTAAGACAGTGCAGGTTACTCTTCCTGGTCTTGGTGCCGACCTGTGAACACACATGGCATGTTCTGCAGAGTAATACAATCTTATCAGAGGAATCTGGACAGTTGACATTGCAGTTGGCAATAGTAAAGTATCGGTTGTAAATAAACCCATCTCTGTGGTTGTCAGTATCAGCTGCATACGTCAGCTGATACCATGTGAGATATTTATAGGTTTAAACATGAGCTCCCAAATGTGCAAATAATAACAATGTTCTAAAACATTATAATGCATTATACCGTCGTATAGATGAGTGTTATAAAGTGCTAAATGGCTCTTGCTTAAAAAAGATTGGACTTATGTAGGACCACACTGAGCCATTATGTTTTTTTTTTTCTCTAGCTTTATGCTCAGTTATTGAACAATCTGTGAATGTGTTTGTGAATGTGGGTGTGTGTGAATGTGTAAGTGTGTGGGTGTATGACTAACTGTCTTTGTGGTGCATGCGAATGTATGTGTGTGAAAGTGTTTGTGTGTGGGGGTGTATGTGTGTGAAAGTGTTTACACTGGAGGAGTATGTGAGAGAAAGTTTGGCCTGAAAGTTTTGTCATGTTGCAGATGACATGATTCTGTAAATCTGAAAAAGACATGATTCTGTAACTCTCTGGTGAGACTGTAACCAAGCTGTTCCCTTCTGGATAAGGAAGGGCTCTGTCATTAAAGTACATTACTCTGAGACTTGAAAGCACACAGTTGATATTTTCACACAACTGATATGTCAACTAAGCTGTTGACAAAGGTCTCAACTACTCTGTATGTTACATCTGACATGCAAGGTAGGTAATTGAAAAGCTTTTTTACCTGAAAATACTTTCTAAACCATTCGGAGGACAGTTGTCTGACAGCTGCATTTTCAGATAGAGCAGTCCAAGTTTAAGGGCACATACTGTTCTAGAGCTCCTACTCTCTAGAAGCAGTGTGTGAAGGACCAGAACTCTGATGACTAGAAATCGTTTTGACTGCTGGTCACCCTCAAGAGACATGCCACTGCGTTATCTCTGATCCTTGAGTAAATGGTCATTATAAGGCAGTACTGGAGTTCAGAATTGCTTTCCTGAGCAGATCTGATCTGGTCTGTTATTTTGGGTACAGAGGAAACGGAGGAAGAAGAAATGATTAACCCATGGGCTCATTGAAATGCACCAGAATTAGGTGTGGCAGCTTTGATTGTTAGATAATAAACGTGTTTATCTGAATAAACCAGAGATGATGGACCTGCAGAAGGTGCCAAGTTAGTAGGATCACTACTGCATGCGCACATTGATTTTCATTTATGAATCTGTTGTTTAGTCTAGTGTAAGAGCCCTATAGTGTGCAGGTCCAATAAGGGAGTGTGTCAGATTATGAAGAGAGTGTCTAGAACCACAAGTGAAGTATGAACCACCATGAACACAGTGAGTCACGGTTGTCTTAGTGATGTAGTCCAGTCCCATTGCCTCATTAACAGTCCACTAAAGCTAATTACCCTGGGTGGGAATGTCCTATAGCTGTTCTCTTAACATGGAACATCAGGCTTTAAGCAGTTGGGTTTTCCTGGAAAAGGGGTGTGGGTTTTTCAGCCAAATGACCAAAATGTTTTCTCCTTCCTCCTTTCCTGCTCCAGTGAACCGTGTGCTGTGCTGTAGTCAGACAGGCTAATTTCACCCAAGAGCCCCTCCACATCATTTAGGGCTTTAAATAAAGATCCATTAGCAAATGCTTAAGACCGCTGGTGCTCACCAGCAGTAATAAAAGATCACCCATGACTGTTGTGTAATGAGAAGCTGACCTAGCACAGATTGGTCATCCAAAACTTTAATCAAATGTCAGTGGAATTTAAAAATGGACTCACCTGGGATAGCATGCGACAAATGAGATAAATAAATGAACATGGTTTCTAACAACCTGTTACAGATCATTCCTGTATGGTTGATGTTTATGTTAGGTGTCCATGAAACCCTGAGGGATGATGGTGTCAACAATTATAATTTTTCCACCTCCAAATTATGGGTGGACAATAATATTGGTATGATAAATGTATTGGCTGGTTATTTCTTTAATAGACACTGAACTACTTTTAAATATTAAAAACACCCAGGTGTCATGTTGTGAACCCAAGACTGGTGGGTACCTGCACTCGTGTGTCTCAAAAAGTGTGGTTCTGGTACTAGAGTTCAGACATACTGTGGTAGACAAAAATGCTGCTTTGGACAAGCTGCCTGCATCCTCTTCTGTTTCAGTCTTTCCGTAAACATTCCCTTTTCTTCATGGATGGGATGGGAACGTTCACTCGAGTGTGTGTGTGTGTGTGTGTGTGTGTGTGTGTGTATGTGTGTGTGTGTGTATGTGTGTGTTTCATTGCATAATTTCCTGTGCTTTGTTGACATTTATGCCATACGTTTTATCCCAGGGGTGTGTCTCAAGGCTTCAAGGTTTTTCACTGAAGAAAGTGTGTGTGTGTGTGTGTGTGTGTGTGTGGCTGTGGCGCCACCAAACAGGACATGTTACCTTGGGTGACCACACAATACAGTGGGTTGCTGTGGTACAGTCATCAGTGATGGTATGAAATACACTTTAAAGTGGATGTTGGTGGGTCTGTGAAGTCCAGTTCATACAAAAGAGTTTTTCTAATTTTCTTCAGTTTTTTTTGTGAAGTTTGAAGTAACATGGCAGCATAATTGAGTTGTGTACCATCCATAAGTATAAGCCTGCCACTAGAAAGCTGTCATGCTTTAGAGAAGAAACAGGTTAAATGTTAGAAATGTCACGCCCTAGTCAGCACCACTCTCAGCAGTCAGGGATCCACTCGCACCAAGCCAGTCACACTTCACTGCCAGCTGCCTGTTCATGATCACTAGTTTGTTAATCATTGGCTGCACCTGTTCTCCATCACTCTCTCTCCTGTTTAACCCTCACAGGTGTTCTTCGCCAGAAGCTCGACATGTTTTCAAGCAAACTCAAACTTCGAACCTCTATACACTTCTGTTTGTTTTGTTTATTTCTGAATAATCCCTTCCACTGCCTCCATCACTTGCATCTCACTTGTGTTCAGAGCGTACCGGGTTTTAGCGAACTTGCTTTCTCGGTTCCCTGTACTCGTAAAGAAGACATGCCAACACAATGAAATGGAAGAAATTTGTTCAAATAGAAAAAAAGAAACACTGGACTGGGCTTTGGACTTGGTCTGTGGTCTTAGTACCCTTTGGAAATTTCCACAAAGTACCATTTATTTTAGTAGCACCTAAACTGTGCTACCAGTACACTGAATGGGGCTTGGCCTTGGTCTGAGCAGCAATCACTGTGGCAAAGAAGCTGTTTCAAATGGTGGATTTCATCTGCCTACAGATTACAGCACTGCAGAAAGATCATGCCAGCTTGCATGCAGCTAGTTAAGCATTTTAACTCAGACAGACTCAGTGACTAATAATTCCAAGAGTTAAAGTTCCTGTAATAGAACCAAGAGGTTTGTGGACTGACGGCCTAGAGAATCTCTGAGTGATATCCTGTAGAGGAAAGCCTGCTGGATCGTCCTGCCCGGGCTTACAAAAATAACCTGGGAAGATGATGGATAAGAGAGGTGGGGAGTGAGAGAGAGGGGGAGCGAGAGAGATCTCCAGTATGTGTTTTAAAAAAAGCAGAAGCTTTCCATCAGTGTTGGTCTCTCCTGTTTTTAGCCTGCCATTGCATTTTTAGTATGTCGTCATATTGCTTCACAGAGTTCAGCACAGCTAAGCACTCTTCTCTGTTCTGTTCATGCACCTGCCGCTGGTGGAGATCATATTTCATGGGTTAAGTGTGTTCCTGCCACTCTAGTTCCTGCTGCTCTGTTCTCACTACTCTAGTGTGTACGGCTATGTTTGCTATATCAGTACAACAGTAAACACATATACATACACACACACACACACACACACACACACACACACACACTGAAGTATGCAGTCAACTTGAGTGAATAGAAGCCCTGTTCTCAAATTGTAATACTTACAAATGATCTTGTTCTTGTAATGTTTCTGATTAATACGTAGTGCTAAATGAATCTTCTGGATGCAAGCCAAATGAAGAGAGTGAATCACAGTGCCAATTTCGAGAGTCATTTAGGCCCCGGAGACTTTAGAAACATCACTCCACGCATCTCTTTTCATCCCTACCATCTGGACGTAGGCTACAGAGCACCCGTGCCAAGTCCTTTAAGACTTACAAATAGTTTCTAGTTGCAGGCAGTTCGACTGCTGTACAGATCTGCCAAACACAGACACTGAGCTGCTACTTTAGCCATGTTCTCACAACCTGCAGCGCACGGTTACTTCATTTGTGGGACTTTAATCTGCACACACTGTCTGCTGCACTCACAAAGTCAAAGCTGCCATGGTGGTATTAACAGCCTGCAGTCCTGCACTCCAAAATGGCATGAAAACAGGATCCCACCCACTACATGACCCACTGACCACTGTCTAGTCTCAGTCTCTTGTCCTGTGTGTAATGGTTGCTTAAATCTACTTGGTAGTTTGTATTTATTATCTGTTATCAGCTGCTGTCTCATATCAAATGTAATTCATTGTCTTTAAATAACTACATTTTGTTTACTCAACACGCCTGTGGATAGAAGGAATAAAATTAAAACTAACTTTGACTTTTAACTTTGACTCTAGATACTAGAAGTGATGTTTTCACATTAATGATATGTGATTTGATACACTATACTGCCAAAAGTATGTAGACACTCTTTCTAATGATGCTCCAGCCACACCTATTTATAATGGGTCTAGAAAATCTAGAACACAGCCATGCAGTCTTTGTTCACAAACACTGGCAGTAGAACTGATTGTGTTGAGGAGCTTGGTTTAAACGTGGAACTCATAAGATGCCACCCTTATCATAGGTTGGTTTCTGTCCTGCTTGATCTGGCCTGGTCAGCTCTAAAGGACTGTTCTTGTGAAACAGGAGCGTCTAGTAACAATAGCAGCTCAGCCACAAGGCGCTGGACCCTGTAAACTCCCAGCACAGGGCCACAGAGTGCTGAAACACATAGAGCATCAAAAATCTCCTGCCCTCAATTACATCATTCACTACAGAGTTCCAGACTGCCTCTGGAAACAACATCAGAACATGAACCACCGTCCACAGTTCCAAGTGTAGGCTGGAAAGCACACGTGATTTCTGGAGGGAGGAATTGTGTTTCAGTATCTCGCTGCTTGGATGGACAAATCTGGGTTTGGCAGGCGCCTACCTACTGGAATGTGCAGTGCCAACAGTAAAGTTTAGAGAGAGAATATTGTTCTGGAGCTAATTCCAGAGTGTTGTCTCACTCTCTTAGGTCCATTACCCATTCCATTATCCAGTGAAGGGTAATTTTAATGCTATAGCGTTACAGAAATCACTTTAGGCACTTTTTATGCTTCCAGTTTTGCAGCACCAGTGACGAATTTGGTATGGTGTGAAACTGCAGTGACCTGTACAGAGGTCTGATCTAATCCACACTGAACCGCTGTGGGATGAATCACAACAGAGTTGGGAGATGGCGCCCAATCTCATGAATGTTCTTTTTATTGAATTTTGACAAATTCCCATACTTTCCAAAATCTTAATACCTCAATGAATAGCCATGATTTTGTTATGCTATTGTCCAATAAACTCACAGAAGAGTGGCTGTTGAGTGTCCATATACTTTTGCTCATGTATTGTACAGACTCCCTGTTCCCAACAGCAAGCAGCTCTTTTCAGGAGTGTGGAACTGGTACACTGCTCACCAGGCCATCCGCTGTGCTGGTGTTGATTTTTTATTTTTTTTTGGATGTTTCACACTTTGGTGTGAATGAGTGCTTGTTTCCTTCTTCTCTGTTCTCTGTGGCTTCTGGGCTATAAATAGGAGCTGTGGAGCACAGCTTGAGATTTGCAGCAAAGACGTGGGAGGTGTTGGTTATAACAGAGTTGTTAACCAAAAAGGTTCATCAGTCACTTGTGATGTTACATTTCTGTGAAGACGAGAGAGCTAAAATACTGCAGGTTAAGCTGCATTATCTTCTAAGAACCCATAGATGGCAGTATTCTGCTTTATCTTTAAAGATGGGATGTGCAGTCATCCTACTGAACTAAATGATAGCATTTTGCCTAATACGCATCTTACTTCAACTGCCGCTATAACTTCATTTCAGTTGGGACTTCATTTCAGCTGGGAACTCTAGATATAAATGATCAGGTCTGATGCATTGACTGGCCCAGGGAGGTTTCATTCAGTCAGTTCACTGTCTCCTTGAAGAGTGTCAAATTTAGGTCGAACTTTAAGACCAGCATCTTCTGGTTGCAAGGACCTCCTGCAGCTTCGCATATCTTGTTCTTTCCGTGCTCTGGTACCTGATGTAGATGTTTTGTACTTTGTTGGATGTGGTTTCTGGGCTTTCACATTGTGCACATCCATGGATCATGGTGCTTCTATATGGATACCAGACCTGGGTCTTAGAACAACTGCTCCTCTGAAGCTCATACATGTCTTGTTTTGTGTAATGTTGTGTCAGAACACACATTAAAAAGTGAAGCATGCTGCTTATTTTTGCACACAGATCCATCTAAATTTAAATATTTACATTTTCTCATGTTTATGCACATGGAATTTCCATGGCATTAAGGCAGATGGGCAGCCAGTCATACTAAGACACACAATAATGGTGTGCCAGACAGTAATATAACCATACCGAACCGTAATCATATAATCCTACTGAACTACAGCAATGTAGGCCTACTAAAGTGCTCTAAAATAAGCCTCCTGAATTATAGTAGTGTAAATTATCCCTTTTCCTAAGTTATTAGGATCAACAGACAAAAAAAAAACCTGAAGCCCTGTGCATTTGTCCACTCTCCCCTCCTGCTTTGCATAAGCTGTTTGTGTCCCATCATGCTGAGGGTGAGACAGGTTGGTCCCCAGAGTGGGAGGAGCGTCTGGGCACTTTCACTGCTGTCTCTGTAACTCAGTACAGGAAGGTCACCAGGACTGGATTCATTCCTGCAAGCGAGTTAAATCTCTTGAGCCAGAAAATAAAGCGGCATTTGTTGCTCGCCGGTTTTCGAGCATATAGACTTGAAAAAGGAGGGGAAAAAACACTGACATACAACAAGAAATACGAGTCCAGGCCAGATGGAACGTTTAAGGCCCAGCACACATGGCAACATGGTGCCAGCGTCAAAAAAGACAACCAATAACGTTTCTGTGTTTACACAGCAAAAGGAAATGACATCAGCGCCTAAGTGCAGTTGTTACAGTGTGCATTGTTTCTTTGTTTGTTTGTTTGTTTTGTGTGTGTGTGTGTGTGTATGGTCTCCCCTGGTCTTCCTGTCTGCAGTGTGTGTTGCAGCCGTGCTTGGAGCTAGCCCTAATAATATCCCATCATCCCTTGAGAGGATGTCTTCCCTCCTGCTCCAGTGCTGCTTGTTCTGGGATGTTCTGCAGTGCTCAGACCTTTAGCCCTGTTTTGCCTGCAGGACCAAATTAACAGTGGCTAGAGTGACCCATTTACAACCAGACCTAAGAGGAGCCCATAGCCTACTTACACTACCCTACATACCCCAGCCCTCTCTCTCTCTCTCTCTCTCTCTCTCACACACACACACACACACACACACGTGTTTGCTTTTATACATACACATACTTAAAACATGGGTGTGTATGGACCTTTGGGGGTGGAGGGGTAATTCCTGCACTTCTGAAATAGTTTACTGAGAGCAATTTACTTGATTTATTTGAGTTGCTTTAACTTAAATAGTTTTTGCGTGGTACAGTTTACTAATTCTCCTAACAGGACAGCTTCAAGGCTATTATTTTGCCAGAACAGTCATTGGCTTCAGTGTGTGTTTATGTGTTCTTATGTACACTACTATAACTTTCCCATCCTGTTTGGCTGAAAAGGGAGGGCTCTTCATGAATTCTGCTGCTCTGTTAACTGTCAGGGCCTTATTGGGATCAGATAGTATAAAACATCACATTTGTCTTTTCATAGCAGTAACAGCAGAATCAGACAATGTGAATAATAAGAATAGCTAAGAATAGTAACTGCACAAAACTACATCAAAAATGAGGTGTGTGTGTGTGTGTGTGTGTGTGTGTGTGTGTGTGTGTGTCGAGGCGCAGTAAGAGCAACTCTACGTATAGTCATGCCATCTTTTCGTTGTGTTTCTGGGGAATTCTGGAATTTGAACATTCCTCTTAAATATGCACACATGCACAGATGCCGTGTGCTATGATGGCAAACAGGCTTCACTGGAAAGAACGGCAGACACTTTAAATTAATTCGTTAACTGTGTTATGTACAGAAAATGGATAAAGTAAAGATAAAGTAGTCTGAGTGTTAAGGTTGGTTCCAGACATGTATCATTTCCTTGTTGAAATGAGCTTTTCTGCCCACCATGGTTTATATTGTTTACACCCACACCCTTCTCCTCCTTTATTATGCTTCTCTGAAACATCTGTGTGCTACAGACAGAAGGAAAAGAGAGGTGTGTGTGCACTGAAGTTAGAGAGAGCGGAAGGATGAGGCCTCCATTCACAGCTGGGCTGTGCTACATAGAACACGTGCAACAGAGAAATAGCTTTTCCTTAGGGAGGAGAGAGGATGGAGGGGGAGAGAGAGAGAGGGAGAGATAGAGAGAGGGGGAGAGAGAGAGAAAGAGAGCGAGCGAGGAGAGGGAGTGAGGGAGGAAAGTCTGTGCAGGTAGCACAGTCAGTCAAAA
>JAOYMR010000012.1:0-12564 GCA_025802075.1 Tenebrosternarchus preto
GTGTGTGTGTGTGTGAGAGAGAGAGAGAGAGAGAGAGAGAGAGAGAGAGAGAGAGAGAGAGAGAGAGAGAGAGAGATGTATGTATGCATTACAAATGTATTCCATAAAATCCACTAATTCATTTACCACTTTTCCTCTGTTAATCCCATTCTTGGACAGAAAAAAGTGCATTATTCTACTGGGTTTTACTTTTCTATTCTACTGATTTTATACTGTCTGATTTTTCAGGCCATAATGTATGCATCTGAAATGCAAAAATAAATATGTATTGCCTGTTCATGGCAAAATATGTGATGCTCCTTTTATGTTCTATCCGTGTGTGTGTGTGTGTGTGTGTGTGTGTGTCCCAAAAACAGTCACAAAATATAATTCTATTTTGGCCTTAACGGCCTGCGGTAGTTACACAGGAAGTAGCTGGTAAAGCAGCTGCTACTGAACCGAAGAGTCACAGTGGTCGCTGGTTTTCGTGACCCTGACATGTTCTTACAGTCTCATTTCTCTAGCTAGATATGTGTTGAGCGAATAAACTGAATTACTGAAGCTGTGATCATACATAAGCGTGCAATGGCTGGCAGTCGGCTTGAGAAGTTCGGCAATGTGTTTACCCGGTATGTAGCTGTTTGTAACTAACCCAGCTAGCTAGGCTAACGTGTCCTAGCTGGCTCGCTAATGTAAACTAGCTAGTTTGCTAGCTAAAGTAGCTACACACCTTATCGGGCTGGCTTGCTCATATAGTAGTCTAGCTAGATAACCTATGATGTAGTTTAAGACAGTCAAAATGGAAACATCTTTTTTTGCTGTTGTTTTCGTTATCCATGTAGCTAGCTAGCTAGAGCGAAGTTACTTTTGAATTGAACTGTGTAGAAAGCTAAGTGCGCAACCTCGCCGTTATTCCTGACAGGGCTGCAATTACAGTGTGTATTTGTCTAAAAACAGTTGGTTGTCCCTTTTCCGTTATCGTTCTCAAGAGTCCGAGATTTGATGCGTTCAGGAGTCATCAAGCAGACAGAAAAACCCGTTTGGTTTGATGTGTACGCCGCTTTCCCTCCCAAGAGAGACCCTCAATACGTGAAACCAGCGAGACCGGTGCGGCGAAACAAGGATGACGCGGTGCCTGACATTTTTTACAAGGAAGATGAAATCCGAGCGTAAGAGTTGATCTGCAGATATGTATTTGCTTGTTTAACAACCTTAACAACCTTCTATGGACAGTAATCGGGCAAAAAAAAAAAAAAACGTCTGCTTTGGTTTTCCTTTTAGAAAATTCTTTGAAGTGTACGGAAGCGGACCGAAAGCGTTTGATCTCACAAATGCCAACTATGTGTCGACATGCCAGAGGTACAGTAGGTTTAATGCATCATTGTTTTCTTTTGACCAAACTGTTTACATTTGAGGCTCTCTGTCAAACCTGTCATAGAGATACTCCAAGCTGTTGGAGTTTGTGCTGTTCCTTGGAGCTGGAGTCTCTTCATGTAGTTTGTATAGTTTGTAGTGTGTGTAGTTTGATGAAAGTGTCAGTAAGTAAATAATTAGACTTTGGTAGGTTTCAGATCATGGTTCACCAATAGGAGTTTTTCAATGGCCAATGCAGATTTGTAGAGAATGAGGCAGAAACTGAACATTTGCAACATTTGTCTGCTTAAATAGTTATGTGCTCTGTCTGCACACACTAGCAACCTCTCTTTGTTTAGTTTGTTAGTGGCAGGAAGTTGTTAGCTGCTAATGCCACAAAAACTACATTTTTGACATCTTCTCATAAACGGCCCCACCCTCACTGAATATTCTGTTGGCATCTTTGTTCCTAGTCAGTTCTTGAGCCGTAAGTAATGCAGGAAACAAAATTTATCTACATGTTCTGCATTGAGCTCCACTGAGACTCATCATCTTCTCATAAATGGCCCCACCCTCACTGAATATTTTGTTGGCATCTCTTTGTTTTTAGTCAGTCAGTAGTCCCAGATTATGAACTGGAAGTTGTAGTGCAGGAAACTACATTTTTCTGCATTTTCTCCATTGAGCTCCACAGAGATTCTTCTCATAAAATAGATAAGTGGCCCCTCCTATTCTGGCTCCTGAGAGAGGCGGTCGCTTTCCTCCCCGCTCCTGACTCTTATCTGTTCCTGCTCAGCTCTGTGTCTGCGTGTGAGTCTCAAGTCTACTTGGAAAACACAAAATCACAAAAATGGAATTGAGGTTTTGGCAGTGTTGAATCGTCCCCTCCAACTGCCAAATCTGATTTCTGGGTTGGGCAGAGAGTTCAATACTCAGAACTTGGCGATCAATCGCAGTTTGGGCAACATCGAGGAGAAATTGAACTCCCTGCGTTTGGGTGAGAGATTGGGGGTGCCACAAGGCATAAGACTCAGGGGTGTCGAAGATGGCGACTACCACGCTTAAAAATTTGTTTTTTGATTCCATTTCGGTCCCTGCTTGCTAAAATGTCTCCTACCAAGTGGATTGTTGACTTTCCCTGCTAACCCAAACCTCCCAACGCCTCTCTGTATGCTTCTGTTGTGTGGTTCCATGCTGTGCGATGTGCGATGGTGGTTTTTTTGTTCAAGCTTTCAGACTGTGATACAGTTTGGGACTTTGATCTTTTTTTTAACCAAATTCTCCCAATGTCTCTCTGTGTAACTTTGTAAACTGGCGGCGCCCTGGGACAGCGGCCACTTCAGCTCCTGTTGTTCGGCCTTGTACATTGGAGTTTGGAGAAACGCAATCTTGTCCAGCTATGCAAAGTCTGGATGACAATAAAGTTCACTTTGACTTTGACTCCCTGAATATTTTCTTGCCATGGATAGAGGAGGGTGGAGGACAGAGAAACTTTCTTGCCAGTGGCCCAAGCAGGCATAGGTGTGTTGTTCTCTGTTTACACCATACAAATAGTGTAATAGCAATTATCCGCTCTCGGTAGTCCTGATTCAAATAATCAGAGATGTCTTCACTCCCATCCTCAGCAGGAATGTTTGCATACATTATCAACAAAGCCACAGTGTTCCTGTTCCTCCAACCTCATAATACATCCGAGGAATTTGATTCTTGGTCTCGAATGGTGGCTTATTTAAGATCTAGGCCAGATGGAGTGTCTTTATTTTTATTATTATACATGCACACGTGTACAGTACAATGAAATGCTTTTCTTCTCATGTCTCTGCTTCTTTGTGAGTCTAAGCGCAGGGTTAGCCGGTGAGCAGCAAGAGCCAAGAATGTTAAGGGCCTTCCTCAACGGCCCAACCATGGCTCTCTAGCAGAGCTGGGATTGTATTACAACAATGTATTATGTATTGCTAATGTATTACAACAGTCAAATCAATCGCTTACAATAGCAGATTGTTATCTTGAGAGGAGAGGTTCTTCATCCAGCAGATGCTGGCCGTTGGCACCTTGAGAATAGGTGTGAATGGGCAGGATGCCATACGTGCCACTGGTGAACATATGTGTGTATGAGTCTGACATGTTTGTTATGTAACATTAACAAAAGCATAACACAGACTCACCAACCATGAAAGGCTTCAAGGTTATACCTGCTAACTACGGTATTCATAATGAGTAATATGATCTTTCACAACCCTGGAGTAGGGAGGGATGAGGGCTGGCTGCAGTACATCACTGCTCGTACAATTCACAGTTACTTTTACTAGGGATGTCCCGATCACGTTTTTTCTGTTCCCGATCCGATCTGAGTCATTAATTTTTTAGCGTCTCCCGATACTGAGTCTCAAACCGATACTTCTATTTTCTAGATAAGCACTAGATAATACTCTTCACGCCGTGCACACATTACATTCTAGTTAATAACATTAATCCAATGTTTATATTTAACAACTGCAGTGTCTGTGGTAAAGCCAATAGCAGTCACATCTGATAAAAGACCTCGCAGGTGGTCGCTAACGTTTTTGTAAAGCTCCGGCAGGGCCGTTTCTGAAATGTAGTGTCGCGACGGCAGATCATACCGTGGTTCCAAAAACTCTAAAAGACGCCGAAAACCTGTATTCTCTACCACAGCGATCGGCTGGTCATCCAAAGCAATGAATTCAGTGACCCTCTCTGTGATCTTCTTGGCCATAGCGCTGTCTCGAGAGAACTTTTCTTTTAAAACTTTCTGATAGCGTAGATTGCTTAGGTACAGCCTTTAACTGAGTTGTCTGAACAAACTCACTGTATTCTGTTAAATGTTTATTTTTTAGGTGCCGTATTAAATTTGTAGCTGTTGGACTCGCATTGCTTTCTAATTTGAAGTAATTCCACACAGCAGACATTATAATCACGTTCTGATACAAGCTCTGCTCTCATTTTACGACTCCTTTGTTTACGACAAAGATCGGGCTTAGGTTTGTGTTCAGAAAAGCCGATACCGATCAGTTAAAAAATGCCGTGATCGGCCCGATTCCGATCTTTGATATCGGATCGGGACATCCCTAACTTTTACAGTTGCGTCCAAATTGTTACTTTTGAAGTGCCAACTATTGAATCCAAGTGTTGAGCATCCTACCTTTATACAGGTTTGTTGAGAAGTACAGTGAGTTGGACAGCAGGGGAGATGTGAAGCCAGAGCTGCTGTTTGAGGAGACCGGGAAGGCACTGTTCGCTGAGGGCCTCATGCTCAGGAGGAAAGTTGGCCCTGCTGTGAGTTTACTGTCTGATCCTTTCCAAAGCCTGTAAAATGTTCCCCTTAAAGGATGCTCCGTCAAATGTAAAGTGATTGTTTTTTTTTCAGGTCATATATCGAATCAAAGCTAATGTTCTGTCCTTTGACACTTGGTTTGATTTCATTCTGAAATTTTATTTCAGCAAATGCACAATAGGAATTGGGTCTCTTTGTTTTAGCGTATGTCTGTTTTTTAACCACCAGGTGGCAGCAAAGGCACGTGATCCTTTACTGGGTGTCAAATTGTCTGACCTGTTGGCTGAGCACCAGCCTGCTGCTCCAGAGGAATCTCCACAAACAGACAACAATGGTCGGTCATCAGACTCGTAATCTAAAAAAGACTGTTCTTCTCCATCACAACAGCCATGAATCACTGGAATCAAAGATACTGTACTCACTGACACATGGATTTACTACCATGAAGATCTGGAGCCAAAAGTGGAAGTTACATTTGTGATCATTTGAAAATGTTCATTGTTCCATCACTTCCGTTCCATTATCAGTATCCAATGAAATGTCTTTGACATTAAGCATATGGACTGTCTGTGTTATATATATATATATATATATGCAAAATAAAGTGCTGTGAGGGACTGCAATGGATAATTCATGGTTTTAATTGAAAAAACTGTCTATAGTCACTAGCAATGTAGCATGCAGAAGCATGTAACATGTTAAACAAGAAACAAATATCAAGTACAGAGAATTGGTATGAAATATGATATCGATTTTGGTTCACTGATATGTTACTTCAGTGATCATTTTAGTCACGGTGTCCTATGTTTAAATGTTTTACATTTAACCGTAGAACTGACAAAGGATAGACTTAGTGTTTATTTACACAGTATGTTACTGTACTGTACTGGATTTCCACTGATCAGAAATAAGCCAGAGGTGTAATAGGATCCATGAGGCTCTTGGGAGTTGAGGTGCATGGTCCAGTATAACAGTAGCTATTCAGCATATAAAGTGTTAACATTGTATACGTTTTATGCAGCAACCAACAAAAAACAAAGCAGAAAGGGAAGCATTTACACCTTGATAGAGTCAGACTCAGTGCCACCTGGCCCCTCTGGATTAACACAAGGGGTAATAATTAACTATGGTTGTGTAGAGGACAGCAGAATATCAAGCACTAACGGAATGTCGTCATTAGACCACTTAAAGGGAACATAACCTAACTTTGCGTTTTAAAGTCATTCTGCGTTCTTGTGTTTTTCACCAGGTGCTGCTCAAAACTTGTATGGACCTTTGGAATTAAAATGTACTAGACATCGTTCCCTGATTTTCCAATGAGGTGATTAGTGCAAGCTTCTTTCATGGTAGACCAGCACAGCAGATTGTTCGGTATTAAACGAGCCTCCACAGTGTTTGGATGAACATTGTACAGGCCCATCTGCACGTTATATCAAGAAAGAAAAATTAAACAATGGCTATTGTACCCTGAGATGCTGTTTCCCATTGGCCGCAATGTGATTGTGTAGTTATTGAACATGCTGTTGAGCAGCACGTGAGTTTATGGGCTTCCCCCATATGCTGGAGAATACTTAGACAGACAGTTGTCTGTCTCTTTGGTAAGAGAGTGTGTGGTGTGTATGCAGACAGACAGACAGTGGGAGATATTCAGTACTTGTTTATGAGAAAAACAGCCAGATGTTCTTGTACAATGTTGCATTTGTGTATAATGTGTCAAAGAGTTTTCTGTAATAGGGTGTCAGCGGGGAGAGTTGGGTATAAACAAAACTGAATAGATGGAGGAGAAGTAATTGTGATGGTCAGTACAGCCAGTTGATCAGTGTTTACTGCTCTGAAAGCACACAGCAATACCAGGTCTGATCCCATTAAAATACACTTAGCAGTGGAAGTTGGCTGTAGCCCAGGAGTGCTGTCTTGGATAACAGAAGCTCATTGTCTGTTAAAAAAGCATTAAGTCCCATATGTCTTGATACATTAAATGTTTTATATATTTTTTTTATGATGGGTTTATTGTCTTGACATTAAACATCTTTAAAGTAGGTTTATTGTTGCTATGCAGAACAGTTGAAACTAGAAGTTTAAAGTCAATCTCCAACGCTCAAGTCTGTATTAAACCATGCTTGACATTACAAGTACATGTTAAGTGGTTTAATCTGTAAGTGGAGTGAAGAGGGATTTGCTGATCAATTACCCATCTGGGATAAAAAAAAAAAAACATTTGGGTAAAGCTGCCATTAAAGATGGGGTTGTTATTCTGGGATTAAAATACAAACACCCAAACATAATTGGATAAACAAATCATTGCATGTGACCATGATTAGAAGGCAGTGTCCCGAGGAGGAACTGCCAGATGGCGCAAGCACTGATTTTATATGTATACGTTATCTCATTCTCATGATTTATACGTATATGTTGTCTCATTCTCATGATTGTATACGTATACGTTATCTCATTCTCATGATTTTATATGTATACGTTATTTCATTCTCATGATTTTATATGTATACGTTAGCTCATTCTCATGATTTTAGATGTATACGTTATTTCATTCTCATGATTTTATACAATATTTCATTCTCATGAATACTGCGGAGGGCTCTAAGGGAAATGACGAGGCTGACATGGTTTCCAGGTCATAAATTGAAAAGCCAGAAAAAGAGAAATATGAACAAAATTCCAAATTATTGAACAGTAATAGCAAATATTTATAAAACTGTCCCCACTGCATCTTACTGGGCTACATTTAAATACTTTGCAAATACATAAAAATTATAAAAATGTAATTGTCCCTGATATAAAATGTTTAAAATATTTTATTATTATGGTAAAATTGGACAATCTTTTTTTATTGTTTTCATATAATTACACACAGGATAAGATATAAAATATCCTAAGCCAATCCATTAGAACTACTCTGCATTCCAAAAACTACCACAGAATAAAAATTGAGTAGTTAAATTCGAGTAGTTGTGTTTGTCAATTATTTATTATAATACTGTATAATACCTACTATATGTAAAAGACCTTCACATCCATTATGTAATGGATTAACTTTTTGTTCTGTCACAGAAGACATGTACTTGCATATGATGACCACTGGGTGGCAGCATATACACATTCCTTTTATTACATAATTTCCTTGAACAATGTTGCATAATAATTCAATTAATAAAGATGCCTAAGTACAACATGTAAGTGTGGTAACACTTGACCAACACAGCAGTACTGTTACAGTGTGTTAAATGTGATTAATTACACTGTAATGAATAATTATGTAACAGTCTGTAAATATATACTTACTATTATGTTCTTTTGACTCAGTATATTACACTTTAGGTACTGTTTTTGTTACACTGTAACAGTATTATTGCAATGTAAAGTGTTATTATCAGAATTTTTGATCATTTTAGTGCTGATGGTATTGAACATTTTGATCGTACCTGTAACACAGGTAATGGTGAAGTGGAATTTCTCAACCACCTCCCCCCACCTCTGGACCAACGCAAGACCAACAGATCAATGGTATTTGATTTCTTTATTTGCAATGAGGAGTGATATTCATGTAAAAGGTATAAAATGCTTGGGCACTTGGAATGGGTTGATACGACTGAGCAGTGGTAGATAAGGAATGGTGAGGCCAAGAATCTTCGACAATTCCCATGATCTCTGACCTGAAAGTTTTGATAGAAAGATATGGCCAGAAAACATGAGAGATGTCTGCTGCTAATGGTTCTCTCATTATCACAGACAGGGCGTCTCTCCAAACACTTGAAAACTGGCATCAACAGGGAAAATAGAGAAGAGAAAGGGCCAGGTCAGCATCTTCTCTTCTGATCTAGACGTGGAAAGGGCATGAAACTACAGCTTCTGTTCTTGTTGGTAGGAGTTGCTGAAAAGTGAAAGTACTGATGGTGGCGTGTTAATAACGCCATCCAACAAAAGTCTGTGTTTAATCTGTAGATGTTCTGTTAATTATGTTCATTGTGTCTTTTTTGGAGGGCATATCTACCTGTACACGTGCTTGAATTTGAAACGAGGTGTATGTATTGTGTGTTAATGGAACTGTATTACCATATAGTGCCTTCAGTTTACTTTCCAAACAGACTGAGAACGGACTGGGCACAACACTGCTTTAAGACAAACCGAGCTGGTTTCTAGATTAATGCACAGGGCAACCTGACACTGAAACCAACAACCTTCCATTAAAGAAACAAACAAAAACTAAAAAAAAAAACATTGTTGTAAAAAAGTAGTAATTCCTCTCTTATGGCAGGAAGAAGATGGTGATATTGCATCACACTTCCATTTGCTTTGAGTTTATGAAGTTTCATTTGCAGTAAGTGATCTTGTTTAAGAGTGTGATTCATAACTGAACTTTTGCTAGGGTTCTCTTCTCCAGACCAATAGAACATGCATGCATGAAGTATTGATTCCTGCTATTATAAATTCCACAGTAACATGCAAATCAGATTCAGTGCTACTTCCAAAGGAATTGAATCTTGTCTGTACAGACTGCACTATTACCTTGAGGTTGAGGTTGTAGTGTTTTTTTTTTTTAAATGACCAGTGCAGGGTAGTGCAGGGTAACTACGACACACAAAAACCGTGTTCACAACACAACATGTTTATTCCAGCAATTCCTCAGCATTCCGAAAATACATTTAACAGCTCTTAGTCAAACTGTTCGATGTTCTTAAATTAATTTTGCTTAAATTTCATGCATGTTTAACTCTAAAATACAACGCTGTGAAAGCAGAAAGCCTCCTTGCACAGAACCTCTCTTTGTGTTTTTAAAAATGCACTTGCTTCACTGTGACCGACCTTGGTAAGGAAACCAGCTTATGCACTTCCTATACAGAGAAGCCACAAACAATTTCCTTTTTCGTATTTATTCTAAATGTGAAAAGTGTGGTACAACAGTGAAATAGCAGTAATAAAACAGGTAGGAACGTAAGTAGTTTTAGTCACAGTGTCCTGAAAAGGTCATCTGACTTTTGGGTAAAAAGCAGTCAAATAATAAAAATTATTATTATATTGAATCTTATACTGCTAAGATTTTATCTGTTTGGGTTTATTGTTTCATAGTCTTTGATTTACTTCCCAGCAAGATCAAAATTCTGTTCCTGCCACCTGTGCATACAGAGAGATAGAGGAGCAGAACAGAATTATATTTAAAGACTACAACACTTCTATCTATGAAAAATAAATTAAACGTTTCAGTTTAAAAAACATCATAAAAGTTCACATGTTTTTTTGGGGGTTATGGGTCTAGGGTTCAGGTAGGCCCGAACCGCCTCCACAAATACGTCTGTGACCCCTTCCTGGTCAAGAGCTGAGCACTCCAGGTACTTGACGGCTCTGATTTGTCGAGCCAAGGCCTCGCCCTGCTGCTGGGTTATAGGAGTGAGGTTCTGCTCCTTCAGTTTTTTCAAAACGTCCAGATCTTTCCTTTGGTCCTTCTTGGTGCCCACTAGGAGAATGGGCACACTGGGGCAATGCTGGGACACCTCGGGGTGCCATTTCAGCTTGACGTTTTCATAAGATGTTGGACTGGAGATGGAGAAGCAGATGATGAAGACGTTGGTTTGGGGATAAGATATGGTACGCAGGCGATCATAGGCCTCCTGTCCTGCAGTGTCCCACAGGTTAAGGTTGATGGGTTTGGAGTCCACTTTGGTCTGGGAACTGTAGTTATCAAATACCGTAGGGACATATTCTTTAGGGAAGGCATTTGTGGTGTAGGAGATTAGAAGACATGTCTTTCCCACCGCACCATCTCCAACCACCACACACTTGACGCTTTGCATGTTCCAGCCTTTATCACTCTCTTATGAGCCCTGAACAAGTAAAAAAGACAGACAAAAGGTTTTTTTTGTGAGCGGTATCAACTATACGAAGAACAGATTACAAACTTTGTTCATCATCTTAGCCAAGGATTCATGAGGAACTGAATACGTTTATACGAAGAATGACAGCTTTAGTGTGCCGTTTAAAGGAAAATCCACATTACAGCTGAACGGCTTAGAAAAATAATGAAGGGCTGATAAAAAGACTGGGAGGAAGAGTCCAACTGAAAGTTTTACAGAGAAAAGAAAAAAACACCATGCTCAACTGTAGTCTCCGATAACTGAACTGTGTTGAAGAGCACATGACACACTGCTAGGGACTCCAACAACAAGGCAGATTGAAACACAACGTCACATGTAACAAAAACCTAAACTTATGTTCATTCCAAAAAAATGGAGGACTATGAAATGAGAACAGATCGAGACTGTGTTTAACCACACTCTAACAGCACACCTAGTAATCTGGAACGAATGCTCACTGCTAGGGTATCTTTCACAACTTTGCTCCAGCTCTCGTTTGATCTCGATTTTGCTAGCGTTAGTAAAACCAAACAATATTAAACAGTGCTTCACAGATAAAAACATACCCAGAATCTTGATCCCCGAGCTGCAGACAGCAGTGGTGCACAGTCGCACGTCTGTGCTTCTGGATCACACACAACATTAAAATCGGTCTCCGCCCCCACACAACTAAACAGCCATATCAGCTGCATTCACTTATATTTTCTGAAGACAAATGTGCAGGTTTCAAAACTGTGAGGAAGTGGTCTGTCTTAAAGCAAACCTTCTTTAATCACGTCCTCGCCTGTGTAATAAACTACAGAATGGTTTAACTAACACAAAGCCTAATCTACCAGACATCTGGATGTTTTCTGAACTGCAAGATTTGTTGTGTTAGAGAGTATAAGGGTGCCTAGTGTTGGTAAAAGCTCTAGTCTGATACCGTTTAAAATACTTACTAGAAAACTAAAAGGGTTCAGCTGTTCTGGGAGAAATGCTCTTCAACAACAGCTCTTTTCTAAAACAGTTCCTTTGTTATTCTGTGTCCTATCACTTACTATCCACCATTGTGTGCTAATCAGTCCGTATGAACCACTACTCCCACATCACATCGAGCACTGACACTCACGGTATTACACATCCCAATCAGCAAAACCTTCCACTACTTGTCACCATATCATAAATAGAAACCAGACTATATTTACAGACGAATAGTTTGTATTGTTTTGGATTTCTTAAAAAATTGCAACCACAGTCATAATATCTTATAACTGAACTGCTGCTCATGAGCACATGACTTAAGCCTTAGTCAAAGGTCCAAACAAGTGTGTCTAATAATACTGTCCTGCTAACCAGTGATTCAGAGTGGCTCTACACCACATGCTTCACATTACACGATTACCTCAGCAGATACACTGTGACAAAGTAACTTCCCATCATGAAGTCTGGGAGTAACCAATGCAAGGTTGAAACTGATGTAAGCAATTTTTGGAAGACTTATGCAAAATTCTCTTTATATCTGGACAGCTGTCGCTTAGATGGATGCGTAAAGCAAAACAACAGTGACACTGTTCTTTATATTATTGTGTTATATTACTGTATTAACGAAAACAGAAAAGGCGGCCCTGCTATGCAGAACAGTCTGGCGGAAGGTATCAAGACATGAGAACATTGCTTGTGGCAGCTTTGATCACGTTTGCATTGCTTTGAAAGACAGGTTTAACAAATCTAATATTCTGTTTTACACAGGGAACTGAAAATGCAAGAAACAAAGAATGACTCACATCGCAGGCTTGCTCAGCGTCTAGGAAATCATGAGAGAGTTATTCAGAAAAAATCCCAAAAACCTTTACAAACCATTTTGTGTGTGACAAAATGGCAGACAGCAGTATTGACATTCTACCCCAATCATTTTTAAACAGCAGTTTCATGCACACACACACACACACACACACACACACACATACACACACATACGTACACACACACACACACACACACACACATATATATATATTTATATATATATTTATATATATATTTATATATATATATATATATTGCTACAATATATATATTATTGCAAAAATTATT
>JAOYMR010000012.1:41164-52376 GCA_025802075.1 Tenebrosternarchus preto
TGTGTCTCTGTGCACAGCCACCACCTCCTCTAACAGGCTACTGCTCTCAAATGGCTGAACTCTCTCTCTCTCTCTCTCTCTCTCTTTTTCCCCAGGTGGTCTTTCTTACTAATATCCTTGAAAGACAAAGGCGTGCCTTTATTATAGAAGGACTATCCTTGAAAGACAAAGGCGTGCCTTTATTATAGAAGGACTAATCCTTGCTGTCTTATCAAGATTTCACAAGTTCTTGGCATGTCGTATAAAATCACTTGTGCAATTGTACGCTTTATGTTTAAAAGCTACAAATACATGGATACACCTCCAGTTACTCCTAATCCACTCTAAATCCAATCTTTTTTTTTTTTTTAAAGACTAAACATGTGTTCCACTTGGCTGAATGGCACAGTACAAAGAACACGTGTGTGTGCGCGCGTGTGTGTGCGCGCGTGTGTGTGCGCGCGTGTGTGCGTGTGTGTACGTGTGTGTGTGGACTTGATTTAGACGAATCAATCAAGTACAGCTTTCATTTTGGTTGATTCAAATATAAACCCTGTTCAAGGCTTGTGAAGTGTGTTGAGAGGCTGGCGCGCCCGGTTTGTTCCGTGGTTAAATTCACAGCTCTGATGTTCCTGCTCTTCCCACTTGAACCCCCCCACCAGAACCTGAACTTCCTTCCTGTCTGCTCAGCCCAACCCTAGCCTTTCCCATCACGTGCTATTTTGAAATTTTTCTGTTGTGCTGAAAATCCACTCGCTGTTGTGCTGATGCCCACTGTTCTGTGCCCACAGCTCCCAGTATGATGTCCCTGCGCCAACGGCACACTGACTCGCAGCTGGGCACGGGCTCGCAGAGGTTGGTAGAGGGCTGCCACTCTCACGGCAGCCAGCAGGGAGAGTGCAGCTCGTACCCGTCCTGGACCAAGTCCAACCCGCGCCATTCCCCCTGGCACTTTGAGCCTCTGGGCCTCCCGCCCCTCTCCGCAGCAGTCTCTCACCCCTCCATCATCTGTGCCTCCTCTTCCTCCTCCCCGCCGTGCTCCGCTTCCTCCATCGCGCTCCATTCCACCTCCTTTCACTCGTCTTATTTCCAGCCGATGGAGCCGATTCCAGACGTGCCCTGTGATGCCTTCCCGCGGCGGCACCGCCGCAGTGGCAGCTACGGGTACCCCCTCTGGCCGCTACCTCATCCTTCTAACCTGGCATGAGCGTGGAGCTGCAGGGCCCCCGTTGCCACTCTGCTAACTCTCACCTTACGCCAAACACGTGCTGTGCTACCTTCTCCTGCTCGGCTGCAGTGTTTCTGAGAAGCCGTTTCTCTGTAGTCACAGAGGTCCAGTAACTGATAGTCATCATCTCGCAGTCTTGTCTTCCTGCCATTTCAAGAAGCTTGTGCAAGTCTCCCCACCCCCCACCCCCAAAACATCACACACACACACACACACGCACACACACACACACACACACACACACACACACACACGCCTTGCCTCCTGTTTGCTAAAGTTAACAGTGTGAAATCACTATGGACACTGCTTGGTCTTTTGTGATACTGACCATTCTCAGCATGTGTAATTTAGACTGACTGACCACTGCATTCTTGCTATATATTAATGCAAACTGTACCATTTTTCTCAATGCCACACTGTTTGCTTTCTCCCCTCTACATTGTTTATATGTCTTATTCAGCTGTGGTATTAGACACTGCAGTCATCACTTTCCTTCACCTATTACGCTTAGGGACTTGGTTCAGAATGAGTGCAATGGCATCTTGCAATTGCTTGGTTTTACGAGGGCACTAACCGCACTTTCTCCTTAGGGACCTGAATCGCTCTGATTCGGACTCCTCCCTGTCCATATCCCAGACCAGCGAGCAGCTGCGTCTCTCCTACAGCTCCAAGGGCCTACCCCTGAAGCCCACCTCGCTCCTCCACGGCTCCCGCTCCGAGGAGGCTGCCCCCTCTTACGGCCACGCCCCTAACGGGGGCAACCGGTTCCCCGATGAAGGAGCGTCACCCGAGGCCGTTCCCGACAGCCCCATCCTGATGAAGAAGATCTATGGAATCGAGAAGTCGGCGAGCATGAGCGAGATCCATGGTTCCACGTCCGAGTCGTCTCGCTCGATGAGCCCCAATTCCACCGAGCCCGAGACCCCATCACCCACCGGGGTGGCCGGGTCGGCAGGGGCCAAGGTGGGCGTCCGCGTCCCCCAGCTCTCGTCGAAGAAGAGCCCGGAGGAGGACAGCGCCTCAACAGGCGAGGACACCGATTCGGCCGGCCGCAAGAAACACACCTTTAAGATCTTTAAGAAGCAGAAGAAGTAGAGAAGTTTCCTGCCTGAGTTTGTGGCGATGCTTGTTCAGATTCCATCTGTACTACATTCTTGCAGTGGATATCCAGATATCTCAACCACACAACCCCCCCTCAACCCTCCCTACCCCCTTTTTTTGGTTTCCACTAGTTGTCATGGCACAAGCAAATACCTTTTAAAGGTTTTTGTAGGTACTTTTTCGTAATGAACTTTTGGAGCAGTACTCGAGGAGTTTGTTTGTTTGTTTCCCCTCTTTCTCCTCATTTATTATGTTGTTCTGAGAGGATTAAACTCTGGGGGTATCAGTGGAAATGCAGACTGTTTCTTCTGCAGAAGACAGAGCAAAACCCCCTGGTTGGACTCTTGCTGTTTTCTTGTAAAATCCATCAGTTTGCATGTTTTCACCTTCGTTTGACTGAAATTTGAATGCTCTTTGATGTTTGCTTGGTAGTTGTCCCATGTAGCTTAATATCAGGTGTTTGTTTATACCAGCTCATGCTTCTTTTATCCTTCAAGTTTAAACAAACAAACAAAAAACCACCACCAACAAAAAAATATATAATATTGAGTGACGGACGTTTTAAAGCATCTGTGAGATCAGTGTTATTCAGTGGCAAGGGAAAGAGAAAAGGGCTCAACCACTCTTGTAAAACCCTCCTTGAATCTGTTGCACTACTGTTGAATGTTTCTGAATTGGTTTTGTAGAAATCGGGGGTACGTGCTGGAAAAGCGCATTAACGCAAGGAACGGCAAGTACCTCAGAAATCTCGAGGAGTGCTGGGATGCAGAAGGAATCTCGGATGGTTCAGGAACGGGCTTGATCATTCCAAGTCGTTAGATTATGGTGTTGCCTGTGGATTTGCTGGTGAGAGATATACCGTAAAGTTCTTTCAAAAACTTGGGGCTGATTTTCTCTGGCACAGCCTTGGACTAAAAGATGTATATTAATTTATCCGTCACCGCCAGTGATGATGATTTAGTCCAATACTGTACCAAATCGGTATCCCAAGAACCATGCCTTCTAGACTAAATATATAATCCCTAAAGTGTCTTGTACTTGAGTATAGCATCAGTCACTGTAGAGAACCTACACTGAGAACTTTTTAGGTGTTAAGAAACATTTGTAATGGAATAGAATACCAGCTCAAATATTTTTTCGAAAAAGAAAAAAAAAAAACTTTGAAGTGCCAAACCAAAGATGTCCTCCAAATTCCACGTAATTCTCAAAATGTCAATTAAAATGTTGTGATATCTGTGGTAAATCTGTAAGTCTGTCCAAAAAGCGCAAACTCGACAAGCGTTAAATTTAAAACGTGTGCAAGTTTACACAATTGACGCAAAAATCGTTAGAATCAAAGTTGTCTGTCGGTATTTCTTGGACCTGAAGTTTCCGTTGACTCTGCTTTGAAGGTGTTACCTGGGTTACCTGTTAGTGTCTATAGGATTATATGGGTTACCTGTTAGTGTCTATAGTTCTGTGTAAGCAGCTTTAGGAAGACTGGAAATGGCTTTAATGCTAAATTATTCTGTAGTTTCTCAGAGTGAATCTATATGGTGAGATTTGAGGCTTTCTCCGTAACCTTGCGTAGTCTTTCAGTAAGCTCATACTGAATGTATTTGCCGTGAAACAGAATTCAAATCGGAAAACATTTTTGACCTTGGGGGTTAGATAAGTATTTTAAGGAATGGGTCTACTTCGGCCTCTGTGATGCAAATTTCAGAAAAACTAACTTGTATCAGTTTTTGGTCTGGGCTGGTGTTTAAAAAAAGAAATAAATAAAGCACACTTTTTAACAAAGGACAAATGGTAATCATGCATTGTCCTAAAGAGGGTGTTGGCACTACACGTTTTTCCCCTGCAGCCCCCCCCCTACCATTTTTTGAAAAATTATTATTATTTGGTCCCCATAATCCCGGGATAACCACAGCAGTGCTGCACGAGACTTCCGTTGTTAGACGGTGGTAATGGTGTGAGAAAAATAAATAAATAAATGGATTTTAAAAATTTATTCTGCATCACAAACATATATCAGTCTCAAACAGGTATGCACTGTAGGTTAACTGTGATGCATCATTTGTGCCTCTTGCACGAAGGAGCTGTAAAAGAACTTTTCTGTCAGTGAGTCTGTGTGCGTGCGTGCGTGCGTGTGTGTTTGTGCGTTTGTGCGTGTGCAATTTCAGTAAACTGCACTCATTGCGTTGATGCATGTTACCTGCTGCAATACCAGTTCGCAGATTCGGGGAGGGGCGATATAGGACATTTTGGACTCAGTCCCGCCCCCTGCCGTTTCCTACTGATGTCTCCCTTTTGAGCTTCTATTTATAATTATATACCGTTGTACAGAAAGATATGGGGAACAGTTATTTTGCATCATCTGTAGTGTTCAAGACTGTAGTCTATGTCTTCAGAATTTTTTGGCACTCCTGCATGAAAGCAATAAACGGTTTAAAAAAAACCCGCAATGATTGTCTTTGTTGAATGTGCAGTGGGAGAGTGACGTGGCGATTCTACATTGTTGCACTTCATTAAATTTAATAAACTATTTAAACAAGCAAAGCTATACAGTGAGCAGAGTGCGGTGTCTGACATAATTGGGTTCCTGCTTCTGTAGTTCCATTCTGCTAGGATTTTTTCCCCTTACCGTTTCCTTGTCTGTCAAAACTACTAGCAAACACCGATCTTATTTGTTTTATATGTGTGAGTTTACCCAGCCAGAGTTTGCGTTTGCAGGTGGAGCAGCGCGTTCTGTTTGCCAAAGATTTTGCCTCTAGTGACCGAAACAGGATGTTCTTCCGCGCTCAGTAACTTTTAATAGTAAACGCTTCCATTGAGATACTAGTGATGCAGGTCACATGAAATTATAAATTTAATGGGACATGCGTAAAATATGCGTCCCCGGCCCAAAACAAACTTGCCTAATTACGTCCAGTTTATGTACTCGCAAAGAAGCTGTTCTACATTGGATATTTTATTTTAAGAGCCTGTCCACTCACAACTTTGAATATGAGAAAATTACCGCGGATGTTTTGGTTGTCTCAAGTCGTTATTTTCGTAAGTAACCTCTTACACCTCAAAATTGTTTGACGTTTTTAAGTGCTGCGTAAATATACACGCGTAAATCTCTTTAAGAAAAAAAAGTGTTACATCGCTTAATTGTTTTCCCTGCCGTTTCCCATACAGGTCGTTGCTCTTGAGTGCCTCGGCCAAGACAACTCGGGTATTGTAACGTTTTTAAACCCACCTGAGACCCCGGACGCAGGCTACCCTCTGCGGGTACAGTATTCATGTGGGGCCACTTCCTTTGTCCACATCCAGGTTTTGGTATCTTTCGATACGGGAACTGTATTGACAGTTTTTAAAAGACAGTGGTCATGCACTCCTGGCGCCCGTCGTCTCAAAGTAGTTTTTATTAATTTCCCTGACTGGCTTGTGTACCAGCCGGACTGGAAAATACAGTTTTCCAACTGGGTTGTCAGTTGTCTTTTACGCGCCTGGGTAAGTGGTAGCGCGTCCACCGAGCCCGGACGGTTTTCTTTTTCAAACGCGGTGGTGTCTCTGACAGTTCTGAGTCCGCTCAGTCGTCCTTTTAAACGGCATTTGATGTGTCCCAGCTGGGATGCAATGATGCTCTGGAGAGTTGGTAAAAATAGATCGCAATGTCCAGCAGAAAACGGTAAGTTTTCGGTAAGTTAGAAACTCCTTTACTTAAGAGATTGTATGATAATGCGCTGGTTATCTCTGATTAAAAAACGTTTTTGATTTATTTAGAAGTTGCTAGTCTAGTGACCTCATTATATGGGTCAACGGGGGAGCACTTTGGCATCACTAAAACTCTGCAGCGATATAAAAACGAAGTGCTGGAAGGCCTGCGACTCAAAGCGATTTCACATCCATGGTAATTCATAACACGTTTTTTACTCCGTGGCGACCTCGTGTGGTAAAGGGTGCTCCAACAGCTAGAAGGAATGGTGCGTTGCGTCTCTTTCCCAGGTGCGCGTTCCACGTCTGGGTCTTACTGGCCCAGTTCTGCAGAGACGGTCTGTGTGGGCTCGTGCACCACATAGACTCTAAAGAAAACTACGGCACCCCTTCCTTGTTCATCACGAGTTCAGGTAATTGGTTTGTTGTAGTTCAATACAATGTCACGGTTTTGACGTTCAGCCTCAAAACCGTGCTCGTGCATTCCGTGGCTGTTTTTCCCGCAGGTCAGATCCATGTACAGTTGCAGGGTCAGGATGGCCTGTCGACGGCGTTTCTCTCTCCGTTCACACTACCTGTGGGCTTATGGTGTCTGCTCAATTTCGAACTCAAGGGAACAACGGTCAGGACAAAAGTCACCGAAAAAACACACCGTTAAAGTAGCACGCACCCCAGATATGTTGCGTAATACCCACAGTCATATCTTTGCTCATTTCTGTCGTAGGTGACGATCGCAGCCGCATGCACTGATGGACACAAGCACCCGCTCGTTTTCTCTTCAGAGCACGTGTAAGGGTTTGCAGGACACTTATTCTTTATGACCAAACAAACCTCATGGTTTCACTTAAGACTCCATTCACAGTGCATCTGGTCCTTTGCACAGGTTTAAGATGGCCGTTAAGTTGGATGATACAGATGGTTATTTTGTGGTCGGTGGAGGTAAATACACTAAAGGCATCGAAGGGTTTTATGGTCCCACTCTGTATTATCGAACAAAGGTCCCCTCACTCAACATGGTGAGCAGAACCTTCAGTCTGATTTAGCCACATGCCTTCTGTTATAAATCCATATATTAAAAATCCTGAAACAAAGTTTTCTATCATTCAGTCTGAACTGCATCTTCCCCAAACAATAAGAATGGTGAATCTATCAGGATGGTTACAGACCTGTCAGGAGTTTAAGTCAAAACTCAGGCACCAAATAGCGGAGTATTCCCAGGCAAATACTGCGGTGAGACTGGCAGGTAAGTCCTTCCTTGACATGAAAAAGTTTTCTTGCACCCTTGCAGTGTGTATGTATTCCTCATTCTGGCAGCCGCTGTGTTTTTGTAGAGGGCTGTGTGGATGTGTACACAGAGCTGACTCTAAGAGTCAAGACAGCATCCTCGAACACCCAGTGTAACTCCTCCAAACCGTTCATCCTCTCTCGAAGGCGTTTCGTTGCTCAGGTGGTCCAGTTGCTATTAAACAAATATGGTAAGGCTTACAAAAACATATAGAAAGAGAAAAAAAAAGTTGCATTTGAAGAGATTCGAAGTTTATATCGGTTCAAAGCACGACTGCGTTGACTTCTCGAACGTGTTCAGGGTCGACAGATCCAGTAGCTGTTGGCAGAGTCGTGTATTCAGCAGTGCTGAAGAAGTTGTCCATCCACGGTAGTGTGGACTTGCTGGGCAGACTCATGCCTGATCTGTTACAAGCAGGATGCTTGGGGGACAACAGAGCTCTCTATTTCGCCTCTGTTCTCTACAGCAGTGGACTTGGAGTCGAGAAGCAGCCCTATAAGGTGTTTGTGTGTGTTTGTGTGTGGGTGTTTCCAATTCAAACGATAACTTTTAGTATTAAGGAAAAACTGAGATTCAGTGCTCAGGTTCCGTGATTGCGTGTGTGTTCAGGCATGGCTGTTGTCATTGCTGGCGGCCCAGAGTGACTGGCGGCTGGCTCTCCTTCGTCTGGGGCACCTGCATCGTGTGGGAGACCAGACTGTGCCCCCCGACCCTGACCTCTCCTACGCCTATTACTCCAACATCGCCAAGCAGACCTCCGTAGACCGGACCCGGCCCTCCCCAGAACAGGTGCTGGGGAACAGGTCAATGTCCAGTGCTCAAGTTCAGACGTTATTCGTCTCTAAGGGCAGAATTGTTTTCCTGATTCTCGAAAATCTGCAGCACATACTGCAAAAAAAAAAAAAAAAATGGAACAGGAGCATGAAGGTGTTACTCTGCAGCCGGCTGAGGACTTTACTACATCCGTCTCTGAGAGTTACACAGTAAACAAACCCAGTGTAATTTACTGGGTGTTTTCTCTGTTTCTCTTTTACAGATGTTTGTTGAGTCAATACACCTGAATGATGAGGAGACTCTCAAAGCCCAGACCGACGAGAATGACGACATCTTTCACTGGCTCAAACTGCAGGCGCGCGAAGGCGTGGCGGAAGCTGAGGTGAAGAACGCCGCCCCCTAGAGGTGACGAACGTGTTTGCAGGTTCGGCCTCTCCCTCAAGCGTGCGCCTGTGTCTCTTGTGGCCGCTTGGCTCTGCAGCAGATGCTCGGCCGCATGCTGTTCTGGGGTCAGCAGGGGGTTGCTCCGGACATCCCGACCGCTGTAAGGCACTATGAGAGGGGGGCTGTCAGACTGCAGGACCCGGTCTCCATGTACGACTATGCCATCGTGATGCTTATGGTGAGGTGCTGTATGATCCCACACGGTAAATGTGATGGCGCCATACTACTGTTACCATTGTTACCATTTGTTGTTACCATTTACTGGTCAGTGGTGGTTTCTCTTTCAGATCATTAAAAGCAGGCTGTTAGAGGACTGGGGGGGGTGGTTTGATAAAGATGGAAAGTTCTGAAAACACATTTGTTGCAATCTTTCCGCACACACACAGGGCCATGGAGCTCCACAAGATGTGCCGAGAGCCGTCACCTTCCTAAAGAAAGCAGCAGAACAGGTAAGAGCAGAAGCAATGAGCTGATAATGTTACCTAACGACTTAACAAAGTAGCTTAATTTAACTAACGACTTAACAAAGTATCTTAATTTAACTAACGACTTAACAAAGTAGCTTAATTTAACTAACGACTTAACAAAGTAGCTTAATTTAACTAATGACTTAACGAGGTAGCTTAATTTTCCCTTATCCAATCCTATCCTATCAGTACGTATTACCATGAGATCAGAGATTGGTTTCTGTACATGTGATGTACAGTTCCTGGCTGTCCCTGATCATGCCTGCCCTTCTGGAACCTTCTGTTTGAAGGTGCGTGGTGACCGTGTCGGGCCATTAACCAATTAGCTGTGATCCGCAGGGCTTTGCTCCAGCTATCACTGCTTTGGGATGGTACTATGAGCAGTACGAGAGAGACTACCAGCGTGCCGTCGAGCACTGGGAACACGCTGACCTCCTGGAGAATCCAGACGCCGCCATGAACCTTGGGATCTTTCACCTCCAAGGCCTCTATCCTGGACAACCAGCCGACAAAGTCTGATCACGCCTTCACTGATGATCGGTGTTGAACATGTTAACAGACAAATATTTAAAGTTTCTTAAAGTGTTTTTGCCCATTTATCTGCATTTCAAGGAGCTCACCAGCATTTGACTTTTGATCAAATTTGTTTTTTAGCCCGTATTGTCCCTATAACATCTGTTTTGACCGCATAACCTCTTGGAATTTGTAATTTTAGGAAAAGGTACTCTTGTTCTATGAGGTGTGGGAAACGTGTAGATATTTGATTTTCTTCTTTTTCTGTTAATATGCTGGTATTACTTTGCTGCGTTTCCAGATTAAGGCATATTCTTACTTCCTGAAGTCGGCGCAGAGAGGCCACGTCAGCGGGGGCATCGAGCTGGCCGAAATGTGGAGCCGTGGAATCCCCGGCCACGTGGCCCGGCGCCCGGCAGACGCCGTTCTGTAAGTCTCAGGGCAGCGGTACGCAGGCCTCAGGACTCCTGAACCTTCTGTGAAGTGAAATCCTGCAGGTCGTTGTTGTGCAGTTTTCTCCTCTGGTTTCAGATGGGTTAAATGGGCATCCGAGCATAATGGATATCTTGGATCGGTCTTGAGGAAAAGCCTGAATGCCCATCTTAAGGGAAACTGGTAAAGTCAAGCATTTGTCTGCCTTTTTGTTGAATCATTCGGTTTGATGCAGTTCCTTCGATCTGTGTACTTTGTAATAACACATTTGAACTTTTGTTTTATAGTACGATTAATTAGTGGAAGTGTTTATTTCAGGTTCATGGCTTTGGTTTATTACCTGATGTGTGCTGAGTGTGGATTTGAGGCAGCTCAGTTTAACACTGCATTCTTATGTCAACATAGCCCTGTGAGTCACATGGTCGAATCTATTGTTTTCATTGACTTACCTAACCTTTCTTACCTGTAACCATACTTACTTTCTCATAATGTAAAGATTCTAAACAAGGTAACGTTGGTTATACTGTTCACGTGTTCCAGTATCTGCAGGAAATGTTTTATTTCATTTGGATCAAATACATCCTTTGTCTTTCATCAGGCTGGGTCCTTGAGTCAGACGTTTGTGACCCAGTGTATGCGGCGGTATTACAATCTTTCCATTCAGAACCAGAACCCAAACCCTTATGGTAATTCAGAATTCAGAAGCTTTGTTTTCTGTTTTTATACATCACTTCTGGCTTGCGAGGCAAGAACATAAAATGTGTGCAAATGTGCAGGAAACCCTTCATATGCACAGCCAGCTACGATGTTATTTCGAAAAAACAAATGTAATATCTCATGTTAACACCATCTGACATGTATTCAGACATATAAAACTACATATGTAAGAACTGTTTTACATTACTTGCACAAGGTATGGAACAGTGAAATGGGAAAAAGTTACATTATTTGTTAACACACAGCTACTTTGTAATCTTATACTGATGTATTATGCATGATGTATTTTTTTTTTTAAATATTTGTCCATCCTGATCAGCTTTTGTTAAACTGGGAGACCTGTACTATGAGCAGCACACTGTGGGAGGAAGAGATCTTTCTGACGCGGCCGAGATGTACAAGCAAGCAGCACTCAAAAATGACCCACAGGTATCGCACACAGGAACAGCCAAGAGGTATCGCACGCAGGTATCACAGGGACAGCTAAGAGGTATCACACATAGGAACAGCCAAGAGGTATCGCACACAGGAACAGCCAAGAGGTATCGCACGCAGGTATCACAGGGACAGCTAAGAGGTATCACACATAGG
>JAOYMR010000012.1:71393-86041 GCA_025802075.1 Tenebrosternarchus preto
ACATTTAGCCTGGCATTAGCCTGCATCGCAGGCCACAGCATGCTATGGCCAGTGACGTGATCTGATGAGTTACATCTGATGGCCGCAGCTCTCAGGACTCACGCTGTCCTTCACAAATACGGAGAAGCTAGAGATGCTTCAGCCCATGACTTCTGGAAGGTTGTTACCAGGCTGTTCTCTGCCAGCTGCGTCAGTTGCCACTGCAGTACCTCGTTGTCTTTATAATTACAGATGTATATTGGGGGCAGGACAGGCGGCTCAACTTGGCCAAGAGGACATTAATGTTTTTAAGGGCTTTGCAGGAGAGTGCAGGTGGTCTGCTAGGCTGATTATATTAGACCGTGTGTCTCATCTGCTCTGAACTGCTTTGACATTAGAGTGTCATCCAGCATTTTGCTCATGAGGAAGTTGTCTCCTTAAATCCCATCACCTACCCCCCCCCCCCTCCTCCTTTTAATTTCCTGAGGTCATAGTCTCAATGTGGTACCAATGGACAACCAATGGCAGCTGCCAAAAATGTGATAATTGGTGCCAACTGCCAAGAATGTGGTAATACGCCTTACCCAAAGCCTTAAAGGAGCGAAAAATGGAAGCTCTGTGTCGACGCACAGGAATATCAATATAGTAACAAAATGTTGAAATTATACAACATAAATCTGAGGCATGAAATGTTTATAAAGTCCCGTTTATGTCAAATAAGGCTCACATTGTCAATGAAATTCCGGTCTTTGAGGCCCTCTAGTGGCTGTCTGTTGAAAAAACATTCAATGTTTCATTTCTCACACACAATGAACAGACCACAAATGACCCCTTTACATGGTGCAGAAATAACACCACAGCAGAGCAGAAAAAGAAGAGAACAGCAGGTGGCTGTAACAGCAGAGGTAGACAAATAACAGACAAATAACAGACAAATAACAGACAAATAACAGACAAATAACAGACAAATAACAGACAAAACACAGACAAATAACAGACAAAACACACGTGTAAAATTGGTAGAGTGAAAAAAACCCATCATACTCCAGGACCATATTTGGATTAACTGGAACAATGATTGTCCAGCATGTTAATCTTGGTGTGTGTTTTTGTTATAATGAAAATATTAATGCATGGTAATAACAAAATTTGAACAAGAATTTTTCTTTTTATTGCTGTATTTGTTTTAGCTCCAAATCACACTGAAATGTGAAAATTCAGAAGAGATCTGAATATTGATTCCTGATACTGTGTGTATGTATGTGTATATATATATATATATATATGAGTGAATTTTAAAGGAATCCCCTGCTCTCTGCCTGTAGGGCACCCTGAGTAACTGAACTGACAAAACCTTAAATAAAGTGATCATGTTGACTCCTTGATTGCAAATTTGCCGTCTATGACCACCTGAAGTATGTGACCCACCATCTCGATAACCGGCATCTCCTGGGATGCTGTTCAGCCAGGCCTGGAGTGGATGCATACTGTGTGTGGTTTCAGGTTGTAATTGAAGCGTTGGTTTTCAGTCTTGTATTTGGTAAGGGAAATGCTTGCTTGGTGGGGTTCACCCCAGGTCACTGACTTCAGGTCAGACTTCAGCGCCCTGGTCGTTGGGCCTGTGACGTACATCTGTGTATGTTTCAGGTCCCTGTTCTGCTGCAGGATGATTTCCAAGGAACCTGTTTGGATGTGTGCAGTTAAGATCATTTCCACTTCCATCTTCTCGTCTTCGCAGCCGCATCAGTACCAGTGAGCCGGTTCCTCTGGCAACGAAGCCCATACCTCCTCGTTTCTCAGATGAGAGCGTTTCCTTCAATAATGTGCGGTTTAATTTTTTTTTTCTTTCCATCTGTTCAGGTGTAGGTTAATCTAATCTCTTATCTCTTCAAATCACTTTATTTCCAGTTCGCTCTTTAGACTACCTCTGTATGTTCATATATTTTGTGTTATCATGGGGGTTAAAAGACTAACTCAGTACTATTTATGAACATTGTCTTTTATTCTTGCACAGCACTCTTAAGTGTTTTGCTTGCAACATTGTGTCTCAGTGATCTCATTCTCGTTGAATCAGGAGTGTTGGAGCAGGTCTGATAACCAGGATCTGTGCTTTTTCTTTAGCAGTGATTTTAGTCTGATGAACAGGATCTGGACTCTCTCTTTACTGTGAGTTTGTCTGATTACAAGGATCTGGACTCTCCCTTTAACATGGTGTTTATCTGATTACAAGGATCTGGACTCTCCCATTAACATGGATTTGTCTGATTACAAGGATCTGGACTCTCCCAATTAACATGGGTTTGTCTGATTACAAGGATCTGGCCTCCCCCAATTAACATGGGTTTGTCTGATTACAAGGATCTGGACTCTCCCTTTAACATGGGCTAGTCTGATTACAAGGATCTGGACTCTCCCTTTAACATGGGTTTGTCTGATTACAAGGATCTGGACTCTCCCAATTAACATGGGTTAGTCTGATTACAAGGATCTGGACTCTCCCTTTAACATGGGTTTGACAGTCCACCATGAGCAGGTGCAGGACCCAGAAATAAACACTAAAGGGCAGCAGACCTCTGCTGTGTGGAGCTTAGGAGACTGTTCAGGTACAGTCGACTCCCACGGCTTGTAAAGAAACCCAGTGTACTAAAAACTACGCTGAATCACTACGGTCAGGGAAATTATATGCTTGCCAGGTGCGTAGTTTATGATCAGTATTACATTTGATATAGTAGAACATAAACATCTTTCTCTCTCATGTCCTGTTTCTACAACACACTGAAAAAGCTGGCGTGGATTCTATGCATCACGCCCTGTTTATGGGTGTTAGTCATCTCCGATAGTAAAATTCCATCAGGCCTCTACACAGAAGGAAACACAACCCGCTCATATATGATCCTGTGGGCATATTTACAAGAGACTACTTAGACCTCGTTTTTTTTTAAAGATGTCTACCTTCATTAAGTTTCGGAGATGGTCCCGGTGTTGTCGAGGCGTACGGCCATGCGCTCATCTATGGCGAGCCTCATGAAACATTATGGAAGCTCGTGAACTGCGTAGCGCTCAGGCAGTCCTGCACGGCATTGTGGGGGACGTGAACCCAGGGGAGCTGAGTATCAGAGTGCAAGCCCCATTAACTCTCCCCCAGGCCACCCTGCACCAGTCTGTATTTTTTTTTGCCCCCCCCCACCTACTTCGTTGGGAATGCTAGTGATCGTCATTTCCATATAAATGAAAAGTATGGCTGTAATGCTCGGTAAAAGTGAAAGAGCGGGTTGGTGGAGAACTGGCAGTTGGAGTCCTCTCACGTGATGACCTTGAGAGAGTAAGTGACTTAATGGTTAATATGTACCTCTTTTTTTAATGGAGGCTATTTCATATAAGCTATTGTCAGAAGAAAGAACATTATTTTTGTAATTGTCCCTTAGAGACCACAGGCTATGTGAAACCCCTCTGGACATACAATTTCCTAGTTTTATTGTGCTATGATGGTTCAGTCATGGTGAAATATACTGAGAGATTACTATTTGAAAATTTGAAATAGTATTGGTTTTAAATAGAATTTTGTCCTTGCAGAGAAAAAAAGCTCCCTCTTGACCCAAAATGCACTGGTTAAATGTAATAGAATGGCTTTTATTGGTTAGTGAATGTAATAGAACTGCTTTGGTTTGTGAATGTAATAGAACGGCTTTTATTGGTTAGTGAATGTAATAGAACGGCCTTGATTGGTTGGTGAATGTATTAGAACGGCTTTGATTGGTTAGTGAATGTATTAGAACGGCTTTGGTTTGTGAATGTAATCGAGCTGCTTTGATTTGCGCTCATGTCTTCTCGCGCAAATAAACACGCAGAGGTATGATGGAACATGCTGCTCTTGATAAGATCCACCCTGGGGAAATGTTACAATTACACAAGGAAAGCTCAGCGGTGACCTTTCACCTTTAGGGTTAGCTGCTCTCTGTGGTTCTTTCAGTCCCCCGTGAGCCAGATCTGATCACCATGGAGACCCTATGGGCTAAGACACATGCGTCTCTCACCGTTTCCTAGTCGACATTCAGTGGTCTCAATGCACCCTTCCGTAGAGTGTGAGTTCTTTGCTGGATCTGAGGCGTATCCGTGGTGATGTTGGCGTGATGACAGAGGGAGCGGTTTTCGCTGGTTCCTGACGTCTGGCTGCCCGCTTCCCAGACTGCTCCCAGCCAGGTCGCGACCCTGTGCCTATGACCTCGTGAGCATCACCCCCTCCTCCCTCCTCCTCTCGGGCATGTACTCACTCTCTTGGTCCAAGCTAGCGGAGGTCGAGCCTTATCGAACCCATCGGAAAACGGCTTTAAACGCAGGCAGAAGGTGGGGTCACTAAATCTCCCCACGGCTCTTTGAATGACGTTGTTGTTCAATTAAACCCTCTGGCACTGCTTTAATCTTTGGAAAAGTGGAATTCTACCTCAAGCATGGCTCTGCATCTTTGCTCTCTGGAAACAATTAAATTCTGTTTATGAATAGCAAGTTTTGTTGTTTTATCGCTGGAGCGAATCTAATAATAAATTGCCACTGCCAAATATATGGCAGGCAGATAAACATCCAGAACACAGCAGTTATCATGCAAGTGGAAGATCCACTCCTGCAATGGGGCGCTATCAGTCAGCACACAAAGCTCTGTCAGTGCTGTCTTTGATATTTAGTCTAAACCAAACATGATTTTCTTTCTTTTTTTGATTATGAAAAATAACACGTATTCCCAGCAAAAATGGAAGAACTGAGAAGATGAACAGCCCTATTGTAGTAACAGCTGACGCCTGCAGAGAGTGGAAGCGGAGAGATTTATGCACACATGCTTGGGAGGAAATAAATGTACATTTTTGGTTGTAAACGGATTGTTTTACCCATAAAGGTATGTTGAGCATGTTTAAGAGCTGGAAATCTTATTCAGCATATTGTCACTCTTCGAGACATCTGCTTCAGGACGCTCTCCATCCACTGGGAGCTGCTTCTAGTTCTGGGCTTTTTTTTTCGAGGTCCTGGAAATATTGTCGTCACTTGATTCCAAAAAAGAGAGTGTTTTTTTCGTTCTGACGCACCTTTGGTCAGGCTTCATAACATGTGGAGCACAGCTATGTCGTCATAGTGCAGACACAAGAGTAATGTCCTCTCAGAAAAAGGTTGTTTTTCTGTTGTTTGTTTGTTTGTTTCCTTCGATGTTATGACAACAGCCCTGCAGCTTGTGGTTTTTTTTTTTTCTCTCCTCTGTCTGCACGTGCCCGAGTCTCATCAATCTCTCTGCTCGTTGGCGCCAGGGCCCGACTCCGTGCCCAGGGGTGGAGGCCTCGGAGGGCTGGAGAAAGCGATCAGCACCTCCCGTGGCTTTACTGCGAGGCAGAACTCTCGATATCTCATTTAAAGGGGGGGGGAGGACAGAACAAATGGACAAAAAAGCCCTTTGCTGTGTGTAAAGAATATAAATGTGATACATTTCCTCAGGTAATGTGATGAAGTTGTTGATACCACCTGAAACGGCGGCTTGGTGTGGAAGCCGGTGATATAGGAGGAAGATTACAGATTCACCCTCATCGTTGACCATCTATTCCCTGAAAATCACTTCCCAAAGAGTGATTGGTGTGACATCTGCCAAGACTCGCTGGCCAATGATACGAGGCCCTACAGTGTAGTGGAAAACGAAGGCGTTGGTAAACTACTGCACGCGCTGGAGCCGAAATGGACGCCCTCTCGACAACACTTGAGTGAAACCTCAACTCGGCGTGCAGACAAGTGCACGACAACATCAAGCACCAGCTAATGGATGCAGGACGAGTCACAGTTTGAACAGATGGCTGGACGTCGCGGCCAAGCGAAGCCTGTGGAACCATGACCTGCCGTATCATCAGCACTGACTGGCAAATGAAGAATTATGTTCTTCAAACATGTATTTTGAAATACACACACACACACACACACGCACACACACAACAGTCAACATTAGGGCAGTGTTTATAGAAACGGGCATGGAGTTGAATATACAAGACGAAATAAAAAAAACCTGCTCTAGTGACCGATGATGCCAGTAACATTTTAGTAGCCAGAAAAAAGGATCCAATCCCTGCCCAACAAAGAGGAGAATCCAGTCCCTGTGCACTGAATGTTTCACGCATACCATTAACCCAGCAACACAGAAAGGCCTGAACTGTACCGGTGCAGGACGGCTCTTGGGGCGAGCGAGGTGGTGCGGGACATTTTTCCATCGCAGTTTTAAAGGAGATGCAGGAGTTACAGAACCCAAAGCTAAAACAGGACGCGAGGAATCGCTGGAGAGGTTCGGTTTGATCAGTGAGTCGGCAGCGTGCACTGGGTTCTGGACACGAAGCTGAGGAAAGACGAGTGAACGATGCTCACACTCGGAGAAAACGGCGTCGACCGCCCAAGAAGAAACGGTCAGGACGTTCGGACCGGCGAAAGCCGTCAGTGGCGTCATCATGCGTGAGGAAGAACAGTTTGTGGTTCTTTTTGCCTGTCACTTCACCAGCTGTAGAGAAACGCAGAATGATCTTGATCACAGAAATGAAACAAGGCAGAACAAACTGTGGTCCTGCACTGTGGTCCTGCACTGAGCGGCTGCACGGAGATTCACAAAACTGCTTCTTCTGGGAGAATTTGAGAGATGAGACCTTCCAGTGTCTTATCCAAAAGGCTGCACCACTGATGGTAAGATCTTCTTCTTCTCTATTTATAATGACGTATTTTAAAAGTGTGAAAATTTTAAACTTCCATTACTGCCTCGACGTTCGCTAAAATGTGTGTTTTGTGTGTCTACAGGATGACGCTGTGGCATAGGGTCAGAAGTCACCTCATCTTGTGGCCAGGCTCAAAATACTGGTCCTGGTCCTGCCCTGAGACTACTGAAGTGTATATTATTTTATGTTGAAAATTTATTCAGAAATACTTATTTTGTCCAGAATAATGAAATATTTTTGAGATATATTTTCCTGCATCAATTTCGAATATAGTCCTGCTTCTGTGAAGGTCAAAGACACTAGAAGGTCTTTTTGGTGACACCTTCTGCACTGTGGACCTTGGGCCATAAGATCCAAACCTCCAGAGAGGCTAAAATTGTGAAGTACAGAGAGAGAGTGAGAGGCAACGTCTTTGAACCTTGGTGGTAAGGTGTTAGAGTGGCGCAAAGCTCATCAGATTCAGTTTCCTCTCCAGGCAGACCTTGCTAAGACATACCTGTGCATTCCTGATACTGGAGGACCTTTCTGAGTGTGTTTGTAGCACTGCAGGTGTCATTGTGCATTCCGAGTACAGCTGGTTGATCAGCTGTTTTTTTTTTAAAGAAACACCTCTCAAAGATTGCTGACAGCTTTGCTGCTGTAGAGATTTGCAGTAGGGTTACTCTTCACCCTTCCTCATTCCATAGCATTACTTAACCATACACAGCATTTATTTACCTATTTATAGTGTTTACTGTATTTGACATTTAGTTCACGTTATATTTTGTTTGCACTGCCATCAGATTATTTTATGTTGACTGCACACCCCCAGTACTGAATCACTCCAGATGTTAAAACTGTTGGATCATTGGCTCAAACAAACAAAGTAGGATTTCGTGGTGATGAAACTTGTGATTCCAAACCCCTGTTCTGGTGCGTCTGGTTGAAATGGAGATAAATTGCGTGCACCTGCACTACGGTGGCGTGCAGTGTGTCTTAGAAACTGCAAACTTTATGTTGACCATTTTGGTCGTCTTCTAGTTCAGCAGGCTGAGCACAGAGCAAAGCTGCTATACGCAGACCTTGTTCTGCCGTTGGGTGACACGGTGCGCTACATCACGTTACACTTTTAATTTGAGATGCTGTCAAACTGAAAAGTTTAAGAGCTAATTGAATGGATTGGGAGACAACAAATAAACAGTCTGTTTATAGCTCAGGACGCTAACTGTGGGTGAAAATTACTCTCTAGCAGACATGCCAGAGTATCGTGCCAGAGTGTTGGTATTTGACGTGTGTGTGTGTGTGTGTGTGTGTGTGTGTGTGTGTGCGTGTGCACGCATGCATGGATGTATTAGTCTATCGAATAGATTATTGAATATATTCTGCAGCTCGGTGAAGCCCATAAATTCTGCATGTCCGCCAAACCTGGGCCCATCCTCCTTGAAACCTTGAGTGAGGCTCAGTGCCTTGGAGAGACATGCAGAGCAGAGATCCAGATGGAGAAACGCAACATCTCACACGCTTCTCCCCCCCATCTCAATTAAGGGGACATCACAGTCCTGCGGCTGTCCCCGTGGGGAGCAGGCGTTTTGTGGCATCATCACGAACGCAGCGGTCTGTGCTACACTGGAAGAAGTGTGCACTAAAACCTGCTACTGCTCACGAGCAGGTTTGGATTTGAACAGCACAACACAGGTTAGCCCCTCCCACTCATCCCCACCCAGCTATGTACGGTGAGGGGGGGGGGATGTCCGAACCAAGAAAACACCACCACTCATTGTCGTCACATGCCACGTTCTGAAGCTGCTTGCCTCTCTACAGGGAAGCTGAACTGCTGTCTCCGCCTTAACGGCCACCTCGTTATGTCTATAGCTGCCCTGTCAATGGCTAAACAGTCCAGTGAACTGAATTAGCTCAATCTTTAACGAACCCCTTCATGAATATTTCAGCGTTGCTTGGCGGTGGAACGGCGCTGGAATCGATGGGCACTCGTTACACCACTCCGGCTCGGCCGCGCACGGGGGTACGAGCGGCCTGGGGCGTACGGGCCCTCACCTCTCCCTCTGAAAGGAGAGTCATTTTTCGCAGTTATCATCAGTAGTAACGATCTCCCCAGCTCCCATTTCTTGTGCTCACCTCAAAAGATGTGACGTGGAAATTTCAGCATTTTGTCAAAGTGATTAAATGATTTTTCACTCTGTCCCTTAATTAAACGGGTTTAATCAGTAGAGCGGCCGTGAGATACGAGTGTGAGAGACAGGGAGGTGGATCCATTTACCAACGTTTAGTCTTGTTCTTTTGTTTTTTTCCCCATATGATGCACAACTTGTACAGTGAACACATGAAAACATTACAGAGGAAATAAGGTGACGCTCTTTATCCTGCAGTGTTAAGTATGCATATATGATCGTGACCAACAGGGGGAGCTTTTACGCTTGAAATAGTTGTAAACCTTTCGCCGGTCTACGACCCTGCTATCTCTGTGTCCCAGCCTCTCATCCACCAGCTTCTGACTCCACCCACAGCATCTCCTCCTCTCTCTCTTTGCATTTGTTTCTCCATCTTTCCCTCATCAGCAGCCAATTTCCTCCCCATTCTCCTCTCAATTACTTTACATTTTTCAATCTTTCACAGAACATATGAAGTGGATAAGATTAGAAAACGGCCTTCTGTCGGTCTAATGGCAACAACAAGGTAATCTGACTGTGATATTAAAAACCCAAACCTCATCTGTTTAATGCAGGGAGTTCATTAGTCACTGTACTGCTGCCATTGTGATTGTCATCAGTTTCTGCATGTGTGCTGTGACTGTTTCTCAGACGAACGCCACTCCCTTCTCTCTCTCTCTCTCTCTCTCTCTCTTCCTTCCTTCACCATCCTCGCTCCCCTTCTCCTGCTCTCCGGCAGTGCCTTTCCAGAGGTGAGGAGTCGACTCCTGTAATTACCCTAGTGTCTGTGAAATGAATCATTGGGCGTCTGATTGAGTTGCATGATGGGAGACATCCATCCTGAGTGGTGCAGGGAGTCAACTACTGTTCTGCCTGCCTCTCTCTACTCACTCATTCTCTCTATCTCTTCCCTCTCTCACATTTCCATCCCACTCACTCTCTCCCTCTCTCTCTTTCCCTGCCTCTCCACACCCCTTTCTCTCTCCCTCTCTCTTCTTAATCTTCATCATTGTTGTGGTATCCATGACCCCCACCTGATCCTGCTCACACCAAGGGTGTGTCCATCCCTGTAACCAGTCCACCAAGGAACCTGCTTGTGTGTGGTTTGGTTCCCCTTAAAGCTTAACCAATCCCAGCTGTTTGTTTGAGAGGCAGCAAGAGAGGGCGTCAAGCATCAATGCATCAGTGACAGTTTGCTGGGCGACAGATGCCTCAGTGTCACCTAAGCCTACCAGTTCCCAGGCTGTGGAATATCTGCCATTTTTAACTCCAGTTCACTGAATTAGCAGCGACTCTCGACTGTGCAATGCTCTGGTAATGGTTGAGACTCCCCGGAGTGTTTCATGCGTTTTCTCAGTCCATCAGTGCTTTGAAATCCTGGGGAAAAAAGGACTACAAACAAGCATTTATTCAATAAAATTCAAATGTTTTTACCTCATGTACCCCGAGAGATGGGATTTAACCCACGCCCTCACTGTCCCTGAAGTGAACGGCTTATATTATGAAGTGACTTCTGCACAGAACTTTTGTGATTTGTAGAAAACATGCTTCGGTCGTCACGTTTAGTGGCTCTAATAAAACTTTATCTGCAGTACAATTGCAGCTCCTCATGGGGCTTTTGTCTGGGGTTTAGTGTCTGTAGTGCCCGCCTGGGACGCCTGTGTTTCTCGCCTGCGTCCGGCATGATAAACGGGCGTGAACTGGACCACTTCTGCCACACGCTCTCTGGGCATCGCACTTTGATGTTGGCAGTCAACAATAACCCCCGGCCACCCCCCCGACCCCCACCCCCCGGATGAGCTGGCAGGAGAACGGGGTGCAGTGGTTGTGGGTGAAGCCCATCGTCGAGGTTGTCGTGTGTCCCTGCAGCGGAGGGCAGGCTGAGGGGCCCCCTTGGGTGGAAGCGTGGGTCTCCGGGGGGGGGGGATCGATGAATCAGCCTTTACACCAAGGCGTCCTCCTGATCAGACGCTGTGCAGAACCCATGCTTGTGATCGGACACACACTTGTGATCAGACACACACTTGTGATCAGACACGCGTTCAAGATCAGGTTCTCGTTCACCCTCTGAGCCACTCGTTTTTCCTCGTTGACCTGTTCGCACTCGTTTTTCCTCGTTGACCTGTTCGCACTCATTTTTCCTCGTTGATCTGTTCGCACTCGTTTTTCCTCGTTGATCTGTTCGTCCTCATTTTTCCTCGTTGACCTGTTCGCACTCGTTTTTCCTCGTTGACCTGTTCGCACTCGTTTTTCCTCGTTGATCTGTTCGCACGTGTCACATTGCTTTTGCTCGTGCAATAATACAAGAAAAGCTAAATAGCCGAACGATAACTAAATGAAGTAATTTAAAACGGTGCTAAATATCATAGGCAACTTGACTCATCTTGAACAGTTTTCCTCTCCCACATGTTTTGTACTTAATCGTTAATAGTTTTGGATTTGTCCTTCATAAATGTGCCACCAGGGATTTTACCCAAGGAATAGTTCTTATTACTCCATTTAATTAGCATTTAAACATTTTTAAGTTACATTGTACTTCAGGGCTTTAGAAAACAAACCACTTGGTAGCACATCAATGGAATAATTAATAGCAAAGTGAGCAAGATTATGCAAGTGCCGTTGTGAACAAGGGGATTGTGGGTAGTGGCACTGGCCCGTTTGATGAGTTCGTTAGAACATTGGTGTTACGTTACTGTTACATCATGATTCACTTCTACAGTTCCAGGTGGGATGTGAGATGGTTCTGTGAACAACCTGCTGTAAAGTATCAGTAAAGTATCGGTTTAATACAGGTTCTGCAGATACATGTAAACACGTCGATTAAGTGTAGTGTGTTACAGTCCAGGACAATTATTTTCGCTTTCAAAGTTATTGGTTTTGGCTTCAATTATGGATCCTTTTACCTGAACCATTAATCATATCTGTTCAATAAGCACTAACCACTACTGATGAAGTAACGCAAATATTAAACATGATATAAATGTCAACCTCTTTCTCACATACAGCACACAGTCTCTTCTAATACAGTTTAATACCCATTTAATCCACAGTTGCTCCTACACTTTTAAAAGAAAATATCTTCAAATAAAAATCCAGAGGACATTAAAATTAGGATTATTTTTTTGTCTTGAAGATAATGGTAGACTATCTGACCTAAAATCTTTGAACTATTCATCTGTTATAACCCCACTGTAAAGGTGTGACAGGAATATATGTGAAGGATTGCAGTACATTTTTAATATGTCCAGTTTAGTACAGTCAAACGTGGATATCTGTGGGTGAAGAGGCCATGCTGGTATCTGCCATATTTACCTCTTGTTCTAAGATATATGGGCTGGGTAAAGAAGCTAATGTGGCTACATTTTGTAGGTGTGTGTGTGTGTGTGTGTGTGTGTGTGTGAGAGAGAGAGAGAGAGAGAGAGAGAGAGAGAGAGTTGGTTCATCAGTACAGATGTTATCCCATACTTTTCAGTAGACATTATTATTTAAAGTCCTTGCTGTGGTCTGTAATGGTGTAAGATGCAGATACATGTTTTCATGGAATCTAGTTGTTTTCCTCTAACTATCGACCTGCCCCTGCATACATTACAGTTTACAGTTCAGATCTTTTGATGAGTTGCTCTTGCAGCTGTGTAATGAGTTCCCTGCTGGATAATGAATCCCCCCATAATTTCAGCCTGACGGGACCCGGCTGTTCCCCACTGCCTGGGCTGTGGTTCAAGCAAACTCTGGCGTTCTTCACCCCCTGGGTCCTGGTTAAAGCTCACCCAGGTGTTCCTTGGTACCTGGGTCCTGGTTAAAGCACACCCAGGTGTTCCCCACAGCCCGGGTGTTCCCCACAACCCGGGTGCTCCCCAGTTCTCCACAGCCTGGTCCTGGTTAAAGCACACCCAGGTGTTCCCCACAGCCCGGGTGTTCCCCAGTTCCCCACAGCCTGGTCCTGGTTAAAGCACACCCAGGTGTTCCCCACAGCCTGGTCCTGGTTAAAGCACACCCAGGTGTTCCCCACAGCCTGGTCCTGGTTAAAGCACACCCGGCTGCTGATGTGCTGCTGTTGGACATATGGGGGACTGTGTCAAAATTGATGGTGCACAACTTCTCCATGGCCTTCATGCGGCTCGTCAGAGAGGCAGCGTGTCACCTTGAAAAGACGTCTTCGTGATATACTCTGGTGATATACTCTGGTGATATACTCTGGTGATATATTCTTCGTGTGCCCCCCCCCCCCACAACATTTGCATATATAGCACTTTTACACCAACAGAGTTCTACTCATATGAATCATATGAACCTCACTATGGCAACATCTATAGATGCCCATCAGTTCTGTGTTTCAGAATTCAGTGTGTACTGCTGTGCTAAAGGGTTTTTATTTTTTTATTGTATAGTATGTTTAATCTACAGGACAAAACCTTAAATGTCCTTTAAACAACAATAATTACAGTGCTTTAAGATCAGATGTAACTTTGGCCATCTCGTTTTTAAAGCTGACCTCCTGGGGTGAGATGCTTTCTCCGTGGGAAATGTTCTGGGTTTTTTTTCTTTCCCACAAATGCATCTTTTATGAAACCGTTATTAGAAATATTGGCTGGTGTCCATTTATTATTCAACCCAGTTATTTATTCAATCCTTTCTCTTATGAGCTCCACACAGCATGGACCCAGTGCAGAATGAACACAATATCCCAGGCCAGCCCTAGTGTGACCTGTTTGCCTGGACCCTTTACCCAGCCTCATAAAAATATAAAAAAAATTGCATTATTACCTAAAAGCGAATTTTTGGGTGGCCTGCAATAGATTTATTGAATCTAGAAAAAAGCAGTATGAGAACATCCCCCCCTCCATAATAATGTACCACAGGTTGTTTTCCTCTGGGTCTAGAATTCATTATTGCAACTGTGGAGAAGGGGATTGTGGGTAAGAGGGCGGGGGAGTGGTCTGGAGAGTGGGCTCCTCTCAGACTCTGGGCTATAATTATGGCCCTGGCACTGACATTCCTGCGTGATGGGCAGCTGAAGCTCCGCCCACATCCGGCTCTTAAAGTCCTTCATCAGTCTCTTGTATTGCTGTGGCTGCAATCCCACTTCTACTGAGCTCCTGTGTCTGAGTAGCTGCATGCATGTTGAGGAGAGAATAGTTCAGGCTCTTATTTACGGGGTTTGAACTTAGAACGGTTGAGCGGATTTTATGAACGTGGCTCTCTGTCTTGCTAAAGACGTACGTGTCGATTTGTCTCTCGTATGACTGACAGGACAACACTCAAAGCCCAAGAAATGTATAGGTTTTAATACAGCTCAACCATATTCCTGTTCTTGCCTTTTAAATAATGGAATTTGTAATTGACTGGAATTGATATTTGAAATGCCCAAACCCAGCCTTCATTAAAAAGGTGTCAGTACCAATAATAAATACTGGAAAGCGGGAGCAGTTAAATAATGACTATAATCTCATTTCTGGGAGCATGTTCCCCTCAGAAAGCCATTACCTCGCTGTGAGTGGCGTGAACCTCGTTGTTGTGGGGCGGGTGCAGGGCAAACCAGCATGGACTCATATTTTTCTTAATCGCAATATGAGCGCATTAATTTCACAGGTCCTTCTGACAGAACAGGGCGCTGGGGGGCGAGTTAATACAAAATGATCACATTTTCACACATAATCAATAGCTCAGTGCGTGAGGGAGAGTGATATGTGGGCTGACCTCAACCCCGCGCCCGGGGCGGGTACGCGCGGGCCGGGGGGGGGGGGGGGGGGGGGGGGGGGGGGGGGGGGGCGGGGGGGGGGGGGGGCGGGGGGGGGGGGGG
>JAOYMR010000012.1:87474-104271 GCA_025802075.1 Tenebrosternarchus preto
CACTAGAGGGGGTGTGGCCTCTGGGACCGGCCTTCAATCACGACAGGAGCAGAACACTAGAGGGGGTGTGGCCTCTGTGACCCGCCTTCAATCACGACAGGAGCAGAACACTAGAGGGGGTGTGGCCTCTGTGACCCGCCTTCAATCATGGCCGTGCTGTTAATTGCATTATTGCACTCCACCCTGTGTTCTCTTGCTTAAATGACAAACAAATGTGCAGGCATGCATATAACTACTTCTACTACCTCTAACTAATGTTACTTATTACTGTGATTCTGTACATATTTCAGCGATTAGGTACATGTTTCTGTACATTTCAACACACGAACTGCTTCAGAAGGCCTGGAATGCCTGAGGGAAGTCAACATGTAAACAATACACTGAAGGGACCATTTCTATTTTTTCTATATTTTTATTTATTTTTTCCACTTGCTTTTACCGTTTTATTGTAGCTACATAATACCTGCTTTCAAACCAGAAAATCGCGTTTCATGAAATACATAAATGAAGGATTTTTTTTTTTATCGACGTTGAAAGAGCTTATTCAGACAAACACACCCACCCACCCCGCAGAACTAAGGTTAAGCTGAGCCTGGCAAACACGGGGTTAATCAATACAGGTCACGCAAAGGCCAGCATGTCAAGTTGGCGTAAGTGTCGGTCCTAACCGTTTGCCTCGTGACACAGAGCGGCCTTCCGTCCAGCTGTCTCTCACAGAAAATGGGAGGAGTGCTGGGGGAGGGGCTGTACAACTCCAGAGCTGCTGCGGAGGGACTTCAAGGCCAAAGAGATTCCTCTGCTCTTCTCGTGTACCGCCCACCATCTGTACGAGACTCAAAGACAGACGAGAGGTTTGGCTTCCTTAACAGAGCGTACCTATGGAAGCATTTGCACTGCGCTGGTAAATGCTCCGGTAGTGATGGGGACCGAAGAACAGATGATCTTCTCTGGATCGGTGCTTGTGCTGTAGGATCTGAACCACTGTTGATCTTGCCTTTCATTGATAACTCATTCCAGCACTTAAAGGCTATGGCAGACGCTAAGCTGTGGTTTCTAGGGGCGGAGTCAGGAGAGGCAGCACATTGCTTGGCCGGCTGGTCAGCCCGGTGCCACATGTGAGGTCATCGCTAACACTGGGGCTCGATCTGGAGACGCCTGTCGGGCAGATCCAGTTCTCTCGCAGGGACGGTAAAATTCCACGGAGGTTAAAGGACACTGGAAAGACACTAGTAAAGTAGTCTTCTCTGAGCTTCTGGAGAGAATTCTCCTCCTGGGTTTAACAATGGCTGAAATCTGTCGTGTTTCATCTGGGCTCCTCAGGGACTCCCCTGACTCCCTTACTCCCAGCTCTCCTGCCAGGGCGCAGAAGATGTCTGAACAGTGACTAAAGCTCACTCTGAATGGCCCTCACGTAGCCCAGTGCAACCAGTGTTAGCGCACACAGCACTAACGTGGGAGTCTGCAGGGCAGTGAAAGCATTTGCTTTGATTAATAGCTGATCTCTACACTCTTATTTAGTGTTTTTTTTTTTTAATTCCAATCATTGTTTTCGAGATGATTTTATAATAGGTTAGCCCATTGTTTTATGTACGTAAAATTGCATTCAGGTATTCATTAACTCATTCATTAGCTTTAGCCCAGATCACACTCTGGGTTTTACATTAAGAACATTGTGGGAGAATATTTGGTTAAAGGTCTTGGTTTTTCCACCCACCTTTACTATAAAATATCTTGAGCTGTTTTCCCATCTCTTAGAGGACAAAGACACGAAACAATCACTCTTCGGTGTTACTTTAGCAGAGGCTTCGAAACCAATTCACCAAGTATTCTGAACTTTATACATACACGGTTTAGTAAACATTTGTCTAAACTGCTCCTTCTACCATCAGTAGTTCGGTAGATTACTCTGGCCTTTTTCGGTAGATTACTCTGGCCTTTTTCGGTAGATTACTCTGGCCTCTGTGCTTCCCTGATCTTTGCCTGCATCATAGAGGAACAGCGTGTTGGTGCAGCTGTAGTCCCGACACTGTCGCCACATTACAGCGTCTGTTCCTCTGTTTAGCGTTTGTGTAATGTTGTTTACCCCACTATCCCCTCAGGCCCGACAGGTTGGAAGACAGGCTTCATTAGGGTGGAGTGGTAAAATGGATGGAGGTGCTGGAGATGCTGACAGGGGAGGGATGAAGCAGAGAAGAAGAAGAAGAAGCAGCTAACGGTCCTCCTAATTGACTACACATCCACAAAACAGCGGTCCTCATATGTGGTTGGCACCGTGCCCCCACAGGTCATTAGTGGCAGTGGTGCACACACACTGAGTACAACAGAGCATGGCAGCCCGTGCCCATCAACGCCCTGTGCCCGACGCCCCCACCGTTCCTTCGTTAATGAACGCCCGACCTGAGGTGAGGTCTCTCTTTAATTACCATCACTGATTATGGAAAAGCTTGCATGAGTTGGGGGCTGGGGGTTGGGTGTGTGTTTGTTTTGTTATGGATACAAATGGTCTACATGAGTTTGTTTGCAAATAGACAAATTAGCCTATTAGCCTGTGGTGTGTTTTGATGGAGTGTGATCTCTTTGGTTGGGAGAGGACGATGTGATGGAGTATGTGGATGCTCCAGACCATCTGAAGAGGGTGGAGGCAGGATGGGAGGGGGGGTGGAGCTCTCTGCATTACTTTACTGCTTTCACAAAAGGATTTTTTTTATGGATTTGTTGTTTTCCTATTGATCAGCTGTTATAGGTGTTATTACAGAGTATCCACCATTGTGTCAGTGAATACACACATTTAGGAGGAATACACTGAAATACTCCGTGTGTGTGTGTGTGTGTGTGTGTGTGTGTGAGAGAGAGAGAGAGAGTGGGTGGTTAACTATGGGTGCATAAGTTAATAAGTTGGAAATGTGCTACCCACTGCCTCCCTTGGCCGCGCCAGATGCCACAGTTGCAGACCTCACCTGCGTAAACACATCTGCCCAGTCTGATCGCTTTAACACGTGGGTGAAGCTCCCCAGAGACACAGCTGGCACCAGCGAAAGCTCCGCTCGTCTGATCTGCCTGTCCTCGTGCACGTGGCTCTGTGATATCCGTGCCTGTGTTTGCCTGTGTGAGACAAAAGGTGGATGTTTTCTGTCTCAATTCCTGAAAACACACGTGAGTTTCTGGTTGATGGAGTGGAGTTTTAAGACACCCCCCCCCAGCTCATTTTCTGGGTTACTGCCTGCCTGGGAGATATCTGGCACCCTTCAGCACAAGAACTGCTTTGGTCCATAATTACAGCTGAGTTCTGTTTTTGAAATTCTGTTTTCGAAAGTCAAATAAGCGGTTTCCTTCCTTCCCCTTCTGAAGATACAGCAGTTTTGCTTCTCACATACAGACAGCCGAGCATCCCAGGACCAGGCACCTGGCTGCCGTCGTCACTGACGCAGAACGTTGCCTGCGCTATGTTTCGAGAGACGACGTTCGGCGTGGGCCAGCAAGACGAGCGAGCTGGTTTGACACCAGCGTGTATGTGTATCAATAAAAAACTCCAAGCTGTGTATCTGCTCCTGAAATCTTTCATGGGGAGGTGGTTATATTTAGAGCACTGGGCAGTGCTGTGGAACACTCTGATACCAGCAATCTCGGATATGGGTGTTCAGACAGGAACATGCATCCTCTAACTCCCTTTCCTTCTCTCTTGCCTCCTTATTTCTGTCTCTTTTTACACACACACACACACACACATACACACACACACACACACACACACACACAAGCACTGCCTCTTTGGAGAACACATCCGGAATATACTGCATATACTGCTGAAGCTTGCGTGCATGCAGATGAGGGCCTGGAGGAGCTACGGCGTGAACAGGACATCCCATACTGCGGTTACCGTGGTGAGGGCCGCGCAGTGTCACTGCTTTCCAGCGATCATCTAAATGAGTTCAATCTACAATTAAAATGAGTCCAAATTTAGTCCCTCTTATTTCCTTGCACTACAGGTGACGGTGGGTTTTCATAACTTTTCCACTGCACTGAGAAGTTGGCGGTTTGGACAGCGAGGGAGTTGGGGTTCTTGATTTTCATTGCCCATTAATTAGCTAATTACATCTCCAACTGCCTTTCCTTCAGGGGGATGGTTTATTGACCAAGGGGCTATGTCTCCCAGCTGCTGTTTGATGGCTAATATCAATCTTTTCCAGAAATCTCATTAAATCAGGAAGATTTGAATAGCCATAATTCATTGTAAAAGTAAACCACTGGTCTTGTCCCCAGAGGCTGAAACTATTTTACTTCAAAAACTCACTACAAATGCCACGATATTGTATAATACTGTAAGCTCCCTAGGTAGTTTCCGAACCTACACAAAGTCCGAGATGGTGTGAAAGATACAGTCGGGCCATGGAAAAACGTCTGCACTTGCTCTTCTCAATCAGTAATCCTCCAATCCTCGTTCATTCCTGAAGAGATAAGCTTTAAACAAATGACGCAGTTCTGCTGTTCCGATATAAGAAAATAATTTAAATTTAGCTCTTTGAACTTTAATGCTCACTGCATTACCATCTCGATCAACTCCATAATGCACGTCTCTCCAAGACCCGGGTCTTCTGCAGACCATATCCAAACTCTCAGCACCAGGACAAGAATTTAATGGTTAGCCCCATGTCCACTAAACACACTTCCTTTCTCCAGTAAGTATGATCTTTTTTTTTCTTTTTGTAGAAATGGGCTTGTGTAATTCTAGTCTTGCAAATGTCGAACCTTTTGGACACCTTAGTTTCAGAATAGTCTCTGCTTCAAACAGGATTTGTGACGGTGACCTTTGCAATTTTGCTTCAGATGAAGATTACTGGGCATTTTACTTCCAGTCCTGATTGCAGACTCTTGTCAGAATCGCTCGTCTTAATGCAACTGTGAAGCTCTGCTCAAGGTCAGAGAGAAGATGCAAGCCCTCTGCGCTCTTGTGGACCTATAACGGCACAGCAGGCGTAATTACATATCATGCTGACGCCTTTCTTTTGGAATTTTTTATTTTTTTATTTTAAGTAATGAAAGTTACTTCAATTTCTCACAGATCCCATTCTGCAAACCCCTTCATGGAAGCCTTTAACTCTGCTCACTTCCTTAAGTATGTCCAATCAAAACGTCAAAGTGCGTTTGATTGGATGACGAGACAAAACGGGGATTTGTGGGTATCGTGTGCTGGTGCGTGGGACCCCAGAGTGGTGGTGGAGCTGTGCTACACGGAGTGGTATCTTCTGTTGAAATGCAGTAAACTGAGCAAAGTGGTAATCGACTCCCTCGTCCAGCGTATGACTGAAGCAGCATCATAAAGAGACAGGAGGAGGAGAGAGACACCTGATCCAGCAGATTCATGCTGAGGCAGAAATATCTGGGACGGAGTGTTCCTTTTGCGGTCTTTAGAGTGGTGACGTCAGATCGTTCCTTAACCTACCGCGCAGATTCAACCGGCCGTAACAGAAAGTCCCGATATCGCATAAAGAAAACGCTCCAGGAGGGTTGTGGAGTGAAGCCTGGTTTTGGGAGACTGTCAGTTTAAAGAAAGTTTGTATTCTTTTATTTTTTGTCTGGTCTGTTTAGAGTTGCACATCCATTACAAACAGAAGCAGCATGAGGAACAAACTGCAACTGATCAGGCGTTTCTCAACTCTCACTACATGGTATCCACCATAACAAGAATTTTATTATTTTTTTTTTAGTTCATTTGTCAGTGGAATATTTGTTCATTCTCATTGCCAGCACGCAGTGCTTTTGAACACCCAGTAGAAACATTTGGAGGCATGAGTACACCTGACCGTCCATAAAGGGGCTCAGCCCTCTGTTACTGAGGCTGTTTGCTTTTTGCTACAAGATAGTCTGCCTTACATCCTGTAGATCCATCTTAAACAAACTCACAAGGCTTAGCAACAAATCAATACCCTCTGCAATCAATTGAAAGAGAGGCAAACAGCTTTTTCCCCCTTATTTTTTTTCTATCCAACTTGTTCTTAGGGGACAAAGAAAATCCATTTTCTCTCTTCTCTTTTATAACCACTTAATTATATTTGGTGAAATACTAGTGGCTTGTTCTTCCTCTGATGACCCGTGGGCACTGAGCACGTGTTTCCTGATGTATTATCTTGTAGGTTATTGGAAATGCTGTAAGTTATTGGTTTTCTTTGAGCTTCAGAGGTTCCGTGGTCTCTGTAATTATCAATGTCTACACGTAACATTCCTCTTTCAGAAGCAAAGTTTCTTCCACAGTGAGAAAATGTTTGGTAACATGTCAATACTTCACCACTGTTACAGTGCAACTGCCCAGTTGATTACAGGGTAACATGAATAGTAGAGTGTAATATCGTATACATCCCCTCTACTTTGTACAGTATATTAGTAAAGTATTGCAGTACTGGTGCTGTATGGTGTTGTAAGGATGTAAATTAAAGTCTTACTTATTATTTTATGCAATACTGACCCCTTTGCTTTTATCTATGCGTTTCAGGAGACCCACCAGTGTAGGAAGAGGGAGAAGGAGGGAGAAGGGTGAGGTCTCGCTGTATTAGAGCGCAGATATATGGCAGATCTTCCTCTTCTCCTCCTCTTTCTCCTTTGTTTGACATGTGGTTTGACTTGGCTGGTGCAGGATGAGCTCTTTTTCTGACAGCTGGATCCAGGACGGCCAATTCTCCCGGGTCTACCTGTCAGTCTGGTTTTCACAATACTGCCTAAAACAGTCTTGGCAGGCCCTGGTTCTCTCTTCTCTCCTCTCCTCCTCTCCCATTACACAGTCTCTCTCTCTCTCCCTCTCTCTCTCTCTCTCTCTCTCTCTCTCTCTCTCTCTTTACTGTCACTCTTCCATAATACACAGGGCTAATTATTTGGGTGGTTGCTATTATTGCTTCTGTGTTTGCTCATTGCTTGCAAGGGTCTCTCCTCAGCAGGACGTGTCAGAGCACAGTCGCACTGTAGGGTTCGTTGGCTTTGCGCCCGTCCCTGGTTCCTGGGCCTTGGGCGGCGCTGTCCATGGTCCTGCCCTCCTTCTCTTTCTTGTCCTCGTGCTCCAGATGGCCTCTGCTGACGGCAGACGTCTTACCCAAATCAAATCAGAATTCACAAATGTCCCTGTTTTTACGTCTCCAAGCTTGCTCAAGATTTGCAACAGTGATCGTTTTATATCCAAAAAAACGTTGGATGTTCCTTTTCGGCTTGCTAGTATTGCCCTCGGGCTTTTGATTTTGAGCAGTTTTAGACAGTGAGTGTCTCCGTGTCCCAGGCGTCACTGGCATTTCGAGGGTCTTCTTTTCTTCCCTGTGGTATCACCTCCAGTCTCACCTCCAGTCTCACCTCTCGTCTCGCCAGTCTTTACAACATTTCACACTGTTCCTTTTGGTCATTTCTCTGCGGTGACATGGTGACACACTGCTCTCTCTGAACATGAGCCTGTTGCTACACAACATTTCATACTGTCCTAATGCAAAGAAATCCCCCCAAACATGTCTGATTAAGGCAAAACGAATTTAAATATTTTCAGCTTATTAGCAATTAGGGAGAGTGTCTAAACAGACATGGAGTAACTGTGTATTCTACAAGACATTTGGACGCATTACATTAATATAAAATTCAAACTGTACAATGTAATTTATTTAAACGCGCCTTAAACCCGATGTAACAGTTTGCTGTATGTTAAACTTTTCCTTATTTGGTCGTTTGTATTAGTGGGTTTGTACATTGCCCCATGTTTTCATTTTCTTACCTGACCCCAAGTCAGAGTAATTTGTCAGGCCTGGCTCTTCTGAACCTATTTTGATTAATTGTTGTTGTACAGAGGTGATATGTGAACAAACAGTATACCACGTTATCATTTATCATGGCTGTTCATTTCAGGGACAGAGGTTCACATAACAGCATAGGTAATGTCAGTGTAAACAATATTAATCAGTCAGTGTTCAAACTGTAAACAGGAGTAATTCTCTCTCTCTATCTCTCTCTCTCTCCTCTCTTTCTGTCTGTCTTCCCCATTGTCTGTCATTATGAGATATTTGCTCACGCCCACTCTTCTTTCTCTTACACCCACTCTGCCCTGCTCACACTCCCGCCCTGCTCAACCTGACGCTCGATGGTGACGAATCCCGTCTCTCTGTATACAAACACACCTCAGTGCCGAGTTCTGCTGAGAAATAAAAGCGCTGCGGAGTTGCAATCATAAAACCTTTTTGCATACTCTATATTTTTGATTTATGTGCTCTGTTGTCATGCACTGGGAGGGAAAAAATCTGTGGATACATTATACTTTAGTATAAAATGCATTCATACATATGCAAACCTTTGCCTGGACTCTTGGCTGATACTGCAACATTTTTATGTAAAACTGAAAGTCTTTTATGCAAAACGTACAAAAAAGTAGAACTTAAGGACATTTGGAACAACAAACTCTAAGGTGATGAAGACCACCAAGATGAGAATGTAGCCCAGTCGGGTGTACAGAATCCCCCATGCCTCTGTCACTTTGCTTCTTCGATGCGTCACAGGTGAGGAAGCTGCTGTGGTTCATTTGCAGTTTAATCCGCTTGGTTTTGGTTTGTGCTCTTCAGCCTGTTCTCCTTCCTCTTCGACTTGGAGGAGCTCCGTGAAATAAACCCCCTCTGCTACAGCAGCGACAATAATCCAGTGTGGAGTCGGGGGCCCCTGCGTGTTGCCGGCCCCACGTCTGCCCGGCGGCGTGGTGATCTGAGGGCCTCGCTGGGGGATTGATTCATCCCACGCTTACTCTAACCAGCAAACGGGCGCGGTGTGAGGGTGGGGTTGGGTGGGGTTGGGGGTGTGGCAGGTCCGGGGGGGGGGTTGACGTTAGGAACAACCCACGAGGCACTGTGGCATGTTCTCTCGTTTACAACATTCAAAAAGAGCAATAGCTCCTCCCTCCCGTCTCGGAATGAAAGCGGTAAAACAACAACAACAACAACAAAACGATGCCTGCCGTTTCCAAATCGGCCGGAAAATCCCAATCTTCCTCCTTCTCTCTTTTTCTCCTTCCAATATGCATCCAGCGAAACCGAATCTTAAGTACGCGACAAAGGTTCTGTCCTTTAGCACACGTGCCAACGAAAGAAAAAAAATGAAATAACGGAAATGGTTTTCCACATTTTCGGCCATGATGCCGGCTGGATCAAACGGTGGGCTGTTTGGGTGTTTGGGAGTGCTGGTGGGCTGATGAGGCGTTAATCTTGCAGGGACAGCTGTGTGTGGAGGATTAGTCGGCCACGGAGAGGACCGCCCCTGCTCAGCGGAAGAGAGAGCCGCTCGGAAATCCACACCAAAGTCTAGAGAAGAGAGCGCGCCTGGCGAGAGGCGTTGGCCACTCCAACATTATCTCTCTCCGGCAGCACTGGCCAGCCAACATATTATATTTAAATCAACTGGCTGAATTAAGCCTTGCGTTTCTAAGACACCCTCTGCCTGTCCATCACCTCACCGCCCCGTTTCTGCAGAGTTTGGCGTTTTTTTGTTTTTTGTTTTAAAGTAATTGAGTTTGACTGATAGAGCACAGGCTAAATTTATATTTGTTCACACCTGCTGTTGGCTTATTATTGCAAGGATGGCCTGTCAGGCTGTGATGACTGACTGTCAGAGACACACCTGCGATGTTCTGCCATGAATCTATCATAAACTCATAGTGGTTTAATTCCTCTCTTGAGGATGCTGAAATTGATATTCTTCATAGTTTGAAATTTTTAAAAAATTACAGAACACTCTGGAAGAGAATGTGACATGTGCTCCTCTGAGGCATCTTAAGGTATTAGAAATATTTGATCAGCTGTAGATGTCAGTAGATGTATTGCTTTCTGAGCAAATATTTTCTTAACATGAAGGCAACATTCACTGTTCTAACATTTCTGATTTTTAAACTTTCTGTCTCTAAGCATCATGTAACCACTGAAAGACAATCAAGTTCTCCCAGCTTGGGTTAAAATGTTAGATGTCTTTGTGAAGCACTGGCCTGATGAATCAAACTGAGGGGAAGCCTGAGCTGCATGTAGTTCAGTGTGGTGTGAAAGGCACCTGGCTTCTTTGTTGGCATGGTGACCTTTGAAGATTTTAATAGGATGTCAAGTTTCATATGGGGAAGAGCGACATTTGTTCTGCCATGTGGACCGCAAGACTTCCTGGTGTCAGTGTGTATATGTTTGTCTGTTTGAAAGCCTGGAAAATTGCAAAGTATACTTTCATATAAAATAAAGGAAAGAAAGTATGTGTGTGCATGTGTGTGCATGTGTGTTTGTGTGTGTGTGTGTGTGTGTGTGTGTGTGTGTGTGTTTCCTAGCCAATGTAATATACCAGCAAAACCCAACCCACTCTCAAAAGCAATTGTTTGGTTTTGGCGCTTAGATACTTCAACAATGCAAATATTCATGCTAATTCAAGTACATGAAATATTAAAACAGCCTGTAGCTTCAAGGCGACCTAAGCAAGGAAGCACATTCCTTTATTCATTATTCACAGCACACATCACTTGAAAGCGAATAAGGCCCTTTTCAGCTTGTCTTTGAGAAGGAGATGCATCATTTCCTTTAAACTCCACTGCTCACTCACTACAACAAGCACGAAAAAAAAACACACACACGACTGGCGAATCCTGAGCCGAACTTACCAGACTTGCCTGTGCTCAACTTTTACAGCGATGCTTTGGAGGGCCTCCAAATTAGAAATGGAAACACGTTTGGCCAGACGAGGATGCACCCGCTGTCGGAGGCCACACTTTTCCTGATTAACGAGCTGTGTGTTTGTTATGAACACGGCTCCGGGAGCGCTGGCGGTAGGACGAGGGTCAGGCCTGCTTCGACCGGCCCAGCGTGGACGCCTGCCGGTCCGTACCGTCGTTAAGATCCGAACGGCCCTCGCTAAATCAGCGGTGGTGGGGAACTGCCCCGGCGCCGAAGGAAGTCCTGCACCAGCTCATTGGAGAAAGGTCAGAGGTCGGGATATATTGCTGTTTGATTTATTCGCCATGTTTCCTTTTTTCAGTTGCAATACAGCCTGGATGGTGACAGTGAGCTGTGCCCTCCAGGGCCTGCAGAGTGAGCTGTGCCCTCCAGGGCCTGCAGAGTGAGCTGTGCCCTCCAGGGCCTGCAGAGTGAGCTGTGCCCTCCAGGGCCTGCAGGGCTGCAGCAGTGAGCTGTGTGTTTATGCCATTCTGGTTCATTATTTCTGCTTAAAATTTGTTTTACTCCAAAGTTTCTTTGATTATTGAGAAATTGAGATATCAATGTATTTAAATAGAATGTATTAATTCTGTCTGATTCTGTCTGGTTTTAAACATTTTTATTCATCTATGTTTCTGGGCTTCTCTTAATTTTGCTGGAAATCTGAATATGCAAACAATAAACACCCTTAAAGCTAAGCTCTTTTTATCTGTATGAAACACACTGCATCACAGCATATAAAACTCTCATATATTATGTGAGGCCCTCCTGCCTCACAGTTCATGTGCTATTGATTAGACATCCCTTTGTGCATACAAGTGCTTTGCTTCATTATTTGCAAATTCATCAAAATGATATAGCTGGGCAGAGTTTGTCCTCTGGATAACCATTCTTTTCACTTTCCCCGATCTGATCTTTATCTTATAGCACTTTTTTCCTATTTGCATTTATTTTGTCTCTTTCACTCTCCCTTCTTTGTTCTCTTCCTGTCCCTCCCTCTCTCTCTCTCTCTCTCTCTCTCTCTCTCTCTCTCTCTCTCTCTCTCTCTCTCTCCCTCCCTCTCTTCGCTTCAGCTTGGCCTAAGTAACTCTTGTCCCAAGACCAAATCCTGTTATCATATGCCTCCATGTTACTTACTATTATAGTTCAATTATCTCGGTTAATAAATGAGTTTCTCTATCCCCGCTGCTCAGGCTATGACTCAAGAACATGCATTTTTAATGCAAAATTGATCCATGTCAAATTCCCAGTGGAGAATCATTCATGGCTGATCGATGCGATGTGGCGTGTCATAGGTCCTGTGCTTTAGACATGTGTTTGATCAAATGTGCGAGATTCCATTTTCCCAACTGCAGTGTTTCCAGCGTAGGAACTTAATGCATTGCTAATGTGTGTTAGGATGTAAGAATACAGAGCCAGATATTGACCGCTGTAGGTGGTGTTAACGGTAGTATACTGAAGGATGGAGCGTTTAAAGAGGGATGGCTGCCACAGGCGCACACACACACACACACACACACACACAGACACACACACACACACGCGCGCACACACACACGCACACACACGCAAACACGCACACGAATGCATGCATGCACACACACACACACACACAGACACACAGTCACATGCCTCACCCTGGTGCTTGACAGAAGGACAACGCATGTCAAAGAGGGAAATCCAGTCCAGATTTGTTGTTGTTGTTGTTGTTTAGGCACTTGTTCATATAATATTTTCTCTGTTTTGTAAACAGCACCCTCCCCCTCCCTACCTCCCCACCCCTGGACCATCTTGATCTCTTTTTGGTGCAGAGCTGTAAAAAAAAAAAATCATGGAAAACCTTTCAGCCTAAATATAATGAATTCTTGGTTTGCCCCACCAAGCCAGAATGTACCCAGTCTGTGGGCACTTTGCCTTTCTACAGCCTTCCAGACCACCTGCCTTCACGGCTGACACTGGTTCCCTTCTCCTGAAAGATGTAGCTGCATCCACAGACTGGTTGTTGCTGAGCAGAGCAGTGTCATGCTAAAGCCAGCAGAGCTGCTGGTGCACGGGTCACCCAGCACCATCTGCATCCATCGCCATCCCTGACAGCGCGAGGCCACCACCCTATAACCCCGCCCGGCACAGCCTGTCCACTTCCGCGCCGGAGTAGAGCTGGAAGAAACCTTCCAACTCCAACTTATTGAGTCCCATCAGCAGGGAGTCTCCAAGAGGCATTTCACTGCCTAACATGAAAAGCGATCCTATTTTCTGAGAGCGAGGAAGAGGGAGAGAGCAGAAATATTTCATTAAGGGGCATCTGACTCCAGCCTGAGTGCCTCTCTCGGCCTGCTATTCCGCGGAAGCCATATTCCGAGCTGGCTATGGGGTCGTAAATTACCTATTGAGCGCCTCATTATGACCATTCGATTTTGCGGTGATCAAAAGTGCTATTGAAGTGTCAGGGCCCCGAGCGCTGTGGCTGATAGAGGCTGTGTGGATGGCAGACGGAGGGAACCGAGAGGCTTCAGTGCTGCCTGGGATCGGTGGAGGTTTTCTGGGGCCAGAGGAGATGCTGGGTCATCAGTGAGCAACCAACCACTTCCCATCTACTCTCCACCATCCTCGGTGCGGAGAGTGTTCTGAGACAGCCGTGAGATGTATTCCGTGTGAGTTATACTTCCTTTCTGTGTCTCAGTCTCACTCTCTCCCTCTCTCTCTCTCTTCTTCTTTCTCTCTCCATCTCTCTGCAGTCTAGACTGGTCTGGCCTAAGGCAGGCCATCAGGTCCAGACACATGCTGTCATTGAGGTCAATGGTCTGTTCGTTCTGCGTTTGCCTCTTGTCCCTGTTGGACCTTTAAAAAATATCATGTAATATTTACATTTATTTGACTTCAAATGTTCCACCGAGATTTATGATTATGGGCAAAATGCCAACACATAGGCAGGATACAAAACATACACACATCACTTCCAGAACACTGATCTAACCAGATTGCAAAGGATTACTGCCATTTGTTGAATTATATTGATTACATTTACTGCTACTTTTAAATCCTGTTGTTGTTGATCTGCGTTTAAAAGTGATGCTGCACAGGGTTTTCTGCCAAAATGAGATCTAGATTTTCCCTGACCACCTCAATAAAGTTTTTTGTTTATGGAAAACATTGTGTCCTGAGCAGTTTATCAAGTCATTTTTAATTTATGGCACTGAGATATCTCACCAGATTCATTATACGGGAACCATGGAGCTCTCCACATTGCGACCGGCAGAAAACTTCATTAGCAGTGTGCTCTGCAGATATATGCTGTCAACACACTCGTTTGGAAATTGTTTTCCACACAGATTCACCCAGAAGCACATTGTTGTAATGAAGTTTTTTTTTCCCTCCTGCCCTCACTACACAGAGGGAAGGAGGCTGAGGCATTGGTGAGGGGGGCACCACAGGAAGTCGTTAGGCAAGGACGTTAATTGAATGCACGAGATGGAGCGTGGCGCGGGCTTGTCTAACGAGCTGCTGACCTTGAGCGCAGACGTGGGCCTTAATTAGCACGGTGCGCTCAGGTGAACCTCTCTGAGCCAGAAGAGGAGGTGGAGACCATCTCTCCGCTCCTAATGGACACACGACAGGCCCCGGTGATTCTTCGCTCTCTCTACGGCGGAACACATTTCAATTACTCGGTGACTGGTTGATGATCATGCTGAAGCAGTTCCCTTGTTGTGATGGCATGTCATTAAGTTTAGGGCAGCCTGGACTGGACACCTTTTTTTCCCCCTCTTACATCGTACGTGCTCTACTCTCCTACTGCCCCCGATGACTAACATGGGAGTAGCAGTGGTTCTGATGCATTTTCTAGAAGTTTCCAAGCTTCTGTCTGTGTTTCTGTACAGGCTTCACATAGGCAGCAGAAGCACTTTGATCAGTTTGCGTTAGCAAGGTTCAGTAATCGTTTGTCTGAATGGTGGCATGGGTGTGTGGCCTGTGTAAAATAATTTCGGATGTGCCTTCTGTAATCCTGTGGTCTTTTTTTACGATGAGCCCAGCATCTTGGGTGGTGATGTAAAGAAGAAAAAAAAACTTCCTGTTAATGTACTGGAGGGGGCTGAATCCTGTTTCAGGAGCCCAGATACCAGGCTGTAGTCTCGGTTGTCACTCATAGTTCTGGTCCATCATTAAATATGGTTCTAGCCTGTCTGCAGTTGCAGAGCATCAAAGTGTCCAGTCTTGTCAAATTTATCAAGAAACTGTGAAAAATGATCAATAGTTTATCAGACTGAAAAAAAGATTGACTTGCTTTCTGTTTGCATCTGATCTGCTTTTTTGGCCGCCACACAGTGGATGTAGTTTTAGATTTGTGTAACTATGTAACATTGATTTGCCTTGTTTGGGAGAGAAGCCCATTGCTCTCCACCAGAAGCCCCGTGAGAGTGACGTTGTTCCACTGATGTACTGCCAGCGTTCAGCCTGAAGGCAAACGGACCCCATCTCCTTGTTTCAAAATGTGAATAAAAATCAGGGGGAAAAAAAAGAATAGAAAACAATAGAAAACAAAAGGAATAGCTACAATATGCCAGGATACGTCTATAAATTCTGTAGTCTGTGATCTGTGTGTTTATTTGACCCCAGGTCGAGGTATCTTAACGTGACCCCAGGTTATACAAGTGCTTTAAATTGTACTATTTGGAATGTGTTTGGACTGTTCTGTGGTGTTGCAGTTTTACTAAATGTCAAAGGAATGAATCAAAGCTTCTGAAATGTTAATGAATTCCATATGGAATCTTAGATAATGTCCAGTTCTCCAAGGGGCAGCTGCCACACTCACGTGTGCGTGACCAAATCCATTGTTTTAATTTGAACCGTTTCTTGGTGCTTTTCTGGTCAGCCGTAAACATTTCATGGCCGTGTACGATCACAAACTGCCTCAACAGCTTAACAGTTGAAGAAAGGAATATGGAAAAGAAACTGCATATATATTTATATGCACACCAAATGGCAAGCTGACTATCAATTAGTAGAATGTTGGGCAAATAGCAGTTGGCTATGGCAGAGATTCCACTGTGTGTTGAAATTGTCCTACCCCATGTGCACAGGATAGCGCAGTGTCTCATTCTATCTTGTTCCGGAGATGCCCTTGGGATTAAGAGCAGGAGACTGTAAAGACCATGTAAGCAAGGAAAACTCATAAATTCATGGCCACCCTTGTGTCATGGTGCTGCACTGTGGTGTACTGACCTGCTGAAGACTATCATGAATGGATGAACTTGGGCAGTTCTTAGGTAAGCCCTACTGCCCACACATCCATCCACAGGTATCATAGGAACCAAGATGTAGCAAGAGAACATTCCCCACACCATTTGCCCATCTGCACCAGACTGAACTGATCACACATGAAGGGAAGGGTTCATTAACTACTGCTGCTTGTGCCAAATTCTGGAGACCCTCCCCTCAGCACGGTGCAACAGAAATCTGGATTTATATGACTAGGTGATGGTTTTCCTCTGCTCAATGGTCCAGTGTTTGACCACTGGAGTTTTCTGTTTCCCATAGACAGCAATGGTACTTGAACTGGTGTTCTTCTGTTGTAGCCTCTCCATCCTAAGGAAGAAAAAGTTGTGCGTTCAGACCTGAGCTGGAGCACCAGTTGCAATTTGCTTGGCTCTGCACTGCTTATATGTCAGAATGATTCTCAACATCCACCTCCGAACCCTTTCATTGATGAGGTCTTTACATCCACAGGATTCCCTTTCACTGGACGCTTTTCCTCATCCACGCCGTTCTCGATATACTCTTGACATTTTTGAAGTACTGACCCAGGAGTGGTTTGCCAATGACACTTAAACAAAGACCAGGACTTCTGGACTGATGTGCTTTAGCCAGGAGTCCAGGACTGAGTTGTTAGGCTACAACATAAGACGACATGACTGTTAACATCCCAAAGACAGAATTTGACCAGAAGAACAACAGTAAAGCATGGTGGTAGAAATGTTATGGTTTGGAACTATACTGCATTATGACCTGGACTACCCAAAATACAGAAAACATTATTAGTCCTTTGTGGTGGAATTTCTGTGAAATAGACTCAGGTCTCAGGCGAGGTTGAATGATAATAGTAAAAAGTTTATTCAGT
>JAOYMR010000012.1:115638-127029 GCA_025802075.1 Tenebrosternarchus preto
CATTCTTTCATATATATACACACCCCCACGCCACCGTCCACCTCGGGGACTCTATGGTGATCTGAGAGCAGCTGGTATAGTGGAAGATGCTTCTATCTGCCCCTCCCCCCCCCAGCCCCGCCCTCGGGGTGGCCAGATGCTCGAGGGTCTGTCTGCTGTGCCCTCTGCTGTTGTGCTGGGCTGTGCCATGAGTCGCTGTGTGTGGCTGGGGTTCTCAGAGTGCTGTGTGTGGCTGGGGTTCTCAGAGTGCTGTGTGTGGCTGGGGTTCTCAGAGTGCTGTGTGTGGCTGGGGTTCTCAGAGTGCTGTGTGTGGCTGGGATTCTCAGAGTGCTGTGTGTGGCTGGGGTTCTCAGAGTGCTGTGCCCATCGTGGTCTTTCTGTGGATTTTTCTCTTGCTGTGCTGATGCTCTTTAAAAAGCTGCTCTGCCGCTGTGGCTATTAGAGATCAGAGTGTGAAGATTAGTGCTATTACTGGCATCACTAGTGTCTGCCTGAAATGCCCTTCCACACCTCCTCTCCTCTCCTCTCCTCTCCTCTCCTCTTCTCTCCTCTCCTCTCTCCGTGCTCTCATACCCTGAAGAGCATGTCACTCTACTTTTCTGATTCAAACACCCCCCCCCAACCCCAAACACACACACGTGCACACAGCGCAGACACACACACACACACACACACACACATGCGTGCTCGCCTCGCCTCAGTCAGTGTTAAACTCCTGCAGCAGGCAGGCGGAGGGAGAGCGGGAAGGAACGAGTGAATTCCCACAGAGAGCGGGAGGAACCCTCGGCGACCGCAGCCACGGCAGCGAAGAGCAAGAGGCGACAGCTTCAGGCAGCGAAGAGCAACGCCACGCATGTGCATGGAGACAACACGCGGGAGTGTGTGCGTGGGTTTGTGTGTGTGTATGTAAGCAGAGTAGGAAGAGCTGTTCTGTACCTTATACCGTACCTCCCTCCCTCACTCTCCGGCTCTCCCTCTTACACACACACACACACACATACTCTCTCCCTCTCTCGGATGATGACAGTGCCGTGCTGCTAGCGATGGGGATGCTCTAAGAGGCAGCGTTCACTCTCCCACACACTCCGGCACGGAGGGCTCGGAAGCTCACGGCAGCTTGGTACGGAGGCACAGTGCGTGCTCACACACACACACACACACACACACACTCCTCGGAGAGCGTGTCCGATGACAGACCCGGGCACGACCACGGACAGGTGAAAGACCTGAGCCTCCTTCCCATCGCCAAACTCCTGGAAATGCCCCTCAGGACCAGCCTTGGAGTCCTTTCTCCGCTCCCGCCGGCTCTGTGTCTGCTTCTGCTCCTCTCCACTCCCCAGCCCTCCCTCCAAGGCCGGAACAAGGGCAGATGGAACAAGGGGGGTAAGTTACAGCCTTAACTGCCCCTCCTCTGTGTTCATGTGGATTCGGGTTCTTTTCTGATTGCATGGTGGTGTTCGCTAACTTGTGTGTGTTTAAAAGTTTGCATACTGTGTCTTCATATGTGTCTCCCAGACTAGACGATGTGGACAGTGACCTCAGACTTATTAGGAACTGTAGTGTTTTATCGAAGCGTGTCATTCGCAGCCTCTTGCTATATGGTTTATTGGTGAACTTTCTGCTGCTAGAACTCCAAATCTAATTTGAGGCTAATGCTTTTATGCTATTTTCCTCTGCGCTCCGGAAACTGTGGATGCCAAAAGTTGACAACTGGCTGGTGCACATTTGAGATGCATTTCTATTTTTACTTCCTGTACCATCAGCTCTGCTGCTCTGTCCCGTGCACAGACACGAGTTTAGCTGCACACGCTCCAGAGAGCTGCTTCAGTTCTGCTTCAGTTTCCCTCTCTCTCTCTCTCTCTCTCTCTCTCTCTCTGTCTCTCTCTTACGGGACATTATGTGACACTTCAGAACAAAGCAGGATAGGGCCGAATTCTCTGGCCTTCTCCTCAAAAACCGCACCCGTGGAGGAAACGTCCTAGATTACGCTGCCTGGCATCAAAGCAGCCCTCTCACCCGTCTCAGTGTGGTGATTTTGGGTTAAGAACCAAGCTCACCATGCTTGTAGCAAGATGTTGTTAATTTATGGCCTCCCCTTCCACAGAAGAGCAGGGCTGCCTCCGCCCCGGCACTGTCTAATCCCCTTTGTAGGATTAAGGGGAGCTCTAATCTCCACGCTCGCTTCAGGGAGGATGGGGCAGGGCAAAGGAGCACCGCCTGGAGCTTAGGGGCGCGGTCCCTACAGGACACACCCTCCACCATCGCCCTAGTCACCACCGTCACCCCACTCACCATCACCACCGCAGTCACCACCATCACCACCGCAGTCACCACCATCACCACCGCAGTCACCACCAGCACCACCGCAGTCACCACCATCACCACCGCAGTCACCACCACCACCACCACAGTCACCACCACCACCACCACAGTCACCACCATCACCCCGCTCACCACCCTCACCCTTCACAGCCTCATACTGTTCCAGCTCCTGGGTTTAGCTGGTGACATGTCACCTCCAAAGGCGAAGGAAGGAGCAGCTCTGACTTTGGCATTTCATTTCCTAGAGTTTCCAGCGCGACACCGAAAAAAAGTTCCACTAGTTTTCTGACACTTTGAGAGCGTCTCGGCTTTCTGTGCTCAGCCGTGTTTTGATGACCTGGATGTGTGAAGTATTTGGCACTATGCCAGTTGTCATCCACTTTATTGATGTTTTACATACATTTGTGACATAACATCGCCACACAACAGGAGCTCCGTAATGCTCACTTTTTTTCCCCTGTAAACATAGCAGATGACCTTGAACTGCATCCATCCACAGCTGGCTGTGTGTAATTCACAGGAATATTTCCTGCAGTTTTAACCCATTTCTGTTGATGAGAAGGGGGGAAAATATCATGCTCCATGTTGAGTTGGTATATTCAAACACTGTAATCTGTATTTGGGGAGGGTAGCAAAATATATGTGACACCTCTATCAGCTTTGGTTTCTGGTGAGATGGAGGTCACTGACCCCCCCGTAGAGCAATTAGGGCATGTTTAGCTTAGCTGTGGAGCTGTTTGTTACGCCCTGGAATGCTGGCATAACATGTGGAATTACAACTCAATCGCACACTTGAAAAGGTGCAATTTCACCCACGGATGTGATAAGAACTGCCTGGAATAGATGCACATTTATGGATATACTACTGTTACTGGAATGGAATGATGCTCAATTTTGCTGTGAGTGTGAGTGTGTGTGTATGTGTGTGAGTGAGTGTGTATGTGTGTGTGTGTGTTTTGGGGAGGGGGTTAGTCTGCTGATAGACTTCATTATCTCTTTTACTGCTGTAATATGCTGTGTTTTAGTCTGCATATTTAAATTAATATGGCATCAAACGCGATGAATCAAAACGACGTTTTTCGTGATGCTTTATGGATTCTACAGTTATGGCGGTACATGTTGGAGCGTTCCATTACAGGCTTTTTACCAGTACGTTCACCAGATTGTTCTAGTCCTTGACTGGTAGCGCAGGAGTCTCAGAGTGTCCTGTTTCAAAACTGCAGTTTTTTGTTCCATGTCCAAGCCAGGAAATCCTACAAAGGCTTTGTGCTTCTTCTGTAGCCTGAGCCAACGCTCCCGTTTATGTAATCTACACATACATAATGGGTGCATTTAAGCAATTCATATGTAAATCCCTAATAATGTGCATTACACTGTGCCTCAAGTTGGGAGAGCAGATTGTGAATAGAGTCAGTGTGTGCTCTAGGACGAGGGTTCATTCAGCGCATGCCCTTCTGATACCCTTTCACTGTCTCTCTGGTTATCTGAAATGAAATTCACGCATGTTGTCTGTCTATGTGTTTTAATGTTACTGTCACTGTGGAATTCCTGATAGTGGAGGGGCTAACACAAGGGTCTTTGGTATCTCTCCTGGTCTCTTTTCTTTCTTTCTTTCTTTCTTTCTTTCTTTCTTTCTTTCTTTCTGTCACACACACACACACACACACAATCTGTTGAGGTGTGCAGACACAAAATTTAAAAGTGCCAAGTCGCCGCTTGTACCTAAGAGAGGTATGTTCTCTGGAACCAGACCCACCGCCCACCCCTTCCGCAACACACCCACCCCCTTCGAGAGCAAAGCAATTAATGTTAAGGTCTATTATGACCTCACAGATGTGCAATCAAATGTAGTGCTCTGACTGTGTTGAGTAGGTGGAGGAAGCAGGACTCGGGATGAGAGCGGGACCTTGGTGTGTAATTCCCCACGTCATTCCTCAGGCCATCCCACATGGGAGAAGCAGGACTCGCCTTGGGCCTCCAGCACTGGGAGCTCCTCACCACATCCCAAATATTAGCCGTATTTCCCGCGACTCGTTACTCCCGCACGACTGCGATCAGGACACTTTCGGAGGCAGGATCAGGACCGGCGTCACGCTCCGGCCTCTCTATCGTACGCCTGCCGACGAGAGATATTAAGAGGAAGAGGGAAAGGAAGAGTTCTGAATGCCGCATTGCTCAGCGTTGTCGACAAGCTCCTAGGTACACCGGCAAATTCAATTACTCGCTCCCGTTCTCTGTCCGTACGCCAGCAATGGCTCGGTCGTCCCTCGTGGGCCTCGTGGAAACATCCTATGCGGTAAAAACTTTTCTTAAGGGGAACCAGTATATAGAATCAGAGTCATTTCATTTTACCAAGTGTTTTGCACATACGTGGAATTTGTGCATTTCTGATGTATGACGTACTGGAAGATGCTGACAGTCTTCACTCAGTTCGTTGTTGGACTTTGGACAACACAGTATGGTGTGTCCTTATAAATGATTATACACTCTTTCCAATTATATGTACACATCTTATGGCTGGTAGTGCAATCACTCAAATGGATTTAGCAAGATCCCAGCTTCCTACCAGCTCCACATTCGTACGGAGTCTTTGGAACAGCCAGGAAGTCAGATTAAAAGAGGTGTTGATGCCCGCATGGCGTTGGTTCGACTTACAGTTTATCTCATGCCAGGTAAACCGAGAGATTTGATTCGCGAAAGCTTTTCGAATCTGCCTTGTCAACCACTTAGTAAGAAATGAACGAGAGAGGAAGAGCGACTGCGTGTTTATTTAAGGTCTGATGAGAGAAAATGAGATAAAAAAACCCGACATTTTGTATGGTGATGGATATATGTGTTGGCTGCCGCGTGTCAGCTAGATTGATCTCGGGCTCCGGCGGAGCGCTCCCTCCCTTACTGATCTTAACAGCATTTCAGTCACACTCACACTAATGAAGCTGCTATGTAATTGCAGAGGAAGGTACGTCCAACAATAACAGTGTTTTATGGGGGATTCTGGACTGGTGATATGACAGCTGTGTGTGATGGATAACGGCAGGTAAGTTTTACTGCCAGAGACCCTGCCACCCCAGTGTTCCCATTAATACCCACACACCTCCATGTCTCTAACCCTTATATAGTCTCACTCTCCTCTTCTCCATCTCTCTCTCTCCTTCTCTCTTTCGATCTCTCTCGCGTTCTCCCTCTCAATCTCTATTGAGTTCTCTCTCCCTCTTTCTCTCTCTCACACACACAGGTACACATGCATACACTCACACACATACGATATAAGAGAAACTTTAAAAGGGTTGAGTCCTGCTTAGACAGGATTAGACAGTGCGGCAAAGTGTTACCACCTCTGTAGACTCGATGTTTTTGAATGGACAGTCTCTTAGAAATGAGTGAATAATGAATTGATCCTATTTTTTGTACATTTTTCATGCACTGTTAAATCAACCTTTCTGTAATGCCCATTGTCATTCATATATGTAATTCCGTTACGTAATCTGCAGCTTCTGTAAAGGTAAACTAAAACACTAGAGGCAATGAATGCGTGAATGTAACCCAAAACATTACTCTGTAACACCTGAATCATTGTTTATTTAGTTGCATTTGAATTCCTGGATGTTTACTTACTTTGTGGTGAAGAAAAGGGTGAAGCAGCCATGGTAGTGTGACTGATCAGGGCAGGATGGAGCGATTTTGGTGGCCTCCTGAACCAAGCTAATGAAAAACACTTCAACTCTTTTGCATCAAACGCTTATGACACCCAACAACCCTGAGAAGGTCAAAGGACGTCATTGTCTCAATCATGTGATTCAAATTAGACGCCACCCACACTGCATGTGCCACACAGACTGTAACCACAAAAACAAACCCCTCCAGGAAATTATGTCACTTCTTCATCCAATCACATCCATTCCCTCACCTCCTGCTGTCGTGAGGCTGCCAGTCTCTGGGCCAAAACTGCTCATCCTTCAGTTTCTATTAAAACTGACACGCAACATTTCAAACACTCCCAGCTCACCGCCCTGCTCCCAGCTCTCTCCTGCACTGCACTCTGAGCAATGAAACTTTTAACAGAGAAGAACTTGGGTTTTTTGTTTTGTTTTGTTTTGTTTTTTTTCTATTTCAGGGTCACCATTAACTTGAATAATACATGGATGCTGGGTGGAGTGGCAGAAGGTCTGTGGAGGCTCGAGAAGCAGGTTTAGATTAAATTATACATCATTATCACAGCTGGCGAGGCTTTTGCTGATGGACCACGCTACTCTGCCTCTTCAAAATGTTCCGTGTTTCTGTCATGTCTTATATGGAGAGTGGAGTAGTTGGCTGTGTAGTGTATGGGCTAAAGAACCAGGGAATGGGACTGGAGCCAGAAGCTGGTAGGGGTGGGCGATATGAGATAAATTTCACATTGCGATATTCTCCGCTATCTAGACGACAATGATATGACATCATGATATGAAAAAAATAATAGTAAAATAGTTTAGATTCGATTATTTATTTATTCATATGCTCTGAAAAAAGTAATAAACCATAATATATCATAATATATTACAAGGTCAAAACGTTAAAAAGCTGTAAAAATCATATTATTCTTCACTGTGTCATGTTTACAACTAAAGTAGAAGTGAGTAATCACGAATCAAATAAAGGTTTTTAATATGTACTTAAAATAACCTCTGTTCTCTTTGAACTCTGTGAAATTGTTGGTGTTCTCACCTTTATCTAATATAGCATGTTGACACAATCACACAGTAGTTTCCTGGCTATGGTTACAAACTTGGAATACAATGGCCATGCAATACAAAATAGTTCCAGTTTTGTTCCCAGACCGACAGCCCCTCCCTTTTTGGATCTACTTCTTCTCCAAGGTCTGATTCGGTTACATTTATGTATCCCTCCTCATCCTTAGCTCGGGTTTGTGCTACACTTCACAGGTATCTCACAGTATGGTAAAATACAAATCACGGCCATGCGCCATAGCGATGGCCATTAAAGACTGGTAAACCACCCACCTACCGCCATTTAGAAACACTTTGAGGCGTGAAACACAAAGTTATTAACACAATAAAGGGTCACACTTTCAGGCCGCAGAATTGTTGATATGTGCTTAAACACAATTCTTTTAAGTGTGAAGCAAAAGCTGTTATCCATTCTGAAGCGACATCCATTGTGTTGTGTGAACGACAGAGGAGGGAAGACTGGAACAGAGAGAGGAAGGTGTGGATACTGGATACTGGCTTGGGAGGCCTCGACCTGCTCTGTAAACATGTTAGCTGGGAAAAGTTTTGCCTTCTAAAATAAGCTGATAAGCTGAAAATGTGATATGCTAGTACTGACATGCATAGCTGACAACACAACGGGAAACATTTTCGGTAAGAGGATTGTACATCTCGAAGCTCTCAGGTTGTCTGTAGGAGCTGAGGAAGCGAATGAGATGATCAGAAGCATTTCTCGCTAATGCATAATTAAACCCTGGCCTAAACACCAGGAGAAGGAGAGCGACAGTCGTGCTGTAGGGTGGCAGTGTGGCAAAAGGTCTCCACTCACTTTATTAGATCTGTTGAAGCGCTTGCATCAGCAGTGTGCAAAGCCAAACGAGCCAGTGTTACATACATGAGCAACACTGTTACTGCCTCTGCGTATTCAGTGAGTACAAACACTCGCTTTTGTACCTCACCTGATAGTGCAAGATGTTGCTAAAATCATGGTTGTAGGTTCAATTCCCAAGAGACCACATGCTGTCACACTGATAACCACACAAGCAATTCTGTAAAGCATTTACAGTTAACTTCAGGCCATCAGTAGTGACACCGAAGATAACTTCTGTTACCATTTATGTGTAACACATCGCATTATCGTATGCTTCATTTATGTGTAACAGATTGCATTATCATATGCTGCATTTATGTGTAACAGATTACATTATCGTATGCTTCATTTATGTGTAACAGATTACATTATCGTATGCTGCATTTATGTGTAACAGATTACATTATCATATGCTGCATTTATGTGTAACAGATTACATTATCATATGCCGTGTTCATGTGTAACACGTTACGTTATCATATACTGTGCTCAGTACATTTTCATAATTTAGCCAAGCAGTTTAGGGTAATTTCATTCTTCTTGAAGGACTGAACTTCATTTTGTTGCCCAACTTTATTTAGTGTTATTTGACACGTAAACAGAGGATTTCTTCAGTGTGCTGTGTACTGAAACCACTCCAAGCTCTAATAGTTACAAATCATAACTGCATTTGCTTATGTAACTGTTCCCTAACTCAAGTTCCAAGGCTGTGTGTGTGTGTGTGTGTGTGTAAGATTTTCCAGATGAACAAAAGCTGTCACCATATAGATAAAATGGAAGTTAATTGTACACCACTAAAAACCAAAGCCATTAGAAATGACTTGTAGAAGTAATCGTTTTTTAAAATTTGACACAACTCACATCTGTCAGTACTTGTCTTTCACTGTGGCTCTGTATTTGCTTTCTCCATTGATAAAAATACACCAGTGACCTCTAACACACTATCCATTAGATCAGTCACTACACTTGGACATTGTCATCCTTACAGAATTTGAATAACAGCTCGAATTAGCAGTGAGAAGCTTGGCTTGAACCCCAGAACTGATCACAGATCAGCTTCAAATGGCATTTTCTCTTAGACCACTGAACCGGGATGTGCGGAGGGTGGATGTGGAAATACTGTTGCTGTGTTTCTCCATCTCCAGCCGCCTGTATCAGCAGCTTCCCTGTCCTCACTGAGCTCGTATCCACGGAGACATTAGTCTCCCACACACGTCTCCCATATTGGATTAGAGTGTTTATTGTCCAATTTATCACGGTTGCTTTGTCTGGCCTGAAAAATATCAGCCCATCACTAAATATGGATGGCCCAGCACTCTGGAAATTATATGCGACGAATATTAACTAAGGGGTGTCTACATATGCAAACCATGGAAAATTCCGGAAACAGGATATAAAGAGCATGTGGCAACCTTCAAACAAAACCGATGTAGTTTTGAGCACGGAATGCAAGGCGCTCCACCCGAGTCTTTAGTTTAGACCCGAGTCTTTAGTTTAGACCCGAGTCGGCAGTTTAGACCCGAGTCGGCAGTTTAGTTAATGGCATTATCTTTTCTGAAAAGTGGAGTATCACACACTCATCCATGTCACCCTTCTGTGCCGAACGTGTGGCATTGGCTAATTGCAGTATGGCGTGACGGCGTGTGGGTGGCTAAAGTGCAGCGGGCTGTGCCTCCCCAGACTCCTTCAATCCTCTCGTCGGCTGTCGGCGTTACCGTGGCGATTATACGACAGCCTCGTCGGTTTTGAGCGATGACGAGCAGAGTGCATGCGGAGGCCGGATTAAGAGTTTAATGACTGGTAAAATTGTAGCGCCCGTGCTCAAGGTGACCCCGCTGAGGTGATGGCGGCAGAAGCTGGAGCCTGTGGTGGGGTGACGGTAATCCGTCCTGCCTCCCTCTCCCGATAGCTGTCACCTGCACCATGCATTGTCACCGGGGCCCAAGGCATGTAATTACACTTTTATTGGCTTCTAAGAAGACTACACCATTCATCCACAGATGAGCCCTTCTTCTGTGAGCCATGAGGCAGAGCCTGTATAGATCATACTTAAAGACTAAATCTAGGGTACCTAGGTTAAAAGAACACTCCTTCAGCCCAGTGGGTAGGCTTTGTGTTAAACACTTGATTGGTGCTTTTAATTGGTCACACAACGATGCTGACAAGTAATCGCACACTGCAAGAATATAATGCCTGTTTTTAAAATACAAACAGGCTTTGCAAAATAAACGAAATGCTACTATATAATTGAAACTGTTATAGTAAAAATATTACCTATACATCTCAGGATCTCACCCAGTGTGCTTCTACTAGGTTAGAAAGTGCTGTACTAAGGTTAAATCCCAGACTGAAAAATACATTTCTGAATAGATTTGGAGGTTGTGTAGTTTGAATCTTATCAGCTCCAGGGTCACCATGTAGCACAGAGTCCGTTTCCGGTGGGTTGTTTATACCGAGATCCCCAAGGGCTCACGGCGCACTTCTGCTCCGTGAGCTCAGAGCAGGCAGTAGTGTGAGTAACAGAAGACACCTGAGAGCCAGGGTTCACTCTCACAGCTGGGTCTGACACCATTAGCCAGGGTGGTGCATTGAAGTTGTGTTTGACGGGTAATTTGTTTTGGCTGTCAGGGTGATGGATGTCTCTCTCACTGTTACTTCCTATGAGTGGTCCAGAAAATAAACAAAACCAGGCAAAATTAAAAAAACAAAAAAAGAAGACTCCTGGACATAGTTAAATGTGTTTCAAAAATTTAAGGAGAAGACATTTGTTTTGGCAAAACTAGGTATTTTTCTTCTTGGTGGTTAATTGGTGTGGTTACCAGTGGGGTGCCATGGTGCATGCTGTAATTACAGGTGGAGCACTAATCTTGCCCAGTACTGGGGGAGGGGGATCTCAGCTGGGCAGATAGCAGCCTGAGGGGCAGAGGGTTACAGGCTGTGAGAACAGGATGATTTCCTCTGGATCTCAGTGCGCATGTGCATGTGTAGTGTGTGTGTGTGTGTGTGTGTGTGTGAGAGAGAGAGTGAGGGCTTGGTTGTGGTAAAGGTATTTATCACCTGCCACTCTCACCGGCCTCCTCTGACACCTCACCTTCACAACACCCTTAAATGCCACAGACCCCCCCCCTCCACCAACCTGCCATTCCCCCACTCACTAAAACTCGCATCTTGCCCTGTTCTGTGCACAGTTTGTAAACATGTTTCCAGTCTCTCGTGGGCTCCGGCTTTTCGTGCACTCGTGTGCTATTAGGTCGTTATGTTGTATGGACTCTTTCACAACCTACAGTCCTCGTTCCAAATGTGGACAGAGTCTACGCAGAATTGAACTCTTTCACTTTGAGCAGCGCATCACAGCTAATGTGGCAGCGAACATAATTCAGTACAATAAGGAGTGTTTCTGTATCGCAGCTGAACCATACGACAGAGAGAGAGAGAGAGAGAGAGAGAGAGAGAGAGAGAGAGAGAGAGAGAGAGAGAGAGAGAGAGAGAGAG
>JAOYMR010000012.1:149510-166141 GCA_025802075.1 Tenebrosternarchus preto
CTGGAGGGAGCAACGTGGAGGGGTATCATCGGAGACCCTGAAGCACTCTAGAAAATTAACGGGGGGGGGGTATTTTGTTTGAATCCTAACTGTTTCAACTTGGGACGCAGGAATCGGAAGTCGTTTGATAAACAAGCAACAGATAAATGTAGAAGTGGGTTGTGAGGGTTATGAATGCATGCAGATAAAGCACTGCAAAAGCAGCTGATGACTTAAAGCCACTCTGAAGGGATTTTCTTTAGTCTTTTAATTGCAAATATGGACTGATATCAGGGCTGGTGGAAGCGCAGACCAATTACAGCGATTAGTCTGAATGTGAGCGTGTGTGAGTGGGTGTGTTATTGTACTGGTTTGTAGGACCAAGCCATTAATTGTATGTTAAGAGAAATCACAATTTCAGTTCCTGCAGCTGATGGGCGGGACACAAGTAAATGGTTTTCCTTTTAGCAGTTTGCCAGTTAGTATCACAATTAGTCAATTCTGCTTATGGACACTACTAATGATCCAATCAGAGCTCTGACAGAGCACAAGAATGCAGTGTGAGCTGCTGACGAATCCCAGGTGCTCACACAGCCTGTCAGTTCAAACGCATCTCTACTGAGTACACTGGGAAGATTGCGATGTGCTAATCATAGTTAATTGCAATCACAGTATCATTCGAACGGTCTCACAGCAGCATCACTTCTGTGGTTACACCTTAACACCTTGTGCTGTTGCCATGACCGATTACTGGGTGGGGTGTGATGACTGCTGTGTTAAGTGTGTGCTTGATTCATTTGTGTGTGTGTGTGTGTGTGTGTGTGTGTGTGTGTGTGTGGGTGTGTGTGCCCTGGCTGTACTTGGTGTCATTGTTTCTCGTTCTAGTTCTTAGGAATGATCCACTTCAATGATCCACAAAAGTGTTTTTTTTCTGTCCACAGGCACTACCTTTACCACATCAAGGTCTTTTTCTGATCTGTATGTGTGTGTGTGTGTGCGCGCGTGTGAGCGAGTGTGTAGTTGTGGCTCCACTTGTCAATGTTGATATCTCTCCCTGATTGCCTTTTAAATGTTTGTGTGTGTGTGTGTGTGTGTGTGTGGTCAGCCTTGCGAGCAATACTTCAAAACAAAGTTAGACACGAGCGTTCTGGATTTCTTGATGTCTCTTTAAAAACTCCCATCACACTCTTTCTCTCTCTCTGTCTTCCTGTTCCTGTTTCTGTGTGAGAGAAGGATGTTAGTTAAGCAGGCCTTTAGGGCCCCTTCTGGAGACTCTTTGTGTGTGAGGAGCCTTTTATCCAGCCTCAGCCTGCAGCAGACGCCTTGTGCTCCTGCATGACACTTGGAGCACAGCTCCTATATGCATGTTTGGGGGTGGGGAGGCATCGTGTTTCTCCTGTTTTTGCGTTTCTTTCTTTAAAAAGGCTGGAAAATAGGGACGGGGGATTCTTGGTAATTATAAACAGAATAGCAATCCTGTTGATTGCATTAATTGTGAGTTCTGCTAATCAACAGAGCGCTTTTAACAATAAGTGAAACATCGGAATGTAATTTTGTAATTGCTTAGGTTCGTTTCAGAACCCTGATTATGCATGCAAATGCCACAATTAGCCCAGCCGTTCTGTCTGACTTTTGTGAGTTTATAGTTAAACAGCTGCATCCTGATCTGCCTCTAACTGATGTACAGAGAAATGCTCATGGGAAGGAAAATGAATCACAGTCCTTTCGAGTCAAACGCTTTAAACGGGGCTCGTTTGTCAAAGGGTTGGACTTTCGCTGGCGTGATTGGTGCTTGGAAACATTCGAAACACCTCAACCAAACACGTGGTCGTTTGCTTTTGAAGTACCTCAGTCATTCTCGTGTCGCATTAGCGTGAGGTGGGTTTTTTTTTTTAACGCTTTGATTCAGGGCCGTATGAAAAGTACCTGGTGCACCATGGCGTTGAGTCGAACCGTCGGCTCCCTGCTGAGGAGTGAGTCCTGTTCTCTCCCTTCCGAGCAGTGCATTATTAGCTATTATAAAAGGAGGGGGAGGGGAGGGGGGCTACACAAATGGCGCTGTCTTCAGAGATTAAACCCGTCACAGGTGATCTGTATAGAGTCTGCGTGCACTGTGCGTGGAGATGGATAGCGTTCAGCGTTCACGCAGTGCTTTACTTCACCTGCGTTTAAAAATCAGAGCCCGAGGCATTTTTGAAGGGCAGCGGCAAAGCTGCCACTCTCAGCACTGTGGTGTTTCCCCCCGCAGTCACAGTCCCTTCCCAAACCCGGGATTTAACTGCTGCCTCCTGTCTCCCTCTGTCTTCTCAGGCTTTTCTGTTTTTCCACTGGATTGTTTCTGTCTGTTTCTGTCTTTGTGCCGCATCTTGAAGCGCCAGTAACTGTTGAAACAATATGCCCAATTATGCAGGGGGAAAACTCAATTTAACCTCCCGCCCACTTTAAATACATGCTCTGATTCATTCTCTCCGCAGCACGCACATGCACTGGAAGGATAGCTGTGACTGTTTCTCCGTGTATCATCAGACACTGTCTCGTTGGCCGTGTTCCTGTTGTTCCTGTGTTAACTACCCCACCCTCCAGCAGCCTCCACCGGGTCTCTCGTCCACTCCCGATGAGGGAACTGGGGTCTCAGGAACACCATTTCTTCAGTTCCCCAGAGCAGATTGGCTTTCGGAAAATGTGTGCAGCGTGTTATGCAGCTTGCTGAAATCGACAGGATACGGTTAGGGAATACACGGTCATCTTTTCTCAGCTTCACTTGTGACATGAATACTCCATTATAAAATGAGTGAATTTACAGAATACAATAACATATGAAAGTGAGCCTTTACTCAGGTTTTGATTGTTATGCTTCTTTTTTCTCTTCCCATCTGTTTTTCTCCCTCTTTTTATTTATCTGTACCTCCCACTCCATGTCTGTCTGTCTCTCTCTCTCTCTCTCTCTCTCTCTCTCTCTCTCTCTCTCTCTCTCTCGTTTCTCATATATTGTAGCCTGCTCTCATATGTTGTCTATCATGTGTCTGTGTTAAAACAGTATATGTGATATAATTTGTACATTATTCTGCAGAATTTTTAAAGGAGGGTTATATTCCTAGTGCTGTGTTCAGAGAGAGAGAGAGAGACAGGGAGAGAGAGAGAGACAGGGGGAGAGAGAGAGACAGGGAGAGAGAGAGAGGTGTGAAGCATGCATACACCTCAGCTGTAAGATGTCTGCAGTTTACATCATTACGGTGCATCTCACATGTGCAGTATGGAAGAGACGGAGACAGCAGGTTTCAAAGTTGACCACACGTAGACACACCCTCATGCAGTCAGGCCACAGCCACCGCCCCCCTCCTTCCCCCTCCCCCCATTCAGGGGCGGGGTTTTCACCTAGCTCTAGGTGGGAGGTTTAGATAGAGAGGGGTCCGCCCGGTGCGTGTGCATGCAGCTGCGTGACAGGAACACAAACAGAGAAAAACAGTGGGCCACTGTGCTGTGAATGAACCTGCTATTAAGCCCATAAATCACAGAGCCACTGATGGATGCGAGCTGTTGGGAGAAATCGCCCAGAGTGGCTGACCTGGGAACAGTTTTGGGCTCCCCCGCATAATGGTTGCGAATGGGAGACGCTAGGAGGTGCGGGTCATGCACCAGCGCCTAAGAGGCTTTTATTCAGACCATGTATATGCTGTTACCGCAGAGACAGCCAGGAGAGAATTATAGACCTGACCACCTGCATTCAGGGTTGTAAGCTAACAGCAACTGCCAGCATTTCAAAACCTGCTCCCTGATTGGCTTTGCGGTTGCTTCGCTCAGCACTTTATTCCCTGCAGTTTCCTTTAAGGATTCTTTTTCCAGAGCAGACGGAATTTACCGTATACAGTTTGTGTCTTGTAAACAAGGCCCAGATTCCAAAGAGCGGTCTAGCACAAAGATTGTGGAGCAAATGTCTCTTTGAACGTTTCTTGTAGCATTTTAAGAGTTTCTTAACATCAGATCGGCCTTAAAGAACAGTGAGAAAACTGTGAGCCAGAGTCATAAGTCCTTGAGTGGATATAAAAACAAAGCACTGTAAAATGCTGTAAAAATCCCATAATAAAAGTACCACGACAACAACAAAAACTTCAGTGGAGGGACTCCACAATTGTCAACCATGAGTTCCTCCTGAGCACACGGGAGAATTTAGAGAGACAGACATGCTGCTGGTCCATCCTGTCAGGCAGTGATGGGCTCATTAGTAAAGCAGAAGCTCTGGCGAGATGAGAGAGCAGAAGAATGACTTTGGAAGCGTGTTGTGGGAGCGATGGCCGATGCCTCTTGTTCACTTTGAAGCTTGATGGTGATTTAAGAGGTCAGATAAGATGGAATAAAGCACTGTGAATTATTGATAGAGAAACGCTATAAGAGAACGGGAGAGGAGCCTGTCACCTGGAGCTTTTACATCATGTCGTATGAGAGGCTGGTGTTCTTACAGTTCAGGAACAGTGCATAAATAGACTGTTTTATGTGTGTGTGTGTGTGTGTGTGAGGGGGGTAGGGGGGTTGTATTTACATGTTTAAAACTTCATTTGCGTTGACCCAGTTGGCCAAGTCTTGTTCTCTTATGTCAGCTTAACTAAATTAGAACTGTGCTAATGACATTTCAGAGGTCTGTCTGTGTGTGTGTGTGTGTGTGTGTGTATGTGTGTGTGTGTGTGAGTGTGTGTGCGTGTGGGTGGGTGTGTAAATGAGAGACTTTGAAAGATTACATGTATTTACATGCATGTCTTCTGGTGTGTGTGCATAGTTTGTGTGTGTGTGTATGTAAATGAGAGATATAGAGAGACTGTGTATTTACATGCATGTCTTCTGGTGTGTGTGCATTGTTTGGGGTGTGTGTGTGTGTGTGTTTGTGAGTGTACGTACCCTGTATTGCCCCAGGTACAGGATGGATGGCTCTCAGACAGGTAAGTGATGATCTCTCAGTGGTAGTGGCTCTGGTCTGACAGATAGCTTCTGTCTGGAGATAAATAAGCTAACGGCAGCTCGCCTGAGGCTCACCAACATGCATTCATGGAAGATCCTGAGAGTTTTCCACTATACACTGAACCTTACCTCTCTCTTACATCTCTCACGTTCTCACTCTCTCAGATGCACACACACACACACACGCACACACACACGCACGCACACATGCATGCACACACACACACAAACACACACAGGCAGCTCAGGGCAGAGACACAGCAGCCATCATTTACAGGAATATGGTGTGAAATCGATCTCATGGAGGACCTTGCTCTGCTAGTAAATCCAGGTGCTAGAAGATTTATTCCTCATGGTGCGCACAAGCTCCACTGTCATGGAATATGTGTGTGTGTGTGTGTGTGTGTAGGTGTGGTAAATACGTGAGTTTCATCAGACTTCAGGTGCAAAGATACGTGCTTTAAATTGAGTGTTTTAGAGGGATGCATGTTCCAGCTCTTACTGCTAGATATTCCTTAAGCTCAACGAATGTGAGGGTTCCGTAACCAGATCCCTGTGTTCATTATACACAGGAAGCAGGAGGAGACTGGGGATATCTCAAACTTGTACATCTCAGATATGATGTTTGCATCATTCATCCTTGTGTGTGTGTTTGTGTGTGTGTGTGTGTGTGTGTGTGTGTGTGTGTATGTGTGCCAGAGAGACAGGGGAGGAGTAATAGCACGCTGGAAGCAAGTGCTTGTGGGAGGTGGGTGAGTGGCGAAGCAGGAAGCTGTCCACCCCTGGGGAGGAAGTGTCATTTATGGCAAGTTCCTCCCCGCTGTTGCCGTGGTGTTTTTTTTATGGTGGTGATTATGGTGAAGAGTGAAGAGACAGCTCACGCGCACAGACACACACAGTTACATAATAATAAATGTGCCACCTGTTCACACACACTCCCACACACATACGTGGAGTATATGACAAACCACAAATCACACCACCTGTCCACCATCCTTTATTTTCCACACACACAAATGCGACCGTCTACACAGGGAGAGAGAGAGTCTCGGTCTGGCTTGGCGCAGCCGGGCTGGCCTGTGCCCTTCACTGAGTCAGACTTTGCCCCCGATGAGCTGAAAGCTCGGTGGATCCACACGACTGCTTCATCTTCAGTGTGTAAATATCTGGTCTTCGTTGACAGAGTGAAAACAACAGAACCAGAGTCAGTCAATCAAATGCTGGACAGAGTTTAGGTTTTTTGTGGGGGCCAGTGATCAAACACTTCCAAGCACACAGTGTATAATTATGAAGAAAATATATACTTATAAAGTATAAAAATATTATTGAATAAAGATATCCTAGTGAATGTGATTACTGGATTACTGGAAGCATGGGTGAGGAGTGTCTCTCCTTACTCGTACACCACGCCAGCTGTGGTCTCACCTCAGGCATCATTGTGGTTCCTGGCAGTGGCAGTCAACCCAAATCACACAAGCCAAACGCCAAACAGTAACTAGTTAGTGTATCCACCAGACAGAACCACACTGGACCACAGCCCGGTAGTGTTTTTTTTTCCCATCAGGCTGTTCGCTGTGACACCGTGTGAGCAGGGAGCAGGTTTTAATGAAACACCACGAGAGTGGAGGGAGAGTTTGTGATGTTGTTTGTATGTATTATTGATGCCAGACCCTCAGTAGCAGAAGGCCGGTCAGTGTCCTGAGGCCCAACTCAACCCAGCTTCTGCGTTATTGCATTTGTTCCCTCTGAGAAGGTCTCCGTTCATCACAGGAGAAACAAGGCCAAGAGAACAGTGGCCCCTGCATTTCTATGTCATCTTGGTTTTTTTTTTGGATGTTTGCACCACACAGTTCTGACCACTACAAGACTCTGAAGTGGTTAAACTCTCATTACGCTTCATTACCTAAGAGGCACATCAAATTAGTTTTTCCTCGTGCCAAAAGATTTGTCATAAACTATAGTAAAGGCCTAGCAGTTTGAGTCTGTTTACGCTTAAACCTTGTGTCTCTTATCGTACTTGTTTAATATACTTGATTTGGTTGTTTGCAGATTTATTTACCACAGTTATCCTGAATTCTCTGAGGGGGGGGGGGGTGGTTCTGAGGGAGTAATCTCTGATACTGAAGCAGGATTAAACTCGCTTGTTCCAGTTCTTTAAGTAGGGATTTATTAAACTACGGATTTCCGAGACGAGTATCAACAAAACTGCTTTCGTAGGTCGAGATTATCCCATCTCTACCCCAGTTCAGGGATTTAGTTGTGCTGACGTAGCTGTAAAATAGGTGTTAATGTGTTTGTTTTTTAGTTGTTAGTAGTAAACTTGTCTTACTGCAGCAAAACGAGTAAAACAGTTTCTTAGTCTGTGTTTTGTGTTTAATTCAAATGTATAAAACTGCAAGTAGTTTTGCCTCACCATAAGTAATAACCGATTTCTCTGTTCGTCAGTATGCATGAAATCACTTTCCAGTGGGTCAGTGGCTTTTCTAATAACTTGTTTAAATTTTTTTTTTTTAATGTCACTTTTTTTAAATGGCAATTTTAAAAGTTAATAAAATTGAATATGCCTGTTTTTTGTAGATTTATTTGTCATTAAGGTATCAGAATGTCTGAGTCTCCACATGGTGACTGTGTCTGGTTGCGCTGGGTAATATAACCCTCTCAACATTTATCTTTATGGAATTTCTCCACACTGACCCAGTGGCACAGCGTTTGGTTCCTGTTGTGAGAGGGTGAGTGTGGCCTCACATATTCATACGAGTTACAGCAAGCAGGACCAATGTCATGTGATCAGGTACAAATGAGGTAAGAGAAGGTATGAACACAAAAACCTGAAGGTAGCGCGTTTCGTGAGATTAGGACGGACAGACACAGGACCTAAGTGGTATCGACCCTTGGGCCCACATGCCTGGCCTGTTTCTCCATAGAGAGAGTGTGCATCTGCTTTCAGTAAAGTGAGCCCTAGCCTGGCTGTTGCATCATTGATTTTAATGGAAGCAGAGAGGCCAAGGGTGAGCAGATCTCCCCCTGCTTGCCGGGTCACCCGTAATGACTCGCTTGTTGCCCCCTGGGCAGCATCAAATGGAGCCGGGTCACCTCGATCTTTTTCCACTCGGGTTAATCTTCTCCCACTGCTGCCTTTCTAGTGTGTTCACTGACCTCTCTGCCACAAAACACCTCCATAAAACACAAAGCAATATTCCAGCGCACCCGAGCATTAAGTCCAATGTTAATATTTTCTCCAGTTACATTGTAAGAAAAATAAAAGTTTACTTCACGTCTGCTTTTCTGATCATTTTCAAAAGATGTTCCTGTTTGATTTTTTTTTGTTGTTTCTTCAGTTATCTGTATTTTGGATTGTGGTAAATAGAATATAACAGCAGCAAAGGCCACCAATATAACTTAATGGTTCATTTTAACTCCCCTGTTTTATGGACACAAGTTTAATTTCTTCAGTTGATGTTGAGATGCTTCAGTTTTATTTTAATACAGCCCTATTTTCTCGACTAATAACAACTGATAGTTTTGAGAGAGCTGGCTAATAACCTTTAGAGAGAGCACTGAGTCTGTGACGTGGATCACAAACACATCGTTACGTCAAGAGCTGAAGAGAGTCTTGTTTTGCAACTGAAATGATTTACAGAGCTAAGGGCAGGACGTCAGGGAGAGGAGGGGCTTACAGGCTCTATGTTATAATAAATTTAAGAAGGTGCCCTTTACGTAATTGTCCAGTGATACCTCACTAAGCAGTGATACCTCACTAAGCAGGATTAATTGGCTCACTGCAACTGCAAATGTTCAATTCAGCTCTGTCAACTAGATATTGCTGTATAGGCAAAACGTAAAAGTAGGTAATATGCCAACATTCTGCTTGGCCAAACAAAAATGAAAGGTTTTTAAGCAAATATCAGCAAGAAAATAATTATACTGTTGGTGTAACTTTAGAATTATGCAAAAGGCCTCTGGGTGTATTATGGTTTACTGTAGCAAACTTGATATGACTTGATCTTCGTTCTAAGTACAGAAAAAAAAAAATGAATTTGCAAAAACTTTCCCCTTTTCCTCCCAAATTTAGGGATAAGAGATGAGAGAATTGTGCCATGTTTTTTTAAGGACAATTTTAGTGCTATTTTAGGGCTTTAGTAAGAACAATATGGCATTGAACTAGATGTCTGCACTCAGCACCATGGACAGCACTTCATGGTTTTCCCACAGGAGTGTAAACCTTCTTACTAAGTCTTTGCTCTTTCGAAGTTAAATCTCTCTCTCTCTCTCTCCCTCTCTCTCTCTCTCTCCCTCTCTCTCTCTCTCTCTCTCTCCCTCTCTCTCTCTCTCTCTCTCCCTCCCTCCTTACACTTATCCTCTCTCTCGTTTATCGTTTGACTCCTCTCACATTCAGGCGGTGGTGTGTTTTATGGCTGTTATTGGAAGTGCTTGCCTTCAGAAGCTGACACAATGGCACGAGACGTTCCCATGCGCACGATTTCATATCAAGGTTAACTTCAAGTGATTAGGATAAGCAGCTGAAGTTGTTGCCATGGGGATGACAGGAAGCTGAGCTGCGGGGCATGATAAGTGGGACAAAAAATGAAGTGTGATGTGCTCTCAGGACTAGCTGGAGAAGAGGCGGGAAGATTTGCCTTCAGCTGTGTGACTGTCAGATCAGGACTTATGCCCTTTATTTTCAGGACACTTTTAGCAATTTCTGTGACTAGTTTTTATCCATCCAAGATGAAAGAGGAAGGAGAGTTATTTGGACAGCGAGAGAAATTATTCAGAACCCAGATTGGAACACTAAAGCTTGTGGAATAACTGTGGTGAATGGAACATTTACCAAAACTGGCAAATTGACATAATTATTTATAATTATTTAGCATAAAATGATTAAATCTTAAGTGCAGTGTGTGGGCCATTAGATACCAGCGGTCCACCAAATAACCTTCAGCCTGTGCAATAGACAGTGTAGTAGCAACATCATTAGCTGAGAGGCTTCTGCAGGTATCTGAGTGTGATGCTGTATTATATTCCAAAGTCAAATGAGGTCTGATATTAAACCTTTTGCAGTGGAAAATTGCTTATGTCTGCTTATGTATAAAACTACTCACAGTTTTATACATTTGAATTAAAGCAGGACACGAAGGTATTCAGGCGACTGAAAGTGTAGGGCGATTGTCAGGATGCTGTGGTAACCATACTGGTTGATAGGATTTGATTGAAACATCCTGTTTTCCCAATAATTTGTGTGAGAACTGGTGAACCACTATGGGTACTGAGCCTTCCGTGCCACTGATAAATATATCATTTTTCAGGTGGTTTTCAAACACATATTTAGACATTTGGAATTGTGAAATCCCGTGAGAAGAATTACTCAGAATGTTGATCATTCTTAAACAGAGCAGTGTGTGCTCACAGGCAAACATTCGAATTTTTGAATACCTAATAAACCTCTACTTTCTTGAGTATTGACCATACATTGCCCCTGCATTTTGCATTTTATCCATGCCAGTTAGTTCTGAGGCTCTAATTATGAATCTTTAATGTGTAGATGTGCATCCATGTTTTCAATTATCTTTTTATATTTTGACAGCAAATGTTTTATTGTAGGGCAAACTCTTATAATTTGTTGAACCTTTAATAGCCAAATATAGACAGACACTCTCAACATTAAACACAAAAGAAGTTAATGTCAGGAATTAATTTAAGATCTAGATGTATTTTAGTGTTCAGAGACAGAAAATTACCTGTCAAAAATCTTCCTCATGCCAAATTAGGGCCCTGTGTCATCAACCAAGATGTAGCTGGATGCTTTTTTCATCAGTAAGCATTGATCAGGATGGGAGTTGACTGGTGTTGGCATTTTCGACAAAGTTTGTTAGGGAACTTGCTTTCTGAAGGTGAATAAATCTTCCAACTCTGAAATGAATAGCTACCAGTGAATGACATCAACATTTCTTTATCAGACAAAAGACATCCAATAAAATGTTAATGGGATGCACTGGACACAGGGTTGAATAATCTCCACATTGGATCATTTCTGAATAAAAATAATTACAAGTCACAGTCTGTTTAATACTCTATCCACTCTACCCGCTCTACCCACTCTACCACTCTACCCACTCTACCACTCTATCCACTCTATCCACTCTACCCGCTCTACCCACTCTACCACTCTACCCACTCTACCCACTCTACCCACTCTACCACTCTACCCACTCTATCCACTCTACCCACTCTACCCACAGATGCCGTAAGCCGATTGACTCTTGTTCTAACCTACACATCCATCTGTCATAATTAATCTCACTATTTAAGCAAAGTCAACATGGTGTTATTTGGCTGATAGATTCCCAACTGTCCACCACCATCACTACCTCCATCCACCTCCTGCTTGGTGCTGTGCAACAAACAGTTAACTGCACATGAACTGTTATCCCCAAGATACACCCAGTCCACACACTAATCATCATTAATGCCGTTACGAGACTCTCCAGCACTGTCGCTCCTGGTCTGAATTCTTTGCTCAGTGCTTTCTATGAAATATCAGCCATTTCCAATTCAATTTCCAAGTTGTCATGAGGATCATGAAGGAACTGCCCCGAAGGAAAAGATCCTCAAAACGCCGGATTTTTTCTTTTTTTTTTTCCCAAGTGGGGCCTCTTCCCGGCCGAGCCTCCGAGCCCTTTGGGCTCTTCTCGGAGCCTTCCCACCTCCGCCCATCTCCATCCTGTAATTAATGACTTCTCAGACAGCCCTACTGCTTTGTCTGCTCTCAGCCCGCCCCCCCCAGAAGCGGGATCATTTGCCATACGTAGGTGCTAATTTCGCATAACTTAAAAGGCAATTAGGAAAATGTGTTTTTTGACTGGCAGGGCGGATTAGGGCTAAGCCGTGGTGCTGGACATGCCTCTGGCCTTGGAGACCAGACCCCCCCAACCACCCATGAAAGGACGTCTGCTATTTGGCGGCAGACATTATCGGTCATCGTGCTAATACCCACACATTTCACATCTCACTGTTGATGTGTTGCTTTTAATTAAACTGGGAGAAGACGTGACAAATTAACCCAGAGTTGGATGGCACCTTTCGGTGCCTCTTGCTAGGGCGTGATGAGTTACAGGGTGAAATATAGTTTTATTTTACCCCTTATGCTTTTGTTTTTAAAATTTCCTGTTTAAAATTTCTGCTGAAAGATCTTTGACTGGAGCAGATATAAAGGAAATAGATTTCTTTAAAAAATCTTTAAAAAAGATTTCTATTTACTTCAGTGAATTTTGGTGTAGGGTATCAAGAATCATAACAATCCCCTGTAAACATCCTGATGCTGGATGTTGGGTTTCATTACTGAAAGATGGTTTTCATGTGTAATAATTCACGTTAAAATTCTTGCCGTTTTTTTCTGTTTTCTGAAGGATAACAATACTTCACTGAACTGCCGTGGCCCTGCCTGTGGAGCCCGAAATTACAAGTTTGCAATTTGCTTAATTAACAAGGTTTTAATTTGACATGGTTTACTGCAAGTGTTTTTGATTTATTAAAGTAATAGATGTAATAGATGTTGGACTGAAGAGTCAACAGGCACATAAAATGGTAAAATCATGAGTGAGTGGTGGGGGGGCGGGGGGGGGGGGTGCTGAGGGGTGCTGTTAATTTTTTCTTCATTTCCCAATCAATGTTCCTTTGATTAAGACTAAGATAGCAAAATATAAGCTGCTTTAATGGAACAGATTTATGAAACAGATTATTTTTATAGACGTGCACCTGCGGCCGGAGCTGAATAATAAGCATTTGTGCCCAGGCGAAGGGCACTTCAAGGGAACATGCAGCTGTTTCATAGCTTGCTTGAAGCACAGCTTCCAACCAGGAGCAGTTCCACAACTACGTGTGCATCTGACGCGTCTCCACTTCCTTCCTGTGGAATCACGTGACTCCTCAGACTCTTTTCTGAGTTGTTCTGAACCGTTAAGACCTCCGCACGTAAAGGCCACGGCCCTCGTTCGTTCTTGCCGTGGCTGCTCTGCTGGGTTTTTTTTTTTTTTTTGGTTGTCGCAGCTCGTGGAGATGCACGTGTGCTTTCGGAGGGGAGGCGAGGGCCGGCTGGCTTGGCCTGGCTGATGAACTGAGCACACGGCACGTGTCGTATCTCCACACTTTCTGTTTGTGATGAGCTGTGAGCAAACTGACAGCACGTGCACCTCCTGTTTCATTAATAGGCCTAGTCAGTGTTTTAAGCTGTGAGGAAAGGATTTATGCTGAAATTTATCCTGGGTTTTACATGGGGATTTTAAACAGTGTCTACACATGCTGTGTTCAGGATTCTTTTTCTATGAGCCTGTGTGTGTGTGTGTGTGTGTGTGTGTGTGTATGTGTGTGATCGCACGCACTCAGGCTTGCGTGTGTGTGCATGTTTTTTTCCTCTAAACACACCCACAGTGTTCCTCAACAAATTTAATTTACCAAAGAGTGCTCGCTTAAAGAGGTCCCTGAACAAACAAGTTAGCAGAATTTACTACGGTTGCCTGATGTCAAATTACACCGCCAAACAAACTTAACCTGAGAAGAGAATAAATCGCGCCCTGCAACAGTGCAGGAATAAGCAGTACCTTCCCACTCTCGCTCACACACTCTCTTCTCCTGCTCATGTCAGCGCTCATATTAAATATATATTTTCATCTGCTCCAACTCGCACTGCAGGGTGATGACTGGCCCCTGGATGATTAATGCAAGTATTGATTTCATTGTTAAATGTGAGATTAGATGCATAGCAGTCAGAGCTATTCATCAAAGGCACTGGCATCTAATTAAATTGTCAGTTTGAGTTTTATGGCTGTATACATTTATGAAATATTAAAGTCGGCTGTGCTATTATTATGCCCTCAAAGCAGGGCTCCCTTGCTGGAAATATGATATTTACATATAAGAGAAAGGTTACAGCAGGGTTTGGATTATAGAATAATAATAAGGGCAAAGGTCAGAGGTCAGAAACATTCTGGTTGCACTTAGGCACTCCAGTAAGTTGCTAACAAAGTTCTAATTGCCTTGATGGGTACGATAGAGGATGATAAATGTTGTGGAAGTCATTTCTTTTAAAGGCAAAGCACACAGTAAACAGCTTTCCACGTTACAGAAAATGTTCTCAAGCAGGGGGAGCTCTTACCCATAAACTTTCTACGAATGTACACAGTTTAAAACATTAACCTTTGCCTGCCAGATGTTTCTCTCTGACGTCCGCTGAACTCTCCGCTGAAGACTGGGAAGCTGTGAACATGGTTTGTAGCCTGGAGCTTCCATAATTTAGGAATGACTGGTATCCTGTGCATCACTGGGAATCTGATCTTGTGCTGCGGCTGGTGGAAAGGATCTGTGCAGTTCTTCTGGTGAGTTCGTCTAGAGTCCAAGAGTTTCTGGAGGACCACACCACATGTTGCTACCCAGTTAGCATTTTGTTTATCTTCTAAATCATGGAGACACACACGCAAACACGCCTACCCACCTGTACATTTGTTCATTCATGCGCACACCAAAATCCACACAGCAGGTTTTCACACAGGCCTACCCATGATCATTGTGTGCTACCAAACTTTTACATATATTTTCACCGCTTGCCGTTCATTGCCTTTTAATGAAGAACCAACTGGAGCGCAGTCTTGTTACATGCATAATGCTTCTATTACATGTATATTCCTAATTTAATTACCAAACGCCTGTGAAATGGAGAATGTTTCCACAAGCTCTGCATTCCTGCTATAATTGTGCATCCATATAGCTGAGATGGCGGCTCCTGACATTTTGCCCCCTGACATTTTTTAAGAGCAGTACATTTTGTGAATGAACATGTGTGTGTGTGTGTGTGTGTGTGGGTGCATACCTGTCCATCACTATGGATACTACACAGCAACCTCTGACACTCTTGACATCAGATCAAAAACACCAGGCTGTCTACATCCCACATCACATGGCAACAGAGAGATGCAGCTGCTGCCACAGACTTTGCAAACAGAAACACACACACACACACAGTTTGGCCTCTACTCTAATAGCTTCCTCTGAGTCTTGGTAACGTTGCTAGCAGCTGTGACCGACAGGCTGCCTGTTGTCAATGTTTAGTAAAGAGACGTGGTGTGCAGGAGAGTGAGCAGATCCTGCTTCTGGCTCGGCTATGGTGTCTCCTGCTGACTTAAAACCACGTGCTTTTCTTTGGTTGTCCAGGAGTGCACCCTTAAATGTTATCTTAAACATGCAGAGGTTTGCACAGCGAGATTAAATATTATATATTCTCTACTTGTGTCTTTACAGAAATGATGGTGTCTTAAAGGTGAGAGGGTTATTGTTCTTTGGAGCTGTAAAGATTTGGGTAAACAGTTGTTTATTTCCTTCTTAAATATGACACATGCTTCATTTTTTAGCATTGCATTTAGACAATTATCCTGTACTTTCTAAATCTTCTGAATTTCTTTCTGGCCTCTTGGTAAAGTATGTAGGTCACATAAAAATGAATATAGTTTCTGAAAGAATGTGGTTTATGGGCATTTTTTTTTTTTGGCTTTTAATCTGAATAAAAATGTTTTTATTCGATTGTGCCCGAAAACATAAATCCTCTGGGTGCCATATTGTGTCTGCCAGTGCTCCCTGCAGTCCAAGTCGAGTTTGAACCTCAGAACCCAACTGTATTTGAAAATCGTATTTTTCTAGACAGAATAATGCTCCAACAGTTGCATCCCTTTTCCAGAACTGTCTGTGACTCACGCTTTTCTCCTGTCTGGCCGGCTGGTGCATGGTGAGCTCATAACTGTGACTTCATCTCTCATGAGCGCTCTTCCCCAAATAAAGCGACGCTGTCATCCTGCTTATGTCAACCCATATGTGCTGCTCATTGGATGATTTCTGTTTTAGCCTGTGTATCTAATCCAATCCCAAACTGCTTTCAATATAAGCTGTGAATGTTAACAAATGTGCTGGCAAGAAGGCTCACGCTGGAAAACCGCCTGCATATTATTAGGTATCCTGAAGTATTTAGCCCACTCAGAAACTGTTTAGCTGACATAGGAAGAGTAAAAGAGGCAGCGCTAGCCGTAATAACAGAGCGATTCTATAATACACGAACCGTCTGGTGAGTTGCACCAAATGCTTGAGTATTGCATATCCAGCAGCCAAAACTTTGCAGACAGTGTTGCTGGACTGGGGTGAATCACTGGCTGCTCCTTGTGTCTAGATGTCAGAGGAGTGTTACCCCACACTCTGTCACAGCTGGTCCATGAAGCTCCCTTCCACACTACTACAATGGCATGTGCGTCAGGTGTTTGGGGGAAAAACATGCTATAAATAGCAGATACTGAACTTGCTCTGACAACCGTAGTTTTGCACAGGATTCCGGTATGGTGGCATTTGAAAGAATAAGTTTGACTTATTGTGGAACATGAATTATTAGGAGTGTAAGATACTTTCATGTACACTATACATTATTTGCAGTCATTTCATTGTAATTGAGGTATTAAAGGTACTGTAACGTTTAATCAGAGTTAATTAATTAAACATTTCTAATAATAAATATTCACATCCGTAGGGTTTAGCCATACTTTAAAACAACCTTACATTTAAAAAAATTTATTAGTAGCATGAAACCGCTGCTAAACCTTCCATCACCCAGAACACATGGCAAACATGCTTCCAGACTTTTCTCTGTCCTGGCACCAAGGTGGTGGAATGAA
>JAOYMR010000012.1:197668-212273 GCA_025802075.1 Tenebrosternarchus preto
TCTATCTATCTATCTATCTATCTATCTATCTATCTATCTATCTATCTATCTATCTGTCTGTCTATCTGTCTGTCTGTATGTATGTCTGCCTGTTCTTTTTTCTGTTTAGTCTATCTATATATCTCTCTGGCTGCTGATGTTTTATCAAACAAATGTGAGGAAGAGCAGTATTTTACTGTCCTCGGATAAATGATAATGTATATAGAAATGTTTTATATTTACTTCTCGTTTTCTTATATTATATATTTTTTCCCGGTGCGTTGAAATGATGAACGGTTTTCCACTCTCTTCAGCACCTTGAAAGCAATGTGACAGAATGACCAACAGAGGGAGCACTTTTACCGGTAAGGGATGACTTGCACGTTAAGCTTAACACAGTTGTAGGGAAACTGTACGTTTTAATGATACGATCTACAATCAGCGACGTTTTCCTTTCCTTCTCTTGATTGTACTGTATTACTGTGCCTTTGCAGAAAAGCAGTGAGTCTTATTTGTAATACAGGCTATGGAGGTTAAGAGAAAAACAATAGAACAATCAAATTGAAATTATGCATGGAATAAAGGAAGGGCTTTGTTGTTTTGTCACCATGTCTCTCTCTCTCTCTCTCTCTCTCTCTCTCTCTCTCTCTCTCTGGTTTTATGGTGCAGTAATGTGTAGAAATGGGGCCAGAATGATCATGAGTTACCACAGAGTGAAGCACTATATGTTTCCCCTGACCATAAGCTTTAACGAGAGGCCCAGTTTGCGGACTGTAACCAGAGGTGTGAAAATGGCGAGTGGCCTGGTCCTAATAGCTCTGCAACGTTAGACCGAATCGTTTGTGCTGTGTGTCTTAGAAAATCAGGGGATGACCTTCAGTACTGCTCAGTCTGAAGCACCTTTGGCTATTATTGTTTGAACAGAGAGTGTGTGTTTCTCTCCCTGTGTTGAGGTATGGCTCACAAAGTCAATGAACATTTTCAGATTCACGTAAAAGCTCAGTTTGGGCATCGTTGTTGTGGTAACACCTTGACAAGTATCTGTGAACTTTTCTTCCGTTAATTTAAAAAACGCTGAGAACCATCAGATAATGTCTTGGAAATTATAGTTTTTAATTTCCCCTTTACTGGGAAGTTGCATACAAATGTGCTTTTGAGTTTAATATTAGAAACATTCGCCCTGGATTAGGGACATGTTTGAAAGCTGAAGCATGAGGCTGGGTAATTATGTAAAACAACACACACTCAGGTGCACACACACACACACACACACACGTGCGGCGCACTCACACACACGCTGACACTGTAAGCTTTTATGAAACGACTGGTGACAGAGGGATCACAAAACGTTGTGACATGCCCTGCATCTCTCACCAAACCCCAGAGGCTCTCAGCTCCTCAGACATCACACACGCTATCAGTGCAGAACACAAACAGAAATCTACACAAACTCTCCAAACGCATTTCATTAGCGCTCAGATCGTATCATTGATCAAAACAGCTTTGAGATGTTAAAACACTGCAACACTGAAACTCACATGATTGGGCAGAGGCTCTGAATCCGCTAGTACTGTCTTGTCAGTATTCAGGCATGGTATCAGAACACTGTTGTCTATCCTACATGCAGTGCATGTGGAGACTGACCGTGTCTACGTGTAAATACGTGTGTGTATGCATGAATTTCAATCAAGACTTTAGCATAATTTGCGGTACGCTTCTTTAAAAATAGACACAGGCGGGTGAGTTTATTTTTTTCTCTTTGTGTGTTCATACATGCACACCTGCGTTTCTGTATGTAGTATCTCAGCATCACCCACTTTCAGGCAGATCCATCTTGTAACCATTGGTTGCCAGATCCTGCTGTCTGCGTTCCTAATTTAAACCTCCAGGGGTGGAGGCTCATGGGTATTTTTCAAACCCGGCCGTGGCCGCACGACTACGAGCGCACTGCGCCACCCGAATTTCCTTGTGCCGGTTGCCGTAGCAACAGGAGTGGAGTTTAAAGAGAGTCGTATATTTACTTAACGCCTCCTGCCCTCCTAACTGCTCCACGGTTATTAGTCTTTCAGAGCAGACGCGGAGTACCAGTGCTCCTGCCTGAGACTAACGACTCCTAAATGACTCCTCTCCAATTCTCCTCCACCCTCCTCAGGGCTCCTGTTTCTTCCACTCCACACCCTTCTGCTATTCTTCTGACAAAACGGCAGGTGAACGAGGTTGGCTTTCTCCGCTAGTACCGCGTTAAGTGGTAGAACGTGAGTCGCTCGGTTCCAGTTCAGAATCCGTTATCTCTGGCGTCCTGTGGGTTCGGGGCAAACCTTCCTTGCTCAGACCCTGCAGGTGTGGTAGCTCAGTTCGAACTCCATTCCTCCGGGGTGTTCATCAGTGCCTGTGCGTCCGTTCTGTTTTGCACCCTGTACGGGTAAAGCTGTGAGTGAAGTGGTTCCAGACTGAAGGTTTGTGGTCTTGCAGGTAGATCAGTGTGTGCGCGTGAGTGTGTGTGTGTGTGACTGTGCACATGCGTGTGTGTGTGTGTGTGTGCATATTTACCTACCCTATTGTTTAAATCGATCCAGGTGTTTTTAAATCTCTAGCAGAGGTTGGTAGTATCTGGTAGTTGTACACTTTCCTCACTCCTAAAACCTCCATGGAGCTGAAGTGTTAGCCAGGCTACCGCGAATCACCAGCCTGGCGGGCTGCTTCTCAGGGCATGATTATATCCTCAGGACAAAAAAATAAATAAAAAATCAGGCAACATCTACCTTTCCACTGCAAACTAATCAGCTGCAAAAAATTACTTATTGATCTCTAGATGCAGCGTGCAGAGGGGAATGTAGAGGCCAGGTCAGTGTGTGTGTGTGTGTGTGTGTGTGTGTGTGAGTGCATTTGTGGATTTATGCAACAGTCTTTGAATATAGAAATACTATTGTCTCATTCTTTCTCTCTGTGTCATGGGATTATTCAATATAAATCAATTACAGGCCAAAATGTCCTTTTAATGGTCCTTCCTTGGAAGGAGTATCATATTCAGGGTGATGGAGGCCAGTCAAAGTGTTTCTACGAGCCACTATTAGAATCACTGGTATTTTCCAGGACAAAGCCTCTCCCTTATAGAGATCCAAGGGGGGTTTTCCATTTTTTCCCCATTTTTTTGCTGGAAGTGGTTTTACTAGGTGATATTTTATAGGTACGTAAGATTTGAATGTTCAATGCGTTGGTGCAGAATTATGATTTATCTTTCCCTCCATCTGTAAAATGGAAAATCTAAAAGCTGTTTTTATGTGACAATTAATTGTTTGGTAGAGATAACACACCAAAGGACGGTTGTGTGAGTGTTTTCAGCTGGGCGCGGTGGTGTTCATTTGCTCGCTGGGTTTATTCGGGTTTCCCACTGTGTTTACTGTATCCAGGAGCCTTTGTGCGGGGGTAAGGAAGTGGTGGGATTGGTCAGGTCTATGATGAATAGATTAATTACAGACACTGGAACTGGTGCGTTCGCCTGGGCCACGCCAAGCTCTGGCATGGAGAAAAGCCATTAAGGTCAAATTGAGTGGTGTTAATGAATGTAACACTGCCGGGGGCCCCGGAGTCTCTCTGGAGGTAAAGGGGCCACGGCCTCCCCGCTGCCCCCAGAGACCCAGTCACAGGCTGGGCCATAGTGGAGCTTCACCACTCAACTTTGTTCAGCACTGATCCTGCTTTGGATTAGTAGTTTGTAATGGATGTGTGGCCTTGTCACGTCCAGAACTATTGGGTTTTACTTAGTCATCCAACTGACTCACACAGGCTGTGGTACATTTTACCATTAAATACTGAAATGTTCCAATCTGAGTAAAACATGTTAGCATAGATGCTAAAATATACAACAGAACAAGCATATTGGATATGCTGCTTTTTAACTAAATTGTTCAGCCTCCCAAGACAGAATTATGCCTGTTTTATACAGTTTTAGCTGTAGCAAACCTATATTACGTTCTGTACATATTTAGTCTTTGCTGATATTATGGTTAACATCGCATAAACACTAATAATGTTGTGTTTTGTGTTTTTCTCATGAGGTCTTTCCCAAGTCGGTGATAAAGGTGTGTGTGTTTCACATCACCAGTGCTGATCGTAAAACAGAGAACGAAGCGTGATAAATAATTGAGAGCCAGTGAGTTGTGGCCCTTCTGTTTAGCCAATTAAACCACGTTAAAATGAACGACAAATCAATTATTGCTGCCGGGTGTCTTCAGGTGTTATGAAAGTGTTGAAACTGCTTTGCCCCTCCCCCCTCCCCTCGCCTGACACTCCTATTCGCTTAAGTCAGATGGGTCACATGGCAAGAACTCCCCCCCACACACACACACACACACACCCCACCCCACACACACAATGCAAACATACTTTCGCACATCGGTCTATGTTGATTGCAGTGGTTACATCCTTTAGTGAATCACGATGGCTTCTCTGCGTGACTTCTTCACTGCACAGCGCTCCGCGTCTTTGGACGGCATCTCTGAGCGCAGGACACGATCGCGGCGAGAGCCCGAGACGCGCAGAGAACACGCCGCACGCTTGACAACACGGTACCAGCCCTCATTTTCGTCCATCTGTTCGAGTCTAATTGAAGCAGGGGCGCGGATCTTTTCACGTGGCCCCGGGACGCGGCTACGTGCCGCACGTGCGCACGCCTGTCGGGCCCTGCGTGAAACCAAATCCGCGTTTCGAGCTCAGAGTTCAGCAAAGTGAAACACAGACCTTGAGGTCTCAAGCTGCTTTCTCTGTGGGTCCTAAATAAATAAATAAATCGCCCGCTTCTGCAAGCATGCTTGAAGACTGGCTGACATCATCCTCCTATGATATGTTTGCAGTGATAAAAACCATCGCCTGTCTATCACTCCTGTTTTCATTCCGTGGTACGAGACGGCACTCTGAGCGATCTATACAGCCGCTGAAGGAAGACAGATGTAGTGTCTGGTTTCATTCAGTACGGAGGCCAGCTCTATCCAGTTTTTCTTTGTCTCTGTGTTTTCTGTGGGAGGGAGGTCAAGCTACTATTGGGTGCCATACTGATAAATGCGATCTAGCATTTCCTGGTGTTGTATGACCCGTTGTAGCCTTTTTTTTTCTTTTTTTTTGGGGGGGAGGTGAGGTGGTTATGGGTTTAGTTGCTTGGCATCCAGCCGGAGTGCCTGTTTGTCTAAAACGGCGGTTCTTCGCCTCAGCTCTGAAGACCCGCTGATCTCATGGGCGTCTCCTCATGGGAGGCGCAGATTAGCTCGGTGGTGTGTAAGAACCAGGAAGAGGTCCTCAGTCTGAGAAACAAAGGAGCTACATATGTCATCATAAGGATGACTAAACACAGAATGATAACAGTGTGGGTGTGTTTGTTTGTTGGTTTGATCATCCCTTGTCTGATTACTATTTGATTTCCTATCACAGCAAAATTCGTTACCTGAAAGATTTATTGTATCTGATCAGCTGCTTCACCTTCTAACCTGTCCTGTCTTCCTCTGGGCACAGTCAACACTCTGACAACAAGCTGAGGTACCAAAAACCAGAGTCCTTGTATAATGTGATTGAGCAGTACAGGCTTAATACTAAACCGGCAGGAGACTCAGCATGGAGGAGTCGCTGTAATGAATGGAAACTAATTCTGCTCGCTGTAATAATCACAGCTTCAATTGCACATTACTCCATGCTAACGCGATTAGCGCCGACAATACCGGTATCAGCGCTACAATGGAGAATGCACTATCAGACCAACAAATGCACTCTCCTGTAATTACAGCTGCCTCGGCCTGTGATTAGTCTTGATCTCTGTCACGTGTGTGAGCAGCTACTCTTTACTACTGTTATCTCCTTGACCATGTGTGGGGAGTGTTATGGAGAATGTGTGCTATCGATTCGAAGGCTTTAGTAGCAATTAGCTCTCATGATTGTAGGCCAGTTTGTTGTGAATTTTTTTTTTTTTTTTATCAGTAAGACAGATAATAACCCTTATGTCAAAATGTAATTAAAGAATATCTTCACATTGTTTGTCTATTCAACCAATATTGCTTTTTTCCCTGGGGCTTCCTGGTGCATAGAGATGGTTGTGTTGTCCCACACGCTGGTATTTTTGACTCAGGTTGAGTGGAACGTGTCTCCTGTGGAATTTTAGTTTCACTTCTGTGACAACATTTCTCTGCAATATCAGAGAATATAAGGGAAAGATGGATCAGCCCAACACCTACTGAAGGCTTTGAATCAGAAGTTCTCTTTCCATTTTCACCTTTCGAAGAGTCTTAGAATAGTTTAAACTCAGAACATGTGGGGCATGTGTCTTTATCGCAAGTCTTAAATGGCTCCAAACATGGCTTCCAACAGAGAGAGTAAAAGACTGAGAAGCTGGGAGAAAAGTGTGAGCTGATGGGAACAGATTGGGGTAAAGGGAGAGGCCAGCACAAACACCGGCCCAGAAGACGCCCTCGGCTTCTAAATGGCTCAATATAGCTCTGCTCGGCTCTGGGAGGTAGAGCAGCGCCCCACGCCAGCAGTTACAGCGAAAATCAATAAGTATTTTCAGAACAAGGGACCTTATTAAAACTGCCTGGCTTTTCTCATCCACCCTCCCTGGATGTTTTAGAAGAAACGCTCACTCCGAGAAATCATTAAAGGGTGCAAGAAATGACCCTCATGTTAAAATTGTTTCCATCCATTCATTGCCCTTTTCTGAGGGGGAATTTTGGGGTACAGGGACAGGGTTGCTGCAGTACTACTGCCCTCATGGTCTCTCAGTGTTGATCTTTTCTTCTGGAAGATTCTTAAGCTTGGACAGAAACATTCAATTCAATGAGTACACTCAGGTGTATAATTGTGTCAAAATATAATGTAATATAATGTAAAACTTTAATACAAAACTGCAAATTAAAAATTGTAGCAAATCATAAGCAGATTTTTCTCTTTTTCTTTTTCAAAATAAATTAGTTCCACTCAATATTCTATTGCAACAGCACAAATAATTGATGTCTAATTTGGCGTGAACCTCAGGTCATTCTACAGAACAATGCCTACTGAAAATGTGCACAGTGGACCATCAGGTGGTGAAAGTACTTCACAAAGACCAGAGATGAAATCCAAACACAATCCTGAAAGTTCGGGCCTCCGCCTGCACCCGGGTGGTGGTGCTCACATCCACCCCATTACGGCGGGTGTTTTATTTGCCTGCAGCCAACAGCTGATGCACAAAAACACGGGCCTTTAGAGGCGGAATGACCTTTCGCTGAGGGTTTTTTTTTTATTTTTTTTTTTTTACGCCAGCCATGTTAACGGTGCACTGTAAAGTCTCAAGGCTGGCTGAGCCTCGGAGCCATGCAGGGGCACTAAAAGCGAACGGATTGCACTGTTGACCCAGAGCGCTCTGTAGGCACGCACCCACGCTCCCCAACTCCACCCTCCTGCCCCAACAGCCCCCCCCACCCCTCAACCGTCGGCTCCCAATAACCTGCGAAAATGGAAAAGCACGAATCCACAGTGAATTCTCCGGAAGGTCACTGGCATAATAGAATCTAAATTGTTTGATAGCTAGATTCCACAGCTCTTTTATGCTTCTCGGATGGTTGTGTAACATTGTTATATAAGGACAGATTTGCAGGCGTGTCATAACTTGCACTCGTATGCCACCCAACCCGGCTGTGAGCATTTATTAGTGCTCTGAGGCTCTCAGAAGTGTAGAAGAGAAACATAGCATTCAGAGCAATGTGTCGGAGAGTTAGGACTCAACAACAATGAGATCAACCCACCAAGTTCTCAAGACCCTACTCCTGGTAAACAACTCCCGTGCGTCTGAATTCCTGACCGTGCCTTTGTGATGAGGGCATAACGGTTTTTAGATTCATCTGCCGTCATGCTGTTATTGAGGAAGCTGGGTAAAAAAATATAAGATTGGTGATAATCTCACTACACAACAGTACAGCAGACCAGTCACACAGTTGATCTGTTAATCACAGTTAATCCCTGTTGATCTGGTTGATTCGTTTTGTGCCTGTAACATTTTCATCTTAAGAATTTTTCTGTTATGGTGTTTTTTTTTATATAGAATCATAATATGATTGATTCTGTGATGAAACTTTCTAGTTTTAACTGTCTATAGTGAATTAACTCTATTTAATTCTTTTTGAGGATCTTGTGGATGTATAGCCTGTGTTTGATAACTCCAGCCCAAAGTACCACAGCACTGCTGTCCACTTCCAAGCCTCAAACACACACACACACACACATATATGTATAAATATAAATATAAATATATACATACATCAGGACAATAATAAACGAACTCTGGAAGTCCTGCCCTTTAGGTTGTGCTTTCTGAGAATGTTCACCAGGGGACTCTGGAAGAGAAAGAGGAGTGTTATGAGAACATATTACAGGGCAGAATGGTCTCAACAAGTCCTCCACACATCCGCTGATCACAGAAGAGCTCCTAATCATCCAGAGATATGTTTCCATTTGAAATGATCGTAAAAATTCCATCTGCCATGGGACCCATATCAGAGAGAGAGAGAGAGAGGGATAGAGAGAGAGAGAGAGAGAGAGAGAGAGAGCAAAACCAAGACAGACAGACAGAAAAGTGTATCATGAGTATATCATGAGTTAAAAAAAAAAAGCCATATCATGAGTATAGCCGTTACTCCCAGTATACACGCAGCTCTAATCACGCTGGACATGTTTTGGTCTATACTGTACATCTGAAAACGTAATGTACATGAGAGAACTCAGCGTTCTGGATCCAGGAAGTGTCGTCTGCTGAGGCAGAGCCGACAGCTGCGTCCATGGAGAAATCAATCTTGTCTCCTTTCCACCGCACCTGGACACAGACGTCTGCTTCCGTTCTGAGGTTCACTCTTCTTAATAAACTGCAGCAATAATATCGATCGTCAAGACATTTTGTCTCAATTATCCATGCCTTAAATCAGCACATTTTACTTTATTCATAAAAATACGCTCAAAGCTGTGCTCAACAGCGGAGCGCAGATTTATAACCGCTGCCAAGAAAGTGGGACATTTCGGGAGGGAGAGAACGACTGGGCACGGGGGTGATTTTGATCGAGACCACTGTCCATGTTGAGTGTGAGCGGTTCTAGGCTCGGAGCTCCTGCTGACACACCGCTGGGTTCTCACGATTAGTGAAGCAGCCTGCCGTCCCCGGAACAACTACACCTGCTCTGTTTTTACGCCACGTCACTGTATGAGAATCCTGCTGGCCGATCCATACTGCCCCACCATTCAGCGCCATCCTCTCTACGCCTCTCTTACCTCCACCCAATCTGTAACGGTAACCGTAACGGTAACCGTAACGTTAACCGTAACGAGGCTGCAGAGGAAAATGCACTTTTAGATGCTTTGTTTTGTCCTCCGACCTCACAGAATGCAGATGTAGTCCACGCATTCGTTACCCCCCTCCCCCCCCCATCTCTCTCGAGCCAGACTCCCACACACTCCCTACACCACATCCAAACCTCGACTGTTTTGGTCAGTCGCGTAGCGCCGCGTTGAACCGGCGTGAACCGGTGTGTAGCTCACAGCAGCGGCGGGATCAATTACGGCGGCAAGGCAACAGGAGGGGAAAAAGCCACGCTCACCCGAACACGGCGGAGCATCAGACCGAGAGGAGTTCACACCGTTGCTCTGCGTTTGGGGTTATTCTAGCACTAACCTGTAGTTCTTCAAAACTCCCGAGTTCATCTGCCAGTGGGAATATGATACTAATGTATATTCACAATACTGAGCACTGGGAAGGCATATATAATGTCCTAGTGAGTTTTAGATTGGCAAGAACTGTATTTTTATCCAAAGTATGAAATAAAAATGATATCTAAAGTTTTAATACAGCAAAGCTTGTGTAGCAGAACACTGCAGAAAGAGCTTGTGCACGCTTGTTAGCTACATTTCGGTTAAAATTTGATAGTTGTTAAATATTTTAGCTGCAGAGTTGTAATGATGCCGTTCTTGGCCTTGGCATGTTCTGTGTTTAAGCACATACCAGCCCACGTAAAGCCGCTCTCTCCACAAACACGCTGGTACATCATGAGTATTTCAGCCGGTTTCCACGTACCTCCATTTACAAGACAACAAGACAATTATTCAACCTCCGCGCGATTTACCAAAGCCGTTAAGTTTGATTTGTGTTGGGTTCTGGCTGGTATTGGTGCTGTTGGCTCAGGACATACGGCGTCTTGTAAATGCTACGATTTAATGCAGGCGGATTTAAACCGCATACAGGCCAGGATGTTTTGCACTGCTTCAGAAAAACACAAAATAAGTTTGTGTCCCTTTTAAACACATACACACACACACACACACACACACACACACACACCCTGTAATGGTTCCTCAGAGAACAAGAGAAAAGTGCTTCTTCAGCCATCATTAAAGGAGCAGATTGGAGGGCTTGTCCGTGTGGGTTCATAATGAGTGCCGACCTCCTCCACCACCCACCTCCACCCATCCACTTCTGTCTATTGTTCCCCTGCACCCAGGTCAGGGTGGATGGCCTGTAATTGTATCAGACCTGCCCTTGTTTGGTTATCATTTTGGTCACAGCCAGCTACTTTTTATTGGCCAGCTTTTAAATGTGCACACCCCGCCCCCTATCAGCACACACACACACACACACACACACACACACACACACCCCTGACCCTGGCCCACCCAGCATACATGGGTTTCAGATCAATACAGGACCATCGTTAACTAGATTTGTTGCTTGTGTTGTGTGAGAAGGGATAAAAGGGACACATTTAGGGGGGTAAGATTGGTGGTTTTGGGGGTCTGGGGGTGGTGGCTGTCCGAAAGCTCTTTCCTGAGCTCCGTCAGAGCTGGGTGAGACCGAGGAGATCCATGCTGTCTGTAGGTGATGGAGGCTGAGTGAAGGTGATTTGTTGGTTGGAGGCAGCGGGTCACAGGTGTGGTGTGAGTGCGGGTGCCTGGGCCTCATCCAGGGTGACGTCTGTCCTGTCTATCTGAGGGCGGGGTACGACGCCCCCTGGTGTGGGGTCAGCACAATAATGCCCCACATCACTGTGCGCTGGAATGGGGTTTTATAGGTTAAATGTGGTTCGAAAATAAGATCTTTTAGTGAGAGAAAACTGGAGACAGGTACAGTTCATCTATGCCACAGTGATAAAGGTTTGTGTGTGTGTGTGTGTGTGTTTATACTGTTTTCCTTCCCTGAGGGTGAGTCACATTGGTTAGATATGGTGAGATCTAATGTGCTTATAACTGCCCATGGACTCCAATTCAGTTTTTTTGTATAAAGGTAACAATGTGTCAATGTGTTCTTATGAGTGTGTGTGTGTGTGTGTCTGTTTGTGTATGTCTGTGTTTGAGTGTGTATGTGTGTTTGTGAGTGTGTGTGTGTGTGTATTTGAGCATTTGTGAATTTGTCTGTGTGTGTGTGTCCATGAGAGTGTATGAAGGACAAATACCAGACACGTTAATGTTGTAGTTGGAGTATCATTCTGGCCATCCATGATTAGAGCCAATTCTTGTGTGAGTTGAGGAGTAGAGTGGGAGGGGGGGTGGAGGCCGGGCGATGAGGAGCAGGGCTGTAATCATTCGGGGTCTGGGCCCTCATCCAGCCCAGCCTGCCCTAGCGCACACATGAGAGGCTAATGGACAAGAAGAAGCTCTATAGAGCATAAAGACATGCCAAACTCTCTCCTTCTCCTTGTCTGCTCTTCTCACTCTGATTCACCACTCATTAAACTCGGTCTCTCTCCTCCTGCCCTCTCTCTCTTTCTCTCTCTCTTTCTTCTCTCTCTCTCTCTCTCTCTCTGAATGGTCCACTGCATACTGTGAATATCAAACATAAATCAAGGTTCAGAGAACATGTATCACCCAGCATATGTGTATCTCCCACAGAGTTCAGTGCACCAAGTTTCCCAGCAGTAAAAACTCCAATATCTATTTATGATAAACAGAACATAGGACTAGACACATACTCTTATATACACTTACACTTCAGACTCTCACTGATGACGGTAAATAGTAAACCAGTGCTGCAGCTCTGGTACAGACCTTCCACAGTAGTTGCAGATCTAGTATATGGTTATTAACCCTTTTTTCCCCAGCTCACTCCTGCTCAGTCTTAGATACCACAGACCTCGGCTAAAGGTGACGAGCCGCTTTAGTGAAGTGCAAACCCACTGCGCTTTTCACGTTCAGGGAAGCTGAACTGAAGCGGTGCCATCTGTAGTTGCTGGCTTCATCGTTTATGGAAATATGTGGCTTCACTCAGGCAGATTGTCATGAGAGCTTTGATATTGAGAGTTTTGGGGTGCTTACAGTTGATCAGTCAAGAGTACTATTAAATATTCAGAACTACAAGTGGAGAAACAGAGGGAGGGTAGTGTGTGTGTGTGTGTGTGTGTGTGTGTGTGTGTGTGTGTGTGTGTGTGTGTGTGTGTGTGTGTGTGTGATGGCGCCTGCAACACTGATACAGAATGTAATGAACTGGATTCAAGCTGCTTTCTCAAGAGTCTGTTTGGTTTGGATGGGAACCTGTTCGCATCCACCAGGCCAAAGCAAACCCTCCTGTGTTCCACATCTATCAGAGTGCAGATGACCGAGCTCAGGGTCTCCCAGTCCTGCATCTGTGCAACATCTGGATATGTTTCTCTGGAGGACATTGTTTGCTTTTAATCAACACACGAAAGTATATCCCCCACATATCAGATTCATTGAAACCTTCCATAGAAAACATCTCTGGCGACTCGTTGACTGGACAGTAGTCCTCATACTGGAATACTTCAGCTACTGTGTAATCAGTCGTTGAGTGTGGAGGTTGCTCCAGGTGAGAGGCGGGGTCTGTGGGTGGGGCGTGACAGTGACAGGCCCACTCCTCTCTCCAGGCACTGTGTGGAAAGCTCTCAGCAACATGCAGGAAGCCAGCTGGTCAGATCTTAAGGACCAGCTAAAACAAACATTGAAATTGTTTGATCGCTTTTGGAGACCTTGAGATCAGAGCTGGAGACCTTGAGATCATGGCTGGCGAGTGTTAGCTTTGGAGCTCCTTGTTCCACGCTGCTATGTAACAACTAGAGGAGCGAGATTGTAAGCACAGGAAATAATACCACTCAAGGAGACATCAATATACTGCAATTACGTACTCCATCTGTGGCAACTCTTTATAGTCACCTTCAACGACATCATCATCAGCAACATCTGTCACCATAGAAACTTTTCTTTGTTTTAATTGGAAACACATCTTTACTTGTTATGGACTGTGTGTGTGTGTGTGTGTGTGTGTGTCCACGCATGTGTTTGGGAGCATATGACTCATAGCTAAAGTTCATATTCACACACACACAGACACACACACACACACACACACACACAAAAGAACATAACAAATAAACTGTTACTGTTGCTACAGCACCACTGTAATTTCATCGCACAGTTGTTAAGTGGTGTAGTTCTGGTGTACTGCTTCACAACAGGCACATTCTGAGGCTTTTGTTGTTTTCTAGTTTGTGCTGGGAGTTTCTCTAAGCCGATCGGTCCAGGCATTTGATAAAAACGTCAGCAGAGTTTTTCAGCGGTACATGATTTTAGCTGGCATGTAGTAACTGAGTTGTACTTGCTCCTCATCGGTCTGTCTGGAGGTCTCAGGTGTGGGTCACCATGGGAGCGGGTGGAGAAGTGCGGGGTGGTTGGGGAGGGGTGGAGCGGGCGGGTTAATGAATCACGCCTCACCTGTTCATTGTTTACTGCCCTTTGTTTCTCTGTAGACCGCTGGGGGCTGGGAGCAGGCGAGCTCAGTGCTCTAATGGCAGAATCGAAACATGCTTTATTCACACACTCAGACCAAATTAGCTGTTTTTTCTTGATATTTCCTGATAGGAAAATATATTTGCTGAACACACTAGTGATCAACATAGGCAGTGGTTGGCATTTACCTAAAAGGTCACATCAGAGGGCCACGCTCAGTGTCTCATTTTATTTTGTCATCTTGGCCAAAAATGTCTTACCCACTGGGTGAATATAATTTTTTATTTTTTTTTGCTTTGTATTTTCTCTTTTTCAGCTTCAGTTTTGTTCTGTCAGTCCCAAGTTTGATCAGAATGCCAGACCTAGAAAGTGCGAATATTCAACACAGTCTATCAGCCTTTCGTATGGCTTAAGATACTGGAACATGATTTAACAGCAGTTGTATGTGATGTTGGGAATATTCAGATGATGAGAAGAAAGAGGGAGAGAGAGAGAGAGAGAGAGAGAGAGAGAGAGAGAAGGAGAGAGAGAAAAGAGGGGTGAGTGACGATCTGAAGAGCTGAGCCACATACCGACACGCTGTGGAGCTGAGCTCAATATTCTAAAGAGACTCAAAAGAGAATGTCAGAGCCACAGAACTCAGAGAAAAGTCTTTCTCCAAAGAGACAGATGCATCAAGACAGATGCGTTTGATACAGGTTTATGCAGGAGACGGTGAACCAACTGATTTATGACGGCGTGGCGGAGAAGCGGAAGAGAAAAGCAGCCTAATCTTATTTTGTGCCGTCTGTGTTGATGAATGGATGGGTTGGGGGGGGGGGGGGGGGGGGGGGAAACAAAAAAAACCCCCCACCCGAAAACAAACAACCCAAAAAAAAAAAATTAAACCCAA
>JAOYMR010000012.1:262074-275138 GCA_025802075.1 Tenebrosternarchus preto
ACTAAGTGCTTTTATTTATTGTGTGTGTGTCTGTGTGTGTGTCTGTGTGTGTGTGTGTGTGTGTGTGTGTGTGTGTGTGTGTGTGTGTGTGTGTGAGTGTGTGTGTGTGTGTGTGTGCGTGTGTGTGTGTGAACATGTGTGTGTATAGAGGGGTCACACTACAGGACCCACCGTTCCCCTGTGATCACATACAGATTAACTCTGTTGGAAGCCCTTTTTTATTCTTTCTGTCTCTCTCTCTCTCTCTCTCTCTCTCTCTCTCTCTCTCTCTCTCTGTATTCCCAATACCTCTCTCTCCTCCCCCATTCTCTCTCCTATCTCTCTCACTCTCTCTCCCTACTCTCTCTTTCTCTCTCTCTTCCCAATATCTCTCTCTCCCCATTCTCTCTCCCTTCTCTCTCCACTCAGTTAGTACTGTAGTGTTGGTTCACTAAAAGCACACACTTGCCAAGACAGCGTGTTCTTAAACAGATATATCCACCCACACCAAAAAGACGAGTCCTCTATCATCAAATTGGCTTTATGAGAGATTATAATCGAACTGTTTGCTTGCATAAATCAGATGAGGAGATGGGAGTTTGCTTCATGGTCTAATAAGACTGTGCAAACAGTTGATGTTAATCAGATGCAGAGTACAGTTAAAATATGACGACTCATTCCATGTTTTATGTTGATTTTATGGATTTTTTATAGATGTAAAGACTACTGTTTTAATTATTTTCAGCAGTAACTTTTTGTATGTAAGTGCTCGTGTGTGTGTGTGTGTGTGTGTGTGTGTGTGTGTGTGTGTGTGTGTGTGTGTGTGTGTGTAATATAGCTGTGAGCATGGAGAGACAGAAAGCCAGAAACATGGAAGAGGAAGAGTGTGAGGCAGTGGTGAAGAGAGCAGGGCTTCCTTGCTGAACACACTCATCCAGGAGGTTATCTGTGACCAAGCCACACTTATTGCAGTTGGCCTGTTTCTTTATTGAAGTCACTTGTGAGGAATTTTCCTGCTGATTGCTGATGACATTTCTGGGGCATCGACAAGCTCATTTAGTCTCTCAGAGAAAATCTCTCGCTCTCTGTTGCTACTAGTGAATTTGCTTTTGTGTCTTGCTCTTTGGTGTGTGTGTGTGTGTGTGTGTGTGTCAGTTTGAGTGAAAGTATTTGTATTTGTGGAACACACATACACACAAACACACTCACAAACACACACACAAACACACACACAAACACACACACACACACACACACATACATACATAGTGAGTCAAACACAACTAATTGCCCAGTCTCTCTCATCTTTGGTATAGAAGTCAATATGCCACTGTGGTTCTGAATTAGTGAAGATCCAGAAGCTCTTGGAGTTATGAAAACAGAGTTATGGTCAAGGAATGAATTTCTTCAGGTCATCAGGTCACACGTTTAGCAACTTTTGAGAGGAGAGCTGTGTGTGTGTGTGTGTGTGTGTGTAGTTTGTGTGAATGACTCAATATTCACAGAGATAACACATCTGCATGAGTGTGAAGCTATCAAGCCAAGGTGAAAGACATTTCTCTCTCCTCTTTCTCTTTCAAGTGTTCTCTGGCTGCTGCTCTGCTCCTGTCCTGCTGTCCTGTTCTGTTTTGTCCTGTTTTGTCCTGCTCTGTCCTGTTCTGTTTTGTCCTGTTTTGTCCTGTCCTGCTTGGCAAAAAGTCAAGATAGTGGGTTAATTGTCACTCAAAACCAAGAAAATGGAACAGAATAAATGTGAGGGACATAAGAACTTACCTTTCACTCATACAGTAAAGGTTACTGTTGGGATAAATGTCTTCTCTTAAAGCATAGAGAAGCAGGGCAGCATTTCCAGAACGTTCTAACGTTCTGGTGTAAGAGGTGGGACGAGTCCTGGGACAGTCAGACCAGGTCTGACCTGGTGTAGATCGAAACGTCCTGATGGAATAGAGCAAAGGGAAATTTTACATTACCAACATACACAGACAAACCCACAGTGAACAGACTTCATACTGCTGCAGTATTGCCTGATTTTCTTTCACACACACACATACACACACATGCACACACACTTCTTTTTATATTAAACCTATCCTATAGCTCATGGAGCGGTGTCGTGAAGATTCGAGTGGTAACAGGATGTGTTCGCCTGGGACCAATCCCAAGACCTTGAGCTCCATAGCCAAGGTCTCCACGGCTTTCTGAAGGTGTGTGAGGGTTCAAGGCACGGGGAGCCATGTCCACCATAAGCCTTTACCATAAAGCCCTCGTCCCAGTGTGCTCTTCACGTCTCTCTCTCTCTCTCTCTCTCTCTATCTCTCTCTCTCTCTCTCTATCTATCTCTTTCTCTCTCTCTCTATCTGCTGTTTTTTTCCTCCTCCACATTGCCTCATTCCTTTTTTTTGGCTTTTTTTCCCCCTTGTCAGGGTCGTTGCCATGGGTAACCGGAGGTGATTGAGATACACCCACTGCTGTTTGGCCAGTAGACTGATAGCAGCTGCTGAAGGCCTTCTTTGTTCCCCTAACACACACACACACACACACACATAGACACAAACACACACACACACACTCAAACAGTCTGTCCTTCGCGCACTGTGTTTACGTGCAGTGTGAAGTGTTGGCTGTGGGCCTCCTCTGATTCACACAACAGCACACGAGTGTGGAGGGTGGTGGATGTAAGACTGCGTCCATATGGACTCCAGCCGTTCCCGTGGGCTCCCATCAGGCCTTGCCTGATTTACTTCCAGCCTACAAGGCGACACGTCCCTCCTGGTAACGCCTGCTCAACACACACTTGATTTGTAAATGAGGGAGGAACACTTCATCGCCATCGGCGATAACGGTCAGCTCTTCTAGAAACGCTGATATGCAGATGACTGAAACAGTCATGACATAGTCCTGTTCAGAATGTGGCAAACCATACCGAGGAAATAGCCTAAGATGGAGGGAGAGAGGGAGGGAGGGAGGGAGAGAAAGGCTACCATTTCCAAGCGTTAGAAATTTGCTGGCCTTTCCCAGATGTCATGAATTGCCATTGTTCAAGTTGTCTATTGAAACGTTTTGTTTTGTGTGTGTGCACATATACTCATGAAATTACCGTATGTAAAAATAGAAACTGACTGCTGAATAACTCTGATCTGAATTCCCCCGAACAGAACTCCTCTGTTCCCAAAATGCTATGCGGATATCGGTTTCACTTTGGAAGAGACGTAGACAGTCACTGTCACACAAACACACTCACACACACTCACACATGGCCTGTTGTAGACTGGTGAGTGTTCTCAGACAGCTTGGCCTGTGGTTTTTAACACCTGTGGACTGCATGCTTACACATCAGAGTGGCATTTTGGGGGAAAGAGACTGCAGAACACACAGGTACAGACACACACACACACACGCTCGTTTGAACCACAAGAGTGCACGCATGCAGCATTGATCACCACACCATGAACCCTAGCTGTTTTCATCTCTCTCTCTCTCTCTATAGATGTGCTGTGATCAACCCTCTCTCTCTCTCTCTCTCTCTCTCTGTCTCTCTCTCTCTCTCTCTCTCCCCTCGTTCACCAGCCCTCTGTGTGTCCATATTTCCAGGGGTCTTTTTGCAGTCATTGATATTTATATTGAAAGCTATTCCACATATATCTGGTCCAAAATCGTACGTATGAACAGATGATTTAATTGTATGTCAGTCCATCTTTTTAGTTAATTGTTACACTGATTATATTTGGCATCTCACTGGCGGTTATCTTAGTAACAAACAGCACTATGCTTTAACAGAAACACAAGTGTAATGCCAGACAGGAAGTTACAGAGTAACTTCGGTGTGAACTTTGGTTGAACTCCGGCGTTTTGAAGCGAGTGCATACAGAGAGTCTGCAGAATTCCCAGCTCAGCCGCGCCGACAGGAGAGCAGGGCGAGTGAGTTAACGAATGCCTCCCCCTCTCTGGTGGAGGCACAGAGGGAGCCAGGGGGCAGTGTGAGGAGACGCTGGCGGCTGTCACTCCTCCGGGTGACAGCAATCAAGACAGACGCGGGACTCTTACACCTTCAACACAACACCCTGCTCTCTCCCTCCCTCCCTCTCTCTCTCTCTCTCTTTCTCCCTCCCTCTCTCTCTCTCTCTCTCTCCCTCCCTCCCTCTCTCTCTCTCTCTATCTCTCTCTCTGTCTGCCTCTGCTCCACATTCACTTTAAAACTCTGTTTCATCTTGCTGTGAACGATCTCTCTCCTACAGACTGAAGCACCTGAAAACATCCATGCAATCTTTTTTTTAACAGCTCCAATAAAATAATAAATAGTTAGAGAAAGTTGCCTCAGAATATTCTGGGTGTCCGGTATTGCAGCTAACAACTGTAACGGAGACTTCACAGTTCGGCGGAAGGGTCTTGTGTCTGATGGCTGCTCCACTCTTGGAAACGCTGGTTTCCATCGGCGGTAGCGGCGGGGGGAAGGTCTGGGAGGGTCTTGGGCAGGCCAGAGCAGATTCTCTTGGACCAAGGCTGATAAGCTCTCTCTGCTGACATCTTCACTCGGGTCATAATTGTTTATTGTAATGTTCCAGAGCAGAACAGATTCGCTGCAGAGGCTGTTGGCTGAGCAAACAATTCTGAGTATCAAAGAGAGAGACAGAGAGAGAGTGATAGAGAGAGAGAGAGAGAGAGAGAGAGAGAGAGAGAGAGAGAGAGAGAGAGAGAGAGAAATAGATGAGAGAGAGACAGACAGAGGGGGAGAGATAGAGAGAATAGAGAGTAAATGAAGAGGAAAATCCCAACCCGCAGTGTTTGGCTGTGCTTCAAGATCTGTCTCAATCTTTCTCACACACACACACACACACACACACACATATTCACAGACACCTCTCCAACCAGCAGAGGTGTTCTGCTATTCATCTGATATTCAGCAGCAAATGCTTTGAGACAAGTAGCATGTGTTACCTACCAATGGTGGCCGACAATTAAAAAAATGCCCACAATTCCCAGCTGCGGATTTCCGTTACCTCCCTGGGGTGTTGCTTTTTGCCAACTTCATCCCCCTTAACGACGGCAATCCGGCCAATTAGAGCGTGAGGTGCGTGTGTGGCGTTTCCCTAACGACGCACATGTTCGAGAACATCGTTATTGTTCACGAGGTGACAGGGGAGTGCTTCACGTTAACGGGAGGTGCTCCTCTCCTCCCCACTCTCAATACCCACAGCCCCCACAATTCCATTAATTGCAACACATTGCCTAATAATGTCGGGGGAGTGGGGAGTAATCGGAAGTGCACTCACCCTGCCTCCCCTGCTCCTGTCCCACCTGCTCCTGCCCCTCCTGCTCCTGCCTCCCCTGCTCCTGCCCCTCCTGCTCCTGTCCCACCTGCTCCTGCCTGCCCTGCTCCTGCCCCTCCTACTCCTGCCTCCCCTGCTCCTGCCCCTCCTGCTCCTGCCCCTCCTGCTCCTGCCCCCTCTGCTCCTGCCTGCCCTGCTCCTGCCCCTCCTACTCCTGCCTACCCTGCTCCTGCCCCCTCTGCTCTTGCATGGATTCTAATGTGAGCTGTTGATGTATGTTGGTCAGGTTGAGACATGAGAGAGGGACTCTGAGTGGTGCAAAGAGAGAGAGAGAGAGAGAGAGAGAGAATGACAGAGATGGAGAAAGAGAGAGAGAGAGACAGATGGAGAGAGAGAGAAAGGCTGAGAGAGTGTTGGGTACTGTAGACAGAGGGATCGGAGTGAGAGAGAGAGGGACAAAGGGAATAAAACAAATGAGTCATAGTTGTTTTGTTTGTTGTGTTTGTTCTTGTCCATTGTTTTCTCTGATATTCACGTGTGTAACAGGAGTCTTCATGTGTGTAACAGGAGTCTTCATGTGTTTAACAGGAGTCTTCATGTGTGTAACAGGAGTCTTCATGTGTGTAACAAGAGTCTTCATGTGTTTGTTCTCGTTCATTTGATCCGTTTTTTTCTGTTAGTCTGTTTCTGAGTCACTGTCTGTGTCAGTGTGGTTAAGTGTGCTATGTCTCAGGTATGTCTCAGGTGTGTCTCAGGTATGTCCCAGGTGTGTCTCAGGTGCATCTCTGGGAGACATTCCACTACAAGCTTTCACATCTTTATATTGTACAGCTCTCTCTGCCACTGCAACAGAAGGCCACACACACACATACACACACATTGTTGAAGGATTACTACAGTACATAGATCCATTCTACAGTTCGTTCAGTGTCCTGCCTACCCAGATTCTCTTATTAATCAGTAACACTGACCCATGCACACACACACACACAGACACACACATGCATACACACTTCTGAATACTGACCGTACGAGATACAAGCACTCAGACAGATCACTCCCCAAATAAGATTCCAGAGTGTGGGGCACTCCAGAATAGCACTTAACATTTAAACCGAGTTCAGTCTCAGCACATCAAAGCATGCTCTCAGTCCTTTCCTGTTTGTCTCGGACACACACACACACACACACACACACACACACACCCATAGATTTAAACACAGGCAGGCAATATTCATTTATGATAGAAATGGTGAGGCAGTTCACTTCTGTAGAGACAAGAGTATTTAGCACTGTCACCTGGGGGATTGGGGGGGGGGGGGCAGTGAGAGAGCAGAGACCACCAAAGCCCAAATGGACCCTTCTAACCTCCACCATCTCTCATCCTGATGACTGGTGATTGCAAGAAAAGAGGTGTGAGGGTAAAGGGGCTGGGATGGGGGTAAAGGGGCTGGGATGGGGGAGAGCCGAGGGAGGAGGGGCAGGTGCTCCCAGCCGCTCCAGCATGATGGATAGAAGGTGTTTAAAAAAGAGGAAAAGGACAGACTGCTCCTGTGGTGGACGGGAGGAGGCGAAGGAGAGAATGAACTGATCCATCACCAGGGAAGAAGAATGGGGGAGAGTCAGGAGGAGGGCTGGGTGGAGGGAGGGAGCGAGAAAACGGGTGTAGAGCCCAGGGAAGAGAAACCATGAGGATGGATGAAAGAGTAGGGAGTGTGTGTGTGTGTGTGTGTGTGTGTGTGTGTGTGTGAGAGAGAGAGAGAGAGAGAGATTTGGGTGGGGGGTGAGATCAGCTGCAGATGGGTTGTGCTGATGAGAATGTTCAACACCCACATATGTTGAATGGGGTAAAGAAACCAGAGCTTTGTTTCTGACACAAATGCTTCAGAAGTGTGTATGTATGTGTGTGTGTGTGTGTGTGTGTGTGTGTGTGTGTGTGTGTGTGTGTGTGTGTGTGCATTTGTGTGTGTGTGTGTGTGTGTGTATGTATATGTGTGTGTGCATATGTGCATGTGTGTTTGCATGTGTGTGTGTGTGTGTGTGTCAGATTAGTCCTCGTCTGCTGCGATGCTGCAGGATGAATGGACGACTCTCTTAACAGCATATCTGTGTTTCCGCTCCCTCCTGGCCAGTCCAGATAAACCCAGGCTCAGTCCAGATAAACCCAGGCTCAGTCCAGATAAACCCAGGCCCAGGCTTCTGATGCCCACAGCCTGCTGGGTTCCGCTTCGCTGCTTCCATCCTCGGGGGGCCTGAACCATCGGCGGGCTGCTCCGTGCACACACGCGCTGACCGGCAGGCGGCCACCCAGAGGGAGCGCGGCCCTGCCTGGTGCAGACCTGCTTTCCCATAAACCGAAACGACACGCAAATGTTTGCAAAAGTTCAGAAACCATGTCTGAACCGAATGTTTCACCAACATTTTTTTTTTGATGTGCAAATACAGTTAAACATACGGTTAGACAAACTCTCCAGGGCTCTTGAACATATTCTGAGACACAGATGCACACAAATACACACACACACACACACACACACACTGTACACAACCCAAGTAAGATTTCTCTGTCTGTTGCCAAGGTAGCAAATTACAGGGTTGGTACTGCAGTATTTCTTGCACTCCCTAAATGTTCTTTCCCCTTTTATTTACGGCCAATCAGTGTCTTCTGTCATTTAGAACCTCAATCAGCGGCTCCGCCCCCCTCAGGAGAAACCGCCGCCCTCAGCCTTTAACGGCTGGACACAGGCGGAGAGCAGCTCTCTCCTGCCTCAGGCACTTACTCAAGTGTTACTCTTAAAGTATCGAATGTCGCCTGATATGAATGTTCACGTGCGCTTTTTCCATAGACGACACTCCCATATCAACATCCGAGCGTTTTTCTCTGGGAAGCATCCTGTCTGAGTCATGTCTGATAGCTCGTTCAGGAGCATTAGGGGTTGAGTGATATAATGTCTGACAATGGAGGACTTTAAAAAATGTTTTCTTTTTTTTTTATACCTGGTATTAGCCTCTCAACTTGGCCCACTGTCCACCTCGGAATAATACGTGCTCTCTCTCTCTCTCTCTCACTTCTTCTCTCTCTCGCTCTCCCCCTTGGCTGGAGATGCTTCCAGCTCCGCCCCTTCCGACACCCTCCCCAGTGTCTGCTTTCCCATTGATCGGCCCACCCCCAGTCGGGGGCAGAGGGAGGGAGCATCTCATCGCCCCGCCTCCTACGCACACCACTGGGTGTCCTGGGCCTTCCGTTCCCCTCCTGGCCTTGGCTAGATCCTCTTCCACCCTCCTTCTCTCTGCTCAGTACTAACCGAAGCTGTGTGAACAAGGCCAAGGATCCAAGGGCCTGTCTCAGATGCTCTGTCTCTGTTGGTTGAGCTTATTCCTTTCTTGGGGGGCTGTGTGTGCGTGTGTGCGTGTATCTGTCTGTATTTCGTGGGTATTATTGTGAGTTTATAGTTTTAGATAAAATGACTGCAATAAGACTAATTTATCTTAACATAGCCTACTGTACATAATGGCAGTTAAGGTTTCAAATGTCAACATGAAGGGCCTCTTCCCATGAAGGGCCTCTTCCATTTGACTTCCGTCATTTTTCCAGACAGTGGATTTCCTCGGAATGACAGGAATCTTTTCCGTCCCCAGAAATGACTAAAGCGGTGGGATCTGAGACTTTGAAGAATCAATATTTGTGTGAGACATAACTCCTCCCGACCCCCACCCAACCTCCGCCCGGCCTGGGGTGCTTCCGTATACCTTCGCGACCTTTGTCCGCCTGGGTGGCCCTCCGCCCATCCTCCACCCATCCTCCAATGCTCAACCACAGCACGGTTCCTGAACTGCCGCTACGCGATGGCCGTTAGCGGAGGCTCGTCCTGATAAGCACACGTCCCCCCCAGCATCCACATCTCTCTCTTCCCCGCTGATGGACTCACCTTTGACCTCTAGGTCATACCGATTTAACATAGCTGTCACTCTGTCATTAGGGAAGAACGTGTCATCATTTTGGAGAACGCCACCCCCCCCCCCACACACACACACACACACTCGTCCCACCCGTTCTCCAGCTACGGGATCAGACCTGGAGCCAACAGCTATTTGTCTTCATCCCCGTTCAGAGGTCAGGAGTTTGGGCTGGGTAAACGCAGGATGACCCGTGGTGACCCCTCTCGCCCTGAAGGGTTCCCGCTCCCCCTCTCCGATGACAGGTCATACACTGTGTCATCTTTCCGTGCTTGGTTGAGACTAATGGGACTCAGAAGGAATGGAATCGGCATGGTGTTTTGGAATATCACTCACAGAGTGTATTTATTTCAATTTCAATTCCGTATGTGCCAGCTGTAGCGTGTGGAGCACTGTCACGCCTGATCTCACAATTACAGGTTCCGAGGACGGAGTTTTAGAGGTAATGGCAACCGTTTGAGCTCTGTACAGATGAATCAGGCCTCTGATGCCGGTTGTTTAGTTTGTATTAGCCTGAGTCACAGTGGTGTCTGAATGTGTTTTGTAGAGGTGTGAAAACAGGGTCCCGTGCAGGGACCTGCGTGTGTGTGTGTGTGTGTGTGTGTGTGTGTGTGTGATATGCAGTAAAGCGGACTGTAAGGGCTTTTATAGCAGCTGGAGGTCATGAAATAACAGACATTGGCCTGTTAATGGGTCTGTCAACACATCAAATTCTATATGTGTGTGTGTGTGCATGTGTGTGTGCGTGTGTGTGTATGTGTGTGTGTGTGCGTGTGTGTGTGTGTGCGCGTGTGTGTGTGTGTGCGCATGCGTGTGTGTGTGTATGCATGTATGTGTGTGTGTGTATGCATGTATGTGTGTGTGTGTGCGCATGCATGTGTGTGTGTGTGCGTGTGTGTGTGTGTGTGTGTGTGTGTGTGTGTGTGGTTGCGTGTGAGCAGGCCTACCTATCGACCTTCACCAACATGGCGCCCGTTGGTATCATGGAAGAGTTATTGCTTGACTCAACTAACACTGTGAACACGTGTGCAGTGACACACAAACACACACACCCATCCACACACACACACACATACACCCTTCCACACACACACATACACAAAATTCACCCATCCACAGGCATATACACACATACACACCCATACACACCCGCACACCAGGAGGTCAGAGGTTCTTTTAGGTGTCTTTGTGGGACTTGAATGGGGTTGTAATATCTGTAACATTCTCTTGTACTCTTGTCCATAGCACAGATGAGATTAGAGAGATTACTGTGTGTCAGGCTTTTCTAATCTGCTGGACCTCTGTGCACACAATCACACATAATCACCCATTACAGAAGTGTAGCTTAATCTGATAACAGTCCTCCAGAATTCCCTATCTGACATCTCCTGGCCCGTTCATTCCTCTGGATCAGGCCTGAACCACACCATCTTCACACCAAAACCGAGGAGAAGAATGGTTCCCTTTTCAGCTGTCTCTCTCTCTCTCTCTCTCTCTCATAGAGAACAGTACTGAGGATTAAAGTCAGCTTTCCTGGCATGAAAGAGTATTTAGTCAGCAATGCTGTGCTGATAACAGTCCTGTAGTTTATGATAGAGGAGACTGAGTGTACCAGTCAAAATGGCTCCTGTGAGAATTGATGCCGAGTCATTTACTCAGCTAGTTGACTCACATATTTACAGATTGTCTGTTATCCTTCAAGAAGTTGTATGCACTGTTAACGTTCTGGAAGAATGTTTTCGTTTACACATCAAAAGAAATATAATACCTAGTCAATCTTTACAAAAAAAATAAATAAATCCATGCCCAACTTTGTCTAACATGATTGAATGTTCTGAACACAGGTCAGGAGGATGGTGTGTGCATTCCTGTTCAGTAGTGCCTTAGGAATTAATACTGCTTCTGCTGAGTAGTGCCCTAGGAATTAATTCTGATCCTGTTCAGTAGTGCCCTAGGAATTAATTCTGATCCTGTTCAGTAGTGCCATAGGAATTAATACTGATCCTGTTCAGTAGTGACCTAGCAATTAATACTGATCCTGTTCAGTAGGGCCCTAGGAATTAATACTGATCCTGTTCAGTAGTGACCTAGGAATTAATACTGATCTTGTTCAGTAGTGACCTAGCAATTAATACTGATCCTGTTCAGTAGGGCCCTAGGAATTAATGCTGAATCTGTTCAGTAGTGCCCTATGAGTGGATAGAGACTCTGTTAAGTTGACTCTGTTTATAGGACATACTGAACAGAGTGTGTGTGTGTTCAGTAGTGCTCCGGCCTGCTGTCTGAGAAAGAGAGATGGAGGCTGCTTTGATGAAGACCAACGATCCATTGGTTTTCCATGAGTTTTCCATGAGCAATGCTTAATAAACACCTCCTGGTCTGCACACACCTCCCTGATCCACAGCGGGAGCTGGGCGGCCTGGCGCACTTTCCCTGCACCCACTCGCACATATTGATCGCTGCTTCGCCCAGCCTACTGTGCCCAGCCTACTCCGCCCAGATCTCACGGGAGCTGCCGCGGGCGATAACAGCTCCTCGATCCGTGCCGAGAGGTTATGGGGTGAGGCTTTAATGCGCACTGTGCACTACAAAGCTGTTTAAGTCAGAGGAAAGACTACCAGGGTCTTTATTCTGCTAGCATTACTGCCTTCTGTAGCTGTAGAGCTGAGTGTGTGTGTGACGCTCTGTCACACAGGGCAGGGAGGAGTCACATACGGCAGGGCGGAGTCACACAGGGCAGGGAGGAGTCACATAAGGCAGGGCGGAGTCACACAGGGCAGGGAGGAGTCACACAGGGCAGGGAGGAGTCACATACGGCAGGGCGGAGTCACACAAGGCAGGGAGGAGTCACATACGGCAGGGCGGAGTCACACAGGGCAGGGAGGAGTCACATACGTTAGGGCAGAGTCACACAGGGCAGGGCGGAGTCACACAGGACAGGGCGGAGTCACATAAGTTAAGGAGTATCCATTTATGAGGGTGAATCTGACCTGCCAGCGGTCGTTTGGGTTACAGATGTGAGCAAAATGAATGACCTCTGCCACAGCAGCCCTCAGATCTGCTTCCGGGTCACCTACGTCTGCGTTTGCCCCCACGTCACACATTCGAGTCATGGGACCTTTGCCAAACCCTGCTGATTTTATTACCAGGCATTAGTGGGTGTTTTTCTCTAATGCCGATGGGGGAATATAACTGAGCGAGTGGGGGAGAGTAGAGAGGTATTGTCTAATTGCAGTGTGCTTTACACTGGCTACAGTGCACAGTGGATGAGAAATCGATGAGGATGGAGAAGAGAAATAATCATAAAATGGAGGAAGAGGCAGCCTGGCGTGGCCTCGTTACTGGAGGGATGATGTATTGATCATGTCTGACAGGGCAGCGAGGAGCCCATCGATCCTCTGTGTGTGTGTGTGTGTGTGTGTGTGTGTGTATGTGTTTGAGAGTGTGTGTGTTTATGTGTGTTGTCTGGAGAGCCAGTTAGAGAATTCACTCTAGGTTGGCAGGAACGTCCAGCCAACTGACTATGGTACGGAGACGAAGTCATCACGGATGTGGACTGGTAGAGATGGAGGGATGTAGAGATGGAGGGATGAGACAGAGGGAGGGATGGAGGGATAGACAGAGGGAGGGATGGAGGGAGGTTGTATGTGTGACAGAGGACACACGGAAGGTTGCAGAGCGCTGCTGAATTCCTACGTCTGAACCAACGGTGAGAATCAGTTTTTAGTGAAGATGCAGTGAGGAGAACTTGTTCTGCCTGGCTTACTGCTCCCATAGCTTAGTCCACAACAGAGAGAGAGAGAGAGAGAGAGAGAGAGAGAGAGAGAGAGAGAGAGAGAGAGAGAGAGAGAGAGAGAGAGA
>JAOYMR010000012.1:275638-289143 GCA_025802075.1 Tenebrosternarchus preto
AGAGAGAGAGAGAGAGAGAGAGAAAGAGAGAGAGAGAGAGAGAGAGAAAGAGAGAGAGAAAGAGAGAGAGAGAGAGAGTGTTTGTGTCATATTTATCAACTCTCAAAGATAAATCTAGGATCAGCTTTTTTCCAGATCAAATCCTTATAGATACAGCTCCTCTAAGAACGCCAGTTGGTTTATCCTAAATCAGCACTCTTCCTGTGTGATGCAGGGGTCTTAGGGAGGAAGTGTGTGTGGAGTGGCGTTGTGTGACACGGTGAGTGTGTGCGGGGGTTGTGGAAATAAACCCAGAGTTATGGGCCGTCAGGTCCACTCTGTGGTGTGACTTTTCACCTTCTCTGCACATGAACACACACACACACACACGCACACGCACACACGCTCCTCATCCCCCGTCTCCAAGTCCTGTGACACCGTGCTGTCTGTTCCTCCGTTAATTGATTGCCTCATGTTAATTGAAGCCAGGCTTGAGTGGGATCTGTTAATGGAGGATGAAACGCGTTGCCCCGGCGATAAATCTTAGACATGCAAGTAAGAAGAGGCCGTGGCATTGTTAGACAGGGAAGAGAGGCGTGTGTGTGTGTGTGTGTGTGTGTGTGTGTTTAAATGTCATGTTTGCATAAGAGGTACAAAATGTACACAATCTTAGGTCTATTTTCAAACATTCAGAATAAAAGGTGAGAAAATGTTAGCTCAACATTTGGTTCACGTGTTTACTAGTGAGTCTGATCCTCTCCACAGTCTGATCTTTCCACCGAAGGCTGTCTCCATCTTTGCTTCACCACCACCACGGCATGGAGTTGGCGCCATGCTAGATCATTGGCAGCGTTCCCTGCCAGCACGCCGTCCTCAGGCGTGGACAGGCCAGGGTAACCCATCCCCCCGTCTCTACCTCTAAGAGCTAATTTAAGAGCTGGAGTAACTCCACCCACTGCTGGAGCTGGTGAACCTCGGTGGCAGTCCCACGTTTAGCAGCGTGGTGTGAAACAGGACATCCCATGAGCTGACTCCCCACAAGCCTCAACACCACCCTCCGCCCCCACCACCACCACCACCTCCACAGCCTCCACCTGGGGATCGTTACTCCCCCAGTCTCTCACAGGGTTGATGTTGATGTGAAACATGTCACATTACCTGCCTATACACCTAACCCCTGCAGAGAATACTAATGAAGGCCACCTTCCAGATGTCATCGCTGTGTTCCCCCCACGCTCTACAACCGGGTCTTACCATCTGAATTATTCAACAGAGAACAAAAACATAAAAATAAAAACCAGGTCAGTGGTAAACTAAAGAAGCAACCACAGAAACCACGCCGAGGTCCACATTCCTGACCCTGTTTGCCCTAAATCGAATCGGAACAATAGCAGCCCTGTTTCAGGGTAGATTAAACCACGGTGTAATCGCCGGTTTATGGATTGGCCGGGCTTTTGTGTTTTGTGGTTTTTTTGTGGAAATTTGCCTTTGTGAGCCTTTGTGGACGGTGGTTCCCGCAGTGGTCCAGGGCGGCTTAAGAGAGACCTGTCTGTGTGGAGCAAGATCACAAACTCAAAGGATGGTGCCCCCATCTCCACCCTTTCACTCAGAAGATGGATTTGTGCCTGTTGGATACAGTTTTTTTTTTTTTTTCCCTCAGTCAAGTGGCTGTTAATAAGAATCAAACTTAATCTTCCGTGCTCTCGTCCAGGAGTGATTCAGGACACTGGGCAGACTTGCAAATTCAAGGAATCTGTTCACAAAATGGCATTGTGGGAAAAATGACTTCCTACTGTTACACAGTAATTTCTATTATTGGCCTTTTCGAGTTTCTCTGGTGAATGTAGGAAAGGCAGAGGACAGTGTGTTGCTCATCACAGATGTGGTCGTCATTTCTGGTTATGTGGTACAGCGAGTGTTAGTATTATACACATGGTTCTGTTCAGTACGTTCCTGAAACATATTTTACAATGACTTATCATCATTATCTTGTTTGTTTGTTTTTCATTTTTCATGTGTATAGACATAAAACACATGCACAGAGTAATAGATGTGTGGTTAATAATCCTCAGTACTGGAAATATACCACCACTAGAAATAACATGCATGTTCATCACAGTGTCAGAACGAAAGCACAGACCTCCACTGCATCAGGGCCTGCAATTAAATTACAATACCTGACACACACACACACACACACACACACCTTCAAACACTGCTCACATTCTACCGGGGAAAAAAAGACGTTCCATTTCTTAGACGTATCCTGATTTTCCCTTTGACAGATTGAGCGGATCCAGCACAGCTGAGGAAGTTCGAAAGAGACAGAGAGAGAGAGAAAGAAAAAAGAGAGAGAGAGAGAGAGGGGGGGGGGTGTCAGAGAGAGGGAATGAGAGACAGAAAGACAGAAAAATAGAAAGTGTGAAAGAATAGGAGAGCGAGAGAGAGAATGAGTGGCTTTCATGTTTTCGTGGAAGATGGAGGCGTTTGAAGGTGGAGAGGCGAGTGAGGGCCGCCTGCATGACGCCGCCAGCTACACCCCTCCTCCTCCAGCTACAACCCCCTCCTCCCGCTACACTCCCCCCACCTCCAGCTACACCCCCTCCTCCAGCTCCCATCCGCCTCGAGCGTGAAATATGCACCGAAGTCACACGTTATTTTATGCTGACGCTCACAAAGGCAGTTCGCCATTTTATAGACTCAGTCGAGTTGTCCGCCTCCTCGTCGCCGGAGCGCCCATCTTCTCCCGGATTTGGAAGTGCGGCACGGCCAAGCCGAAAGCCCAGCCGACCGGAAAAACTGCCTTTTGAGGCAGGAACCGAGGGAGGCCGGTCCCCCTGCCTCTCCCCCGATCGCGCCGGCCTGGGCACGCAGGGCATCCCTCCGCTACATCTTATCTCTCCATCAGCTAAACGCCTGACACTAATTGGGTTTTAGCAATAGACATTCATTACCCCTGGGAAGCAGTGGCTAGTCTTGTTCTGCTTGGACACGCTTCTCCCCCGTGTCCTGTTGGGTAAGACTTATCTTTAGTGGAACGTTACATTCCTCGAGCTTTGGGATGATAGCCGGGTTGTTCCCATTAAAATCGGCCTCAAATCCTTCCTATCCGCTCTGCTCCAGCAGCTACAATCTGAAACACGTTTTGGACTTTCCCGCGTCCTGTACGAGTCACAGTACGGTCGCTCGGTTCTGGTCTTCCTGACCCTCATTTTTCGTCAGAACGAGATTTTGTGCCCTCGTTCTCAGACCTCGTTCTCTTTTTCAACACTATTACATTTTAGTAGGATTTCAGATCTCTTGACGTTGTCCTCTGGACTGCACTTTGCTTTCTCCTGACCCCTGGTCCACGCCCGTCTGCCCAGTTCGACGGGCATCGTGTGGGCACGGACCTGAGACTGGCGAGGCGAGCCCTTCTGGAGAGCAGTGGTGGGAAAGACTGAGGGAGAGAGTACAAGGACGACAGCATGAACTAGCCAGACAAACCGAGAAGAGCGTGAGAGTGCCTGAAATAGAGAGAAAGAGACTGGAAATTTTGCAGAAGTTACGGATTAGCCACCCGTAATTTAAGTTATGATCCATTTGTATGATATGATCTGAGTCAGATTAGACACACAGACATGTACCCACACACTCATAAGACTGAAGCACGTCGGTGTCCACAGTTCTGGACGGCCACTCCCCTGGGCTGGCTGTCTGCCGGAGGGTCCTCTTTCCGCGTTGGTGGGACGGCGGGCCCCTGGTTTTGCCCGCCTGGCACAGACTGGGCAGCGAGAGAGAGGAGCCAAGCACACCGCAGTGCGGCAGCGGGCGCGATCTCAGCCAGGACAAATACAATTAGCTCCTTAAGGTCTGCCATGCAATTAACAGGAACTGGCTTGCGGTAGGACTATCAGTATGACTCGGCAGAGGCGAAAAAGTGTCACGCTCTGCTCTCTCTCTCTCTGTGTATGTGTGTGTGTGTATGTGTGCAAGAGCCTTACAAACATGCCCGTGCATCTGGAAGTTTCTGTGATTTATGTGTGAAAAGCCAGTGTGTTCCAAGCCACGGGGGACAGTCTGCGATATGTGCTGCTGTTTGTAGGGTTCATACAGGACTGTTGAGATCCAGACCAATGACACAAAACAACAGCATGTGTGTCTGTTCAGACCACATCAATCTGTTGTTTTGTCGCCAGAGCTGCATTTGAACCATTTTTTGCTCTGTGTGTGTATCAGAGCGAGAGAGAGAGACAGACAGAGAGAGAGACAGATAGAGAGAGAGACAGATAGAGAGAGAGAGACAGAGAGAGACAGATAGAGAGACAGATAGAGAGAGAGAGACAGAGAGACAGACAGAGAGAGAGAGAGAGAGAGAGAGAGAGACAGAGAGACAGAGACAGATAGAGAGAGAGAGACAGAGAGAGAGAGAGAGAGCTCAATGTGGATGACTGATATAGAAAAGACATCTTTAGTAGACACATAAATCACTCACACATGCACACACACAAACACACACGCACACACACACACACACACACCTGCAGTCACATACACACACCAGCACTTACACACATACACACACACACACCTGCACTCACACACACACACACACACATCTGCACTTACACACACACACACACACACACACACACACCTGCACTTACACACACACACACACACACACATCTGCACTTACACACACACACACACCTGCACTTACACATGCCCAGTCTATCCTAAATTACTGTAAACTAACACATACACGATCCTCTTTTCTTACTCATTCTTTCATCTCCATCCTTCTCTCTTACACACACACACACACACACACACACACACACACACACTCAGAAAGCAGAAAGAAGGATTTCTTTCCATCTCTGCGTGGTTCACACTGCTGTAAAGGTCATCTGCGTATCCACTTTAATTTTTGCTCTTCTACACCCGTTAGGATCTATAAAACCATCAATAAATCATTTTTAATGTCTGTTTGAGCGCTTGGAGCTGACGCAGACTTAACACCAGACCCTGCTAGCCATCTCTCATCCCTCCCTCCCTCCCTCCATACCTCCTTCTTGTTCTTCTCTCTCTCTCTCTCTCTCTCTCTGATCTTTTTCTGTCCATTGAACTGTTATTGCATGTTTATTTTTAGCACATGTCAGTTATTGCAATAATGATGTAGTGCTTAATATATTTATACTGATGTAATAAAGGTGTTTGTAAAAAAAACACACCTTCTCATTCCCTTCTCTTTCTCTCATTCTTTTTCTGATTTCTTTCCCCCCTCTCTCTCTCTATTCTCTCTCTCTCTCTCTCTCTCTCTCTCTCTCTCTATTCTCTCTCTCTCTCTCTATTCTCTCTCTCTCATGTCCTCTGTAAAGCTCTCACATCCTCTCTCTCTGTCTCTCGTACTGCATCTCTTTTGCACAATGCACACAGGATTGAAGCGGGACTCTGGATAGAAGGGGTGCTGTGCCTGCTTGACTGTTGTAGCCTTTTTAACGACAGAGCACTGACCCACCGAGGCATTCCTCTGTCTGCCTCTGACTGCCTCTGATTGCCACTCACTGCCTATACTGCCGCGGATTGACTTGAACTGCCTCTGACTGCCTCTGACTGTTTCTGATTGCCTTTGACTGCCTCTGATTGCCTCTGACTGCCTCTGTTGCTTGCAGTGCCTCGTCTGGGGGCATTTCTTAAATTTATGCTTCCAATGTTTGTGGTTCCATATTTTATCATTTTCTGGTTCTGACAATTGCTGGTCTATGATCACTTATAGAGCACGACTAACCAAAAGAAAGATTCGTTATGTTTCTGTAGAAAAAACAAATACCAGTTTAATGACCAGTTAAATGACATCCAACTGCCAATACTGTGCTCGGGTCTCTTCTGCAGAGGGGAGGGGATGTCGTAGGGCACGCCCTCTCATGTAGTTGACACGCCCTCTCACGTAGGTGACACGCCCTCTCATGTAGTTGACACGCCCTCTCACGTAGGTGACACGCCCTCTCATGTAGGTGACACACCCTCTCACGTAGGTGACACGCCCCTCTCAGGTGAGACGCATGAGATCATGTCACCCAGAATGCTGATGTTCGGTGTATATGTAGCTAAGACTATAGTGTTGGATAAGTGTATATATGCTCTCTCTCTCTCACACACACACACACACACTTTTACACACTAAGGTGGTTCATTAATGCAGTGTCTCCAGCTGAGAGTTTAATTAAAACAGGGATACCCAGTGAGGAGGCACCTTTTCACAAGCCGCAGCCCAGTTCAATTATCAGAAGAAAGGCCTTTAACCAAGACTGTGTGTGTGTGTGTGTGTGTGTTTATCTGGGGGTTGAATGCTCCACTGAACAGGCTTTTCAGTGCTTGTCTGTGAAACAGAGTTGCGTGGTGGGGATCTCCTCACTCACCTGCCATCACCACATTCTAGCTCCCAGGACACAAAACACACAGGGAAATGGCACATTAAAGAGTTATAGAGGCTGGGTGGGGAACGGGCCCGTGTGGGTGGGGAACGGGCCCGTGTGGGTGGGGAACGGGCCCCGTGTGGGTGGGGAACGGGCCCCGTGTGGGTGGGGAACGGGCCCCGTGTGAGCGGGGCGTCCCTGGCTGTATGGAAGGCTCTCTGACACACACCTGGGCCCTCTGACACACACCTGGGCCCTCTGACACACACCTGGACCCTCTGACACACACATGCAGGTGCTGGATGTGTTAAGTGACAAGACAATGTGGTCCATCGTGGGTTTGAAGATGTTGAGCGAAAGAAGGCAAGAGATGATGATGAGGGCTGGAGACTTGTGTGTGTGTGTGTGAATGCCTTTGTGAGTGTGTTTGTGTATGTGTGTGTGTGTGTATCTCCAGTTGCAGCTGGCTACTGTCACACCCAGCAGGATCTGTGTCATCAGACATTGCTTCTGCTTCAGTGAATGCCACCAAAACACCCTGCATGAGAGCAATTAAAGTGTCTGTGTGTGTGTGTGTGTGTGTGTGTGTGTGTGTGCATTTCATTTGCAAATATGCATGCATGCACACGTGTTTCTGTGCATGTGCATGCAAACATACACGTGTGAATGTTTCCACCAAACACGTGTAATTGGCCAGTAATGCAGGTTCTGTTTTGTGTTGTATCTCGTCTCCTCAATCACTCTTTGGCTCTTTCGACTAAGCACAGCAAAATGTCATCTAAAGTCCCTGTAACTGAATACTCTCCACACTCAGACAAGAAGGAGAGAACAGCTAATCTGAGAGACAGAGAAACAGAGAGAGAGAGACAGAGACAGAGATGGTGGTGGTATACTGGGCATTTTCAAGTGTTTTGTCAGATATCACCTCTCTGCACTCTGTTGATTTGCTCCAGTTGTTGTTTTGAGGCGTGAGTGCATTTAGATGCTCAAGTAGATGTGGCTCCTGACATAACAAAGTCTCAAAGCCAGCCGCCGCTAAAGTTACCAAATAGGACAGCGCAAACACCGAAGGGCCCTGATTCCGGCGTGTTCCGCACGGTCCCTCCAGAACCAGAGCGAACGCCCACGCCTTGACACACTAATTAGGCTGATGCGGGAAGACGTGCGATCGCCAGAAGCTCTGGGAGTTTTGTCGCCGGGTGTCGGGACAACGACTTCCTTTGATCTCCTTCGTGATCTCCTCCTGCTTCAGCCTCACTTCTCGCTCACATCGGCTTCTTCAGGAGGTCTCCGAGAATGAAAGCGGCCATGCTGGATGTGGAGGAGGCCGAGGAGGAGGTGTTTGATCAGGTCCTCGCTTCATCGCCGCCCCCCCCCGGGCAGCGTTCGTTAGGCAGGACGGGGCTCGCGGGGGTCCGGAGCGTTCTTTCCTGCGAGGGCGTGGCCTTTGAAGCGGTCGGCTGCGTGCCTAGCGAAGCCTCTTTCACTTCCTGCTCACCATGGGAGACTGATATGGAAGAACCACATTAATAAGGGTTATTGGGTGTGGCGTATCCCCTAGCAACCGGAGAAGCAGCCCAGTGTGACTCTTTTCTGAAGTTGATTGTGATTTTCCATTTTTCTTGGTTGTATTTGGGGTCATAATGTCTACTTGTCTTTGATTCCCATCAGAGGCTCCAACGACAACAGAAAGGTTGAAATAATTTAACAGTAGACCAGTATCAACAAAATCACACACACACACACACACACACACACACACACACACACACACACTTGTAAAAAGCTATAAATGGCTCCCAGGTTTATTTTGGAGAAAAGCATCTTTAATTGTGAGGGCTTCGTAATTGCAGAGGTACGTTGAAAATTAGCTGCACAATGTCTATGTTTAATATGCAAATATATGCAAATTCCAGTCACAATTAAGTCGTTGGGTGTGTCTCTCTCCCACTTCCACTCCTGCCTTTGCTTTCTTCTCCTTCGTCCTCCTCAGTCTCTTTGCTTTTCAGCAGTATCACAGTAATGAAGCCATTACATCTCAGAGTGTTTTTTAATGAGTTTTTAACTAACATTTTAATGAGCTATATATTACCATAACGCTGGGATCAGGGTGGATTCAATTTAGGAACTGGATGTTGTGGATGGCAGGAGGAACTGGGAGCTTCATTAGGAGTTAATTATGGTGTTGTGCGGTCGGTGCTTTCAGAGGTGGTGGGGGGGGTCTGGTCGGAGGCCCCAGCATGGGGTGCTGGTGTCCCACGGCTGGCTAGCGGGGGTCTCGTTAAGATAACGAGGAAGTGCCAGATGAGTGGCAGCCGTTGAAAGGGTGCATGTGTGGAGCGAGGGTTTGCTTGAACGGAGACTGGAATGGAGAGAGAGAGCGTTGCGCTCGCTTTGATGTAATACACACACACACTCTCACACACACTCTCACACACACTCACACAAACTCACTATTCCACCTATTATCAGTTTGACCTTCCTTGAAAGCTTTACTTCTTCTCTTCATTACCCCTTTCCCCCTAACATCTAAACACACACACACACACACACACACACACACACAATATGTATCATCATATCTAACCATAGTAATGGCTACTACACAATCTTTGTCTCTGTGTGAAACTTTCTCTTTATAATGGTTTACTATCCCCTGACACCACAGTGCATCAACTTCTGCATGATGCATGTAAAAAGAGAGGATGTGTACAGATGGATACAGCGTGTGTGTGTGTGTGTGTGTTTGTATGTATATGTATGTGTGTGTACGTGTGTGTGTGCGTTTGTGTGTGTGTGTGTAGTTCAAACCCTAAGGACCAGCAGACATGTTTGTGCAGGTACCATTTCCAGCTTATCACACTGCAGGGGCTGGTTACGATGAGAAACAGAGAATCTTTCTCTCCTTCTCTCTCTTTCTGTCTGTGCGTCTGTGTGTCTGATTGTGTGTGTGTGTGTGTTTGGGTTACTGTTTGGACAGTAGGGTAATAATTCTAAACGGAGCAGATTTCCAGTGCTAATTCTTCTCCTATTTAGTCCTTCAGTACACACACACACACACACACACACACACACACACATACTCACATACAGTGTACAGAAATATTAGTAGTTTCCCTGAGACATAGTTTTACTCTTCCAAAATAAAATTGGAAACAGCAGCTTAGTAACAGGAAAGTAAAGCCATTAAACACACACACACACACACACACCACGCTGACAGGGCCGCTCTGTCTGAGTGTTTTGCCCGCAGGTGTGTGTGTGGGAAGATGATCCGCCTCTGTTGCATACAGCGGCCGCTGATGTCACCGTTGGCATGGTACCAGAAAAAAAAAAGAAAATCGGATTCTCCCGTTCCATTCTGCAGGCTCGTGCACGTGTGTGTGTGTGTGTGTGTGTGTGTGTGTGAACTTCCATCCGCGTCTACAAACAGATGGACGCTAAAAACTTTTATCAGAACTAAAGAAAATGTCTTTCTCTCTTCTGAGAGCAAACGCGGCCCGTCTCTGTGATTACCGCTAGCATCTGACCCACACACTCAGTGTGCACCAGCACACGCGCACACACTCTCTAATTGCCTTTGGCACAGGGGCGCAGAGTGGAGGGGTGCAGAAACACAGTTAAGCACAAACTGGCATATGCCACCCTGCTTTCTGTTGGCACAGGAGGTTCGTATCAGCTCAGCATCTAATGCCTCCACACATGCCTTGACTCGTTCCCCTGCCTCTCAGCGCACATGCTGACACCAAGCCAAAGAAAGAGTACCGTTGCTAATTTATCCTGCTTACACCCGCCCCCCCCAAAAAAAAAAAAAAAAAAAAAAATTGTGGACTAGGCAAGACGAGGAAAGATTTGGCCTTTTTTGCCCCCGGCCTTGTAGACAGACGCTGCTCTCTGTGGTTCAAATATTCGGTTCTGGCGAAATATATTAATATTTATCAGGCAGAGGCTTAGAGGGGTGTTGTGAGTGTGTGTGAGAGAGAGAGAGAGAGAGAGAGAGAGAGTGGATGGTGTGCTGGAGAGGAAGGTTGAGGCTCGGTGAAGGTTTTTGGATGTGAATCTGAATATCATATATCACCTGAGGTCCAAGGCTGAAGCTTATGCCCAAAGGCAAGGCTCCGAGAAGCACCTGCATGTTCTCAGCCTGCTCTTCCCAGCAGTGTCCCAGCGTTTAGTCCCATTTGTAACGATGTGTGCGTGGATTGGGAACAGGAATGCTGCCAACTCTGTATCTGCACCAGGCGGAGGAGTGGGTGGTGTTGGGTGGTGTTGGGTGGTGTTGGGTGGTGGGGGGGTTGCACCATGACGGGGCTACAGCTACTTTAAATTCCAATCCATTTTATGTGCCTGTTAAACCCCCCATCCCCATCACCACGATCTGCGAGTTTCATGTAAATATGTGTGATCTCCGACACGGCTGTGTAGGCCCCTCCCACGCTCCCCGCCCCCTGGGCTCCTCCATGCGGGGAAATAAAGAAGCAGGCGGAGCTGCAGGAACGCTGGAACTGTTGTTCCTGGTGTTTTGCTGTCTCGCCGCTCCGAGCCATCTGAGACCTCTGCTAGTGACCCGCAGGCCGCTAATTTAACACTCCTCACACAGCGCTTTAAGCCAACGGCAAAAACAGTGAGTGTTGGAGTGAGTTTCACCACCCAGAAACTTACAGGCTTATGGCATGTAAAGCAAAAGTCAGCTAGAGGTGTTTTTTTATTCAAACAGAGCTTTTTAACTGTTTTATTTTATTGTTTGCGAGCTCATCACATAAACAGCTTAACGCAGGAAATAACAAATAACTTCACTAAAGGCAAAAAGTCTGTCATACAGTACATCATGATTATCTAGCTAAATGTGGCACAAATAACCCAGCAGGCTGTAATATGTACGGTCTTACCCCAAGGGCATGGTGATTATAGTCGTACAGGTCGGCTGATTTATTGCTTTCATTTGTGTATTGTCGATACTGACATGGCGAGCTGGTCTCTTTGGTACTAGTTTTGACTGGAGGCGCTGTCTCTAAGATGAAAGGGTTTTACCTTAGGCTGATCAGAAAGTCTGGTGATCTAGGCAACCACCCACTGTGTGTGTTTACGAGTGTGTGTGTGTGTGTGTGTGTGTGTGTCCGCATGCATGTTCATTTTTGTGTGTGTATGTAGATATGTTTGTGTATGTGTAGGCATGCTCACACAAATATGAGTGACAGGCAGCTTGAGGGCATTCTCTCTCTGTTTGTATTACTGTCTCCATAGGGAGGCCTATTAAGTCCAATTAGCTTTTACCTGTGCTTGCCCAGTAAAATGAAACTTCAAATACTAAACATATAAACGCCTGGCATCCATAAACATGATTTATGGAGAGGAGCGACGTGCTGTTTTACTAGAGAAAGCTTGTTATTAATGTTATTTTTAAATGTTTTTTTTAAACAAGCATGTGTTATACTTTCTGACCTTTGTAACCTGTCATACAAATATATTTAGGATCCTTAAATAATTATTATCTCTCTGTCTCTCTCTCTCTCTCTCCTCCTTCTCCTTTCCAACCATTTCTTTCAGTACTGCGGGACGATTTCAGGCAGAACCCCACAGACGTGGTAGTGGCGGCGGGGGAGCCGGCCATCTTGGAGTGTGTTCCTCCTCGCGGCCACCCGGAACCGACCATCTACTGGAGGAAGGACAAGGTTCGCATGGATGAGAGAGAGGACCGCATCAAGGTACGACCCGCCCCCGAGACACGCCTCTCTGAGACACATCCCCTGAGACACGTGCATCTGTGTTTTACTCCGTTCAGACGCGCTGTTCTTACTTACTGAGGAGTTATTCAGCAGCTTTGAGACTCTTTGAGACTCCATGTAAACGCCCCCCCCCCCCCCGAAAGACCCGTCCCGTCAGGTGATGTTAACTGGTTCTGCCCGTCACTGACTGCCTGTTCTCTTCCAGATCCGCGGAGGCAAACTGATGATCTCCAACTCCAGGAAGAGCGATGCAGGCATGTATGTGTGCGTGGGTACCAACATGGTGGGAGAGAGGGACAGTGAGACTGCACAGCTCACCGTGTTCGGTAAGGACCGCCTTAAGAAGGATGCTGTGAGCACTGTGATGCTCATCTGCAAAAATGGCCTTTCGCTAAACATTTCTGCATGTCACCATTGGTTCTCATTTCTTCTGTTTTGTGTGTGTGTGTGTGTGTGTGTCCGTGACCAGAGAGACCCACATTTCTTCGGAGGCCCATAAACCAGGTGGTGTTGGAGGAGGAAGGGGTGGAGTTCAGGTGCCAAGTGCAGGGGGACCCCCAGCCCTCTGTCCGCTGGAGAAAAGATGACGTGGATGTGTCTCGTGGAAGGTTAGGGAGTGGCCTTCACCACTGCATCTCTCTCTCACAGTCTCTCTGCACACTGAACTGTATCTCTCTCACAGACTTCCTCTACACAGAACATCCATTTCTGGTCTCTCTCTGCCAGAAGTCTTATATTCCTTACATAGAAATTTTTTTTCCACCCTGACATTTCAATCCAAGACATTTCAGCAAGACTGGACCATAGTAAAAGAAATTACTATGACAAATATGCTATAGAAGAAAAGTTTTGATAAATAACTGTTATAATCAAGTACATTTTTGGTTCTGGCTGGTGTTACCATCATGGGATGTCTGGCTTGGGTGATGATGTCACTGCTCCCAGGTCCTGGTAGGAGGAGCTATACACCAGGGTCCTGGTAGGAGGAGCTATACACCAGGGTCCTGGTAGGAGGAGCTGTACACCAGGGTACTGGTGGGAGGAGCTGTACACCAGGGTCCTGATAGAAGGAGCTGTACACCAGGGTCCTGGTAGGAGGAGCTGTACACCAGGCAAGACACGGGACTCTGCTCCTGTCCACGTGCAACCTGGCAGGACTCAGGACTCGACTCAGGACTCAGGACTCGACTCAGGACTCCTGACGCCCCCCCTGATCACAACAGCTGAAGGAAATGAGGAATGAATTGAAAAAAAAAAAGAATGGAACCTTCAAAAGTAGTAAACAGTGGCACATGTGTGAATCAGCAGCAGGGCAGGAAGACAGGGGAGTGTGTGTGTGTGTGTGTGTGTGTGTGTGTGTGTGTGTGTGTGTGTGTGTGTGTGTGTGTGTGTGTGTGTG
>JAOYMR010000012.1:295361-306073 GCA_025802075.1 Tenebrosternarchus preto
CCCCCCCCCCCCCCCCCCCCCCCCCCCCCCCCCCCCCCCCCCCCCCCCCCCCCCCCCCCCCCCCCCCCCAGTGTGTTGCACCTGTCATCTTGTTTCTTTCATTGTTTAATACACACACTCCATCTGCTAATACCACCTTAGCAAACCCATTAAACCTGATCACACAGCCCCGCTAAAACACTCCGAGAACCCAATCACACTCACCTAATACATGCCAAAGATTATTTATCATGTTTATGGCAGTTGTTTTGTTGTAGCCTTGGTATATATTGTTGTTTTGTGTTTATATTCTGTGAAATAGAGATGTGGGGGTGTGCGTTTATTTGTACGGACTCTGGCAGCTGAGCGATCAAGTGTTGAGTGAGTTCTGCACACCTCCAGCCAAACAGTCTCATGCACTAAGATTTCCATAGGCCCTGTAGTTTGTGTAATGCAGTTTTTTGAATGATGGACTGCAGACAGTGTGTTGTCTGACTGTCAGACAAATGCTGCCAGAACAGCTTCACACACACACACACACACACACACTCGCACATGCATGCTCACACACACACGCGAAGTACCAATTATAGTCTCCAGCAACACCGGAGACCAACATACAAGACCTGTCAACTTTTCAAGTACACTTTCCTCCCTCTTCAGACACACACACACACACACACACATCCATTCACCCACCCACACACCGACACACACACACACACACACACACACACGTGCACCACCTTTTGCTGTCAGTGTGCAGGGCAGAGTCTTGCAGTGGCAGAGTGGATCTGTCAGTGTCACGGGGCTCAGAGATGTTCGTCTCTAGAGCCTCTCTCTCTCTCTACACTCAGCCTCATCATTTCCTACCTTTCTGCAGCCATTTTAGCCCCGGCAGCTCACTGTGCACCGAATTAACCTGACAGGGCCGTGAAGACGTGCTGCATATCCTGAACCTGGAGGAGCATTTCTCTGTGTGGCTCTTTCCTTTGGGTGGATTATTTATTGATGGTTTTTATTTATTTATTTAAATTCCAGTTTTTGTCTTCTTTCTTTGAATATTGTGATTATCTTGGGTACCTCATTCCAGACAGCACAAACACACACACACACACACACACACAGTCACCCAGCAGATGCCTCATAAATATTGAAAGTGCTGGTTTCCAGCTGAAAGTCCTCTCTTCCTCTGTAGTGTGTCTCTGCTGAATAATTGATCTACCATCTTCTGTTGTGGGTACAAAAAAAGAAAAAGAAAGAAAGACAGTATTGTTTCAACGCACCGTTCAGCTCTTGATGTCGTTGAATGAAGCTCCTCTGTTAAACCTTCTGTGATTCACTACAGCATCATTCCGTCACCTCCAGAACAAGAAATGACATGTTTAACATTCAGAAGATGCCGCCTGTATACTGCCAACAATACAGCAGGAAAGAGTTCAGTGCGCCAGGACTTGAACCGGAGAGACACAGCTCAGAACTGACCGAGCCCCTAAAACGACCTCCTGGAAGCCGTTCGAGTTATTCTGTGCCTTTTGAGTCATTTGAGCTATTCTATGCCATTTGAGTCATGTGAGTTATCCAGAGCCATTTGAACTTACGTGGAATGCTGTGTGTTGCAGGTATGATATTAGGTTTGATAAGGACGACTACGTATTACGGATCAAGAAGGCGTCCGCGGGCGACGAGGGGACCTTCACCTGTGTGGCGGAGAACCGTGTGGGGAAGGTGGAGGCCTCTGCTACTCTCACAGTCAGAGGTGAGTCCGTGTAGAACATGTGTCATGGAGAACCAACCTCCCATTCTGGATTATGGTGTACACAGACAATCACTTGTTGGACTCTCTGGTTAGAGAGGCTTGTTTACCTCTTAAAAGCAGTAAATTGTACTTGCCTGATTTCATGATCACACTGACTGAAGGAATTAGGCCCACACATCAGGGGAATGAATATTTTGCAGTTATCAGAGGCACCTGTTCTTCTAACTTAGATTTGTTTAGATCCAGTGCTCAGATTACATGAACACCACAAGAACACAAACAGATCAGATCAGACTGCCGGAACCTTGAAGAGTTAAAGTGCCTTGGACATGTAAATCCAAACTCCTAAAGTACTGGGAGATGCAGAAGGTCCTAAAGTACTGGGAGATACAGAAGGATCCTGACTGTCTGTAAATCCTTTTTATAATTTATACCCCTAGAATGGAGGCCACCCAACCACACACACACACACACACACACACACACACACACACACACACACACACACACACAGTATCTCTACTTGTCTTCCACAACACTCTGGCCCAATCCAGCAGATCCATTTCACAGTTTACTGGTGCACACCGACCCAGTAAAGCACTGGCACCACACAGGCCGAGGTTAATAAAAACATTTTGCTGTAATCTCTCTCCTCCATTTCTCTCTCTCTCTCTCTCTCTCTCTCTCTCTCTCTCCCCATAAATAAATAAATAAATATGACCCTCTCTTTCTCTCCCTCTCTCTCTGTCTCGGACTGATGGTTGCTCCTCCCATGTCCTCTCTTTAAATCACGCTCCTTAGGTACACTCCTTAGAGGGGGTCAGAGACATGTTTATTTATTTATGGGGGGGGGGTGGCTCCTGGGGGTCCCACACCAACTTCAATTTTCATCTCTGAGCCAGAGACTTAAATGTGGCTCGTCATGCTGGATACAGCGTAGCGCTGCCGTGATACGAAGCCGACGTCCTCAGGAGTGAGGGAGTGAAAGAGTGAGAGACCTCGCTCCTGAGGTCTCTCTCTCACTCACCACTCACTCCCTCACTCCTAAGGTCTCTCACTCACTCCTGAGGTCTCTCACTCCTTCACTCCCTCTCTCCTAAGGTCTCTCCCTCACTCCTGAGGTCTCTCACTCACTCACTCCCTCACTCCTGAGGTCTCTCACTCTTTCACTCCCTCACTCCTGAGGTCTCTCACTCCTTCACTCCCTCACTCCTATGGTCTCTCACTCACTCCTGAGGTCTCTCACTCCTTCACTCCCTCACTCCTGAGGTCTCTCACTCCTTCACTCCCTCTCGCCTAAGGTCTCTCACTCCTTCACTCCCTCACTCCTGAGGTCTCTCACTCCTTCACTCCCTCACTCCTGAGGTCTCTCACTCCTTCACTCCCTCACTTCTAATATCGCTCTCTCAGTCACTCACACTGGTGTCAATACGGCAGCCGCCTTCAGCAGTTGTACTCCTGCATTAAATATGAACTCAGCCTCTGTCTGACAGTTTCCCTTCATCTCTCTCTCTCTCTCTCTCTCTCTCTCTCTCTCTCACACACACACACACACACACTCCATGTGCTTTCTCTGTCAGTGATATACATGGTGTGCTTCTTCCTTCCTGAAGGCTGGGTGTATATATGTCATTAATAACAGTGAACTAGATCCAGCAGAAGTGCTGTGAAGAGTTCCCATCCCTGCCTGGCATCCCACTTTAATGAGTGGATGCAAGGAGAATGTCAGAAAGCAGAAGAACGAAATATGACAGCATCAACTCTTCAGTGCTCAAAGATTATTATCACGATGCACCCGCGCTTCAGTCATATGACCACATGGAGGTGCTAGACCAAATCAACCCTGCTGAGAAAGAGGTGGAACAAAGAACACAGACGTGCGTTAAAGATGCCCTAAAGAACCTAGGCGTGCGCTGCCTCTCAGAGCAGCTTCCCCCGAACTGGAGCTGTGTCATCCCTACATGTTGTTATTGTTCATTCTAACTTTGATTTCTTTTGTTCTTGCATTTTTTTTTCTTTGTTTATCCTTCTCCTTTTTTCTGTTTTTGTTTTTTTTCTGTTTGTTTGTTTGTTTGTTTGTTGTGTACTCCACCATTGTTGTGTCTTCAGCTCGCCCTGTGGGTAAGTAGTCATCACTCTGAATACCTCGATGCATGTGCACTCTTTTCTTTCTGCTGTTTCTTTTTCACACAAACACACACACACACATTCCTGCACACACTCAAACACCCATATACACAAACACACATACCCCTTTCCCCTCCACACATACACACACACACACACACACACACACACACATATATATATTTTGCTTCTTTGTTAGTTTAGATCTGCCTTCTGGCCCACCTCTAGTAACCCTGCTGTGGGCGGAGCTTGGCTCCCAGCACGAGTAGCTCCTCCTTCCTCACTAACCCATCAGAGAACTACTAACCAAGTCCTGCCCCTCGTCCACTCTTGATCGTGCTGATCAGTAATGCTTTGCCACGGCTGTTCAAAGACCCTCTGCGTTTAATATTACACTGTTCAATACTCACTCTACAGTACAGATGATAAGAACAATCACTGTCTACATAAGATTGATCACTTTAGAAACCAAAGAGCATGAAGAATTATCAACTTTAAGAGTAAGAATTATCACTGTATACTATATACAGTATATATGTATGTATACTGTATCATACTATATAGCACTGACAGACCTGAAGTATCTGTTGAAATGGTTTGAATGGCTCTTGCTAATACATTTTAGTAATGTGAAATGTTGGCTTTTGGTTTAAAGTTTTGAAGTGTAATTCTTTGCCAGGTGTGTGATAGACTGTGGGAAAGGTCTCTCAAATGTAGAACTACTGTGGTATATGCCATATTTCCTTAAGAAATATGTGTGTGTGTGTGTGTGTGTGTGTGTGTGTGTGTGTGTGTGTACATGTGTGTGCATTTCCTCTTGTTCCTGTGTGTAACTCCATTTGCGTAAAGCTCTCTGAAGTGTGTTTTGAGCCCAGTCCCATGCCACTGGGCAGATGTAGCCCATCATGAATTAAATATGGAGACTTGATAAGCTATTCTCCTCTCAGGCTGCAGCAAGCCTCCCTCCGGTCATTAGCAAGCCTGAATCAAAGTGTGTGTGTGTGTGTGTGTGTGTGTGTGTGTGTGTGTGTGTGTGTGTGTGTGTGAGAGAGAGAGAGAGAGAGAGAGAGAGAGAGAGAGAGAGAGAGACTTTAAAAATAAAATACTTTAAGATATAAAACTCATCACAGTGATGGGGATGAGGGTTGTGGTGATTATTAAACATCCGGAACAACTGCCTTCATTTCCTGCTCTCCCGGCTTCCACAGTACCAGAGAGCTGAAACAGACCACAGGGGGATTTTAAAGTCCCAACACACAGAAGTGCCTTCAGTCCAGATTGGGCTCTTGTAAATCTAAAGGCCATATGTAACCGAGTGTGTGGAACACCTTGAGTGCGTCAGACTTACTCCATCCACACAAAAGGAAAACTAAAACCTTCATTTGGACCTTTCAGTTGTTAGCAGGTGTGAGGACAGCTCCTTTAGAAATGAAGACAGAGTGGCCTGGCCGTCTCTCAGCCCGTCTGCAGGCTGTAAATTGTGGGAGGTGTCACTGGATAATACAAGCAATAAGTAATTACTCCCCCCATCTGGTGAAGTCATTTGGATGGTCTACACCTGTATTCATTCCAAACCAACAATATCCCAAACACAGCTAAAATTCCACATAGGGGTCAGCTTTGACCTTGACTGTTGATTTATTTTGAAACTTCACATTGGACTGTGTACTTTGAATGATTGGTTTTTGATTCGGAGAGGAAGACAGAAATACGTTAAGAGCCAAAAGTGTTTCATGGTGGCAGCTAAAACCTAATTCATGATCTCAAATAAGAACTTGGCACTCACCTTGAAGCCAACACACCACAAATCTTCTAGGTAGTGTGGCAGCCAAGTGATAATACTTTATCTCCACAATAACTTCCCCTGCTGCACGCTGCTTTGGAGAGGGTGGAGGATGACACTTTTGGTCCTCAACCTTCTCAGCTCTGTGACAACTGCAGAGTCTGGTGCTCTGGAGGGATTCTGCAAGGAAGTTTGAACTGAATTTTCAGTTCTGTTAAAGATCGATGAAGATGGCGTGTGCTGGAAAAAATAGGAAGTTTGATTGGTGCATTTAAATTTGGTGAAGAGTAACAGCTGGATGTCAAGGATGTGGGTGGGTGGGGGAGGGGGTGTTTATAGCCAGGTTTAGGGTTAGGTTTAGGGTTAGGACTAGGGTTAGGACTAGGGTTAGGTTTAGGGTTAGGTTTAGGGTTAGGGTTAGGATTAGGGTTAGGACTAGGGTTAGGTTTAGGGTTAGGACTAGGGTTAGGTTTAGGGTTAGGTTTAGGGTTAGGTTTAGGGTTAGGTTTAGGGTTAGGTTTAGGGTTAGGATTAGGGTTAGGACTAGGGTTAGGATTAGGGTTAGGTTTAGGGTTAGGATTAGGGTTATGCTGCATGAGTAATTTATCATGGAAGGAAGCAAAGTTATAATAACTTTCTAACACAGTTTCTAACAGTTTCTAACACAGTTGCACAAAATGGCCCAAAACCCTCTGATGTTTGGGCCACATGAAACATCAGTTCCCAAGTTTGTAAGAACTCATTTATTATGTGTTCAATATATATTGCAGATATTTGCTTTGGTTTGTACTTTTCTTGTGTGTTTTTTTCCCCATATAGATTTACTGTAAGTGAGTAAAAGCATAACAGGAGAATAGGATGCGCCAAAAAAATCAGTTTACATGTATGTCAGTGGGTCATGACGAGGCATGATATGAGGTTTCCTGCGTTGTGATTGGGCGTACTCTCCTGCTCTCTGTGCAACTAACCCCTCCCCTTTGCTAATGCTATGACAACAGAGCTGCCTGTCATTCATCGAAAACCCTGACTCCATCCTCACCCCTCACACCTGGATGAATGGCTTCTCATGGTTGCCATGGTGATGTTCCAGTCCTCCCTGTTTGTTGTCTGAGCAACAAACAGACGAGGGAGGCGTGGCGGCAGGTGACAGTGGGATGTTTCACGGACCCCCTGCGTTGTCTGGCCCGGATGGCACTGGTGCTCGGAGAGGGCGGGGCGGACACGTGGGCGTCGCACTGCCTCCTGCTGATTGGTCGGGGCTTAACGTCGAGGGCGGAGTCCTAACCGTGCTGTTTTTGGTTCTCTGACCTATAGCTCCACCCCAGTTTGTGATCCGCCCTCGGGACCAGATCGTGGCTCAGGGCCGCACGGCCACCTTCCCCTGTGAGACCAAAGGAAACCCCCAGCCTGCTGTGTTCTGGCAGAAGGAGGGAGGCCAGGTGAGATCAGAGCCTTGGCACACATCCAGCACCTCGATCAACACACACACACACACATAACATCACACGTCCAGCACCTCGATCAACACACACACACATAACATCACATGTCCAGCACCTCGATCAACACACACACACATAACATCACACGTCCAGCACCTCGATCAACACACACACACATAACATCACACGTCCAGCACCTTGATCAACACACACACACACACAACATCACACGTCCAGCACCTCGATCAACACACACACACACACACACAGTGGCTTTACTGCTGCCCGTGATTGAACACGACCAAAAGCTCCTTCATCCTGCTCCATAAAACACGTTCAACCAGGGCCTCGTTTGCTTAATGTAAGTGGCACTTATATGATGAGTATGATGAGGGATTCCAGTGCAAAGATTTTACCTACACACACACAAATACACACACACACACACACACATAAATACACACACACACACAAACACATAAATGCACACACCATCTAACACAGAATTACTCTCGATAAGCATTTAATATCTGTGTGTTTGCATGCATGCGTGTATGTGTGTGTGTGTGTGTGTGTGTGTGTGTGCAGGCCCGTAACCTAAGATATGAAAGTATTTTTCAAGCAGTAATTAAAGTAATTAGACCAGAGTGAAACCTTTCAGTCACACTTAAGGATGATGTAATGGACATCTCTCACATGTCTGTGGCTTAGAAAGGCTAATTAAAATAAATAAATAAATAAATAAAACACTCATAATTTGCTGCATTAAAGTCATTAGGTGTAATTGAATCCGACTAATGTCCTCTTCAGACGGTCGACTTTGAGGGCACAAAAAAATAAATAAATAAATAATGGAACCCTAGGTAGTGTTGGGGGGGGTGTTCTCAATGCAGAGTGGTAGTCAGGGTCAGACATCTCTCCAAAGGCCATTAACAAAGCCTCGTTATCCCCCTTAATTAGCAAAAGAATTAGCGACGCGTCGCCTTCTTCCTCTCCCTCAGTGGGTAAAAACTCCCCTGCAGACTCTGTTTAAACGTAACAATTATAGCAGTTACTGAGACACGGGGTTCGTCTTGGGTCGGCGCTAACACCCTTAGGTGAGTCGGGAGTTGTGCGTAAACAGGATCTGACCTTTTAAATGTGGATGAAATCGAATAATGTTTCAATCAAACGAGGAGCAGATAGGTTTATTAAGGAAAGCTTTCAATACTCCATGATGTGTCTCGTCATCACGGTCGGCCGTAATGCAGATGTTCCGCCACTACGGTAACCTGCTAACCTTTCCTCCTCCTCTTCCTCCTCCTCCTCCTCTTCCTCGGGTGTCGGCACAGAACCTGCTGTTTCCCAACCAGCCCCAGCAGCCCAACAGCAGGTTTTCGGTGTCGCCCGGAGGAGACCTGACCATCTTGGGGGTGCAGCGGGCAGACAGTGGATACTACATCTGCCAGGCTTTGACCGTCGCTGGCAGCATCTTGGCCAAAGCACAGCTGGAGGTCACGGACGGTGAGTAATGCGCTCCACCCTCACACCTCCCTTACCCATCTCTGCTGGGGGGGTGGGGTGGGTGGTGTTTTGGGGAGGGGGGTGGTCACTTTCAAATATGTTCTGCTGTCCTTGTCGAGTCAAACGGCTTCTGCACTGTGGTTTCAAGGATAAAGTTATACACTTCATACAAAATAAAGATTCCTACATTTTGGTCTGACTTATTTTAGATGATCAAATATTCATTTCCTTTGCAGGTTTTTTTTTTCTTTGGAAGGTCCCCAAATTGAAGAGTTCACAAAAATCCTGAAGCTTCTGTTTATCAAACGTGTGGAATCTGGCCTGGTATATTCAGTAGTGCCTAGCTGCCTCTTTCATTTCAGTGTACAAAGTTCCCCCTCTGTATCCTGTAAAGATGTTTATTCTCTTCTCTGGAAGCTCAGAGACACCATCATCCCCCCCCACACAAACGCCCACCTCTTTTCTCTTTGTATCTGTCAGCCGTTTTGTCTGATATACCAACACTCTAGTGAACGTGTCTTCACACGAGTTCAGACGTGTTTTCAGAAAGGCTGTGTGGAGTGTACCTACAGTAGCTGTCAGCTACTAAAAACATTTCTTTATGCTGCTCCTCTAATGACATTGGGGGCCGAGATGAAAATTTGGCCTTGAATGTTCCAGAGCAACATTGATTCCGCAGTACAAAGTGAATTAAACGGCAGCATACTGATGACACGGCTTCTAACTCCTCGGAGTGTTGTTATAGCAACCGCCCATGAACTTGATTTGAAAGTAGGGGGAAAGTTATTTCCATATTAGTTTCTGCCACAGATCAAAGGAAATGTCTTTGAGTTTTCAACTGAAGTTCTTCAGGAACGAGCCCTCGATTTATGGGCGTCCTCTGCAGAGCCTGCAGAAATTCTTGGCCGCTTTTTGGGCGCTTCCAAAAAGCTGATAACATTCAAAAATACATTGGTTCAAACACTAATATCCAGTTCCTTGCAGTGGCAGCTCAGACATGTGCTAGTGTCTTGCATCTAGAAGATTCATTATCATACAGTTTTTGTAACGGCCAACTGTTTGTGCACGTGTGTGTGTATGTGTGTGTGTGTGTGTGTGTGTATGTGTGTGTGTGTGTGTCTGGGCGTATGTCCATAGAGAAAACACCTCCTTGTCTGACCACTTATGTTGGAATGCATGGGCTGGCTGCAGTGCGTGTGGGCGGAGCGAGGGAGGCAAGGATTAGTGGACAGTGAGGAGTAGAGTCTTATCACACCTGCTGTGTGATTTAGAGATGGAAGGAGCAGGAAAGTTCCGACAGGCTCAAGGAGAGACGTGATGAGAAATTCCTGATGCAGACAACGTCGAATCACCCAGCCCGACCGACTGCTCATCAATCTGTCATGTCATCTCCAGACGCGCAAGCGCGCTCTCGCACACGCACACACTCACCTGCAGACTCGTTCAGCCTGGGGTTTACCTACCTACATCAGCTCTTCCAAGCACACATACTCAAACACACACACAACGACTACCCCAGAGACAAACCGAATGATGTCGAGTCTTAGTGATTGGCAGAAACCCAAAACCCGGCCTGTTTCGAATCCCACCCTGGATCATGTTCAACCCGGCCTGTTTCAAATCCCACCATGGATCATGTTCAAGATTCTTAAAACACAGGGAACGTGGTTACGGTGGTCTGACTCCACTCATTTATTTAACTTTCTTTTTTTTTTTTTTTTGTACAAAAGCTTAACGTGTATAACCTCTACAACGTCCAGACGGCTAAAAGCTTCTCGACTTCAAACGAGTCCGTCCAGACGATCTGACTTTCATCTCTTTCATCTCTGAACGGTCATTAAGACACATCAGTGTCTGTCCATCAGTAAACAAGCTCGGCTTCTCCCTGCTGCTCTGGCTTCCATCCTAGTGATGCGTGATGTGGGCAGGTCTTCTCCCTGCTGCCCTGGCTTCCATCCTGGTGATGCATGATGTGGGCAGGTCTTCTCCCTGCTGCTCTGGCTTCCATCCTGGTGATGCGTGATGTGGGCAGGTCTTCTCCTAAACAGATCTTGCATGATGAAAGTGTAGAATAAATACCATCCTTCATGCTCAAAGGGTGCATGTGGGGGGGGGGGGG
>JAOYMR010000012.1:331573-346698 GCA_025802075.1 Tenebrosternarchus preto
CCACCCCCTTCCTCACTCCCTGCAGTCGTCCTGGTCTCCTGAATTCCGGAGATGCCGGTTATCCCTGGTTGGCAGACTCCTGGCCGGCCACCAGCCTGCCTGTCAGCAGCGGCTCCGGAGGACCCAACGACCTCGGCAACTTCAGCCGCGGAGGTGATCCTGCCGCCCGAGCCTCTCCCACTCCCACCAGTACCTGAAACCAGTACCTGAAACCAGTACCACTGAACTGACAAAGTCCAATCAGTTCATTCACGCTTGAACGGCGACAGCCGTGCAATTGGACCCGAGAGAAGCTGAGACATGCTGCGCCCTGTCTCCACCCACAGTTACTCACGTTCTTGTGGGGTTTTTTTTTTTGTTACCAAGATGTATACCTGTATGCATATGGCCTGCTTGGTTTTGAATACACACTCATACATCACAGCGGCGAGACAAACTCATCTGGCCTCTCCGCTCACGATGTCACCCAGAGAGTAATGGAGGACATTCTGACCTGCTGTCATCCCCTGTAGAGGAAGAGAGAGAATGAGAGGTGGATAGAGAGAGAGAGAGAGAGAGAGACTAAGGGAGAGAGAGATGGTTGTGGAGGGTGGAGACGGTCTCCGGTGTGGCCACTGGGTCGTGAAGGACAGACACAGTTTGAGCAGCACAGATGCAGACGCCTCCACCGTGACTGTACATCATCTCCCCTTCAGTGGGCGTGCAGACACACACACACACACACACACACACAAACAAACAATCACACAGACACTCACAAGCACCCACACACAACTCACAAACACACACAACTCACACACACACATGCAGAATGACAATGATATTTCTTTTCTGGATTGGAGGGAGGGAGGGAGAGAAGCACAGATCTAAAGGAGTGTAGTGAGAACAGGAGAAGGAGTAAGAAAGAGAAGATCACAGTGGTCACACACACACACACACACACACACACACACACACACCCACACACACACACACACACACCCAGCAGGACAGTACTGCGATACATGAAGTCACTCTGTTACACAACACAGCATACACACCCCTTCTTATCCAAACAACCAGAACTCTCACACATTCTGTCTCTCGTCTTTTTTTTCCGTTCCTCCTTCCTCCCTCGTCTAGACGGGATGCAGACGGCCCAGACCGACAAGTCGGGCACCATGCTGTCAGACGGAGCCATCTACAGCAGCATTGACTTCACCACCAAGGGCGGGTTTGGCGGCGGTAGCCCCGCCTCCCAGGCCACACCCTACGCGACCACACAGATCCTCCACTCGGGCAGCATCCACGAGCTGGCCGTGGAGCTGCCCGAGGCCCAGTGGAAGACCTCCCTGCAGGCCAAGCAGGAGATGGCCAGTCTCGGCTACTCTCTACCCGACAAGAACTCCTGCAACAACAGTGAGCGGGGGTGGAGATACGCTGGGTGGAGGAGGGGGGGTCGGGCGTGGTGTGGTGGAAGTGGTGTGTGAGTGTGTCTGTGTTTATGTGTGTGTGTGTGTCTTGTGTTACTCCTACATCACAGTTCAAATGTAATCTAATCAGCCTTTTGAGTTGAGGCCAGGTTTTCTATCAGATTGCCTGCAATTAAAAGTTTAGATTTTTTTTATCCATACAAAATTTTATTACATTCTTCAATGGGTTTCAGAGCAATTGGTTTCCTTCCCTTTATTTGCTAAATTGTGTTTAGGCTAAAACAATTCAGACCTTTCATGTATTTTAGACATGATTTTTAAAATACATTCACTGGTTTGCATATTCAAAAGATGTACAAAATGAGTTTGACCAACAATTTAATTAAGACTCTTTGTTTCAGTACAGAATGTTCATAATGTATAACATTATACATTAGATTTAAACGTCTCAGAACTTGATCAGTTAACAAATTTCTCTTAATAAAATCTAGTTATTGTATCGTTAGCAATTTCTGAATAAGATGTTCTCTCACTAGAAAAGAGTTTAGTGCTGCAAGTTCATGTAATGGTAACAATAACAACAATAATAAATGAAAACATGAAAATTATGCTAAAAAAAATGTAACAGAGACCTGAACAAAACCACGAGTGTGTGTGGGTGTGTGTGTGTGTGTAAAGCTCTGGCCGTTTGCCCTAACTGCACGTTCTGCATGCGCTCATGCTTGTCCTGCCACTCACCTGACACCACCTGTTTTTGACCTTCGACCCCCACTAGCACTCCTTTTCATTCCTGACTACCGATTGGCTGATGGATTGTCTAATAGAATGCCCCACAACCAATCACAGGATTTCAGCACCACCAGTTCCCACAACAGCTCAGAGCGGAGCGGCAGTCTGTCAGGTTGGTACCACGCTAGGCAACGGTCTTCAGCCCCGCCCCCTCCTCTGCCACCACGCCCTCCCGTGTCAAGTTCTCCCATCTCCTTTCCCCTACAGTGACCACAACCCTGGAGTACAGCGTAAAGCAGTGTGTGTACAGTTCTAACTGCAGTGTGTGAGTGTAGCTGGGGACTTCACAGCAGGCAGGTCATCACCTACAGAAGGATACCATGAGAATCGTGACTTCAGTACGGCGGTGTCCTGAGAGACGCTGGCCATAGTCAGAGATGTCCGTAGCCTTTAAGTGACTGCATTTTGAAAGGCCTGTAGATCCATATTTGTACAATAAGTTTATTTTCTTTCCCATTCCAGCAGAGCCTAATTAATACCCACTTACAGAGTTTGTAGAATTTAAAACTGGTAGAACTTTGACAGGACGTCCTAAATTTCACCAGAAAGACTAGAAAGATTTTAGACTCCAGACAGATATTTCAAGGGCAAAAAAAATGCCAACCGGTTTGAATTACATGACAAATGTGTCGATTCCTGCATCGATATATTGATTGACTGAATGAGCCCCTCGTTGATTGATTAACTGCCTTGCATGCTTCAGTGCTTCAGTGCACCCAGCCTTAAGGAGTTGGCATTAAACCCCTTGGTGCTTTTGCGCTCTTCATCACACGCCACACCATGCCAGTGCCAGTGCCCGCTCTCCCACTTTAACCTCATCTCAAGCTGACCTGTGCAGGACAATTTGGCAAGTCAGTTTATATGATGCATGATTCATTCTAACACACAAACCAAAAGCCATCTGCACACACACACACACACACACACACACACACACACACACACACACACACACACACACGCTCACTTGAGTTATACTGACCATCAACAACCACCTTCCCCACACTCCACCCCATCCCTTGTTCTAATGGTCACCACCTTCTATAAAACCCATGTACTGAATATTACAGTGTCATTTACAAGATGTAAAGATGGCCCTTCATCTTCCTTTCTCTCTCTCTGTCTCTCTCTCTCTCTCCCTCCATACATCCATCAAAAGCTGGGCTTTAAATGTGTTGTAACCACAGGCACAGAGAGACATTGCACCTAGAGGCAGTGACTGGCTGGCATTCAACTGTGTTGCGATTGGACGGAGTGGCTGACGTTCGACTGTGTAGTGATTGCAGGGCGTGGCTGACTTTCAGCTGTGTTGCGATTGGACGGAGTGGCTGACATTCAACTGTGTTGCAACTGGAGGGAGTGGCCAACATTTTACTGTGTTGTGAGTGGCTGACGACACATGGGGGGTGGGGGGGGGGTCTTGTTTAATTGGAGGGAGTGGCTGACGGACTGTTCTAACATCAGACCTGGTCATGATTAGAGGGAGTGGCTAACATTATGATTTTTTGTAATAACATATTGTGTAATAACAATATTATAGTAAGCAGATTATCATATCTCAGAAACACTGGGAAAAAAATTACTGACTGTGGATCTACTGTTCTCAAAAACACAATAAATAAATTTTTAAAACAAGGAAAACACCATAAAACACAAAAAAACAAATATCGGTATCAACCATCAAAATGATATATCGTCAAAATGATACATCGTTACAGTGATACATCGTTACAATGATACATCGTCAAAATGATACATCGTTACAGTGATACATCATTACAGTGATATATCGTTGAACTTGGTAATGCATGCTTTGCATTTTATAAACAATAAGTAAGTAGCAACACTTTGCTAAGCAAAAAATATCACATCAATGAATAAAAAATGATTTTCACTTCTTTTCTATCTGGCAAACATCAGTAAATGAAGAAACCAAAGAGCCGAGACATTCATACGACTCGTTAAGGTCCATTACTAGTAGTTCCATTGTGTGGGAAGGAGAATCCCGCCCAACGCTCATGCTGGAAACGGTCCGAAAAAGAAGCCGTTCTCCCTACAGCTTTGATTAAATGAAAAATGTATTCATATCCATGAGATGAAAGAAAGTGGTCATGTGCTAGACAGTTGAGCTTCTCACAGGCATTCGTTCTGCTTCTCCTCTCTGTGTAGGACGTCACCTGCGTTTACAGTCAGAAAATTCTTAAGAGCCGTTTACATTGTGGTGGTTCTTGCTAAGAAATGTTGTCGTTTGAAATGCGATGAAAAGGAATCAGAACGGACTTTACTGTAAACAAGGAACTGGCATTAAAAGAAGTGCAGAGGACCTCTGAAGATGAACTATGATCCATAGAGGGTGGGAGTATGAAAAGAAAATCTCCTCTTAGCCCACGAGAGAGAGGAGCAGGAGAGAGAGAGAGAGAAAGAGTGAGAGAATGAGAAAGAGAGAGCGCTGTGGGGTTGAAAACGACAAGATGGAGAGGACAGACGAGGCATGTATTTGCATTTCCAAAGAGAAAAAGGCCACAGGGCAAGCTACTCTAGATTGTTTCTCAAGCTAGCATGTGCTCTCAATTTGTGTGCCCCAGGATATTTTACCTTGCTATCTCAAATAATTAGAAGATATGTGGTTGTACAAACTCCTGCTGAGCAGAATTTTAATTGGAGCTGTGCGGTGCTGTGGGAATTTCGATAAGGCGGTGTAGTACGGATGTCTGAAATAGGTAACAGCTCTCAGGCATGCTTGTGGTTTTCCCCTTCACGTTTCAGAAGCACATATGTAGTTCTCGTGATCGCTACACGTCTTACTAGACTGCTGCATTCAACTGCGTTTTGCCTCAGTCACATGACTCGTAACAAGGGAACATTAATGAATACATACACAAGAAAAGACTTTGATTCTGCGATGGCCTTCGAACTGCTCGGGCCGGCCCTTGTGCAGGAGGAAAGATGGGGCTGATGCCTTCAACGGTTGGGAATTAGAGAGGAAAATACGGTCAGGATGTGAAAGTAAATGGGAAAAGGCAGATTAAGGAGTGAATCACAACTGTGTGAAAGAGCAGAGTATAATTGTGTGTGTGTGTGTGTGTGTGTGTGTGTGTGAGAGAGAGAGAGAGAAGGTGGGGTGGAGAAAGGACTGAATGTATGAACAGGGGAGGTGAAGACTGATGGTGGTTGTCCGTAATAGGTAATAAAGCCCAGCAATGGATGTATTTGCTGGTTGTTTTGTGCTGCTGCTGTGCATGTGTGTGTGTGTGTGTGTGTGTGTGTGTGTGTGCACGTGCGATGTAGGCCAGGGACGTCCCCAGGGCCGAGGCCTTGTGTTTGGAAGTGTTGCTATGGTGCTCTCCCGGGCTGCAGGACTGCATGCACATCAGCCCAAAAAAAGCAGAGTGCAGGCATCTGAGGCTCTGCTAGCGAAGAGAGAGAGAGAGAGAGAGAGAGAGAGAGAGAGTGAGAGAGAGAGAGAGAGAGAGGGAGGGAGGGAGTGATTGAGCGACCGCACCATTTTCACGTTTATCGGCCTCTGCCTAAGTGTCGCCCAGAGGAACGATTAGAAAACCCAATTACTTCCCCCACTCCACTTCCTCCATTGCCACTCGCGCCCCTGGACTGTTGTTGTTTTTTTATTACTCGTGTGTTTTATTCATCTTTGTTTGACACCTCTGTCCTTCCGTCCAAAGCCCCAACGCCTGTGGAACAATAGGTCTCCGTAAGCGGTCCTCTCTTCACACGGCCCGTCTCTCTAATAGGCCCAGACCATCGTAAACATCTCTCACTCATGACAAATCTGCCTTTTGTTGTGTGTAGTCCCAGTGGCTGGGGTCTCTCTCTCTCTTCTCTTCTCTCTCCATCTCTCCCTTTCTGTTCTCACTCATCTTTCTCCTCTCTCGCTCCTGTGTTCCCTCCCTCTCTCTCTCTCTCTACTCCTCCTTTCTCCACTCCCCTATTCTCTACCCCCCCCCCCTCCCCCAACGTTGTCTTTTCTCTCACAGAAACCAGGCAGATTTTCTGTTCATTGCCCAGAACAAAAAAAAACCTCCACATGGGGCTTAAGATTGTTTTTGTTTTGTATCTTGTTTTGTAGTTTATATCTAAGGCATCACGTATGAGACGATGCCTTGGTGTGATCCGCGGGGTGTAGCTACACCCGAAACCGTGTCCGACAGCAGGAGCAATTAATGGCCACTCCCCCCGGCAGAGAGGCGGACCTTGACTGATCTCGGAGTCCCTCTTCCTCCCTCTCTTTGTTGTGTTTGTGTGCCCGCCACTCGGCGCCACTCACTCCTCTTAACTAGTGCCGTGGAGTTTGTGAAAGCATCAATAACTGAGATTAACAAATCCAGCCACCCGCCTGCTCCACCCTGCAGGCCCACACATCCTGCAGATTCCCTGAGTGATGCTGGTAGAGTGGTAGGATTCATGGCTAAGGTTCAAGATCTTGCACCACTTGGACTGTACATGAGGTCCAAAATCTTCTCATAAACTCTATTATACTGGTATTTAACCTCTTAAACTGCAAGGAATAATGGATGGTCCAGACTCTCCTTCCTCATGCTGGCGAAAGTCTTTCATTTTAATATTACTGTAGTTACTAAATAATTCAGAGTAGTTACTGATTATCATGCTTTAAGATTATTAACGGAATACAGAGCCTGGAGTTTATGAGGTTAAGCCAAGGACACTAGCTGGTCTCCTGAAAGAGCTAGCAATTAATCAGTACTCAGTTCAGTTTTGTGCCTTGTGGCAATGTTCAGACAGTACAGGTGGTTAAATTTTGCTGTGAAAATCACCAGCGAAGTTCAATTGTTTTTCCGGCTCCGCCTCCCTCCGGCTTCCCATTCCTCTGCTGTCCTGTTTCTTGTTGGGTGGAGCTATGAAGGAAGCGGAAATGAAGCCCGCCCCCACGGACGCCATCAGAGTGGTGGGCGGGGTCGATGTGTGGAGGCAGTCATATTTCACCCTGCGCTTCAGGCGAGAGGAGATGCATCTCCATCTCTGTCTCTCCCCTCTCCCCGTCTTTGTCTCCTCGTCTCCGTCTGCCTGTCTCTGTCTCTCCGTTTTACGTTGCGCCTCGAAACCTCCGAGACCTCGAGGCAGCTCGGCCTTGAGAGGCGGAGCTACCGTGAGCTGCCAGGCGGCCGAGGGCGGTCCTTCGGCCCAGGAGCACGGGGAGGCTCTCCAGTCACGACTCGGTGTTTCTGCAGGTGGAAAAGGCGGGAAGAAGAAGAAGATCAAAGCAGGGGGCAAACCCACCAAGGCCAACGGCTCCGGCTGGGCGAACGTGCCGTTGCCTCCACCCCCTGTGCAGCCCCTGCCGGGCACTGAGCTGGACCACTACTCCGGGGAGCCATACGAGGAAGGAGGGTAAGATTAGTACAGAACCACAGCCTGACCCTGTAGGGAGAGCAGTGCAAGACATTACAGCTACAACAGGGACCTGAAGCATCCATCGTCTGGAAGCTTCTAGAATCTTTTTGCCTTGTTCTTATAATAATATATTGATACTCTTCCATACCTCAAGGTTACATGGGCTTGTATGGAGATGTTTGTAACCTGCACAGTTATGTCATTATGTATGCTATTGGATGGCAAATATAGAACATGCCACGGAATCAAACCACAACCTCAACCACAGATTCCCTGGTTGGTTGTTACTGACTGACAAAGTGCTCCGTTCAAGGAAACACAATAAAAACAACAGGAAGTAATTTGCCACTCGAGCAAGGCCGATTTTAACAGACTTCGCCGCCTTGTGTCTGTGTCCCGTCCTGTTGTGTTAAGAGCAGAGTGTCTCCGCGCAGCGCCAGCAAAACACGAAGGAGGTGCCGTGAATTAGGTCTCTCGCTCGAGAGGTGTGCTTGCCTTTCGACCCCATTAATTTCTACCGCGGAGAGTCATCTTGCTTAATAGGCTCTCTGGCAAATGAGGAACTCTTCTGCACTGTAAATCTGAGCGTCGTCTGTAATGGCTTCAGCTTAAAACCATTATGTCCTCTGGGCTGTGCGCTGACAAATTCCTTTAATGAACACTGGCTTGATGACGAGTGTTTTCCCAGTGCGGCGGAGGGCACCAGGCACACCGCCATCAACCCCACTGCAGAGGGAAAGAACTCAGAGCCGCCTGGGCATGTTTGCCCTCTGATGCCAAATGCCACGTGAAGATACCAGGCTCTTACAATGTACCAATTATACAAGTCAAAATGAATTTGTATACGAAGCGAGATGGTAATTCGGAGTGGAAGTCTGGGTCAGAGCCATTTTTCCTTTTTTAAAACTTGCCACACCTCTTTCTCCCTCCCTTCTCTCCTTCTGGTTGGCAGCTATGAGAGTGATGGCTGGGATCCTCAGATGCCCGTACAGACCTACCTTCACCAGGGCCTGGAGGACGAGCTGGAGGAGGAGGAGGAGCGGGTGCCCACCCCGCCCATTCGGGGCGTGGCTTCCTCCCCGGCGGCGGTTTCCTTCGGCAAGCAGTCGACCGCCACTCTGACGCCATCTCCTGGCGAGGAGGTGCAACCCATGCTGCAGGCTCACCTGGACGAACTGACCCGGGCCTACCAGCTGGACATGGCCAAGCAGAACTGGTGAGGAACCCAAGGTGGACGTTTCAAATTAGATACGAACCGGTCGCTGTGAATTTTACATGCAGAAATTTAGTAATTTGCACAGAGGCAAAGTGTCAGTCATTCCAGTAAAACTCGTTAATTAGGGTTTTTCCAAACCCTCCCCTTCTCCAGTTTTGACCTTCTTCCATTTCTGAAGTAAAATCAGACTGGAAAGTTACTGTATGAAGCCTTGTACAGACGTTCCCTGTGTGGGGTTCGGGTTCGAGACGGTTCGGGTTCGAGACGGTTCGGGTTTGAGAGAGATCCGGGTTCGAGATGGTTCGGGTTCGAGAGCGCTTCCTCCTACTGGCCAGTGATAGCCAGTACACTCTCATCACAGCCTCCGCCCGCGGTAGAACGGACTCTGTTCATCAGCAGGGAGATGATCGTTCCCAGGGTTACGCCGCGTTGCTACACATGCGTCTTTGACAACAGTGTCGAGGCTGCGTTTCTCCCACAACGTTGACGCAGGGAGTGGGCGGCTCCGCACACGCATGCACGGGTGAGGCCTGGCTGTCTAGGAAGTGCCAGTCCAAACGGAGGCCTGCCTGGGGAGCCCAGCATTGTACGTTCCTCAGCTGCAATTAGAGGGTCATTGTGTTTAGCAGCGTGGCAGGCGCGGTGTGGAATTAACCGAATTGTCCCAATTCATCTCCGACATGACAAGGCAGGTTTCATGAATCGCAAATTCGCCTTGACAGGTCCCCCACCCTCCGCCTCCGGAACGTTCCTCTCTCATCTCGCAGTGCCGTATGACACACATTGTCTCTAGCTGACATCCTGTCTCTGCGCCCACTCAAATATGGAAATGTGTGTGTGTGTGTGTGTGTGTGTTCATGGATTCCTTTTTTTCCTCTTAATTTGCGCAGGCACATGCAAGGAGGCCCATATCCTCCCCAGGCCCCAGCACCTCCTGTAGGATACATGTCCAGCTCCCTGATGTCCGACATCGAGACAGACCTCCCCGACGAAGACGACGACGTCGACGATGAGGAGGAGGACGAAGGCTACGAGATGTCTCCGCCCCTCCGGGGCATCGCGCACACGCCGGGCTCCAGCATCAACAACTTGGACAGCTCCGTAACAGGTGAGCATGACCCCGCGCCAAGAACAGAAACGAGACGGGCAGCTCCCGCTTCTTTATCCGAACCATCTTTTACTCGTTTGATGGATTTCAATCGGCATAACTGGGCGCGATCCGCAGCCTCGCTCCTGCCGTGTACTGGGACGAGAGGGGGGGAATCTGTCGGGCAGCAAAACGGACCCATTCTGTGGAGGGAGACCCATTCTTATCCCCCTCACATATCAAATTACAGTTTCAAAGCCACGTGCAGTTCCGAGATAAAACAATGAAAACAGACCTGCTAATGATCTCTAATCTGCACGCAGCGCATTTCATTTCGCTTATCTCTTCGTGATTACGTTAGCCGTGTCTGTCGGGAAGGCGTTCGGGAATGTTTACGCTCATCTGCGCTGTTTGCGGCTGCGGAGCGGCATTGTTTACGTTTCTAAGGCTACGGTGTAAATAAAAAGGTCTCGTGTCCTGTTGTGACGACAGGATAAACGACTTGTACATCTGTGTGCAGCGTGTATGCGATGGTGGTGGTGCTGGTGCTGGTGCTGGTGTGTGTGTGTGTGTGTGTGTGTGTGTGAGTAATTTCCCCCTTACCTGAAAATGAACATATTCAAATTGGGTTTGTTCAGGCAGTTGGGGCTAAACTCTCCTGAATTATAATTACCACTACGAGAGGAGATAAAGAAAGTCCATGAATTTTAAAAGAGGCCATCAAAGTGGAGAAAGAGAGAGAGGGAACAGGATGGAGAACGAAAACAGCAACAGAAAAGCAAGAGAACAGAGAAAAAACGCCAAAGAAAGAGAGAGAAAGATAGAGAGAGCGAGCCTGCAGTCTGACCGCTTCTCAAGTCCGCCTGCAGCCCATATCTAGAATTTTTTCCCAGGCAGATTTGGAATAAATCTCACGTTCGTCTCTCTCCCCCTTTCCAGCCAGGAAGCGGCATTTCCATTTTTACAACTTATTGAAGCGGTTTTATGGGCCGTCTGTCATGGGGGACACACGTGAAGGGTATGACATTGGAGGACTGGTAGCCAGGAGCTCCGCGTTGGTGTTTCTTCTTCCTCTCCGACCACGGTGTAGAGGGAGGAGTGAAACGCCCCTGGACACCGCTGCCCCGCCCCCTGGAGGGTGTGGAGTGCGTGAACTGTCCGCTTGGTCGACATCCTTCGTGCTCTTCTGGTCGCTGGTTCCCTCCTCCCCGTGACGCTCTCAGCGGAAGGCTCGTCTCCATGGCGATCGGCTCCGACGCTGATGTAGAGTAGCGTGCGGTTGCTTGGGTCTTATCCACACTATCTCTCCTCGCGGACAGGACTGTTCCTCCTTTATCTGGCCGTCCGGCAGGCTGTTCTCTGACAGCGCCATCTGCTCTATGAGCTCACCCAGACCCAGAGAGAGAGAGAGAGAGAGAGAGAGAGAGACGTGGGGGGGGAGGGGCTTAAAGCTTCATACTGCTGCTCTCTCACAGACGAAGAGGAGTACAGGAAGGGAAGTCATGCATTGCACGAGTGCAGCAGGAGGCCGTTAAGAGCTTCTCCGGCGAGGGCGGAGGAACGGGCCGTGGAGACCAAGGCCACGCGTCCCCAGGGGCGGGGGCGGCCGTGCCGCTCGTCAAGGGGTATAATTACGACGCTTAACGATATGCAGATGATGTTCAGGCCCGGCGTAAATCAGACTTAGCGCCTTTATGACCCAGATAACAGCGCTTAACGGAGTCCCAAATATTACGGAGGTGTCATTGGGACAAGTACGCACCACTTCCGGTGAGGGCTTTCGGATTGTCGTCTAGACCTGCCAAACCCCCTCCCCCGACTCGTAACGGGACTCACAGAAACAACGGCAAGCCAGGAGACACATTTAGCCCATACATTATTAGTGCTGACATCCAGAGTGTGGGGTTCCAGCGCTCTATCCAAAGAGGGGGGTTGTTTGGGAGTGTTTGGGGGGGGGGGGTTGAGCAGGGCTTTGACACACAGCTCGGCTCCACGACGGATTCATTACACTTTGTGTTCCCGTGGCGACAGGAGGGCCCGGGGGACGCGGCTTTTCCTATTGGTGAAATTGTGCGCGGCTTCTGTGACGAGGGAGATTTCATTGTCAGTAGGGTTTTTGTTCGTTTTATTTTGTTTAGTTTATAGAAATATTTTTCCCTGTGCTACTGTTATTCTATATAAAACTGTGATGTTGTTTATTAGATTAAATTTTAAAAAAAACAATTGTCCTCAAACATCACAGGAATACTGGGTGTGGACAGCTGTCTACATTAAATATACATTAAATAGATTTGGCCTCTTGGTCATTAGTACAAAAGGTCTTGCTCTGCTGAAAACTACGTTTCCGCAGACATTCTCACAAAGGCTGATTCGAGAGAGACTAGCTGTGTGCACAGTAGAGACAGTGAGAGAGACTAGCTGTGTGTACTATAGAGGAAGAGAGAGCCTAGCACAAGGAAATCATCCCCAGAGCAGACAGGAGAACCTCACCTCCACGACTGGGCACAGCAAACTCATCTCCACCCCCCTTGCGGCCGCTTCTCTCAGGCTCCATGGTGAACGGCTGGGGCTCTGCGTCAGAAGAGGACCACGAGCTCTTCTCCAGCCGCAGGTCCAGCGCGGGGAGCTCGTCCGACGGCTCCCTCTTCACCCAGTGCAGCTTCGCCCAGGCCCTGGCAGCCGCCGCAGACCAGGCCGGCTACCGTCTGAACGGCGCCGGCCTCCGCGGGAGAGGTTTGTGCGTGGCGGGCCAGAACCGCTCGGGACGTCCGGGTGCCGCTCCGGATCCCCCAACCACCCCCAGCTTTTGCTTACTTACGAATTTTTGGCTTCTCGAATTCTTGGCTGTATTGGAACGGTGAGACGAATGCAATACTAACGCTTTTGAACGGGTGTAACCGCTACACCGTTCCTTCCACTAGAGACGTCCACGAACTGGTCTTTACAGCTGATCTCTGGGATGTGCACAACTGTATGATATTAACATGGAATTAATAACCTGTGTGGGCTTGAGGCTGTCCTGCAATATCCAGATCCGTATTCCGCTGGGCTTTCTTGGGAATTGCTGAGTCTTTCCCTTAAAACAGGGATCCATGACGTCCGTTTCAGCTTCTCCAGTGAAGTGCTCAGTAATTTTTTTCCCTTCCAAACAACAGCAGAGGATGTTGTTTGCTGTTCTAGATCTTTCCTGCGCTTTCTCTTCTCCTTGGCCGCAAACCTCTCGTCTCCCTTTCCAAGGGTGTGGTGATGAGTTACAGTACAATGTCACAGTTACCTTCCTGTAACCTTCCATTACCTGTAACAACTCATCGCTCTCTTTCGCCCCCTACAGACAAAGGCCAGAGACATCGCCCCGCCAGCCCGTTCTCCACAGACGGCAGCACGGTGGGCACACACAGTCTGGGGCACCAGCGGGTAACGCGGCCCGCTCGCAAACCCAGAGGCCCCGGCACCACTCCTCACCGCAGGGACCCTAGCGGTGACGGTAAGACCCACCACCACGGTACCGAACCAAAAATGAAGCTCTACACGCCTTAAACATCTGGAGGAGCGTTAGCAGTACGCTAATGAATAATGTAACAAGCAAGGGAACATGGTTAGTGATTAGCATATCTGAGTTAGACCTTAATCAAATGGATGACTTAGTTAAAGTAATAATAGGTAAACATCGCTTTCTTCAGGCCATTGGCACGGCTGGAACAGTGAGAGGCTGAGGTGCAAATCACGGCAGTGGCAGGTGTTCCCAGCTCACATTAACGCCAAGGGCGCCATGTCTTTTAACTGTCAAAATCCAATTGCCCCCCCCTTTACCCCCACCCCCTCCCCCACATATCAAAAAGTGTGGCATGCCATAATGATTTACAGCACAATTACCATCTTGCCATTTTGAAACGGCTCGTCACAATTAGAGGCTGCTGCCGTTCCTGTGCTCCTTCCCCAATGAATGACAAACTCCTGCCTTTGGTTAAACGTTCCTGCTGTTACAGTGTGTGTGTGTGTGTGTGTGTGTGTGTGTTAGACCTACCCCCACCCCCAGAGCCCCCCCCATGCCAGAGCCAACGCGGTCAGGGTTCCCGAAGCGCAGGCAGCGTGGGGAGCCCCGCAGAGCGAAAGGGTTCGTCCCTGGAGAGGCAGCCAATGGTGGAGCTGGAGCGCTCAGCACGGTCCTCCCTGGAGCGTCACCAGCAGGCCCAGGACAGGCTGGGCTCCATCGAGAGAGCGGAGGAGGCCAGGAGGATGCAGAAGAACGGCCCTGCCCCAGGTACGACCCGGAGTGGAGGGGTACACTGGCAACACGCTATGGTGGTGTTACCGGCTAAAGAAACAGTGTAGGGGAGGTGTGTCCAGAACCTGGAGTGTTACATTACACTAGTGTAACATAACATTACACTACCTAATCCAAGGCTGGAACTGAATCTCTATGGATGCCTCAAACCCAAAGAAGAAAATTACCACTTCTAGTAAACTTTTAGGCAAGGCACATGGCTTTCATATCAATGTTCAAGCCACATTTTGTGTGAGTACTGAGTACCTGGTCTGGCACCTCCAGATGTAGCTCCTGGGGTTATCTGACCGGGCTTCTCCACAGACCCACCCCCACTCCCCGTTAATCAGCTCGGCCGGGACGAGGCTCCTGCACCGATTCTAACCTTCGCCGTTACTCTTGCTGTCTCTGTGTCACACAGAGGAGGCCATGCCGCCCTACAGCAAGCCATCATTCCCGTCTCCGGGGGGCCACAGCTCATCCTCCACGTGTTCCACGGGCCCTCGGAAAGGAGAGAGCTGGAGACACCAGAGGCCCAGTGCTGAGCACACCGACTCCTCCTACCCAGGGACCAACGGCCAGGGACAGTACCCAGGAGAGCTATGTACGTCTGCACCCACTCCAGACACACGGTCCACCCCACACGGCTCCTTCCTGAATTAATCAGAAAGGCAGATACTGGATCCCCATGATCAGAAAGTCAATTAGGCAGAATCTGTATTTTAATTATATATTGACCTGATCAATGTAGAGATCCATAACATGAAGGGGGGGGGGGTGTAATTCATGAGTTTCTGACCACAGTTCTCTGTCCCTATCCAGTATCATATTAATACAGTCCGTTGGGGTTACGTGACTCAGAGCCACGTGTGTATCTGTGTTGGGGTTTACGTGACTCAGAGCCACGTGTGTTTCCGTGTTGGGGTTTACGTGACTCAGAGCCACGTGTGTTTCCGTGTTGGGGTTTACGTGACTCAGAGCCACGTGTGT
>JAOYMR010000012.1:372902-388774 GCA_025802075.1 Tenebrosternarchus preto
ACTCAGGACACAGGAGGGGTAGGGCGCAATGCAGGCAGGACACTGGGGAGGCAGGACACTGGGGAGGCAGGACACTGTGCACTCAGGACACAGGAGGGGTAGGGCGCAATGCAGGCAGGACACTGGGGAGGCAGGACACTGGGGAGGCAGGACACTGTGCACTCAGGACACAGGAGGGGTAGGGCGCAATGCAGGCAGGACACTGGGGAGGCAGGACACTGGGGAGGCAGGACACTGAGGAGGTAAGATACTGACATTTTGATAACATGATTCTTATCTTTCTGTTGTTTAACCTTTCCTGTGAGGATGAATTGGTGAAGTCTTTACAGTACATTCACATAATGCAGTACACTAAATGCACGTCGCAATTTCCAATATGCGCTTCAAAAGTACACCTATTCCTCTATTTCTTACTCTCTTTCTTTATCTCTCCTCCTCTCCCTCTTTTAATTCACACTCACACAAAGTAAAAAAGGAGGCCCAGCTTGCTTGCAGAAGGGGGAGAGGATAGAGAAGCCAGTAAGAAAGGGGTGTGGAGCAAATGAGAGCGAGAGAGAGCGAGAAAGAGAGAGAGAGAGAGAGAGAGAGAGAGAGAGAGAGAGAGAGAGAGAGGCAGTGGTGGGGCTGTATATAAAACCACTGGAGCACAACCCACACTTTATCCTGTCCGTGTGTCCTGCTCAGTGCACGTTGAGCCACAGGAAACCCCTAAACCGTCCCAGGCCTCACACTGAAACACACCCACACACACACCTCAGCACGCTCACGAAGGAACATGGCCATGTGGAGAATGAATGAGACGTGGAGAAGGATGGTTGAGGTTCTGGTCCTCTGCGTTCTGCTCTTTCACAGTAAGTACATCCAAATATCTTTAGTAGACATGAGCTAGAAATGGGTTTTTTTTTCCCCTTTGTTTTTCCCATACAGTGAGTTGGAGATGAAAATCTCCAACTCTTTCTTTTTGATCCAAATGTTTTCCATTGTTCATGAATCTTCTTATTCAAGCTTTGTCAAGTTACTGGTTGATGTTACAGAGTAAATTCTTGCTAGAGGAGCTAACTTAAAAAGAAAAAGTATTTAATGATTTTGTTTTTCATTTTGGCTCTATGGTGTGCTGTTAAAAATTCTGTTATATCCTGCCTGATTAGGTGGTAGACAGCTAACACAGCTAGCAGTGTTTACATAGAACAGGCTGGTAAAAAGTTAGCGGGAAGGTGGAACAAAGAGGGTCGGCACTCTGGAAACTCGAGGGTAATTATGGAGTACATCCCTACCCTCCAGCTGGGTGGAGCTACATAGGCATATGGATAGAAACAGGGGTGTGTGTGTGTGGGTGTAGAAGTGATGGAATTGTGTTTGTGTTTGTGTGTGTGTGTGTAGGAGTGATTGATGTATTGCTGATGGTAGACAGGGGTGTGTGTGTGTGTATAGGTTTTTAGGAGTAATGGATGTGTGGCTGATGGCAGATGGAGGGTGTGTGTAGCAGTGATGGTACAATGGATGATGTTAGAGAGGATATTTATACATTTTGAAGAATGGTTGACAGTAGACCAGTAGATGTGTGTGTGTGTGTGTGTGTTTGTGTGTGTGTGTGTTTGTGTGTGTGTGTAGGAGAGTTTGATGATTGGTTGACGGTAGACGGGTGTGTATGAATGTGTGTGTGTAAGAGAGTATGATGATTGGTTGCTGGTCAACAGTAAGCAGTAATTGTTTTTTTTTTTGGTCTGTTTTCCTTACCAAGTTGTGTGAGAGGAAATCTGCTGGTAACCTTGTCAGACTCTGTCCGAAGGATGTGGTTCATACTACGTTTGCTTCACACTCATCCAAGGAGAACAGGGTGTTTACATTTTACCACTCAGTGAGCTAAAAGAGGCTGTACACTTGGGGAAATGGCCACATGTATGTTGACTCAGGAAGGGGGTTAAGACAAACATCTTAAAGTGACACCGGTGTTAGGGGCAGACACATCTGTGGAGGTGCAAGATGATGTCCACCTCACCCAGGACCTCCTCACCTAGCCCTACATGAAGGTTAGGGAGGAAAAGCTGCCATCACTACTGTTAATTGCAGGGTGAAGGTCCTACTTGGGCACCTTCCCTACACATGAAGGATCAGGTTCTAACTCAGTTCAGGGGAACGTTCTCTACAGCCCCGTGGAGGCCCTCGGCTTCTTTAACAGAACTAGATCTGTAACTGTAATTTTTACGTTACAAAGGAGATTAAACCTATTCATGACTTGCCATTTAAAGCTAATGTATCCTACATTCATTCATTCAGACATGTTAAATAACATAGGTACTTTGGTAGTCCCTAATTTAACTGGAAAGAGTAGTGTAACCCTTCTGTTTTTAGCCAGGAAAGTCTGCCAGTGGCTTTTAATCCTTGGAAGCCGTAAGGAGGTATTGCTGCTAAACTCCTGTCCTTGCCTTATTTGAAACCAAGGACTATCACATATGACCATTCTCACCAGTCTGGCAGCCTGTTACCCTGCTGACACTCATATGCAACTGGCACCTATGTGAGATATTTTGCTTGCGGGTGATCAGCATAGATTTACTTTACGATAAAAAAATAAATAACTTAGTGGAGTCTCATTCAAGGCTGCAAAGTTTTAGATTACAGCTTGAACAACACATTCTGTGTGTTTTCTTTCTAACTGTATCTGGTGACGATAAGGCTTAATCGGTTCTGCAGGGCATTTTGTGAAGATCACGTCATTAGCCAAAAAGGACCAAGGCAGTTGATTCTGGACACTTTAGCAAACACATTCAAGCTAGCAGACAGGGACAAACATCTGGATAAATCTTACAGATCACTGACAACCAATGACTTTTGAGGCATTGAGTCTGTACCAGTTATTCAGTGTCCAGAACGTGTCAAGAATTGAAGGCTAAAGATTCTGTGCTTCTGAAGTCTTCTGCATTTCTGCAAAGTAAAAGGCCAAAAAGGAGGGTCGACCTGCTTTCTGCTTAAAGCAGAGATGACCAGTTGCCAGGCCCAGGACTGTCAGAGACCCTCCTGGCCATTACTGAAGCAGGGAGGAGTGGTAGGAAAAAGGAGTCTCAACATGGTCTGATGGAGAGTGTCCATCAGCTCTATCAGTACAATTCCAGTTAAACCATTTCCTTTACACAAGAACTCAGCCTTAATCAATGGCAGGGCACCAAGAGCCAACCCAGAGATGATGGTTGAAGTTGAAAGTAGGGACATTTGGAATCGTCTCTTGGAGCCTCAGGTGGGTGAGAACACTTGTGCACTTCTTTAACTCTCCAGCAACATAAAATAATGAACACCCAGATTAACAATGGACACTGTTTGGCGAAATCTTGTTCTGTACCTTCACCCAACTGTAGCGAATAGCATGTTTGCTACCTTAGCATTGCTACAATACTAGGGCTGATTGACATTTTTATTAGCCCGATCAAAACAGCCATGCCATTCAGTGGAGAGCAGATGCTAAATTTTACAAGCATTTAGTTCCACAATGGCACACAGTCTGGACACAAAGGGAAGGGAAGACAGTGGCTACAAGTGTCCTTCTACATGCCATTAGTATGGTACACTCAGTGATACAACCAAGACAGATGGCATGGGTGTTGAAATGAAGGACGTCACGGCAGGGAGAGAGCCAGCACGACTAGAGACCTTATACCTCACTGCCTTGGATCCCCAGCATTCTCCCTGGCAACCGTTCGGATATTCAGCCAACTCAAACATGGGCTGAAAATTGCCCTTCGTTTCCTCATGGTCTTTAACTATGCCTTCTGGCAGTCTTGTGTCTGAAACATTCCTGTTGACGTCATGGAACCAAGGGTGTGGAACCTTTAGTAAGAGGACATATCTTACATCACTTAGGTTCGGGTGTGGATTATCTCAAGGGAGTCCACAGATCAGGATGTTGTGTAATTAGTGAAGTGAACTAATGACTGGATCTTGGCAAGGCTTGGTTAATGAACAATCAAATATAATTAGTTTAGATTAGATAAACTCTGGATGAAAGGAAGACCTCAAGTGATGTGTAGAGTCTGCAGTATGATTATTTGAAAGCTTTCTGAATAAGGTCATGCAAACGAATAGCAACCTTTAGCCAATAACATTACATAACTGGCGATGCTTGCACATGTCTATAGCAAAACACATAACCTAACCTTGCTTGCATGTGAAAGAACATGCAGTTATGGAGAACTTGAGATGCAAATGGAGCAGTCTGAACAAAGACTTCATGACAGCTTCTTGTTTGCTAGATGCGTTTAATGAACAACAGAAGGCCATTTGTTCACGCATCTCCTCTCGTGTTATTGCTGTTCTCGTAAGTCTTTGTTCTCGTAAGTTCCTTGCTTGGCGGGCAGTTGTGCAGTTTTAACAGTTGTTAGGCGTTTAGCAGCGTGCAGGCCTTCTCCCACCATTGCACATTCATTTTGAATGAGAAACTCTGGCAACAGGAGAATCCAAAAACCAGAGTCCAAACATTAGAGTGTAACTAGCCCGTGGGCATACACAACTCTGCATCGAATAGAAACTTGGACATCTGATTGGTTGAGTGTCATGTTTACATCATCAAAGAATTCTGACAGCAACACAGAAATGGAAACCATCAGTGTGGCAACGCAAAAACCCTGATGGGTGCAGGAACACAGTCTCTGAGCATTTAGAGCAAAAGAACCAATTAAGAACCTGTTTACAATATCAGAAACATTTGTTTGATCGTAGTGTGACATGCTATTGTACCTTCATTGATTGTCTTCATTAAGTGTGACTGCTAACTCAGAAATCGGAAATGATTCTGGCTTAAAATAACAGTTTGAGGGGGAGAAAAAGAAGAGAAGACTAGCGGTTATAAAGAAATAGCCTTTCATGCCAGCGTTTTAGGGGTTAAATGCTGTAATAATTGCCCAGGCTAATTAATGTTCAGCAAGCACTACAACACGGGCAATTCTGTCTAATGTTCCCTAATTGAAAACATAAGATGCCTCTTAGAGTAGCAGGACTTTCTCATGACTGCCCCCTTGCCCTGCACCACCCGCCCCCCACTCCCTACCCCCTTGCCCTTCAACACAGTGCTAAAGAACCCAAGGGATTTGTAACAGTTAGATGTGTGTGTGTGTGTGTGTGTGTGTGTGGAGGGGGGGGGGGTCTCAGCTTTAGTTTCTGTAAGAGGAAATGCTAAAAAAAAAACAACAACAACAAAAAAAACCTCTTTCTCAAAACCCCACAATCCCCTGTTTTTTCTCTTCCACATCAGGGTTTTCTCCAAATGCACTGTATAGGTAACTTGCAGTGGGCCTAACATTTAGATATCCAGTTGCGCAAAGCTGGGACAGATCTGCACACTTATGTCAAGCACCAAGAGCTTGGACACAGTCCACGGACATCTGCAGTTGTACACTCTGTGGACTGTGGTTGAAGTAGTGGGAGGGGCTTAGCAGCTAAGTATTCCAAGGAGTAGAAAGTACACCAGAAAGTACACCAGAAAGTACACCCCTGACCCTCCTGTTACCACCCCCCCCCTTTTTTTTATATTATAGGAAACAAGGATTTCCTAAGTAGAGTCTGATTTACAACTTCAGTCAAGGCATGAGTACACACACACACACACACACACACACACACACAAGTCTGCCCCAGTCATAATCTCAGCCATTCATCAAACAAAGCACAGGCATCACATTCCTGTCATGGTGCTTGCAGCAGGCATGACATTTCCCCTGCTATAAACCACCCCTGCAGGCAATCTGAACATACGAACTTTTGTGTAATTAACAGAATCTGTTCTATAATTACTGAGATCCAGGACAATGTACTGAAAGCATTCAGAATATTTTTAGTGGGGGGTTTCCAGGGTATTCCTGTAACTTGTCTCCCAGTTTGGTCACAGCTATCCAGAAGCAGTTAGTGTCCTGTTTAAGGGCTTTCCTGGCATGACAATAATATGATTTATTCATTCTCCCTGATTCCATTTTGTTTAAAAACTTTGTTTAAAAATTGTTAAAAAATTCAGGTGGTACAGGGGCTGATTCATTAGTTGTCACACAGCTGGGTGGACACTGTAACCTTGACTGTGTATTTCAGTCCAGCAGTGTATTTGGAGAAACACACATGAGTTTTTTACTTGATTGAGCCTTGTGGTTCTTGTGGTTCTTGTGTAACCAGATGGAGCAGGAGAGTCTGCTGCTTTTAATTGTTGCCACGCATGAAGACTGAGTCAATGTCAATTTGTTAAAGCAATTAAATAAAAGCTTTGGCTGTAATTTCTTTTAAAGCAGGACTGACAAAATCTAACACAAAAAGGGGTTCTGTCTGTCTGTTAACCTCGCCCTGGCTGGTTAGAACATACATGGTGGACACAGTGTCCCCACCCTTGAGACGTTTGACCCCTCCGCACTTCCAGAACATTCCCTAGCCCTGCATACCCAGGAGCATGGGCAATCCTGTTTGGGAGCTGTACAGACATCTGGAGTAGGGGATGAGGTGGGGGAGGGGGGTGGTGGAGGAACAGCCGGGGCGCTCGCCCTGGTGGAGCCACCTGGAGGAACCGCTGTGTGAGAAGCCTTAAACCCATACCTTTAGCCCTGCTCTGAGTGAAAGGCAGAGCTGATTACCAGGTCCCTAATGTTTCGCTCACCATGCGAAAGGTCTTTCCTAGTAGAGCACAACAGTGTAGGATTCATGTGCAGGAGGCATTGTGGCTGAGATATGCACATTAGCATTTAGTTAGTGCAAAGTAAACACGGTGTGTGTTTATTTTCTGTCATGAAGCATTCCAGTTGGGATTTAGTCTTAAGTAGGATTTAACTAAACACCTTTCATCAGACTTTCAACATGCTTTCATCAGACCCATCACCATTTTCGAACCCCTCAAACATGCGTTCACATCCTGCGGAGACAGGATGTGAAAGCATTGTTGTTTTTTGGAAGAGGTCCAGGGGGGGTGGGAGGGGGATGTTGATGCATGTATATGTGCTGTTTGGGACCTCATTACCTCTTGGATCACGTTGGCTTTGCTCATGTTGGCTGTTGGGTCTCCGGGGCTGCTCTGTTGGGTCTCCAGGGCTGCTCTGTTGGGTCTCCGGGGCTGCTCTGTTGGGTCTCCGGGGCTGCTCTGTTGGGTCTCCAGGGGTGCTCTTTTGGGTCTCCAGCTCTGCTCTGTTGGATCTCCAGCTCTGTTCTGTTGGATCTCCAGCTCTGTTCTGTTGGATCTCCAGATCTTCTCTGTTGGGTCTCCAGCTCTGCTCTGGTGGATCTCCAGCTCTGCTCTGCTTGTTAGCATATTGCTTGACCAAAGATAAAAATCAGTTCAAGCTGTTCAGGAACGCTTCACATCCATAGTGTTCCGTGATAGTGATACCTGGCTTCTACACTGTGAAATCACTCGTAGTGATTTCCTCTTAGATTTGTGTGCAAATGTTCAGAGAGAGAAAGTGTGTGTTTTGGCTCTATGTGCATACACCTGGCTCACAATCTCAGGATGCAGGTGCTAGTTAAAAGAGAACAGGACCCATGAATTTATAACAATTTAGTGTAGCTTGTACAACATACGTGTAATGCCTTTTGTGGTATCTCACTACCCAGAATGTGAGTAACATATGGGCTCTGAGCACTCATGAGTTCACACATTAACGAATGGGGACTGTCACTATGTCTTAATGTGGCTCGTGGGCCCCGTTCTGAACCCCTCACTCCCTCTTCTGGCTCCAGGTCCTGGCTCTCTCCTTCCAAATGGCCTCCTCCCCACCTCCAGCCATACAAACATCTGTTACTGAAACACAGTTTGCTACGGCAACGGGAACAAAAAACGAAACATCTTTAAGCTCGCCGCACCCTTGGCGTGCGTTCCGTGCTGCCGCGGAAACACAGATGAGCGACTGTGTGTGGGAGTGCGTGCGAATGAATAATGAGTCTGTCACAAAGGGTATTCCATGTTCTCTGCTGAACTTCACAGTGGTTTTCCCGATACAGAGGTCAAATACAGTGCAGATCCTACCACTATCTGGATCAAAACAAAGTGGCATACGTCATCGCTATAGTCACGAATGCGACATGCGTTTGTGATGGTGGATGAGGAGGGGCCAAGCGAACCTCAGCTAGCTTGCCAGTCTGCGTCACGCGTGCACACCCCGGGGGCCACTCGCGGGGCCCGCTCTCATGACGCCATTTACCACAGAGCATGAAGATCCCAGCTGTGGGGCTCTGGAGGTTCGTCTCCTCTTGGGCTCGTCTTAAGCCTTCGAACAGCTGAGGCAGTGATGTAAGTGTTTATACACGCACTCTGATACGTTTTTTGATTTCCCTTTTTGATGAAACCGCAGAGAACCATATCACCAAGCAACGTAGTGGTTTTGTACAGCAAGCTCGACGTAAGGATCATGACTTTGCAAGCATCATGCCACTCAGAATGTGAACAGTGCATTGTGGGTTGCCAGGCTCTCATGAGGAAGGTGGCACACAATGGTCTTACACATGCGAGCTGACAGAAGCCTCGTTCTGTTTGCACGAGGCTGGCGAAAAACTGCACGTGTTTCCTAAAAGTTATTGCATCCATAAACAAGTCAGCCTTTGGCCTACACAAGTCAGGTTTATTGACACTCTTAGGGGCGAGAGGATTTATGCACAGTCTAGCTAATTAAATATACTGCCTGTCCTGTACAGTGCCCAACACAATAGCTCTGCCCGCAGGCCACAGCTTGGTTCTGAAATGAGCCTTTAACAGAAGACTGAGCTTGAAATGGCAAACCACGGGATGAACGCAGGAATGTGTACGGCCTTGTTAAAAGTGACAGAAAATACAGGCCTGTGAGGAAAACTCTGTTAGAGGTTTTCATCTCTGAACCACAAATCCTGAATCTGGTCCCAGGTTCTGTAATCTCTGGAAGTTCATTTATGTTTAAATCATAGGTAAACATAATGCCTGACCTGAGAGTCAGGAATTATAATAAAATGGACAGTCAGTTGCATTTGTTCTTCAATTAAATACCAATAATTACAAAACACAGGACCAGAAATAGGATTTGAGTTCCACAGTTGAAGGTGTCTGCCCCGAGCAAGTGGCTTTGAGAACATTTTAGAACTTCGGACTGATCTTCCAAGGTCCTCTGTACATGTCAGTGCCACCTGTTGGGTACAGAAAATCTCACCAGCTGCTGTCCTTGAAGCTCCTACTCCTCAGGACGGAGCACACACCCTCTGTACTGCTACAGACACACCGCCCAGCACACACACTCCATCCAGCATTCTGTAGCTTGGGTGAAAATGAGTTCAATAGCAGGACACTGGGCCTCCAGAAGGTGATGAGAAATGCCTTCAGTCTGCCACTTGCAGAGTCCGGTTAAAGCCCCTGTGTGAGCTTCGTCAGGAACCCTCTCCTCAAACTTTACAATTAAATACAGTATGATCACAAGATAACTGAGGGTTTTTGCAACAATAATTGGTTTGAATAAAAACACCTGTGTGTTAGGGTGATACAAACACAACTGTACAACCTTTTAATAAATAAATGTAAGTAAGCACAGAGAGTTAAATGCCCTTTTGACAAAGATAACAGGAAAACAACTCATTGTTGATGATTATAGTCTTTGGCCCTCATCCCATAAGTGGAAAACAAACAGTAAGAAGCGTAACCCAAAAGATGTTTTACACGCTTTACTGTTTTTTTTGAGGATTAACTATCACGAAAAATTCCTCTGCTTAACCATTGCAGTGCACAAGGAAGCATTGTGAGATGTGGCAGAACCAAGGATCATGGCTTCTTCAAAGTAATGTTTATTTGGACAGGCTGTGGCGGGGGCATTAGCCTCTCACTCAAGCTAATTACTGTTGGTGTCTGTGCAAACACACCACATTGTTCTGCTCAGTGGGTGTTGCTGGAGGCTGGATGGGGGTTGGTTGGAGGTAGTGATGGGGGGGGCTGACACGATTAACCCTGCACCACCTCAGACTCAAACGTGCCACCCTTGTGTTAGGAGCAGCACGTGGACGCTTTGTGAATGCAGCCTGCTTCCCAGAATATCTCACTCGCAGGCAATTTACATATGATGAATTTACATATGCTGGATTTACATATGCTGGATTTACATATGCTGGATCCGCCTCACACCTGGCTTGTGTCTGTGTCGATTTGCATTCAAAAGGTTTTGGCAAAGAAAATAGATTTAATTAAGTTTAATTAAAAAAAAAAGATGACTTCGCTGAGCTGGTATGTGTCACAAGACAATAAGGGTTCAACACAGTGTCCTGCAGGTGTCCTGTGAGATATTATATTTTATCTCTAACTGCAATTCCACAGTACTAATAAAACAATTGGTTTCGCAAGGTGGGGATCTTGTTTTCGTAAGGGAATCTTTGGAACTACAGCAGTCTATGGTATTGTAGGTGTTATATGATATTTGGGGTAACTAACATTCTAGGACATGTCGTCTTAACAAGAGAATGTGTGTTTTGCTTGTGTAATATAAATAACAAAGTGAAAGAAGAGATGATGAAAAACGTAAAGAAGGAAGAATGAAACTTTATCCTGACTTCACAGCCTTTCTCTCCACAATCCATTTGTAGAGGTCTCGGTTCACAAGAGCGAGGAAGTTACCGAGAGCTAATTTGCGAGTGAATCTCTGTCTGGAGGATAAGAAGTGAAGTAGTAAATGTAAGGAACTCTGAGAACCTGGGTTGGAATTCAGGCTTCTGCTTTGCACTAGAAGTTCCACCCTCTTTTTTGGCTGAGGTGTAGGAGTTTGAGGAGGAAGGCAGAAGAAGGCAGGGGGCATTAACTTCAGGAAACAGTGGCGTTGAAAGAATATGCAAGATGGGAGCACGTGTATCGCTCGCATATCGTATTGCTCATTTATCGTATCGCTCGCATATCGTATCGCTCGTTTATCGTATCACTCAGATGGTCTTTCTCCTGTACCTTTCTCCCAAGTGCTGCAGAAGTCCATATTGATCACTACAGTTTAAAGTGCATGTTTCAGCTATGTGCTAACTTCATCATCTACGTTGCTTTATGTCTAGGTTGCCAGGCGCAAGATGTTAGCACTGTGGCAACAGTCACCTCCCTGCCTGATGTCACCTCCCCTGCAGACATAAATGACAGCACAAAGTCCACTGATGCCTCAACTACTGGTGGTAAGAACTCTCCCACTCCTCTCTGCTCCCATGAGGTATTGAATCTTTCATCTGAAGTTCTGAATCATTTGTCTGACAGTTCAGTCCAGCTTTGAATCTTTCATCTGAGGTACTGAATCATTTGTCTGACAGTTCAGCTCTTTTAAATGTGACACTGCTTGTTGCCTACTGTTCATCATGAACCGTTGCATTTAAGCCACGTGTGTTCAGTGTTATTGATATATGAGGTGTGCTACTGTGCTTTGTCTTTCATGCACTTACTTTTCTATATCCACCATCATGCCCGAGAAACACAACCAAGTTTTCAGTTTATCCTAGCGGCCTCAGACGTTTGGCCGCTAGTCTCCCTCAGTGAAATTCGTTGTCACGCAAGGTTAAAAGTTTAAATCTCGGAGTTTCATTTGACTTGTCTGTTCACAGATCAACCTGCACAGTCTCATTCTGAAGTGTCTGGTAAACTCCAGTTTAATGAGAGTACCGTCACACCTACTGCTGACCCAGGGGAGTCACGAAGCAGCAGTCCAGTCGTCATCGATCAGGGCACCACGTCCGTGCTAATTCAGAACAGCATGGCCACTACTGAAACTGCTAATGACGTGAGTGATTCTGACACGCACTGAGCGCGATTCAACACTGCGCTGTTACAGAGTGGCACACGTGTGACTAAGTCAGTACCGACTCACAGTCCATAGTGGAGTCCTCCACTCGCTTTCGGGAGACACCGCAGGCATTCGATGCTTGACTGGCCCTTCCTTCTAAGCTGGATGGGAGGCCCAGTCGAGGCCCTGTGGATCAGAACCATGCTAGCCACTGCTGGGTCATCACAGAACTGGCCAAATGCCTCACAAATGGCTTACAATGGTGGGTTAGTGGCGATGTGAAAAGATGCCAAAGGTGGCTACAGGTATTTAATAGGAAATGCATGCAAGCTCTCACCTTTCCAGGTGCCAATCACTTAACTAATCAATCAATTAAATTTTAATTATCCCCAGCACACAGTTCCAAAGTGAGCATAAAAACATCCAGTATACAAGAGACACAAAAATGCAAAGGAAATCAATAAAAAGGAAAAAAAAAGTTTAAAGCATCCAGTAATCTTTATGGTTTAAGCATCAAATGCACTTTGACGTATTACTATGTATTTAATAATAAACAGATTATTTAATACTTCATATTTAATGTACATGACATAATGGCTGCCTTAGGCAGGGCATGCACTTAACTCCATGTCTGAGAACGTATGCATCATATTCATGATTTCTGTGATGTCACCTACAGGCAGACACGAGCATTAAGGGGAATAAATTGTTCATTTGGCTCATACCTCTAGCTGTTTCTCCAAATGGAGTCCCAGAAGTGATTGTACGAAAATACAGAAACCAATGAAATGAAATTACTGCCAGTCACAATTCTTATTACAGTCAGGTCCTTGGAGTTCTTTACAGTCAGGACTTTGGAGTTCTTTACAGTCAGGACTTTGGAGTTCTTTACAGTCAGGACTTTGGAGTTCTTTACAGTCAGATCTTTGATGTTCTTTACATTCACATTTTGGAATTCTTTAGAGTCACATTTTTGGAGTTCTGTCCTGGAAGATTTCGAGCTCGCAGGAACAGTGGTCACACAGATATTCTGTTTGGGCGAACAGAGCGTTGCTAGTTTATAGAAAAATTAAAGAGAACATGTGGAGAATGAAACACTCAAATGAAAGGGGTTTCATTTGAATGTAAAAAATGCCTTTTTCTGTTGAGTGTATATACTTTGGTTTACTGCATGTTTACACTGGTCCTCACATCAAAATTCAGTGCTGTAAGAGAGAGAATATCACATGGCTTAGGCCTTGTCCAAGTTTGTCCCAAACTTCACAAAGTCCACAGCAAGTCTCTCCAACACTGCGCCCTAACCCTAACCCTAACACTAACCCTAACCCCAGAACACTCCACAGCACTACTGTTAGATTATGATGTGTTTTCACCACAGCAATAAAGCTGCCTGCAGCAAAATCTTGAATTGCACTTTTAAATGTTTGTTTTTGCGTGGGGGTTTTTTTTGTGTTTATTGCACATTATTCATTATACTGTGGTCTTTGTTAACAGTATCTTTCCGAACATGTTCGGAAGTGAGACGTTCCCGTTACTAGGATACTACTGACCACTCCCTCCGTGCTCTCCCTGATATGTTTGCACCTCTATAGTGGTCTGAGGGTTTACATGAAGAACTCCATCAGTACCGGCATACAGGTGGTGTATCCCCCACATTAAATATTACAATGATATGTATAACATGAGTAATAGATATACAGAAAGAAGTTGATGTCAAGTTGATTTATATTTGTCGTATTTTGAAGAGCTGGATTGAACACAGCTTAGGAGTAGATAAACGGGGATTAGTGTAACACTTCTCAGTATGAAATAACATACAGGAAAACCAGCGAAACCTCGGTCACAAACGGGCATATAAGTGACTGGTTACGATCGTCCTTTGAAAACAGTGTGAAATGTCATCCCAACATGCTGTTAAGACACATGCAAAATGCTTGTCACTATGAACCAAAAAAAGAAAGCACTTCTCTTTTTAAACACATAGGAGCAGGAGACTTTTAAAGACTTGCATAAAACTTTCCAGCTTGAGTTACATTCTATTCTATTTAGACAGTAATTTTAACCCAGTGGCTGAGCCCAGTTCAAAGGACCGTTTTTTTCAGCACCTTTTAGACACCGAGACAATGAACACAAATAAAGACACATACTGGGTACCGGTGCTCGTGGTCGGATTACGGCCACTCGTAATCGGAGAGGAGGGTGTGCACTTGTGTGTGTGTGTGTGTGTGTGTATGTGTGTGTGCGTGAGAGAGAGAGAAAGAAGGAAAACAATCCAAAATAAAACATGAGATGGAGAAAACGAAACGAGTGAGTTGATGCCTGAAGGACTGAAGAAAGAGACAATGATGGAGGAAGAGTCAAATGGGCGAATCTTAAGATGCTCTCAACAGGGTCCGCTGCGTCCAGATCAGAGCCGAACACTAGAGCAGCCTGAGTGGTAGTAATGGTGTCCTTCTGTGAAATGTGGCGAGTCATCGATCAGGATGGAAACTTCCCTTTAAGTACCAACAAAACAACGAGTTCACTTACACCCACGTTGATCTCTCAGCTGCTACGTTAAACCACATAAACAACAAGCCTCACCATCAGGGTGCGCTGGCGCCACCTAGAGATCAGGAGGGCTTCAACCACCCCCCTCCAAATGCTTGTGTTGTATCTGGACTGAGACTCTCGCTCTAAACTCACCCTTGTTCAGTTTGTTCTGCTCCATGATGTTGTACTGCAACTGTGAGGTCACTTCCTGCTGCTTCTGAGGGGTGCCGGGACCGCCCTTCCAGCCCTGCTTCTCGCCCGCTTCGCCGGTCCCGCCCGTGCCGCCGTGGTTACCGTGGTTACCGGCCAGGCCGGCCTGAATCAGCTGGGTGGTGGCGTACGGTGTGGGTCGGCCGTCCTTCAGGTTGGGGCTGTTGAAGGTCTTCATCTCGCCCAGCTTGCCGGACAGGTCCAGGTCGCTGTACAGACCGGCGTCCGGCGCCAGAAGGTTGCTGGGTTTGCTCTCCAACTGGCCACCGTAGCCGGCGATGCAGTCGGCTGCGTGGCAGGAAAGGAGGGGACAAGCCTTCAGGATCCCGCGCTAACTGGCTAACGCACGTTTTCTTGTTTATTTTTCTCAGATTTTTAGGTCATCTTAAGTATATCTGGACTAAGTCAATATATGATGACATGCCACTGTCAACAAGAAAATCTCTCAAATCTAAGTGGAATTTTAGATGGGCACTGGGAATGTAGCCCAATCTCTCACACCTGTGCATTCTCTCCCTATCCATTGATTAAACACTTATCACTATCAGTGTTTAAATGGGATTTAAATGACCCCCCAGCATTGGGATCTTCACCCCCAGCGCGACGTCCGTGGAAAGACGTTTCCTTCTGGCAGAGCTGTTGCCCTTCCCACATTCATAAATATTCAAATCCAGGGAGGGACACTGCACTTGGCGCCCGCACGTTGTCACGGGCGTCGGTGAACGCGGGACACGGGACGCGGGACACAACTCATGGAGCTGACCGCTCCAGCTTTAACGTGTGCTTCCTCCACTCGTTTAAAAAGCCGGTTAGGGTAAATGCTTGAGTTAGCAGTGAACACACACACACACACACACACACACACGGTAACGGGCATGCAAGGCAAGCAGGGAAGCTCTCCCTCATTTCAGTGTCAGATGAACTCCACCTCCCAAAACTCCTGCAATGGTTTTTGGAGGTGCAATAATATCTATAAACGGGTGGAGGTTTTTTATACAGGTGGAGCATAATTCTTAATGTTTATTCTAATAACCATTAAGGTTCTTCATATAGGATTTGAACAGCGTTAGTTTAGTTTTCAACTGTTCTAGAATATTCAACAAGTAATTATGTGAGACAACATTTCACCAATCCAAGTCCAAGTCCAAGTCTTAGTCATTCTGTCCAAGACCTGCACCTCAATGTAAGGGAGTAGTGTGTGTGTGGGTGTGGGTGGGTGGGTGTGTGTGTGTATGTGTATGTGTGTGGGTGTGTGTGTGTGTGTGTGGGTGGGTGTGTGTGTGTATGTGTGTGTGTGTGTGTGTGTATGTGTGTGTGTGTGTGGGTGTGTGTGTGTGTGTGTGTATGTGTGTGTGTGGGTGTGTCAGAGAATGTGAGAGAGTGTGTGAGTGTATGTGTGTGTAGTTGAGTGTGTGTGTG
>JAOYMR010000012.1:388874-399917 GCA_025802075.1 Tenebrosternarchus preto
GTATGTGTGTGTAGTTGTGTGTGTGTGTGTGTGGGTGGGTGGGTGTGTGTGTGTGTGTGTGTGGGTGTATGTGTGTGTGTGTGGGTGTGTGGGTGTGTATGTGTGTGTGGGTGGGTGTGTGTGTGTGTGTGTGTGTGTGTGTATGTGTGTGTGTGTGTGTGTGGGTGTGTCCGGGGTGATCCCAGCTCTCTGTTTCCTGTGAAGTCACTGCTGACACCTGCAAAAAACCCAGCTGGAGGTGCTCCATCACTCTCACTCCACCCTGCCCTCCTCTGATCTCCTTCTGTTCCATCAGCATCTCTCTCTCTCTCTCAGACTGAGGTGTTCTACTAGGTGATCTCTCCTTCTCTCTCTCTCCTTCTCTCTCTCTCTCTCTCTCTCTCTCTCCATGACCCCTACTACTACTCCATGTTTTCTAAATAACTAAGCACTTAGGCTAAATTACATTTAGGACCTCTAACAACGATATGGAAATCAGTCTGACAATTTGATTATCTGGCAGGGTAGAGCCCATAAGACCTACTCACTCCTTAAAACAGCCTAGCTCTAACCATCAGCAAACCTCCACACACACACACACACACACACACACACACTCACCGGGGCGGCTGTAGGTTGCCAGGTTGCTGTCACTGTTGCTGCTGCTGGCAGTGCAGCAGTTGATGTTACACTCGTTCTGGTTGGTGCAGCTGTTGGGCCACGTGTCAGCCAGCCAGGGCTGGGTGGCTGGTTCACCGATGTTCAGCAGACCAGGCCTGGGGACACACCAGCGCAGGCAACGCCACCCTGTTTACCACGCCCGTGCTACCGAATATCACCATGACAAAAAACACTGCATTTTTTATCTGTTTTTTGTGGATATTTTTGGTATATCAAACTGGGGTATTTTCTCCTATAGTTTTTATACCCAAGACAATATATTTTTTTATATAGTTCAAACCTATATCATTTTTTTCCACAAACAGCAGAGTGAATGGATTTCTTTTGTGTCAGTGAGACTGGTTGTTCTGTCTCTCAGTGCTACAGTGTAACTACGCTGAAAGCTCTGTGATTGCTGGTTGTGTTCAGGCCTCGTCGCACTGATCCTGGTTCACACTGCTGTTGGCTCACGCGTACCAGAACCATTCACTGTCAGAAACATCACCAGACCCAGCTGAATACAACACAAACATCTCGACACGAAAGTCTGACACAAGGTCAAAGAGCATAGCAGAGAGAGAGAGAGAGAGAGAGAGAGAGAGAGAGAGAGAGAGAGGGAGAGAGAGGGAGAAAGAAGGCAAGATTTATTGGGACATTCATCAAAGATGTGCAGCCAGGACTTCAAAGTCAGCGTTTAGTGCTTTGAGACCCCTGCCTAGCTCAATGCTAACACATCTCTAGCTCAGTGCTAACACATCTCTGGTTCTAGTCACATGCTCAGCTGCCAGCTCTGGCTTGGGTTTCTCCGGCTTCCATCAGAGTGCAGGACTCCAACACACACACACACACACACACCAGGCCGCTCTGACAGTGATGATGTGACACACTACATTTTTGAATCTGTGAGGAAATCTGGGTAATTTTTGCATCAGAAGACAAGAGGCACATGGAGGGAAGGGAAATGCTTTTGTCTCTATATTCTGCCTTCATGGTACAGGATGCTTTGTGTCTCCAAACATCACTGTAAAGCCAATATTGCCCCCTAGTGTCCAGAAGCAGCAATTGCATTAAACCAAGTAATTGGGTATGGTATTTATTGAGCCTGGTTGCATTACCTTCCAGCACTGCTGACAGCCTCCCCTCCCCTTTGATAGGAAACTGGAGAAGAAAGTAAAACAGCAAACATCAATAACAAACACCAAAAGATCATACATACGTGTGTGTGTGTGTGTGTGTGTGTGTGTGTGTGTGTGTGAGTATGACTGGCCCTGTGAAGAGTGCTGTAGCGGTGGGTTTCGAGTGGCCCACTCTCACTGAGAGCTGTCCCCCTCTCTAGTGTGTCAGGCAGAGATAAACTCAACTCTCATTCCAGTGTCACTAGCCCTTGGCCAGAGAACAGCCTGCAGACACACACCCCCCCCCCCCACACACACACACTTCCCACTTCTGAGTGGATGCTAGCGTGCTTCTGCACAGATAACCTCCTCAATCACCCTCTAATGTTGACATATTCTGGCCCTGAAACACTGAAGTGCTTTGCAGTGATACAGTACATTTTAGGATCTATGAATACTGAGTGGAGAGATGACTGGGGTGGTCAGTGTTAGAATTCCACTAGTGCACCAGCTGAGGTCCCTCTCGAGGCTAAACGAGGCACCATCGTTAGTGGCTTCTCTTCCATTCACACAGAGAGGAGAAACATCGCTTCTCATATTCAGAAACGAATGAACAAAGAAAAAAAAAACTGTAACAGTATTAAATAACTGCTACAAACTCTCCATCACGAAGGTGTGTAAGTGTGAGCTTGCAGCTTAACATTTCTGCTTTGGAAGAGCTACCCAGGGCCTGTCAGCCAGACGGCCATGGCTGAGCTCCGAGCTCTCCGATCGGGCAGAGCGAGCTCCCATGTCACCTCGCCGGAGCGGGGGGGCAACGGGCACTTTGAGCCGCTCTGCGCCGGTTTCAAAAGGCCACTCCTGAGTGGAGTGGCTCCAACCTTGTATATACTACACCCTTGATACTCAGTCCTGGAATTCTCAACCTGGTCCAGTTTTTCAGGATCACTGATCAGAGAAGGCACATGATTGGCCAGTGGGTCATCCCACCTGACTCTTGAGTAAAGGGAGGGAGGATGATCTGCAGAAACTGGCCTGTGAGCAACAACCAGGGAGTATCAGGCTTCTACTCCTTCAGGTGGATGGAGATAGCATCTAACTACGCAGGCAGGTGTCGGAGATCTCCTGATGTAGGAGTTGCGGTTCTTACCAGTGGGCGTAAACGTAAAGGACGGCACTGCGGATCCGAGGGGCGGCACATGTGGGAGAGAAGAACAGAAACACGATCAGTGCCCAAACCGCTCGCCGTCACACACCCAAGCTGGCAGCGCCAGGGCTCACACCAACCTGCCATCAGTACAAAACAACAGTTCCATCACGGGCTGTATGCCTTCAAACCGGCGGCACTCTTTAAAAACCCAACCGGGAGACCTCATGACAGACATTGGTAAGCGCAAGCTTAAAAAGATGTTTCTAGATGTTTCTAGATGCCCACACACACACCAGAAAAAAAAAAAAAAAAAAACACAGGTAAGGAAATTCAATCTGGAGGCTCATTGTGGTTAACACAAAGGAAGGTACCCTAAAGGCGCGGTTCTTCTTCCTAGTACTGTGGCTTGGCTGCTGTTGTTTTGTTTAATGGAGCACTGGTGTCCCATTCGATACTGTAGAAGCTGAGCCCAGGCGCGGGCCGTGGAGCTCATCAGAAAACGGCCCTCGCACAAGAGCTGCTGCCAGCGACTGCCTCGGAGCGCCTCCTTGTGGACCCAGAACAACAGGCTTCAAGAGTCTTCAGGGTATCTCCTTCGCGTGGCCCGTTTCTCCGTGAGAATGCACATGTATTCTTCAGCTTGGTTTGATCAGAAAACACTCCGGATTCCTGAGGTCGTGACACACGAACGAAGGACCTGAATGGACTTTGAATTGCAACTGTATGAAAAGTGCAGCATAATTAAACTACACCCTATAAACTTTGGGTATGAACACACAGCTAAGTGTTGCTAAAATGTACAGAGAAGAAGCAAAGTACATAGTACACAACACCATACAAACGTGCAGGCATATGTGTGTATGTTCAGGACACACACACACACACACACACACAGAAACACACACATACTTGCGTGCTCTGGAAAATTATACCTCACACAGATTACTTTTCTATGTAGCCACTGGGGACTCATGGGTAGAAGGAAGGAAGCCCAGCACGTCTGCCTTTGGTCCAAAGCTGTGTGGGAGGGCATGTTCTCTGTTCTCTGAGGTCGCCACTCAAACACTGGTATTATGGGTTGAATGTAATACACTGAGATGTGTTGGTACTTCTCCACTAACACAGGTCACAGTGTACCTGTACCAGGATTGGTCCGGGCGTGAGTGGACAAACACTGCTGTAAGGAGAATCCCATGAAGCTCAAGTCTGAACATATGCATTCTTCACTCTGTGACATCAGACAAGATTTGAGTGCAGAGCTGTGTTCAGTGTTTGTGTTTGTGAGGTGTTAATGTGCTTCAGGTGTTGAGGTGTTCTCTCAGCACATCTCCTGTCCTGCCAGTACGAATTCCAACGTTTCTTCTGAGACTGTCTGGAGACCAACTCCAGGGTCGTGAAAAACACAGCTGCACAATCCCCCCTCCGCCGGAACCTTGACGTCAAAACGGAAAGTACGAAAAGATGCTTTATTGGGTTTTGGTTCAAACCTTCCATTCCCCGAATGAAAAGAATCGAGGACTTTTTAAAAGCAAGGACAGGCAAGGTTTTCAGGTTCGTTTTTGTCTTTTTTTTCTCTCCTTGAATATCAGAGAAGTTGTGAGCAGCGTATCAAAAGCAAATCAACAGTCTTTGAATTAAAGTTCAGAATGAAATTGGATTAATTAGGAGAGAAGAGCTGGCAGCAGCGCAGCCTTTGGAGGAGACGTAGGGGAAAACCATCACTGCTTCTGTTGTGGTGGAGCCCCTGCAGGCAGCCAACAGACATATTCCTCCGAAAAGAAAAGAAAAGACTTCTGCATAGAGAGTTGCTAAAATGTACAGAGAAGAAGCAAGAGCAAGAATCTGAAGCACAAAACCTCCACATTCCTGTTCTAACCGTTTGTGGTGAGAGCACTTCAAACGTCGCTTTGAGCATCAGATGAAAACAAGGAAAGAATCAGTGCCTTTACAGGTGCTTTCCCCCTGCAAACTCCAGCATCAAGGACGAGCCAAACCTTTTTCATGTTAAACGCAGTTCTGAGGGGGGCACTTCCCAGCATGCCCCATTTCTCCCAGGCTCTTCTCTGCTAATGTTGATTTCCGATATAAAGCCCCGTACACTAAACAACGTTCTATGAAAGTTCTATGACAGTGCAGAAAACACACCCACATTCACACGTGCACTGCCGCGGTCACCCCGTTTGGGGTCCCGCGTGGGACTTCCCCGAGGGCGTCTCGCTGTACCTTTGCGGATTCCGGCATAGCTGGAGCTCAGGACGCTCCTCTTCTTGCGGTGGCGGTAGAGCCAAACGCTGAAAACCATCAGGATGATCCAGCAGGCTGCGCCGATGCCCGCGATGAACGCTGGCTGCCGCACCACGTCCGAGATCTGCTGAGACAACGTGTTCTCCGGATCTACCACCGTCTGGGTCATCCGCCCCGAGGCGTCTGAGACCAGGAGAGACGACGTCGGAGAGACCGAGACCGAAGGAGACATTGACAGAGAAAGACACAAAAAGATTGTTTCACCATGTGATGTTTGGACAGTCCTGACACTTTCATAAATTTCAAATATAGCTTTTACTGCAGTCAGTATAAACTGTATTAAAAAAACCCAAGGGCAAGCGATATCCACGAGCGAGGTACGTATCTCTTCAGAAGAGAAACTTGTTGGATTTGGTGGGGAAAGGCTACAGGACGGAAAAAGAGAAACAAGAAACAGAAAAAGCTTTGCTTCATCTCCACCCTTGTTTCCTTCACGCCCCACATCGGAGAGCAATTGGCCCAAAAGACATTTTTTTCAGTGAACTTGATTTCTCTTCCCCATTTTCATCAGTTTCATGTCACACTTTCATCATTTAAAAGACACTTTGGAACTGGAGGCAAGAATGTTTCCAAAAGTCTTACTATTCCACCAACCCAAACCTCCCAAGGCCTCGCTCCCAATCCAACAGCTCCAACTCATCAACTCTTCTACAAGTTCTCTCTGTCTCTCCTTCTCTCCTGTCTCTCTTTCTCTCCCTCTCTCTCCCCGTCTCTCTTTCTTTCTCTCTGCACGTACCTTCACAGCTAGTAAACACAGGTGGTATGGAGGAGGCACTCAGCTCCAGTGACTCTGAGCAGCACGAACTGCCTTAAGCTAATCGCTCTTAACTCATTCTGCTCCAGCATGTTCGAGATGAACATCTTTGAGATCTTCAGTCTCAAATTTTAGTTTGGATCTGTGTGCAAATCTTCTTCCAGACGCATTCGAGCAAACTGCAGAAAACTCGTCCTTTGGCTTATATCGCATGTCTGTCTGCTTTCCTGCCGAATCACGAAGCATTCGGATGTGTTGTGCTATCAAACGTACGCTCTTCATCTGCCGTCTTCCAACGGGAAAAAAAATGAATTATTTCCCCCTCTTTTGTTCCTGGCAGACTGGCACTAATCGAGGTTCCGATCACGATTAAATTAGAACAATTTTACAATGAATTAAAGGCTGATCAAATTTAGCTCTCCTGTCAATCTTAGCATCTCATATGGCTCCAGTCCAGCAAATCCAAGTGATGTTGATGTAATTGTTTCTGGCAATCTTGCTCTCACAGATGCCTCTGGGAAGAATGAGTCAAATCATACGACTCTCATCAAAACAATAATACTCGCAAATAATTATGGATGTACATGTCAACTGCACACCTGACATTAAAGCAATATAATAACATATTAGTTTGAACCTTTACAAAAACCTACCTACTATATAATTATAATACCCTGTACTGTACCTGTAACAGTCTTAGAGTAGAGATATCAAACCATCACACGTGTGTCCCGTTTGCCTCGGCCGGGTGTGGTTCAGTGGGTGTGGTTCAGTGGGTGTGGTTCAGCCGGGTGTGGTTCAGCTGGGTGTGGTTCAGTGGGTGTGGTTCAGCCGGGTGTGGTTCAGTGGGTGTGGTTCAGCTGGGTGTGGTTCAGTGGGTGTGGTTCAGCCGGGTGTGGTTCAGCTGGGTGTGGTTCAGTGGGTGTGGTTCAGTGGGTGTGTGGAGTGTGGGCCATTCACTCACCCAGCTGGAAGTACTGGAGCTCACTCTGCACCCCGACTCCCCCCGCCGTGCTCGCCGCCACCTCCATGCTGTATCGGACCCCGGGAACGAGGCCCGAGATCAGGACGGAGAATGTGGAGCCGTCCACTGTGCGGTTGACATGGTAACGGCTCTCGTTACCCAAACACCAGATCTGGAGGTGCGGGAGAGGAGAGTGACTAGTTAATGTGGCACCTTTGCATCTGTTAGTGTTTACGTCATAGGTCACATCTGAACTGTTATGATATCAGAGGTACAGCATCACTAAAGATGCAGTTCTCACAAACGACAACAAGTTTTTTTTTCCTTTATGAATCTCTGTCACACCATCTGTGGCAATGTTAATCCACTTCAGAGCCCAGAAACTCCTGCAGTGCACAGTTAAGTTCATCCAGCCATCTCATACCCAGTGAAATGGAAACCCTTCTAGAAAGAAATAAAGATTGTGTTTTCCTTCTCGGGAAATTGAGTTATCTTAGTGTACCCTCGATCCTGAACAGTTTCTCCTGCCTCAGAACGGCAAGGGAGTGTCCTCTGAACTCCCGTCTAACCTCATGAAAAACTACTGCACTGCCAGAATAAAATTACTGCCTGAGCAAGTCAGTGTGACTCTGTGAGCAGAAGCTCAGTACTGCTCTGGCTAACCCAGTCCAGAGCGGTCAGCGCATGTATCGAGGGGCTTCTCGGGCCCGGCAACAGCAACAAGCCTTCGCTGTCGCCACGGCGCCCCAGGACGGCATGACGACGCTGCGCGATAGGCTGAGTGCCGTCCCAGAATCCTCCACGGCTCTGCTGAGATGAGTGGTGAGCGAACAGCACCGCCGGTGGGCAGGTAAAACGATCTGGGTAGGGAATCACGCTCTCAAGCCATATTTAACAGGCATGAAATTAGTCGCAAAACGCCCCTCCTATCGCTAGGGAACGTTTACCCGGAAAATTAACAACTTCACTCCCTCTTCCGCCCAACAGTAATACACAACTCCAACGACAGCAAGCTAGACTTCCATTAAAAACAACTGAATATCACGCGTGTTCAGCTGGTGGACTGAGCCAGAGAACAAAGCTCCAGAGAACAAAGCCTGACGCCTGAAGATACAGGAGGGAAAATAAGTAACAAAAACAAGAAAGAAAGAAAAAAGAAAATATGATTTGTACAAGGACTGGAAGAATGGAAGGACGTAGTATAGTGGACTCTTGTGAGTAATACAGTGGATTTCTCTTCTCTAAGTAATCCAAGTAATCCACTGGAAGCTGTAGATAAAACACTGGAAGTCTAGGATCCCTGAACAGAGAAAAATTATGCATTCTGTATCAGTTCTCTCATCGTGATACAGCATTCATCTATAATGAATGATGTGCTGCTGCCTCAAAGGAATTTTCAATGCAAAGACCACTCTGTGTAAGAGTGGGCCATAATTGTCCATCACGACCAGTAGGTGGCAGCATTCCACAACGATTTTGCCATTTCTTGCAGAGACCTTGGTGTGCGGTGCTTTCCCAGGCCCATCTCACCGGCCCTCCAGTGAAACAGAGCGAGTCCACACCCAGGCACCCTCGTCCCCACCCAGCCAAGGACCTCACCTTGTACTCCTGCACCACTCCGTTCTGCTCGTCTTCCGGGGGTGGTTGCCAGGACACCAGGATGGCCGTGCCATTGTCTCCACTCTCCGTTACCGTGACAGCCTTTGGGGCAGCACTAGGCGCTGAGAGAACAAAACAAAACAAAACAAAACTCATATAGCTCTGTATTAGCATAATAAGAGCATATCATCAGCATACAAGCTAAAGCATCAATGAATTCATTCGTATGATGATGATCAAGTGAATACAGAAATATTTCAGTCCATCATTTACAGTGTTGAATGTGAGTAGGTCAGAATACAACCAGGTCCTTGTGTGTAATCAGACGCTAAAACCAAATCCAGCTGTCTTTTTACACAGTCATTTCCTACTTTCTCACACTCACACACACATATGCATACAACACACACACACACACACACACACACACACACACACACACAAACACACACGCACCACGTAAGCCCTGGGAGTAAACCAAACTGTGGATTCGGAGAGTCAGACAGACGGTCACACCCTATGAACAGTTAGCATGCCATTAGTTTGAGCATTACATTTCACTGAGCAAATCCAAGAGTCCTTGTGCTTGGATCAGCTACAGGCCACTGTAACCAAGAGTCACAAAACTCATGCAGATAAAGTGCTGGAGGTTAGAGGAAGAGAGAGAGAAAGTTGCAAGCAAACGGTGAGAGACACAAGTGCAGGCAGCCCAGTACTCTCACCTTCCTCCAGGGTTTTGCCCACTTTGACATCGCTGTCTGTGCCCTGAAACTCGTTGAAGAAAGGTCTGACTTTGAAGTTGTAGGTCGTGCCCTTCTTGAGCTGAGGGACAACGGCCACGTGTTCCGCCGGACTCTGCACCTCCAACACGGCCCAGTCGCCCCGGGCTTGGCCGGCCTCTGACGCCACCCGGTATATCACCTTATAGCCCTGGATGTACTGTGACTGCTGCTCCACCTAGAGGCAGCGTGGGTAGTGCAGGTTAGAGGATTCTGGGTGGGTCAAGTCACAGTCTGATGAGCATGTGAAAAGAGTATTTGAAAAGCAGGTGAAGAACTATGTTTGTGAACATGGCATATTTACACCTACAGCAGCTCTAAAACTGTTCTCTTCCCGAGTTACATTAAATCACGGAGGGCACATTTTCAGCTAAACTGGTAACTCGCCCGCGCTGGTCTCCAGTTCTGCGGGGTGAGAGAACTACAGTGGGCCGGGCCTTAGCTCAGGCTGATCAGCAACCTTGAGCTGCGGACACCAATGGCATATCACCTACGAAAACATTCAAACAGGAAGTGCCTGCTTCCACCGCGGGGTCCCGCGGCGTCCTGCAGTGTCCTGAGGTTTTGGTGTGACACATCCTCCATGATGCTGCCCAAAATAATCGATCAATTAAAGGAACTCTTTAAAGAGCTGCTTCACTATTAAAGGACTCGTCAGTCAAAACACACAAACCCATAAGGACATGAACTGTAGCAATAACTCTAAAAGAATAATGGTGATGTTCGTATGTATAGCATGTTGATTTAAGGTGTTTTTTTTTGCTATAAATCAGTAGCCCTGGAGCTGTTATGTAAACAGAAGAGTGGGACAATGTTACATCTGGTTCTAATGCAGAGGAAAACAGTGAAGGCTTATAAAGAGTTTAATGCTCTTGAAATCCAACCCAGTAAAATCTGCTATCGTTCCAGCTGCTGCTCGTTAAGCCTCCGCAAAAGTGTGAAGGACTCTGGAGGAAACAGTACATCCAGCACGTTCCTGTGTCGGCAAGGTCTGGAAAGGAGGCGGAGAGATGCAGCTCGCCCTGTTCCGCACGTTCGGTCGGGGGGCGGGGAGAAGTGACGGGCGGGGGAATGGTGCGCTGTGATCAGTGGGAGGGGCAAAACGAGGCGACTGTGGCTCTCACCGTCCACTGCACGCGGATGGAGGACGAGGAGAGGATTGTGGGATTGTGGAGGTGGATGACGACGTCCCCCAGTTCTCTCTGGATCTGGCCATGTTCAACTCCCTGGCTGGTGGGAGGAATGTCTGCATGCGCACACACACACACACACACACACACAGGAAATAGGTTGTACTTATGTGTAAATATGTGTACTTATTACTTAAATATATGTTGTATATTTGCACATCCATGGCTTCCTGGTCCTCTGGGAAGAGTGAACTCACCCTGGGTTTTGACAGCATCACTGATGGGGCTGGGCTCACTGAGTCCATAGGCGTTGGCCGCTCTCACCAGGAACAGGTAGACAGCGCTGGGCTTCAGGCCCTTCAGAACGAACCGCTCCGTCTTCACATGCTCGGCCAACGTCTGCCAGCTGCTTCCTGACGCGTGGCTACCAAACACCACAACAGCAGACTTCACACAACTACCCAACACCACAGTAGACTTCACACAACTACCCAACACCACAGCAGACTTCACACAACTACCCAACACCACAACAGCAGACTTCACACAACTACCCAACACCACAGCAGCAGACTTCACACAACTACCCAACACCACAACAGCAGACTT